>CM053607.1:42740529-42830466 GCA_028646535.1 Procyon lotor | reverse complement strand
GTTTTTTCTATAGGGAATAAACAGTTCATCTTTTGCTGAACATATGCCATTACAGAATACAGAATCATTCTGGTTTATTTTATTATTCTTGCTTTATTTTTTTTAAATCACAGAAGTTTGAAACCAACTTAGAATATAAAAAATCCATTTGAAATATATATAAATACAAATTTTGTGCAGTGATGCTGTAATAACTTTTTCTAGTATTTTAATAATATTTTTAATGCTCCAGTCACTCAAATAATAGCATATCAGAAATTAATAGGTGTTTTGCAAAATATTAAAAGCTTTGGATTTAAATTTAAATGGGGAAAGAACTTCATATTGGCATGAAGACTGAAAATGGAATTACGGAAATACATTTAATAACTTTTCAAATCCTTGCCAGTTTTCACTCCTCATTTCATTCGGGGGAAAAAAGGGAAAATCCTTTAACTGAATTGAGAACTTCTGAGAGGACCTGACTGTACTTGTGGGGAGCTACTTTATTGGTTTCTGAAGGCAGTGGATAATGAGATGTCATGAGTGTTTTGAGCATTTCTGTTCCCTTTAGTGTCAGTCGTAATGCTGATTTAGAAGTTTTATGACTGAATCAAATTACAGATTTAGAATCATTAAAAATTTGTGGTACCTGGAAAATGAAATTGATACAAAAAAGTCACAGCTTTATTGAGGGATAATTGTTATATAATACACTATACATATTTAAAGTGTACTATTTCATAAGTTTTGACGTCTACATATACCCATGAAACCAGTACCACCGTCAGATAATGAACATTTTTATCACCCACAGAAGGTGCCTCATGATCCCTTGTTATCCTTTATTCCCACCCCTCCCTGCACTCCTCCCCCAGGCAATTACTAATCTCCTTTCTGTAACCATACATTAATTTGTATTTCCAAGTGTAATCATGGTATCATATAGTATATATTCTTTTTCTCCTCCCTTCTTTCATTTAGCATAACTGAGATTCATTAGTGTTGCATGTATTAATAGTTCATTCCCTTTCATTCCTGAGTAGGATTCATTTTATGGATATTCTATAATTTGTCAGCTATTCATGGATATTTGAATGTTTAGGACTATTACAGATAAAGATGATATGAGCATCATTGTACAAGTCAGTATAGGCACTTTTGCTTTGATTTCTGTTGGATAAGTACCTTGGAGTGGAATGGCTAGATCATATGGTAGTAGGATGCTTCTGTTTTAAAGAAACTGTAAACCATTTCTTCCAAAGTGATTATATTATTTTATAATCCCAGCAGCAATGTATGAGTTCCAAATCCTCCACATCCTTGTCAACACTTAACATGGTCTGTCTTTTTAATTTTAGCCATTCTGAAAGGTATGTAATGCTTCCCCACTGTGCACTTAGTTTTTGCATTTCTCTAATGACTACTGATATTGAGCATCTTTTCACGTATTCGTTGATTCAGATTTTCTCCCCAGTTCTTAAGACTGAGTTGGTTTTTTATTGAGTTTTGTCTATTGCAAACAAAAATACTATAAGCATTCATGTATAAATCTTGGCAAGGACATACATATTTCCTGTCCTCTTGGGATTGTATCTGGGAATGAAATGGTTGTATAATACGGTAGGTGTCTGTTTAACACTTTAGCACACTGCTAAAGTCTTTTCCAAGGTGAGTACCCTCTCTATTACAATCCTAACAGCAATGTATCAGAGTTTCAATTCTTCTCCATTCTCACCTACAAGTGGTATAGTCAAGTCTTTTCTAATTTTGGCCATTCTAATAGATGTGGATAGGTATCTCATTATGGTTTTTATTTGCAATTTCCTAATGACTAATGATGTTGAAATCTTTTCATGTGTCTTTTGTCATCTTTATGTCTTTGGTGAGATGTCTGTTCAAGCCAGTATTTTTATTTGAGTTGTTTGCTTTCTTATTGTTGAGCTTGAAGAGCTATTCTAAATGTAAGTCCTTTATCACAGGATAAAGGACTGTTGTTTAAGAGATCTCTCTTAAACAGAGATATTTTTTCCCAATCTCTGGCTTTTTTCCCCCTTCAACTTGCATTCAATGTTTATAGTAGATTAATATTTGTACAAAATATTGAAGAATTTATGCTTTCATGGATACACAGACTACCTCACTAATAATGTTGATTATCATTGGGTAGAGGTACTGCATGCCAGTCTATTTACATCACCTCAAAAGAATATCCATTCCTATTGACAGTTACTGACCATCATACCCTCTTCCCCTATCCTAACCAGAAAACTATAAGCTACTAATTACTAATCTACTTTCTACTTATATACTTTTGCTCATTCTAGACTTTCACAGAATGGAATTGTATAATATGTGACATTTTATGTCTGGCTTCTTTCACTTAGTGTTCTCATGTTTAATTTATTTTGGCATGTATTAGCATTTAATTCCTTTTTATGATGGAAAAATAAACCATTATGTGAATATACTACATTTTGTTTATCCATTCATCAGATCATGGACATTTTTCCCATTGTTAAGCTATTATGAATAATGTTTATATAAACATTTGTATGTAAGTTTTTATGTCAACATATGTTTTCAATCCTATTGGGTATATACCTAAGAGCATAATTGCTGGGTCATTATAAGTATATCTGTGTTTCACATTTTGAGGAAGTAGCAAATTATTTTTCAGAGGGGCTCTATCATTAAGGTTTCTAATTTCTCCATATCCTTACCAACACATTTTCTTTCTCTCTCTCTCTTTTTCTTTTTTCTCTCTCTTTCTTTCCTTTCCTTTCCTTTTCTTTTCTCTCTCTCTCTCTCTCTCTCTCTCTTTCCATCCTAGCAAATATAAAGTAGTATTTCATTGTGGTTAGAAATTACATTTCTGTAATGACTAATGATATTGAACATCTTTTGATGTGCTTATTGGTCATTTATATATATCTTTTTAAAGTAATGTCTATTCAAATTATTTGCCCATTTTTTAAATAGGGTTTTATGTCCTATTATTTTTTTTATTCATTCTTTTATTGTTGACTTGTAAGAATATTGGACATTTGACTCTTACCAGATACATGATTTACAAGTATTTTCTCTAATTCTTTGGGTTTCTTTTCCATTTTCTTTTCTTTTCTTTTTTTTTTTTTAGATTATTTATTTATTAGAGAGAGAAAGAAAGAGGGAGAGAGAGAGAATGCTCACAAGTGGGGGGGAGGAACAAAGGGAGAGGAAGTAGCAGAGTTCTCTGCTGAGCAAGGAGCCCAATACAGGGCTCTATCCCAAGACTCTGAGATCTTGACTTGAGCCGAAGGCAGATGCTTAACCGACTGAAACACCCAAGCACCCCTGCTTTTTCATTTTCTTAATAGTATATTCTGAGCATAAAAGTTTTGAATCTTGATGAAGTCAAATTTATCTATTTTTTTCTTTAATTTATTGTGCTTTTAGTATTATATCTAAGAAACCATAACCTATACCAAGGTCATGAAGATTTATGTCTACATTTTCTTCTAAAACTTTTATAGTTTTATTTTTTTAATTTAATTTTATTTTTTCAGTATTCCAAGATTCATTGTTTATGCACCACACCCAGTGGTCCATGCAATACATGTCCTTCTTAATACCCACCACCAGGCTCACCTAACCCTCCACTCCCCTCCCATCCAAAACCCTGTTTGTTTCTCAGAGTTCACAATCTCTCATGGTTTATCTCCCCTTCCGATTTCCCCCAATTCACTTTTCCTTTCCTTCTCCTAATGTCCTCCATGTTATTCCTTATGCTCCACAAGTAAGTGAAACCATATGATAATTGACTTTCTCTGCTTGACTTATTTCACTCAGTATAATCTCCTCCAGTCTTGTCCGTGTTGATACAAAAGTTGGGTATTCATCCTTTCTGATGGTGAGGCATAATATTCCATTATATATATGGGCCATATCTTCTTTATCCATTCGTCTGTTGAAGGGCATCTTGGGTCTTTCCACAGTTTGGCAATTGTGGCCATTGCTGCTATGAACATTGGGGTACATATGGTCCTTATTTTCACTACATCTGCTTCTTTGGGGTAAATACCCAGTAGTGTAATTGCAGAGTCATAGGGTAGCTCTATTTTTAATTTCTTAAGGAATCTCCACAGTCTTTTTCAAAGTGGCTGCACCAACTTGCATTCCCATGAACAGTGTAAGAAGGTTCCCCTTTCTCAACATCCTCTCCAACACTTGTTGTTTACTGTCTTGTTAATTTTGGCCATTCTAACTGGGGTAAGGTGGTATCTCAATGTGTGTGTGTGTGTGTGTGTGTTTTTCCCCAAGTAGCTTTATTTATTTTATTTTTTTAATTAACATATGATTTATTATTTGCCCCAGGGGTAGAGGTCTATGAATCATCAGGATTACACATTTCACAGCACTCACCATAGTACATACCCTCCCCAATGTCCGTAACCCAGCCACCTTATCCCTACCCTCCCTCCCCCAAGCAACTTTCAATTTGTTTCATGAGATGAAGAGTTTCTTACGGTTTGTCTCCCTCCTGATCCCATCTTGTTTCATTTTTTCCTTTCCTATCCCCTACAACCCCCTTCCTGGCCTCTCAAATTCCTTATATCAGAGAGATCATATGATAATTGTCTTTGTCTGATTGACTTATTTCGCTCAGCATAATACCCTCTAGTTCTATCCACATCATTGCAAATGTCAAGATTTCATTTCTTTTGATGGCTGCATAGTATTCTGTTGTATATATATATGCAACATCTTCTTTATTCATTCATTTGTTGATGGACATCTAGGTTTGCTGCTATAAACACTGGGGTGCATGTGGCCCTTCGGATCACTACTTTTGTATCTGTAGGGTAAATACCCACTAGTGTGATTGCTGGGTCATAGAGTAGCTCTATTTCCAACTTTTTAAGGAACCTCCATACTGTTTTCCAGAGTGACTGCACCAGTTTGCATTCCCACCAACAGTGTAGGAAGGTTCCCCTTTGTTAATTTAAGCCATTCTGACTGGTATGAGGTGGTATCCTACTGTGGTTTTGATTTGTATTTCCCTGATACCGAGTTATGTTGAGCATAACATGACACACTTTTTCATGTGTCTGTTAGCCATTTGTATGTCTTCTTTGGAGAAGTGTCTGTTCATGTCTTGTGCCCATTTTTTGATGTGGTTATCTGTTTTTTGAGTGTTCAGTTGAGGAGTTCTTTATAGATCTTGGATATCAGCCCTTTTTCTGTAGTGTCATTTGCAAATATCTTCTCCCATTCCATGGGTTGCCTGTTTGTTTTGTTGACTGTTTCTTTTGCTGTACAGAAGCTGTTTATCTTGATGAAATCCCTAAAGTTCATTTTCCCTTTTGTTTCCTTTGCCTTTGGAGATATGTCTTAAAAGAAGTTGCTGTGGCTGATGTTGAAGAGGTTACTGCCTATGTGCTCCTCTAGGATTTTGATAGATTCCTGCCCCATGTTGAAGTCACATCAGTCCAAAACCTGTGGGATACAGCAAAGGTGGTCCTAAGGGGGAAATACATAGCCATCCAAGCCTACTCAAAAAATTTGAAAAATCCTGAATATATCAGCTCTCTTTACACCTTAAAGAACTGGAAAATCAACAACAAATTAAGCCAATCCCACACACAAGAAGGGAAATAAGATTAGAGCAAAGATCAACAAGTTAGAGACTAGAGAAACAGCAGAACACATCAACAAAACCAAAAGTGGGTTTTTTGAAAGAATCGATAAGATTGATAAACCACTGGCTAACCTAATCCAAAAGAAAAGAGAGAGGATCCAAATTAACAAAATTTTGAATGAAAGGGGAGATATCACAACTAACACCAAGGAAATAGAAACAATCATCATAAATTATTATCAACAGTTATATGCCAATAAGTTAAGCAACCTAGAAGAAGTGGATGCATTCCTGGAAACCGATAAACTTCCAAGACTGAAACAGGAAGAAATTGACAACCTGAATAGACCAATGTCTAGTAAGAAGATTGAAGCAGTAATCAAAAATCTCCCACAAAACAAGAGTCCAGGACCTGACAGATTCCCTGGGGAATTCTACCAAACATTCAAAGAAGAAATAATACTTATTCTCCTGAAGCTGTTTCAAAAAAGAGAAACAGAAGGAAAACTTCTAGACTCTTTCTATGAAGCCAGCATTACCTTGATCCCCAAACCAGGCAACAACTCCATCAAAAAGGAGAATTTCAGTCCAACATTCCTGATGATTATGGATGCCAAGATTCTCAACAAGATCCTAGCTAATAGGCTCCAAGAGCACATTAAAAAGATTATCCACCATGACCAGGTGGGATTTATCCCTGGGATGCAAGGGTGGTTCAACATTCGCAAATCAATCAATGTGATAGGACAAATCAATAAGAGAAGAGAGAAGAACCACATGGTCTCTCAATTGATGCAGAAAAAGCATTTGAAAAAATACATCATCTGTTCCTGATTAAAATTAAAACTTTTATAGTTTTAGCACTCACTTTTAGATATTTTTTCCATTTTTATGTAATTTTTAAATGTGGTATGAGGTAGGGAGGTCCAAATTAACTGACATGCCTCCATCCACTTGTCCTAGAACAATTTGTTTTAAAACAACAATTTGTTTTAAATTTATTCTTTCCCAATTGAATTGATTTGGCATGCCTTTAAAAAATTATTTAGCTATAAATTAATGGGTTGTTTCTGTACACTTATTTCTATTCCATTGATTTGTATGTCTAGCCTTATGCCAGTACCCCCACAGTCTTGATTACTGTCGGTTTTAGGAAGTTTGAAATTGAAAAGTGTGAATTCTCTAACTTTGTTCTTCTTTTTCAAGGTTTTGTGGCTACTGTGGGTCCCTTAAATTTCCATACAAATCTTGGGATCTATTTTCTGCAGAATTCAGTCAACTTTTGCAAAAAAGCCAGTCAGGACTTTGATAGGGATGAATTGAATCTATAATTTGGGGAATGTTGGCATTGTAACAATATTGTCTTCCAATCTATGAACATGGGATGTCTTTCCATTTGCTCAGTTGTTCTTTAATATTATTCAATGATTTTTATTGTTTAAGTGTGCAAGTCTATACATCTTTAGTTGAACTTATTCCTATGTATTTTATGCTTTTTGATTATAGTATAAATGGGATTACTTCATACTTTTATTTTCAGAGAGCTTATTGACGGTATACAGATATACAATTGATTATTGCATATTTATCATGTATTCTGTAAACTTGCTGAACTTGTTTATTACCTCTAATAATGGTCTGTGTGTATGTGTGTGTGTGTGTGTGTGTGTGTGTGTGTGTGTGTTTATTCCTTGGGACTTTACATATATAAGACCATTTGCAAATGGAGATCATTTTACTTCTTTTGCAATCTGGAAGCCTTTCATTTCTTTATTTTTCCTAATTATGCTGAGTAGAACTTCCACTGAAATGTTAAGTAGGAAACAAGAGTGAGCATCCTTGTCATGTTCCTGATGTAAGGAGGGAAACTTTCATTCTTCCACCTTTAAGCATGATGCTATCCATGGGTTATCCCATAAGTGCCCTTTATCAGGTTAAGAAATTCACTCCTATTCCTAGTTTATTGAATGATTTTATCAGGAAAGGGGTTTGGGTTTTTTCAAATGCTAATTCTGCATCAAATGAAATGATCACATGGTTTTTGTCCTTTATTCTATTAATAAGCTGTGTTACATTGATTGATTTTTGTATCTTGAACCAATCTTGCATTTCTAGGATAAATTTCACTTGGTAATAGTATATAATTTTTTTTTGTATTGCTGGATTCTCTTTTCTCTTATTTGTTGAAGATTTTTGAATCTCTAATCATAAGGAATATTAGTCTGTAGTTTTCTTTTGTCTTGGTATCAGAGTAGTATTGTCCTCATAGAAGATGGGGGGTGTTTCCCCCTCATTCATAGATAGATAGATATATAACGAGATGAATAGTTTGTGAAGAACTGGTGTTAATTCATCTTTCAATATTTGGCAGAATATACCATTTAAGCCATATGGTTTTGGGCTTTTCTTTGTGAAAAAAATTTTTATTACTAATTCAACCTCTTTTCTTATTATAGATTTATTCAGATTTCATTTTTAGTATATTATACTATATTTTATATAATATAATAAATACATATTTATTATATATAATATAATAAAAATATAAAAATTATAATATATTTTAGTATATTATGTTATATTATAAGTATAGTATATTTTTAGTATATTTATCTCTAAGAATTTGTCTGTTTTCTGTTACCTACTTTGTTGATGCACAGTCATTCTTACTGTTTTCTTATAATCTTTTTATTTCACCTTAATTTTTAAAATAGTTTCATTGAGTATTAATTTCTCAGCTGATACTTTTTACCCCCAGTACTTTAAAGATGTCTATTCACTTGCATGGTTGCACTTTTTCTGGTAAGAAGTATGCTATTATCTTTACCTTTGCTCCCTTATACATAGATCTTTTCTATTACTATCTTTATACAATTTGATTATGATGTGTCTCAGTGTAGTTTTCTTCATGTTTCTTGTGATTGAAATTTTTTAGTTTTTTATATCTATAGGTTCATAATTTCCATCAAATTTGGAAAGTTTGAGTCATTATTTCCTTATATAATTTTCTCCTCCCCTTCTTCGGATATTCTGATTACATGTACCTTAGGTTGCTTTAAATTGTCCCACTGTCTAATGCTATTCTTTTTATTCCTTTTCTTTTCTTTATTCTTACTCAGTTTCATTATGTAGAGGTTCAACTGATGCCTCTTCAAGTTCCTTAACTTGTACTGAAATAATTATCTGCCAATAAATCAGTTCAATGTATTTTTCACCTTAGTCATTTTTGTGTTCTTTTCTGGAAGGTTTTTTTTTTTAAGATTTTATTCATTTATTTGACAGAGAGAGAGAGATCACAAGTAGACAAAGAGGCAGGCAGAGAGAGAGGGGGAAGCAGGCTCCCTGCCGAGCAGAGAGCCCGATGCGGGGCTCCATCTCAGGACCCAGAGATCATGACCTGAGCTGAAGACAGAGGCTTTAACCCACTGAGCCACCCAGGTGCCCGCTTTTCTGGAAGTTTAATTGATTATTTTTATATCTTCTCTGTCTCCACTTAACTTTTTTAAAGTATACATTTGCTGTTTTAAAGTTCTTATCTGCTAATTCTAAAATCTGTCAGGTCTGTGACTACTTCCAGCTCTGTGTAAATGCTTAGCACTTTAATCTTTAGTCCTTTCGGATGATTCTTTCATCAGGAAATTTTCTTGTACTCATGCTCTGCTCAGTACTCTACTGTACACTCTATGGGGACACTACAGATCTCTGCAATTCTCTCTCTAAACAGGTTTCTCCTCTCTGGTATTCAGTCCTGTGAACTTTGTCTTGGACTTTCCTTGGACTTTCAGCTCTGCCCCCTCAAATCTGGCAATCTGTGTGGTTATGCCCATGTTTCCTCTCACTGCACCATGGTCTAGAAACTCTCACAAGGAAATAAGCTGAGGTAATCATGAGGCTTACCTCACTTGTTTCTTGTTTCTAGGTATTACTGGTCCTTGTTGCCTGATAGTCAGTGTCCTAAAAATTGTTGTTTCGTATTTTTATGTTGCTCATTTTTAAATGTTTTGGGGGAAAGGTAAATATGTTCTCTGCTATAGCATATTGGCTGAAATCAGCTTATATCTAAAAAGAATTCTTTTTGAATATGATTGCAAACAGCCCATAGTCGTAAGAGCTCTACATTTCAGAAATCTGACATAAATGAAATATATTTTATTCCTACAATTTTATTGCATTTTATTAATCCATACAGTCCCCCATTTGTTACTCAATAAATAGGTGAGTGTCTTTTATTTATTTTTTTTGAAATTTCAGAAAGTGGGAGAATTTATTAATAAGAATGTATTCATAATTCCATTATCTTTTCTTCAGTAAAACACAAAAATATACATATTTTGCAAAATCGGAATTATACCATATATACAAGATTTATATTCTTTGTTTTTAACCTTTTTTATTTTTTTATATTTTTTTCCCCAAATACGTTTATTTTATTTTTTCAGTGTTACAAGATTCATTGTTCATGCACCATACCCAGTGCTCCATGCAATACACGTCCTTCTTAATACCCACCACCAGGCTTTCCCAACCCCCCACACCCTCCCCTCCAAAACCCTCAGTTTGTTGCTCAGAGTCCACAGTCTCTCATGGTTCATCTCCCCCTCCAATTCGCCCCATTCACCCTTCCTTTCCTTCTCACAATGCCCTCCATGTTTTTCCTTATGCTCCACACGTGAGACCATAAGATAATTGGCTCTCTCTGCTTGACTTATTTCACTCCGCATAATCTCTTCCAGTCCCATCCATGTTGATACAAAAGTTGGATATTCATCCTTTCTGATGGAGGCATAATATTCCATTGTATATATGGACCATATCTTCTTTATCCATTCATCTGTTGGAAGGGCATCTTGGTTCTTTCCACAGTTTGTCGATTGTGGCCATTGCTGCTATGAACATTGGGGTACATGTGGCCCTTCTTTGTACTGCATCTGCTTCTTTGGGGTAAATACCCAGTAGTGCGATGGCAGGGTCATAGGGTAGCTCTATTTTTAATTTCTTAAGGAATCTCCACACTGTTTTCCAAAGTGGCTGCACCAATTTGCATTCCCACCAACACTGTAAGAGTGTCTTTTAGTGTGAAGCCTTCTACTGGTCACTATGAATATGGTGGGGGCAAAATCAAATATATCTTCTGCCTTAATGAGGCTTAATGCCTAGTGAAGAAGAAATATATTTCCAAATTCTAAAATGAATACTCTGAGAAAAAGGAATATGATCCTATGAGCTTGTTCTTTATTTTTTTCCCAAATATGTTTATTTTATTTTTTCAATGTTACAAGATTAATTGTTCATGCACCACACCCAGTGCTCCATGCAATACGTGCCCTCCTCAATACCCACCACCAAGCTCACCCAACCCCTCACCCCCTCCCGGCCAAAACCCTCAGTTTGTTGCTCAAAGTCCACAGTCTCTCATGGTTCATCTCCCCCTCTGATTTCCCCTCATTCCCCTTCCCTTCCTTCTCACAATGCCCTCCATGTTTTTCTTTATGCTTAGCATGTAAGTGAGACCATAAGGTAATTGGCTCTCTCTGCTTGAGTTATTTCACTCCGCATATTCTCTTCCAGTCCCATCCATGTTGATATAAAAGATATGGTACATATATACAATGGAATATTATGCCTCCATTAGAAAGGATGAATATCCAACTTTTGTATCAACATGAGCTTGTTCTTTAAAAAACAAACCCATTATGATGACTTTGTAAGTGTCAAGGACTAAACTGAACTACATTTTCCAGTATTTACTTTCCTGTATGTTTCCAATTAGGCTGTGCTATGGGAATGATTCCTCAGTGATCTGGAAGATAAAAGGGAGGCTGCATCCATTATTTAGCTCATGCACATATTTAATATCTGCTGACTAACTGTTTTCCTGAAGCAGGAGCTGGGATGGAAACTGTTCTATCTTCCCGTGGATCCTCTTCAGCTTCTCCAACTTCTGGGCAAGGTATGCATATTTAGTTTTGTGATGGACCCTGGCTTCTATAGGGCACTGTTGTCATAAAGGTCAAAGACAGAGACAGGGTTTCAGTCTGTTTCGTGGGTTCCAGCTCAAGCTTGTGGTTTCCAGCTTGCTCTTCATCTCCTTACTTTATATCCATCTAACCTTACTGCAAAACACAGAGATAAGAGCCCTATAGACACTGTTTGACCAGCTTCCACAATTGCTTAAGGCCAATTTAAAAATCCCTTTATCTGTCTATCTATGACTGGTTAAACTCTTCCAGCAGATATTTGAATTTAGAATGTGATAAACTTAGTGCCTATAATCCTCAACTCTGGGCCTTACTGTTATTTCAGAATAAGAGGGGAAAATCCCTCTCAGAATCCTGCTAAATTTTATCCTGATGGCAATATGGAGCCATTGAAAGATTTGAGGATAGGTCATAACATAGGATTCACATTTTATTTTATTTTATTTTATTTTATTATTTTATTTTATTTTATTTTATTTTTTGTTAAGATTTTGTTTATTTATTTGACAGACGGAGAGATCACAAGTAGGCAGAGAGGCAGGCAGAGAGAGAGGGGGAAGCAGGCTCCCTGCTGAGCAGAGAGCCTGATGCGGGGCTCGATTCCAGGACCCTGAGATCATGACCTGAGCTGAAGGCAGAGGCTTTAACCCACTGAGCCACCCAGGCGCCCCAGGATTTGCATTTTAGAAGAAAACTCTGCGTCCTATGTGAAAAGTCATAATGGATACAAGAGTCAAATGTCTAGGTAAGATGCTCTTGGAGCGATCCAGTTTGGGGGTGTGGTGGGGGCAGGGAACAACATGTTAAAAGTTATGAAAAACAGACATAAAAATTTAAGAGGCTGTGATACAGATATTAGGAAATAAAGTCAACAGAATTCAGTGAGCTTTGGTGTATTTCAGTTCATAAAGTATTTGAATTTGAAAGGGAAAACAAGAAGAGGTGAAAACACACAGGAGGAAATCATTCATTAGGGGCATTCGGGGTTTAAGACTCCTGAGTAGGAAAATACATTTAGAACACAGTTGTCTTACCTATATCTGTCAACATCTCTGCTTCACCCTCATTCCATAATAAATTCTATAGCTTCCTACCAATTTTGGCTCATGGACCAGCATCTCCTGCATCCCTAGGATTTGTTATAAATGCAAAATGTCAGGCCCCACCTGTAACTTCCTGAAGCAAAATTCTGCATATTAAGATCCCCAAGTAAGTCACATATGCATTAAAGTTGAGAAAACTCTGCCAAGATTCTAGCAGGCTACTATGTGTGACAGCATGGATGGACTTTGAGGGCATTATGCCAAGTGAAATAAGTCAGAGAAAGATAAATACCATATGATCTCACTTATATGTGGAATCTAAAGTAAATAAGATAACTGAGCTCATAGATCTAGGAAACAGATTGGGTGTGGGGGGCAAAATAGCTAAAGGGCATCAAAAGGTACAAATTTCCTCATAATATAAATAAGTTATGGGGATCAAAAATACAGTATGGTGACTATAGTTAATCACACTGTATTATGTATTTGAAAGTTGCTAAGAGAGTAAATCTTAAAAGTTCTCAAGACAAGAGCAAAAATTTTTAACTATGTATGGTGACAGATACTGACTAGACTTATTGTGGTAATCATTTCACCGTATATATAAAAATAAAATTGTGATGTCATACACCTGAAACTAGTATAATGTTATACTGTGACAATGTGATAATAAGTGACATTTTTAGAAAGAGTAAAGATTCCAGCAGGCTGGAGAAATCCAAATCATGCTTTGTTCTCCTAAGTCTTTAAAATATAACATCCCACACCAAAGAGGACATGGCTAGCTATACAAACCTTTAGAATTTTCCTTCCCCATTCTCAGGGCATCAAAGGAAAGCTGCATGTTTTTCTTTAAACTTATTATCCTCGAAGTATACTTTAGCCTCTTCCTACTCATTAGAGCAGGTGGGACTCTTGACATCTTATCACTGCTTAGAATTTCCCAACATCACAACAGCCATGGATGTCAGTGGGATTTTCCAAAGCATTTGGCATACAGCAGACTTAGCACAATTCTAGCAATGCTAATAATAAAAGGCCTCCCTTTGGGATACCTCAGAAGCAGTTGTAAAACATTATCTAGTTATAACTGGACTAAAGGAGTTTCTTCTGATGAAGGCATTTTTCCTCTTTTGTAATTTCCTCTTACTAATAATGAGCAGAGAATAGATGAGGCTATTCATATCTCTGAAGACTCTTAATGAGACTAGGAGTGAGGACTGGACTTAAGAGTGAAGGCACTACGTTTTAAGCCAAGCCCTTGTATCTCCTGTAACCACAGAGAGTTTGTTTCAGACACACTCATCTGAGGTCTACTCATGTTGACTTGCCAGGAAGCAGTGCCTAGTAATGTGCCTTGTCAGTAGTTATTAATTATTTAAGATCTAAATAAAAGAGAAGTTATGATATACCTAGTTAATTTTCAGTGTTACATAACTAGATGAACTCTTTATAATACCTTGCAAAGCTTTGCCTCATCAGCCAACATTTCCCAACTCATCTCAAACTATTCTGCTCTCCTTTTTCTGGCTATGTGACTTTTTTGCATTTCCTCTAATATGCCAAGGGGATTATTTCCCTCTGCCTGCATTGTATCTATCCCCTTCCTGACTGAGTCAATTCTCTGGTCTTAGTTATAAGCTTCAGGGTCATATCTTCAGATAAGCCTTTCAAGACTTCTTTTACTTTGCCTACCACTTAATGTAGGTCTCCTAAGATATTTTTCTCATATTGCTCTGTTCTTGCCTACCATAGCATTTACTACAATCTGCACTTGTTTCTCTCTTATTTCTAAGTCTCCTCTACTAAATAATAAATTCCATGAGACCAATTCTGGTTTATCCACCCTGGGGCTAGTATATAATCATTGCTCAGAGGCACACATTAGTTCAGAAATAAATGTAGGCTATCCTACCTGCAAAACTGAACACTTATACCTATGGATGGCCATAGCTCCTTTTATGTTCTGTATATTTTTGCACTTAACCCTGTGTTCTTTGTAACTATTTTGTACTCATCCAGAATGCATGATTAGATTAATAGCTCCTGGAGGAAAAACATGTCTTTGTTCTTTTTTGCATATCTTATTTGAAATAGTTCCCTGCACAGGATAGGCCTCAAAAAAAAAAGTTAACTTAAATGATGGATGAATTAGTCTGCTACACTGTACCTAGTTTGTATCCTATAGGAGAGAGTTTATTTAAAGGATCAATGTTACTTGGTAAGGGAGGCCAAGTGTCTGCAAAATTTAAGTTGAGATGAATTATTTCCTTTTCTTCTCTAGATTTTTTTCCTTGTTCAGAATTAGAGAATTAAGTCATGTTTGTTTTTGTTTGTTTGTTTGTTTATTTGTTTGTTTTAACTATGAGAATTGGGAAAGAAAATGGCAGAATGCTTGTAGTCATTAAAGGTTTGAGTTACATTATTCTAGAAAAAAAATGTTCCCTGAGTGCTATCTTTTACTGAGAGAGAAAATGAAGAAGAAAAGCATTATCTGGGGGAAAGGAGAGAAGACCTTTGCAAGAACTTAACTTTTGTCAGTTATAATTGTACTATTCCTACGGCATCAAGTACAATTATTCCAAATGAATAAAGAAATACTGGCCTATAGCTTCTGACACTGAAAAAAAGTCACGTCTGTCATCCTTTTCATGAACTCATTCAGCATTTGAGTGTCCATATGTGTCAGGTACTACTCTCCAAAGTAGTGACACTTTGTGTCACTTAGTGACAAAGTAGATAAGTGACACAAATGAGGTAAAGCAGGAGGATGTCAAATACAGAGTGATTGAGGGGTGTTCTTCTAACTTGGATGGTAAGGAAGGATTTTTACAAGGGAGGGACATGTTAGTGGAAACTTAAGTGATGAGAAGACATCATGCTCTCCTACTTTTTCTTCTTTCCATCTCTTTACCTCATCCTAAATTCCAGTAAAGGGGACCATGGTCTCACTTGAATGAATGTCCATTTCTGAACCAAAAATGTTGGGGTCACATCATATAACATGGCCACTGGGGAAACCTACTTAGATTAGGGGCAGTTAAGGGGATCATTGTGGCTGAACAGACAACCTAACTATTGCTTGTAAGACTGCTAACTGTGTCCTCCTGCCCACAATTGGGTATCTAATCATTTGGAAGGAAAGAAAAAGATGAGAAAGGAAGAAAACAGAACTGTGAAAGAGATGTGCCCCTGCTTAGAAGTGACGGAGTGGTATTGAGGTCACTACAAAGCCCATACCTCTAGCTCCTCATTGAAAACTCAGTGTGATGAGTTTAGTATTCAAAAATGCATTATGTGGAGGGAAGTTCTTTGATGGTGTTTCTTTCCCAAAAAATTGACTTAGCTATTAAAATTTGGTGCTTATAAGAAAGAGTTAAGAAAAAAATGAATAGCATTGCTTCGATTAAAATTATCAATGAGAAAAAAAATGCATTATGTAATTTAGAATTAGTCCCATTTCAAGGAAACATTTTCCCCACTGATTCAAACTGTAACTTCATAATGATTATACCACCACACAGAATAATATGATTTAATTGTCGCTCTTATACTGATGTATTGGTTTAACATACTTCTATTATTTAGACATTCGTATGTATGCCTTCCTATATATGTGCCCAGGCAGTGTAGTTAAATATGGTTAAACAACTTAACCGTTGTGTCCCCCACTCTTGTGTTATCCATTTAATATCAGGTCCTGAGTTTAGCAGAGTGATAATGGTGTTTTATGATATGCAATTTAAAATGGGCCTGTACTGACCTGATAGTATCTCTCCTAAGTGTGATATCCCCCCTCGCTCCTTCAGTGAGGAAGGTTCTTCTTCACTCCTTCTTACTTCAGTGAAGTCTTTTATGTCACTGAAGAGATATCAAAAATTTTCCATGTTAACAGTAAGAGGATAATGTCTATAAATTATAATTTCTAGTATTTTCCTCATAAGAACCTGAAAATTTGTTGAAATGGTCAGGATTTCAACCAATTAGCCAATTACGTGGAATCTTGCATTTGGTTTTCTTGCAAGTCATTTAATACATTCTTCGATGTACCATACCACTTTGTATATAAGAATAGCAAACAGTGAACACCATGCCAGGCACTGAGAACAGGTCACAGGAATCCTCAGTGTGCTATGAGGGCATTTTCAGACCTCTGGACTTCTACATTATTAGTAGCAACGAGAGAATCAACACAATTTTATGAGTAATAACCTATAAGAATGATACCATTGGTGAGCATGTTACTTGCCAAGCATTGTGCTTAAATGCTTTTTATATTTTCACATTTGATCCTCACAACAACCTTACAAAGGACTACTCTTGTCCCTGCTGCAGAGGTGGATGGTTCTAGAAGGAAATTTCCATATTATTTATCACCCTGCTTGGTGGAGGAGACACACCTTTGACAGAGCCTCACTTCACAGCACTCAGGGTGTAAACAGCCATATATAACTTACAATAATAGGATTAAGTAACATTTCCCATGAATCTGAAATTGGCGTCATTTACTCTAGCCTATGCAATATGCCAATTTCTTATTACAAGACATGACAAAAACCTAATGTTGCCTTCAAAGAAAGAGACTAGCAGTCATCTCTAATTATGCAACTTATTGGTAAGCTTTTCGGGTACTTTCTTTTTCCAGAAATCTATTCTCAATTACAGAGCTCTTCCACTGTCAAAGAAAATTATTACTTTTTTAATTTTTAAAAATATTTTCCCAAAAATATCTTTAAATCAGTTAAAATGTTATTTGTATTTTGTTAGTTTTATTGCCATTTTTTTGCATTGTTTCTGAAACCAGTCACTAATGAGATGAAGAGTTAGAAATTAAGTATATTTATTATTATAACTAGTCTTGACAAGTCTTATTTTTAGTACATTCATACCTCTATACTACTTTAAAGATTCTGATTTCATTAGTGTGAGGTATTGCCTAACATAAGAATTTTTTTTAGGTTCCCCAACAAACTCTTAGATTGTAGATTTAGCCTTTTAGATTGAGAGCCAGTATCTTAAAAAGCCTTTCTGAGAGAAAATAAAGACAGGCCAGCACAGAATATTGCTTGTCTAAGTTCCCTTATTTGTAAAGTAAGGTCCTTTTAATAATATTTTTCAAACTTCATTTAAGAAGCAGATTTATTTGTATGAAAAAAAGTCTAAAGAGTAAATTTGAACCAGAAGCTTCACTTTATAAAGCTGATAAGATTATGACTGCTCTGATTCTCAGGTTGAATATGGGTACCATGCAGCATTTGTGAGTTGGAAGGAAGATGACCTTAGGACCAAACCATTATACTCACCTGCTTTCCTCTACCTTCACCTTCACCCCAATTTAAGGTAACCTTTCTATTTCTTGGCACATGCAAGAATTGATAGTATTTGTGTAACTTGCTGAGACAAACAGGCTAATGATTTAAATGTTTTAGCTGACCCTCAGGGCCACTCCAGGGTTGAGGTGGGGGAGATTTGGCCATATCTAAAGCCAATTTACAGCACACTATTTAGAAATCAGCTCTGCCTTTAGACACAAACATCAAACCAAAGTCTCCAAAGAGCACCATTTAAAAACCACTAGGTGGTTCCTCAACCCTCTTTGGGACCTGAGAATATGTGGCCTACCAAACAACAAGTGTATGTTGGTTTAAGCATTCATGCAATAATTATATTTTGATGATCTACATATAGCAAAAGGTACTGTTACATGTACTAGAGATACAGTGATGAATAAAACAATCCTGGCCCTTGGTTTCAAAGGATTTTCCATCTAATGGAGGAGGCATGATAATGAATACAGATAAAGTACCATAATCTATGACAAATGTAAAAGAAGCAGTGTAAGCAAATAACCATACAAAACCATAGTCAGGGAAGTCAGAGAGAGATACTCTGTGAGAGGGACATTTTTGCCAAGGTTGAAAGAATGGGAAGAACCAGCCATATCAATATGCATGTGCAGGTGATGTTAAGAGAATATGAATTTTAGGAAAAGGAACAGCATTTACAAAGACTGAGATGGAGAAGAACATGCTAGTCCAAGAAAGCGAAAGTCATCTAATGTGGCAGGAGCTTGATGGGCATGTGGAGAGTGGCCTGACATAAGGAAAAAGTGCCCGGGAGCCAGACATGAGGGTCCTTAAGACCACAGCAGGAATTTGTAACTCTTTCCTAAGAGCATGGAATTAGAGGATGAAGACATCATGTGATGTAACCTTAAAAGTAGTCACTTTGCACATGATGGACAAATTGGAGGGGAATAAAAATGAAAATGGGAAAGTCCACTTAGATGTCTATTGCAGAAGCCCAAGAGAAGAACTTTAGCTTGGTCCAGCGTTCTCATCAGGATGGGAGAAGGGGGATGAAATCCTCTTTAAAATATGAATCCAAAATACTTACCTTCATGGAAGAAGATAAGGAAAGTCAGTCCATTGAATCCTTATCTCAGATTTGAAGAGGCACAGAGAAAAAGCCCCATGGCCCCCTTAGAACCAAAGCATATCATTCAGGCATATTACTGAGCCACTGAGTACCATGGATAGAGAGAACCTGATGGGTCTGGATTTTAATTTCCTGAACTGTTTGGAAAATCAGTGTACAATCTGTCTTACTACACAGGATTCTTGTGAAGAAAGAAAAAAAAAAAAGAATCACTGCTAGGAAGCCTTTATAAAAATATCAAATGCAATGAAAATGCCAAGGTACCAGCTGTAACATCATCCTCATAGTGGGAGTCAATGACATCAATTTCTAAAAGTTATCAAGGTTAAATGGACAGATCATATTATACTGAGTTTCAATATCTAGACTATTTACTTCTCAATAAGTATTGATGTCTTGGGCCTCACTCTGTGATTTATTAGCTTTGTAACCTTGAAAATGCCAATAATATCAGGTCACATACTATGGGCCAAACATTATGCTTAGGAAGTAGTCTGCACAATTTACCTAATTTACTCCTTGAAACAATCAGGCATGTAGAACTTCTCTTTGTTTAATATATAAGGAAGCTAAACCTCAGTGAGATTAGGTGACTTGACTTTACTTAATCATTAGAAGAGGTCTCCGGGTAGACCCAAAACTCAAGCCAGGCTCTCTGTGCCAATTCCAGCTCTTCATATTTCAATTTCCACATCTTGACCCAGATATATTTCTGTCAGGTTTACACATTAGTTGGGAAGATCAAATTAAATAGCATATGCAAAATATATTTGTAAACTACAGTACATTTTAACACATACACGAGGTTTAAGATAGGACATACGCTTGTATATTTTATCCTAGAAGATAGTCATGAATTGAATGTTTATATATCTGAATGTCCAGTGTCCTGCTGAGTTCAAAGAGTATTCTTTAGCGTGTACCTTTGCAGTTGTCATTTATTTTTTAATCTGTGTTCCTTCTCCTGAGTCCTGTCCAGAGTGGTCTGCTTGGGATAACATGTTTTTGTCTGCCTCCAACCCTGTTATTTCAGAGCTGTCATTGATGAGCTAGAAGATTTTTAGAATGTCTTGAGATAATGCAATTTGAGATTAAGGACTTTTCCAGCAGCCAAGAACTATAACTTCAAAATGTCTTCACAAATACAAAGTCCCAGTTAAGGTTTAACATCCTATAGGAACTTAGGGATAACATTTTCTCATTTTTTACTATGCTTAAAACAGAAAGGAGTTTAGAAAATAGGAAATCACCTCAAATAATCTAGGAAAGAGGAGTCATGCTTTTATTGAAAATTTGCAAGGCAGAATAGGTTGATTTAAATGAAGCATATAGGGGCACCTGGGTGGCTCAGTGGGTTAAAGCCTCTGCCTTTAATCCCAGGGTCCTTGGATCGAGCCCCACATAGGGCTCTCTGCTCAGCAGGGGAGCCTGCTTCCTCCTCTCTCTCTGCCTGCCTCTCTGCCTACTTGTGATCTCTCTCTCTGTCAAATAAATAAATAAAATCTTTAAAAAAATATAAATGAAGCATATAGTTAATAAAGGAGTTAACAGATAATACTTTCTCAGATTTAGACATGTAAATGACATTCTTGAGTATTTCAGATATATTACTGGTTCATTTGTAAATGCTATGGAAATGCACAAATACCCTAATTTATGTTTAGTCTAATAAAGTTATAAAAACTCAGCAGTACATGTAGCTGCAGTATATCTCATCCCAGCTTGCACTGGGCACGTACATCTTCATGGAAGATTTAAATGTTGATGGCAATTCTTCCAGGTTAAGGTCGCCTTGGACTTGAGAAAAACCCTGTTTGTGGTAAGTTTTATCATCCTTCGGGAAGAACTTAAATTAACTGTCTGCTACTTCCATTTCAGAGAATATTGACACATTTCTAGGCTCTTCTAGATCAATCAAATCAGGCCAAATCCTCATCCAGGGAGAAAATAATCAGTATCTGGAATTTCCTGGACAAATTCTCTGCTTCTGTCATTAATGAACTTCTCAGGTACTTTGGAAAGGCTACAGACAACAAAACAATTGAAGTTTTCATCAGAAATGAAAATCTCTAGTGAGTAAAACCATTTACTCACTTTCTTTTTTTACAAAACTTTCTTTTTTTTTTTTTTTTAAGATTTTATTTATTTGACAGAGAGAAACACAGCGAGAGAGGGAACACAAGCAGAGGGAGTGGTAGCGGGAGAAGCAGGCTTCCTGCCAAGCAAGGAGCCCGATGCGGGGCTCGATCCCAGGACTCTGGGATCATGACCTGAGCCGAAGGCAGACGCTTAACGACTGAGCCACCCAGGCGCCCCTACATACAAAACTTTCTAACTGGGATCTTCTACTCTGGTTTTGAGTTACATAAACCTTGAGGATTAGCACAATGGAGTGTGAGGTGAGCAGAGTGAAGCCAAAATAGCAGTGACTTTTTCAAGACCCTGTCCAGCTGTAATCACCAGATCTGCTAATCAGTCCAGGCACTAGCAAAAGTTTAGTGTCTAACAATAGTCTCTGCACTGTATGCCTTGTGAAGCAAAAGAAGGACACACACACCCTCTCCTCAAGTTTCCTGAGATTCAATTGTAGAGAGAAGACACGTGCACAAATGAAATCCAAAGTAGCATATAATTAACAAACAAGCAATACAATAAATTCTACTCAATTTGAGCTATTCAGTTTACTCAATTAATATAAATAGCTACTGTTTATTCAGCAATTTCACAATAACGTTAGACAAACAAAGACTAAGCTCACATAGAAGAAAGAACTCTTTACACCAAGGCAGTAAAAATTGTACTAGCATGATTCTTTTTGAGTTGATCATTGAGGATGGGAACAGTTGGATAGGAAGAAAGTAAAGGCTTTCTAGGTGAGGGATTAGTGTAACTGATGATAGTTTTTGAGCCCAGACTAACAGTGAACAGGAACTTAGGCTGGTAGGAGGGAGAGTGTGCTTAGGAATGGTCAATCTATTTACTCTTGTCTGGTGTTAATATTTCATTTTTTAAAAAAATACTCAACTCTGTATGAACTTTTCAATTTTCTTCACAAAATGAGTATTAGCACAGATCTCACTAGAGCCTGGTCCAATTCCAAGCTAAGATTTTGACGTGTGTGTCTGGGTCTGACAGAAGTCTCTGCTGGAGACCAAGCAATCTTCCGAAGGTTCTAAGTGAGCATTTCAATGTCAGGTAGGCCTGAATTCAAATCTTGATGCTGCCACATCCTTGATTAAATTACTTTATCTTACTAAACCTCAATTTTCTCATGAATGAAATGAAGATTCATTCACCCAACAATAATTACTTGTTCTAGACTCTGTTCTAGGTATTGGGGATGTAGCAGGGGACAAAACAGACAAAAATCTCTGCTCTCCTGCAGATGACAGCATCTGCCTCATAGGATTGAGCTGAGATGAAAGACAAAAAGCACATGTCTCGTGCTCTGTAGGTGTCAGTAGCTGACATTGAGTCAGACTGATATACATGGTTCAGTAACGAGGACTTAGTTGTCAGAGGAGGAGTGCAATTATTACATAATTTTTACTCGCATATTGGTTCCCTTTATGGTTTATGCAACGGTCTGAATCTATAGAGGTCAGGATCAGGAACCTTAAGTGAAATCAAAAGCAGCTAACTCACCAGGAAATTTTGGAAGACACAGACTTCTCTGTTGGAGATTGTGTGGCAAAGAAGGCTACAAAAAAGGATAAAACCAATTCTGCCTCTCTCTGAAATGCATAGCTCTGTCATGTTGGGGGCTGTGGTGGGTCATGCCATTAAGAGAAGCACAAGTCACAGTGGAGGCAGCAACAGTACATGCTAATGCTCAGAGAAAGCAAGCAGTTGGAACTTAGGGAAACGGCAGCGTTTCCCAAAAGATGTGAAGATGCAGACATCTTAGGACATCCCCTAGAAGGGGATCAGAACAAGTGGAGAAAACGTGGTGCTTTTGTTGTGATAACTGATCAAATTTGTTCACAAGTTACCTGCATATAAAGGAGAATCTCTCTCCAGAATTGGAAGGTCTGCAAAGCAGGCAGAAGGAAGAGTCTGTGAGCTATACTTGCCTTGATTCCTGCATAACACTACTAAAACCTTTACGGTATATGCCATCTCCATACATACGTGCAATAATAAGCAGAATAATTGTGCAACCAGTGCTGTACACTGGCTATCCTGTCTATGAACAGAGGTGCCGAAAGAGGTCTTCATTGGAAGAAATGGTAGATTTACAGTAAAAATCACCACAAGCATTCGTGTGGGTGTGTTTGGAGCAATAGTATAAAAAAATTAACAATAAAAATGATTACAGTGAACACAGAGGTTAATGCCTACCCCTACATGAATATCTAGTAAATAGTAAATACTCAAAATGAATGAGATCAATGGTGGGGAAGAATCAATATGACCAGGCTGTGTGAGAGCATTAACTTTAATGGTTCTCATTTTTATGTATAAATGCTACTTCAAAAAGAGCAGCGAAAGAACTTAGGCTGGTCCTTTGCAATTTTTCTTACATGATGGCTATATTTTTGTGGCTCATCTAATCCGTGGCCATACAGAACCAGAGAAACAACAGTTTCATTTCATGATTCCAAATAACTACTTTTGCTTATTTTTCTAGTGAATTGGCCATCTTAAAACCAGATTATTTACAATCACCCTTGGTTTGATTGCTATAATTAAATTCGTTTATTCACCAAATATTTATTTTATTCTTTATGCACCCAGCAAGCACTATTACAGGCACTGGAGATATAAGGGTGAACAGGCAAAAAAGATCCCTGCTTTTATGGAAATTATATTTTATGGCATGAAAAAGGCCATAACAAAGTAAACAAATAAGATGACTTCATAAATTAGTAATGCTATAAATTATAAAAATAAAGGAATGCACTATATACAGCTTATGTGTGGTAGGAGGGTGTTTGTGCATTTGTATCACATGAAATAGAGAGATCCAGGAAAAGTTCTCTGCAAAGGTCATCTTTTGAGATGTGAATAATGAGGAACCAACTATATGAAAATGTGTGGGTAAAATATTCTAGGAGATATGAATGACAAGTGAGAAGTTCTAGGTCAGAATAAACTTAGAGACAATAAAATCTTCAAACAGAAAGAAAGCCAATGTGTCGGTGCATGATGAAAAAGTGAGAGTAGTAAGAAATGAGATTAAAAAGGAAAGGGCCAGAACACAGTATATTTTCTAGACCTTGGAAATAAGGTTACATTTTATCTTGAGTGCATTGGGAAACCAGTGGGTGGTTTTACGTCCTCTATGAAATATCTTACTTTAACTCTTTAATAGATTATTTTAGCTTTGGTGTAGAGAATGGGTTGATTAATAAATCTCTGACTTAATAACTGCTTGGTTAGATAATAATTTGCAACTTATTTGCTAAATTCATATGTCAAAATTTAGTATTCAACAAATATTTGTCAAGCCCTCCATGCTATTCAATGGGAATACAGAAGCAAATAAAATGTTTCGCTGCCATTAAGAATTTCACCACAGTCTAGCAAAAACAAGCAAACAAAAAAACCCCAGAAATTAAGCAAATAATCCATTACATTTTTTTACATAATCTGGTAAAGATACAGTATTTCTACATAATTTGAATTCAACATGAATTAGAGAATTGGGATCTATGACTCTCCACTGAAAAAGCCCCATCTTTTTTCCCAGAGGACCTGCTAATTAGTAAAATCTTTTATATTAACCAGGCCTACTTCAGCGGCAATAGGTAAAAAATCAAACCAGTTTAAGACAAAATGAAGTGTATGAGGGATTTATTATTTCATCTAAACACTCCAAATCTAAATAGGCATTGCTAGTTTTGGGCTTACAAGCTCAAGGAGTTAGACAATAAAATTCATTTCAGTCAGAGAACCTGGAAAATAAAGTTGACAATTTTGGAAAGGAAGTTGCCACAAAATTCTGAAAATCTACAAATAAATTCTGCTCAACTTTTCTGGTCATTCCTGAACTGTAAAGGAATCAAAGAAGCTCCAGAGTTCTCAGTGTAAAGTAACAGATGGAAAATTGAAGTAGTTGAGCAGTTTCAACTGTTGCCCACCACAAGCAAGACAGAGTTTGGATTTTGACTCCTATTCCAAATACATTCAAAGACTTAAAGGAAAATATATTTATAACAAGAAGAATTATATGAAAGCCCAGAATAGAAATAGAAACTATAAAAACCAAATGGAAATTTTAGAATTATAACATATAATGTGAAAAATGACAAATTTGCTGGATAGATTTAATGGCAGGTTGGCAGATGTAAGTTTCAGCAACAAAATCTTAAATGATTCATTATCAATAATCTGACTTGAACTCCAAGAAACACTATGGAAAATTCTTTAAGCTAGAATGACACCAAGGAAATATAGAATGTAAACTTGTATCTACCGCAAGAAAGTACACTGAAAATGTTAAATAAATGATTTTTTTCTTCCCTTAATTTCTTTAAAAGATATATGACTATTGGAAAAAAAAAGTTATAACATGTATTATGTGATGTATTATTACATACCTACGTATTATGTAAAGTAACAATAGCTCAAAGTCCAGAGAGTAATTGAAACTACTGTTGCAACAGTCTTACATTTTACTATATGTGGTACAAATTGATTCTAAGAACAGTGTGGTAAGTTAAGGATACACGTTATCATTCCAGAATGGTCATTAATAATAATGCTAATATGTTAGCTAAAAAGTCAGCAGAAGCATTAAAATAGAACATTAAAAATATTTATTAACACCTCTAAGAAAATAAAAGAAGAGGAAAGAACAATAGCAAAAAACTGAAAGGAAAACAGAAAATAAATTACAAATGATAGTTAAATCCAACAGTACTGATAGCTAAATTTTAATGGCCTAAACACCCCAATCAAAATGCAGTGACTGTTAGATCAGACTTAATAAATGACCCAACTCTTTGTTGTCTACAAGAAATTCACTTTAAGTATAATGACATAGTAGGTTAGAACTAAACTGATAATTTAAAGAAAATACTAGTTTATACACACATATATATGTATACACACATATATACACATAACAGAAGGCTATGATCCAGTATCTAATCAATCATATTAACAAAAATTGAAGTAAATGAAGAAAAATTTACAAATAATTTACAAAGTGTTTTACAAAAACTTACAGGATACAGTACCCCTACTTACATTTTTTTTTACGATGCTTTTATATTATAAATCCTCATATATTTAGAACTATTTTCTTCACAGAGTCAGAATTAAGAAAAGAGTCTATAGACCACATTTCATAAAATATAAACTAAATAGGCACTTTTTGTATTTAGTATGGGACTTTAAGGGGAAAAAAAATCTACTTTATCTTAACATAATGCAACTGAGGGGTGCCTAGGTGGCTCAGTCAGTTAAGCATCTGCCTTTGGCTCAGGTCATGATCCTGGGATCAAGCTCAATGTCCGACTCACTGCTCAGTGGGGAGTCTACTGCTCCCCATGCTTGTACTCTCTCCCTCTCTGGGTCAAATAAATAAATTAATTAAATATTTTTTAAAAATTAATGAAACTGAGTAGGAATGTAGTATATAAAGTGTAATCAAAAGAACTCAATTCCAGCATTAAATTTAAAAACTGGTAATCAAGAAAATACTAGATATTCAGTGTGTTCAAATATCCAAAATTAATGGTATTTCTGAGAGACATCTTAATAACTGTTTTATAATAGGCTAATGCTCAAGGTAGATATTATGAGTACTTCTTTTGACATTTAATACAATTTAAGAACCAATGTAGCAAGTGTGGACCTAAGCCCATCAATAACTTTGGATTCAAAAGTTAAATTTCCAAAATTGTGGAAAAGCCACAATTTTATAAGGAAAATAATAAGTGGTAGAACAAAAGAACAACATAATATATTATAGTAAGAATGACAATATTTACTCTAAAGAGTAAAATGCAGAGGTTAAATTGATTTCCAAAAACAAAATATTAAATATATCTTGATTCCATTACCCAAGAGCAAGATAATGCTTATGAATGTAAAAACACTGGTGAACAAGAATGCATTACCCTACACATTTATGGTCAATTGATTTTTGACAAGCATGCTAAAGCCATTCAATAGAAAAAGTAAGTCTCTTCAACAAATGATGTCTCAACAATTAAATATCTACATGCAAAAGCATGAAGTTAGACCTATACCTCATTTGTATATGAGAATTAACTCCAAATAGAACAAACGCCAAAAGATATAAGCTAAAACTCAAATGTTTAGAAGAAAACATATGGTAGATCTTCATGAACTTGATTTTGGCAATGGATACTTGAATATGACACCAAAAGCATAAGCAACAAAAGAAAAATAAATAGATTGGATTTCACCAAAATTAAAACTTTTGTCCATCAAAGTACACTAAAAGACAACATACAGAAATGGGGAAAATATTTGCAGATCATATATATGATAAAGTCTCATATCTAGAATATATAAAGAAATCTTACAACTCAATAACAAAAAAGTGAAGTAATTGAATAGATATTTCTTCAAAGAAGATATATAAATAACCAACAAGCACACGAAATGTTATTTAATATCACTGTCCTTAAGGAAAGGCAAATAAAACTACAATGAAATACTGCTTCCTACTCCCTACTAGGCTTTAATTTAAAAAATAATAAAAGGAAAAATAAGCTTTGGTGATGATGTAGAGATAATGGAACCCCTATACACTGCTTGTGGGAATGTAAAATGGTATAGCCGCTGTGAAAAACAGTTCTGTGGGTTGTCAAAACAAAGATGTAATTACCATAGGATCGACAATCCCACTCCCAGGTATATACCCCAAAATAATTGAAAATAGATATTCAAACAAAAACTTCTACACAAATACTCACAATAGTACTATTCACAATAGCCAAAAAGTGCAAAACAGATAAATAGGTAAACAAATGTTTGTCATATATGTGGTATATTCATACAATGGAAAATAGGCAAACAAATTGTGATATATACATGCAATGGAATATCATTTGGCCATAAAAAAAGGAAAAAAGTACTGCTACATGCCATAATGTGAGAGAAGCCAGGCACAAAGGGTCACAAATAAAATGATTGATTCCATTTATATGAAATATGCCAAATAGGTAAATCCATAGACACAGAGTTAATTAGGAGTTGAAGGAGGAGACAAGATGAAGGGAAATGACTGCTTAATGAGGATGAGGTTTCCTTCTTTGGTGACGAAAGTTTTTGGAAGTACCTAGAGGTGATAGTAGCACAACATTTGAGTGTACTGAATTTCACTGAATTATACACCTTAAAGTGGTTAATTTTATGTTATATGAGTTTTGCTTCAATAAAAGAAGGTGCTGCAGTGCATAGAGTTTTAAATCCTTATGCTGACATGTTTACAGCACATCTTTTTCTTCTTTAGTTGCTATAAAACAAGTACAAACAAGAGAAAGAATAAGAAGGCATTAGGCCCAATTTTACTATACTGCCTATTTCCATTGATTCAGTAAATCTGTTTTTAAGAAGTATTCCAAAAGATCAGATTTCTTCAGTCCTCCTAATGGAAATGTAAGCTGGAGTCAGACATCTTTATGGGATGTAAAAAGGTACTTTCCCGCTAAATGTGTAGAGGAAAGATACAGTTTTCCAAACCCAACTCTCCCACCTCACCTACCTCTTCCAGAGGGCTTTATTCCACAGGTTTATGTTTCCAGGGCTCCAGCTGTGAAACCCTGATGTCTTTTCAAACTAAAGTTTTCTCTCAAGATGCTTCAACTTTGTTTCAAAAATAAAAATGCAAAATAAAAATAATTTAGCCCTGGGCTTGAATCATATGAAAACATTTAGAGTCATCAAAACTCAAATGATGATCATATTTGAAAGCTGCCGAGAATGAATATATAAGAACAGGGTCTCAATTTCCAAGAGTACAACATTGAGAGCCAACATACTTATGTCCTGAGTGCCAAAAAATGTTCAGTTCTCTAATTATTATAATTCACTGTGGCTTCAATGCTTCAGTAAAACTGCAGCCCATGAAAGATAGCTTCAATCTACAGAAACTGTAAAGGGCCAGAATCTACTCAGAAGTTAACTTGGCTCAAAACCCTGAACATAAAATCAAATATTTGGAAGATGATATTTCAAAGGGAAGAAGCTGAGGATAACACACTAGTGATGATCAAAGAACCATGTGCAATGAAAGTCTGTCACAAGGGACACTCTGCTACTTGGAAGGACAAAAGGCCCTCCTTGGAGAAGCTGCTATTTGAGCTAATATCTTGAGGAGGGACTGAAGTTACTCAAAAAGAACAATAGAAGAGTATTCCTGTCCAAAAGTATATTCCTTTTATGTATAGACTACAACCCTGAAAATTCATATCACTGAAAGAGAAGAAAGACTGTGGCTGGAGCTCACAAGAAATAGGAATCTAGTCAAGATAAATAGGCAAGAGTGAAATAAGTCAAGCAGAGAGAGCCAATTACCTTATGGTCTCACTTACATGCTGAGCGTAAAGAAAAACATGGAGGGCATTGTGAGAAGGACGGGAAAGGTGAATGGGGGGAAACCAGAGAGGGAGATGAACCATGAGAGACTGTGGATCTGAGCAACAAACTGAGGGTTTAGGAGGGGTGGGGGTGGGGGGCTGGGCGAGCCTGGTGGTGGGTATTGAGGAGGGCATGTATTGCATGGAGCACTGGGTGTGGTGCATGAACAATAAATCTTGTAACACTGAAAAAATAAAATAAACATACTTGGGGGGAAAAAAAAAGATAAATAGGCAAGAGCCATTCTGTTTAGTGTTCTGTTTATGTATGGATTTTAAATTTTATTCTAAAAGTATTGGGGATACATTTAAAGGTTTTAAGTAGGAAAGTGATCTAGTTACATTGGTACTGTAATTGGATCTCTCTGGCCATCGTCTGGCATATTTGCCATTGGGGGTCTTCATATAAGAGTATATTCAAAGAAAGTAGTTGAACAGGACAGAAGTAAAGAAGTGACCATTAACCTGAAGGGATCTGACCAGATTCAAGAAGGATCCAGGGAGCAAAGTTAACTAAGTCGTATGTAATTGAACCATAGTGGAGATGTTTTTAAAAGGCTTTGGTTAGCAGTATCTAACAGTGGCAGAGTAAGACCCTACCTGATAACTCCCCTGCAGAAATGGCTATAAAATTTGGACTTAATAGGGGCGCCTGAGTGGCTCAGTGGGTTAAAGCCTCTGCCTTCGGCTCAGGTCGTGATCTCGGGGTCCTGGGATCGAGCCCTGCATTGGGCTCTCTGCTCAGCAGGGATCCTGCTTCCCCCTCTCCCTCTGCCTGCCTCTCTGCCAACTTAAGATATCGCTCTCTGTCAGATAAATAAATAAAATCTTAAAAAAAAAACAAACTTGGACTTAAAAAAAGAGCAAATATCTGAGGCACTGGGGACTGAACAGAAGAAGGCAGATTGGTAGGGAATATTCTTTCAGAGAAAGGGCTGGGAAGCCATATGAAGTAAATTTTGTTTTCAAAGCTTTTAGCCTAGGGTTAAGTGCAGTTGGTATGGCTCTTGTGAGGTGGCAAGGGTGCTGTTGGGAAAAAGAATGCATTTTTTCCTTGCTTAGGAAACATTACTGCTGAGGTCAATGGGAGGGATTTTTCTCAAAAGAAAAGGAGGATCCTCATGTTCTTTCTCCCACATCCCTTATTGTTCCCTGAGCCAGACATGTATGGCTAGACTCACAGAAGCTTAACCAAAGAGTAAATATATGGTGATGACAGAAATTAGCTAAGGTAAATTAAAAGTACATTAGTAGAAATTATCTAATTTGAAGAAAGGAGAAAAGGAAAAAATACAAGAAAATAAGAGAAATAGAAATAAAATTAAATAAAATGGATAAAATCTTAAGAACCTGTGGAATAATAGCTGATTCAACAAACTTGAGAATCTCAAAAGGAGAAGAAAGAAAACATTATGACAATCAAAGCATTTAACAAGTAATAGTCAAAGAAATTTTAGAGAATTCTATGCCAGTAAATATGGTTGAGGAAATTCTACAGACTGAAATGATACCAGATGCAAATTCAGATCCTCAAATACAGTGAAGAACATTGCAAATGGTAAATATCTGGATGAATTTTAAAAATTATTTTATTCTTTCTTACAATTTCTCATAAATACTTTGTAAATTTAAAGCAAAGCCTAACATTGTCTTGTGTGATTTATAACATCTATAGAAATACATAAAGATTATTATAACACACTGGATTGGGCTATAAATTTCTGTATTTTGTGTGAAGAGGTACTATATTATTTCTAAATGGACTACAAAAAATAAATATGAACGTTGTACTCCCTAAGACAACAACTTTAAAAAATGCAAGTGAAGTATAAAAAGCATTTGAAGAGGCTGCAGGATAACCAAGAATTTTTTAGGAGATTTTAGGACTACACAGAACAGGTAAGAACGGGATTAAAAGACCTCCAATGGGTCGGAGCAACAGTCACAGAGGTGCACTACTTGAATCTCCTTCCAAGAAAGAACTTGCCATTCAGTTGCAAGGGCTGCAATAAACTACCTCCTAACTGTTTACAGCTTCAGAACCTTCTCCAACTTTCAAACTGATGTCATGCTCTTTCTGGGCAGCTCCAGTGGGATCTCAGGGCCTGGACATTTCTGGGCAAGGCAGCACTCCTCTAATGGGACGTATTTCCTCTAGAGTTCCTTCATTCAGTTGCCCAAGACTTTTGTCCAATCTACAGCATGGTCAGAAGCTTTCTGTGCTCAGTACCATTTATTTTCCCTTTGTCTTTCTCACACAACCAACCTCTTGTGCTCCCAGTTCCATCTCATCTCTGCTTCCAGAGGACCCAGTTAATAGAGCTCTCATTCCAAAGCAGAGACCGCACCCAACTTCTTTAACAGTTTTCCAGGCACCTTTGATTTCTCTAAAGCAGGAAGAAGACAGAGAATGAAGCATCACTTTTGCCTGAAGATTATGAAAAAGGGTATTTTGCCACATTCTCATGCACATGCTCCTCCCCCAAGAAGTACAGCCATAGTATAGAAACATGTCTCTACTGTATAATTGCCAAAGTAAAGGTCACATCTTTTATCCTGGCTTTCCCTGCCCAGCAGAGAGATGACACCAGTATTCAAACATTTACAATAAATATTCACATCAGGTATTTGCTGAAATAGACCTGACACATGGAATAAATTCAAGCTATTTGTACTTACTGTCACAACACGTCATTCATGGTAAAGAAGAGAATTTTATGTGATTTTTTTCATTCCTATGCTAAAAGAGGTATGTAACCATTATGTAAAGGTAAAAGTGATATGAATAAAAATGTAAGAATGAGGCAAAGCTCTTGGGTGTCACAGGTGTACAGAGAATGTTGGAATAAGGAGGTGGCTCTTCTGATTTTGATAAGAAAGAAAAGAATAATTTTGAGACTAGATACTGATAAAAAGCAATTTTATATCCTTTCAAAAAGATAATCTTGAGCTCTGAAAAGGAGTTAGCGATCCATTTAACATTTCACTGATCAGAACTTGAGACTGAGAGTGGGAAGTTGTTTAGCATAAAAGAGCACAGGCCAGACCTGAACTTATAACCTCTTTGCACAACATACTACCTGTCGTCACGGGCTCTGAACTTGATATTCTTATCTGTAAAATGGACAGAATAACACTTAAGCAGGAAAATTAATGCAGATAAAATAAAACGATAAAACAATCTATTATAATTCCTGGCTTCCAGATGACTTTCAGATGATTATGTTATCAATTTTTCTTAGTAACAAATTGATTATCAGCTGCCTCTCTGCTATCCCCATCCTGTTCCTCAGAGATGAAAAGCAAGCGATAGTGATTTGCAGTGCTTGAACCAGACTGATTTAGATCAAAGGAGCTGAATAAACCAACGGAGCTTAAAACAGCTGAGCCTAGAGTGGCAGCAGCTAGTAACTTTCTTATAAGAAGGGACTTAGTAGTTCTTCTCTGGAACAAAAGTAGAGGAACAATATGGAAAAAAAAGCAGGACAAAGAAAATGCTAGAACATGATAGATTTTGCCTAGGAAGCTCAAAATCACATAAAGCCTGGAAGAACCACGTACTATTTGAAGCTTTCAGGGACTGTTCATTCTTCCATCACCCATCCATCCTTTTATCCATCCTTTTATTCAATATCTATTTGTAATTCTTAAATAATAATAATAATAATAGTAATAATAATAATTGCAGAACCTGGATGAAAAATCCAGAGAGTGTCAATTTTCCTTGAATTGTTCAAGCTTTATAAAACAGTGACCAAGGAACCAAGCATGCCAAGTGGTTGAGAACACAGATTCTGTCAGAGTGCCTGGGCTCAAGTTCTGGCTCCAACCACATAAGCTTCGTCAGGTTATTTAACCTCTCTGTGCCTCATTTTCCTTATAGAGTCTGATTTAGATAGTGGAAGATTAAACGAGATTTTCTTATGGAGTGCTTCATCATAATTCCACAGTTATCTCTGTTATCTGCTATTGTTATTATAACATTGACTGTTTACCACCTTTCAAGTGACTCCTTTGCCAGAGAAGAAAGATGCTAAGTGTTTAAGATTTGTTACTGAGGAAGAAAACTAACTTGTACAATTTCCCTTCCACCAACAATAACTTGGAACTTTGATCTTTTATGCATAGTGGTTTTTAGAGATAAAGTGGAGACTGAGAGAGAGCAGGGAGAACAAAAACAGAGGGAAGCATTGAAATAAAATTTATGAAGGACACCTTACTTTCTGCCTAGCAGACTAGGACTTCACATTGTTAGCTTTGTTTAACTCTTGCTAATGTGTGTGTGAAATGCTATAATATCCACTTCACAGATCAGGATAAAAGGTCTTGGAAAGTCTCATAAACATATCCAAGGCCACACAACTGGATGTGACAGAGTAAGGATTTGTCCACCCAAGGGCCTGAAACCAAGGCCTAAGGGAAGAAGGACGGTCGAGAACACTTCCTTGTATAATACCATATAATTTACAAAATGTTTCCCGAATTTGATTTTATGTCAATTTCACAGTTTTGTGAGGTAAGAAAATCCGGAAGATTGGATTTTAGAGACGAGAAAAATGAAGTCTCTGAAAGGTTATATGACATGCTCAAGGTCAACAATGTGGGGGAGGTGGAAATACGAGGCAGGCTCTGGGGTTACCATGGCACCTTCTTTCCCTTGCTCCAATGTGAAGTTAATTGAAGATAGAGAAGAACCTGGTGTCATGTCTTCAACTATCCCAAAGAGGAAGTGATTATATCTTCTGAAAGTGTTCTTGACAATTTCCCTCTCTTATGCATTCTCAATTACCTAAGAAGTTATAAGCTCCAAGAGGTCAGGAAAAAAAAATCTGTCTTTTACATGACTATAGCCCCAACATTTATCACCATAGTGGCACTGGGTGAGCAGTTGATACATATTTGTTGAATAAATAAACAAATTAATTAATCCAAAGAGAGTGCCAAGCCCTCAAATCCATAATAAGAATGAATATGCTGCTATGACAGAGGGAAGTTAACCTTTGAGAGATTTTAACCGTCTTCAAACAAGCCCTCATATGTGCATGAATGCTTCTTAAATAAGTTTCAGTTGTATTTTCACCTTCTTTATGGTTCTTATGTATAGCATTTTTCACTTCTGGAAATACAAATTTCTAGATTTGTAGTGGTCCCCTAACTTCTCCCATTTCTTTCCAGGAAGAAATAGAACATACCATCAAGCCCATAACCCTTTGGCCTTCTGAGTAACCCCAGCCCTGCATCATCTGGCCCATATCCAAGCAACCACCGTTTGGAAGTCTGGAAGATGTCTTCGACCGCCTGCCAGGTAGGATGACTAAAAATGAAGATTTGCTTTTCAGAGTTTAATTGAACAAAGAGTTAAGTTATTAGCCTCCTTCAGCACTCAACTTAAAATCAAGTTACCGTGACTCCTAGGACTAGAATAACATAGCATGGACTAGGCAATAAAAGCTAATAAATAGAGGAAAAGGTTCATTTTTCTTATCAGAAGGAGTATGCAAGAGAATCCAAACCCCATGGCAGAGCAAATACACTTGTTCCCTTAGCTTGCCAGATGGGGATCTGAGGTCCCGGGGGTAGGGACGGATCTGTGGGGTGCCTCCTCACACTAATGAGGTTTGCCCTAGAATCCGAGGAGACAGATGGATCTGCAGGTTGGAACCCCTCAGCAATCTCCCTGGGAGTTGGCACAATTTCATTTTCTCTGCCCTCTCTTTCCCTCTCCCACCTCCTCTCCTACTTGTTTTTATTGCTTTTGTAATGCTCTGTGCCCCAGTAAATATTCTCCCCTGCGTAATTCTTTCTGCATCCCACTGACTGACTACTTTTCTGGCCATACACTATTCTTTCTCTCCTTCCTTCTTTTTTTTCCCCCTTCCCTGCCCCCTCTCCCTAGTATTTTGTTCTGTAACAGCTCCATCTCAATCCTCTCTGACCCCATTGAATTCCTGTTTACTCATAAGCATTCCAGAAAGAGGTCATGTATGAATTAATGAGAAGGAAAGGAAGATACTATCAAAATTTTCATTTCTGTGTCTGGTGCTAAATTTCAATATTTTTCTGGTAGAAAAGAAATGGAAGAAAATCCTGGTCATTTGAGGAAGTGTAGGGGTCTTTCTGCCCACTGCTAACCTTTAGAACCCTGCAGATTTCTGCTAGAGATTGCTGATCTCACACAGTGAGAAATTAGTAGATTTCCATAAATTATGGCAGATTCACCAAAGAGAGGATAATTGCCAAGCACCAAGCATCATGCCAAAAATCCACTAACCTAGGAAACTCCAGTTAACTGACATTTTTATATGGGAATGCTTAGGGTCAATTACAAGGACCAATGTCAGTAGTGCAATGTGGACATCACAGCCCTCCTGTGGACTATCTCGTCTCCCTCAAAGCTCCACCAACAGCAGCCAGAGTACTCTTGCCAAAATAAAAGTATACCTTTTAAGAATTACTGAAGCAATGTGGTATATATAAAGACTATTACTTAGCTTAAAAAAAAATGAAATTCCATCACCCGATGTAACATGGATGAACCTTGAGGATTTATGGTAAATAAAATAAGCTAGTCACAAAAAGACAAATACTGTATGATTCCACTTATATGTGAGACACATGAAGGAGTCAGAATCACAGATAAAGAAAGTAGAATGGAGAACACTGAGGGTTGTCAAATGGATATAATTTCAGTTTGCAATATAAAATAATTCTCGAGATCTATTGCACAATGCAAATATACTTAACATTGCTGAACTATACACTTAACAGTGATTAAGGTGGTAAATTTTATGTTACAGATTTTTAGCCACAATTTTAAAAATTTAAAAAAGAATACATATAGTTATAAAATTTTAAACAACAACAACAAAAAAAAAACAGGAAAGAAAATAAGAGAAAGATAAACTCAGAACGTAGGGTAATGATTACTTTGAATTGGGAAGGACAGGGTTATGGGACAGGGCAGTTGGAGGAAATGATATAAATAATTGAAGGATACTGTCAAAACTTCATAGCTTTGGTGAGTCCAAAGGTTATTACTGTATATAGAAAATAAATAATCAATAAAAGAGGGCCACACATAGGTTAATGATGTAGAATATGGTAATGAGCCAAAGATCTTGAAGAAACCAATTTAGTACAGGAAAAAAAAAAAGAATACAGACAAAATTTGTTTACATCATTTTCCTCTTTGTAACTCTCTACTTTTTTTAATTTAAAAAAATCCTTAAAATCGGGACCCCTGGGTGGCTCAGTTGGTTAAGCTGTTGGTTAAGCTGTCACCTTCTGCTCAGGTCATGGTCCCAGGTCATGGAGCAAGGAGCAAAGAGCATCAGGCTCCTTGCTCGGCATGGAGCCTGCTTCTCTCTCTGCCTCTGCCTGCTGCTCTGCCTTCTTGTGCTCTCTCTCTCTCTCTCTCTCTCTGACAAAGAAATAAAAATAAAATCTTTAAAAAAAAATCCTTAAAATAGCTTTCAAGTTCCCAGTGCTATCTCCCTGTGTCTTTCTTCCTCACTGTGCTCACTGCGTACCATTTCCCTCTATACTCTGTTCATGCCAAACTTGTTCGAGTTCCTCCTATGCTCTGTCATGTTGCCTCAGGCCTTTCAACACCCTACCTCAACCCACAACCCCATCCCAGAGCACTATTGCTCTTGCTCATTTTCTGTCTGACTTCCACTCCTAGCTGTCTTGGTGAAAATGTCCATTTTATCTTCAGGGAGGCCTTCTCTGACCTCCCAGGTGGAGTAAGTCCTCATACATCCCTATGAATCACCAACCGCAGTTACTACTCTTGCCTGGAGAGTCATTCCTCTCCCCTACCAGCAATAGGGATGTGTTTGTCTTGCTTACCACTTTATCTTTATACCCCAGCACAATATTGGGAACCTTATAATGAGCAAAATTTGCAATGAATGAATGAATGGTAGGCATTAGAGTAAGACTTTAATCACCTTCTCCACAAAGACCTTTGTGGTTGAACGGCACCCAGGCAGGCATTATGAATATCTCAAAGGGACAAATGTACTAGTTTTTTTTGCTGTTCCTCTAATGCACCAGGCATGTTCTCACCATTAGGTCTATTCCACCTGTTCCCTTTGCCTGAAATTTTTGCCTTTTTCTCAGTTACCTGTTTGGCTGAGTCACTCCTTTTGCTTAAAGGTTTTTCCCAAATATTACTTTTATCGAGGTCTTAAATGCTATTAACACTTAACTTGACTCTGCAACCAGCCCTTCAAGTCTTTTCTTACCTATTTTGCCTTTTACTTTTTAGACAGTACTTATCATTTTTAACGTACTCTACAATTTATTTATTATGCTTATTATATATTGTCACTTAACCCTACCACATCCCTAGTCTCACTAGAATGTAAGCTCCACAAGGCAGAGATTTTTTTTTAATGGTGGTAAAAATATATATAAAATTTACCGTCTTTACTATGTTTTAAGTTCAGTTGAGTAGTGTTAAGAATATTTACTGTTCAATCCCAAGTTTCAGCACATATATGCACACACAAAATCTATTTATTTATTTAGGTTGTGAAACAGATCTCTAGATTTTTTTTTTTTTTGATCTTGCAGAACTGAAACTCTATACCCACTAAATAACTCCCCTTTTCTCCCTCTGCCCAGCTCCTGATAACTACCACTTAACTTTCTATTTCCATGATTTGACTATTTTAGATATCTTCTATACATGGAATCATACAGCATTTGTCCTTTGGTGACTAGCTTATTTCGTTTAGCATAATGATCTTAAGATCCGTCCATGTCAGAACTGCCTTTTTAAGGCTTTGTAATGGGACAACTGGGTGGCTTAGTTGGTTAAGCCTCTGACTCTTAATTTTGGCTCAAGTCAGGATCTGGGGGTCGTGATTTCAGGGTTGTGAGACCAAGACCTGCCTTGGGGTCCATACTCAGCACAGAGTCTGCTTGTCCCTCTCCCTCCCTGCTCCCTCTCTACTCACTCTCTCTCAAATAAGTAAATAAAATCTTTTTTTAAAAATTAAAAAAATAAGACTTCATAGTTTTCCATAGTGTGTATAGACCACATTTTTTATCTATTGATAAACATTTCAGTTGTTTCTGTCTCTTAGCTGTTAAATAGGAGGCAAAGATTTTTGTCCGTTTAGCTTATTGATGTGCCCCAAGAACCAAGAAAAGTTCTTATTGCATAATAGAGGCTTAATAATAACTTATTGGATAAATAAAATATAGGGAGCAAAATGAAGGCTATTTGCTAATACTAGAACTTTCCAGATGACCTTTCCATCATTTAGATACTACCTTATGTTCGAAGCATCTCTAATATTGCACAGTACTTCATAAATAACTGCCATGGTTCTTACTAATAACTGGATTCCTTGAATAAATATGGTAGTTAGACAAACCATGAGGCCTGTCTGGCTATCCGTGATCCACAGTGCTGCCTGGGCATCTGGGTCTGTGGGATAGGTCTTGTAAATCACCGGTACAATGTCATTGCTCTAACTGGGGTGGTTATATATACTCTAAGATATATGAGTCCTTGGTTTCCAGAAAGAAAAGACCTATTGCAATTGGGTTCTAAGGAGAGGAGCAATACTTGGACAGGTATAAAGGGTGCATAGTGGGATGATACTCTTCCCCACTTTAGGGAGGACTTAACTGTTGGTGCCGGAGACTATGTGAATTTTGTCAATTCCCACAATTAACTCTAACTCCAGCAAGTGGCTAGAGACTGGTATTTTGCTATTCCCTTGGAAATCTAGAAAAAGAATTCCTTTCTACACAAGGACCTCTAAGTTGGGCCTCACTTCATCTTATCATTTTTCCTTTTTTTTTTTAAAAAAAAGCATCCAAATATTTTGATGATTCCAACATCTTGGTACCAGCTTTGAAAGTAATTACAGAAGTTTCCATGGTTTATTTTAATTGTACCATGGAGTTCATGGTTATTAGATTCTGTAATCAAATTCAGGTTTTTATGTGTAAATTACAGAGAAGAGAGATTGACAGAACGAAGTTTGGCAGCTTTACTAAAGGGACCTAGTGATGGGAATTCCCAAACCTTTATTTATAGATATGTTATAAACCCTTAACAATCTGAGAAGTATATCTACTGATGTTCAGAAGTCTCCAGCTTGCAAATACTTCCACAGCAAATAAATTCTCTTAAAAAAGCAGTAATATTTGAAAAATGTAAGTGTTCTTTTCACATTCTTAATTCTATATATCAGGAAAATTGTTCTTGAATCACAGTTCCCTGGAGAATTATGTTTCTTATGCTTAGCCTCTAGAGAGATATTCCACAAGAGTTACTGCATATTCTTGGCTGAAGAACCACTCACCCCTTAAGTGCCTCCCTGCTACACAGCCCCTTTATAGTGTACACAGATGGGAGTTTCCACAAGATTAAAATTCATATATCATGGGATATTAGGATTTCTTAAAATGAATCAAAACCTTGATTGTTAAATCTCTGAAGGTCAGGGGTCTACAACATAGCATGATGCAATAAATACAGCAATTAAGAGCAAAGGCTTTGGAGTTATTTGGACATAGCTGCAAATCTCAGCTCAAACTCTGAATATTTATGATTTGGGGGAAATTCCCAACCGGTTCTTCATCTATAAAATACAAAAATAATCAGTGCTTCTTTGGGCTCTAAAGGGATCGAAGAAGAGCCGAAGTGGAGCACTCAGCACAATGTCAGGCACATTCTAAGCTCTGGAAAGGGAGCCAGACTGCTCTGTGGCTTGTACTTGTCTTCTGCCCCCTGCAGTCCATCCCCGACTTAGCATCCAGAGTGAGCTTTTGGAAAGATAAGTCAGTTTCTGGTACATGGTGGTGTAAAAGCCTTCTAATGACCTTGTGTGGCAGTTAGGAGATAATTCAAAGAAGGGATGAATCTTTCACTTCTTCTCAAGCCAACCTCTCCTTCCCTCATTATACTCCAGCCACACTTATTTTCTGTCTGTTTCTCAAAAGCACAGACCTCAGGCCTCATTTGCACACTAAGGCCATGGCCTCACTGCTTCCTTCTTCCTGGAATATTTCCATCCCTGCATTTTTGCTTAGCTGACTCTTCTCTGGACTTACACATCACCTCCTCAGAGAGGCTTTCTCTAACCACGCAAACCTCCCTTCACTCTGCATATCATTATTTGATTTTATTAACTCAGTAGCTCTCATCATGATACATAATTACCCTGGTAATTTGTTTTCTTATCCATTGTTTTTCTCTCATAAGTACTGGATAGCTAAACTACCTTTTCTGCATGGTTCTATGAATCCCTACTGTGCTTTAGCATAGACTATAGATTCAAGGAGTGCTGGTGGACCAGACAGATGGATAGATGGATGGATGGATAAATAAGGATTATGCCACCAATTATTGCACTGTGTATGGTAATGACATGGTAGGAAAATTATATACAAATCTACATGATAAAGAAAACATCACAAAAAGGTTGATGTAATTTCCTAAGGCTGCTTAGATCAGATGGGACCTTAGCTGTCCATTAAAGGAAAAATGGAATTGCAGTCAAGGGAGGAACTTTTAGGAAGTTGTTTCACCTCCAAATATTTGAGATTTTCTTCTTGTTCCTTAGGGGTGGAGACAGGCCTGCCCCTCATTTATGGGGATGTTCTGGAGCCAGAGATAATGCCTAAAAGCTGCCGAGTGCTAATTAGCTCTATCTGTCAGGGCACAGGAAGCCAGCAGGTCTGAGTGGCTGATTGCAAGGTCTGTAGCTGAAAATACTTCTTGCCAACTGCCTGGAGGGGCTGATAAGGGAAATGACTACATTCTGTAAATTAACATATTCTAAGCAGGTCAGAAGGCCCAGTGGTAGAAAACAGTGGCAAAGATGGAAAGAAAGGTGAAACCACTCCCGTTTTAGTTACCATGCCTAAGTAATGAAGCTGTGAATTTCTTGACAAGGATCATTGCCTTGGAGTCAGCAGTGAATGGCAGATTAAGTTTAATTTTTTAAGGGTAGCTACTGGCAGAATTAGGGAAGAAGTGTACTTATTATATTCATTGTGCTCATTTCCTAGTACTATTCATTTTGTCTTTTTTATTTGAGTGATCAGTTCCACACTTCCTCTTCCTCCTCCTTTTAAAAGCAGAGTATTTTCATCTGATATGCCCACTCTAGATGATTTCTCAGGCACCAGATTTCCCTAGCAACAAAGGGCTAGCCTAGACAGAAAAGACCAAGATTTTGATCCTGGTTCCTGTTCTGTGGGTACACTAGTCATGACTTCTTTAGTTGGAATTTACAGAAGCCCAAGCTAAACAAGCCTGTGAAGGAAATCATCCAAGGGCTTCACAATAACAGCAAGCTTCAGTCTTCCCTCCATCTCTCAAATTCTTCTTTTGATCAAATTCAGCCCTTTTTTTTTTTTTAAAGATTTTATTTATTTATTTGACAGAGAGATCACAAGTAGGCAGAGAGGCAGGCAGAGAGAGAGGGGGAAGCAGGCTCCCTGCTGAGCAGAGAGCCCGATGCGGGGCTCGATCCCAGGACCCTGAGATCATGACCTGAGCCGAAGGCAGAGGCTTTAACCCTCTGAGCCACCCAGGCGCCCCAGATTCAGCCCTTTTTAATTTAACAGTCTTCTTGCATTAACTCTCCCCGTGTGGTAACAAATATGGCCATAAAGAGTGCCAAGATTTTTGTCTTAATTTACTACCTAAAAGGAAGAAAGATCTCTCCATCTCTCCTTTGTCTATATATGAAAACTCAAGGAACCAGGGTGATGCAACCATCTGAGTAGTCAGGCTGGTAACATGCCCAACCCTGTATCCTGGAAGGGTGGCAGAGCAGAGTGGCTACTCAGGAGCTAATTGACTAATATTTCCAAGACCACACGAAAGGCGGAAGGAGATGGTCATAAAAGAAAGGGATACTTGTCAGAAAAAGCCACGGTTTCAACTATTTTCTCATCTGGAACTAATTGCATTCGGTAAGTTTATAGATGTGGATATGTTTTAAAAATCATAAATTCTGGGGCTCAGTGGGTTAAAGTCTCTGCCTTCGGCTCAGGTTATGATCTCAGGGTCCTGGGATCGAGCCCCGCATCAGGCTCTCTGCTCAGTGGGGAGCCTGCTTCCCCCTCTCTCTCTGTTTGCCTCTCTGCCTGCTTTTGATCTCTCTGTCAAATAAATAAATAAAATCTTTAAAAAAAAACATAAATTATAACACAAGTAAAAGCAAATATTGTCATATAAACATTTTCTCTGCCTCATGATTCCAGAACTTTTGCTATGCAGGTTATCAGTTGGCCCATAAGCCTGTTAGAAAGATTAAATGAGACCATGTGTATGAGAGCTTTTCGCAGAATACCTGGCATGAAGTCAGTGCCCAATGTCAGCATTTCTCCCTTAGGCCAGGTATTGAACAATTTGTCAAAAATTTTCCTCGAATAAAAGAATCTAATGTGTAGGATTAGTCATTATTTCTGCCAAATGTCAAAGACATTTGGGGATGAGAGGGTAAAATTGCCAGTACTATTTAACATATTTTTTGTCCTCTGTTTCTTCCTCTTTTTTCTCTATCTCTCCCCCTACACATATTTTGGGGAGTAGGGAATGAGGAGAAGTGTGCAGAGTTGAAATCATGAATGTTAAGTAAGAATATAGGCATATGATATTATGTCATTTGAATTTTTTACCATATAAAGTGTCTGTCACACATTAATGTTAGTTGTGTGGGTAGTGCTGATGTCTTTAACACTAACAATAATGAGAAGGATGATGGGTGTCAGTTTCATGGCACAATGCCTTTTGAGTGGAGCTTTAGTTGATGTGAGCTGCAGCCCAAGATTCAGAGTGTCTTGCTCTGTGTGGTGTCTTCTCACCATGGGAGGCAAAAATTGGCTGATGTGCTGGGTACTAAGGTGATGGGCCATCTGCTAGGGGTCTTTCACTTGCACGTTACATTTTCAGTGAAAAATGGGTTCTTTGTCAGCAGTTTCCAGAGAAAGATGAGTATCCTCTGAGACAGTAGCACAAAGTTTCAGTGCATGGATGTGCTGAGTTGTGGCCAAAAGAACACTAGATTAAAAATTGAGAGGCTGTGCTTTCACCTTGGCTCTCTTGACAACTTGCTTCATGTCCTTGGATAAGGCACTTCCCTCTTTTGGACATGACAATTTGCTGATCCTGAAGCTGACAGTTGTCAAATTTGTGCACCCCAGTACTAGGGGGAATGAGCCCCTGAACTAAGGCATGTTGATGGGTATTGTTTCCTCTCATCCAGTCATCCTAACCTTCATAATGGGCTATTTGTCACTTCAGCTTCAGAACAGAAAGCTCAGGGCTAGTTTTCAGACCACTTCATTCCTGGCATAAATACACACCAAATACCTCTACCTCTGAGGGGTCACCCACCACTTAAATTGATGTATCAAAGCTATCTGAGTGAGAGGAATTTTGGACATGAACATGGGCACTGATGTGCTGACTCTACAAAATGTAATCATTATAGATCTTGAGATCAGAGACAAAGAGTCCTAAAAATTATTACCTTTACTCTTATGAAAATATTAACCTCTCTCTCCATTTTTTTACCCTTCCTCATCTCTTTTCCATCCTCCATAGATCTACTTAGTGACTCAAGTTTAATTTCCACCTATAGACAATGATTTGCTGGAATATCACTAACATTCATTCTCAAGGACTTGTTCTTTCTTTATACATGCATAAAGTAATATAATTCCACTTTCTCACTTAACTATCAGCTCTCTGAGAGCAAGTGTCCTAACTCTTTTATTCATTGTTGAAACCCCAGCCCCCAAAATACTATGTGACCTATAGAAATTCAATAAATAAATAGAAGATAAATAGATAAATAGATAGATGATAGATAGATAGATGATAGATAGATAGATAGATAGATAGATAGATAGATAGATAGAGTGAATAAATAAATGATTGAGTGACCCTGAATGACATTCTGATGATGAAATTTATATAGGAAGCATTTCTGGCATTTATCACTCATATTTGGTATAGGTTCCCATTGGACTTTTTGGAATATATTTACTATGAAATTCTAAATTGGTTACTACCTTACTGTCTTGTACATGAAATCCTGTTCTGAATTTTTCAAAATTCAGCTTCTTGGGCACAACTAGATTGTTAGCTCTTAGCATGAATATATACAGATAGACATCTCTCTATATTCAACACTAATTTACATGAAAAAGGGAGATTTGGGTTATTTGGAGTAGATGGTTAGAGGGAGAAGAGTTCATTACAAGGAAGGAATAAAAAATAAACAGGTCTGGCATACTTAGGGAGCTGGAGGTAGCTGAAACCATGCACAGCCATAATCCAGTGGTGAGTAAGGCTACAGAACCAAAAGGAATGTAATGTCAACAGTTGTTTCAAAACAGCCTGAGAATTACATGGTGTAATCCTTCTCATTTTATAGTTAAGGAATATAAAGATCAGAGAAGTTAGGTGACTTGTCTATGAACATACAAGTCAACTGGGATTCTTATTCCAATTCAAAGACAGCTATGCAGGCTTCTGAAGTGAAATGTCAGTGGTCAGAAGCCTAAAAGGAAGGTCATCAGATATAAATAAATGGAGAGCCATGACTATCTGAGAATGCTCTGAGATCCTTGATTTTACCCTCTCTCAATGTAGGCTCTTACCTCTGGAGTCCAGCCTAAGGAAGATCAGCTCCTGCAAATGTTTCTTCAAGGTCTTCAGTGTCCTATTCACATTTCCTTATCTCTAGATTATTAGCTCTTTGCATCTAGAGATTAATAAATACCTTTGGAAGAATGGTTGTAGTTGTTTCTGTTCTCTGAACTCTTTTTAGAAGAATTCTTATGATTAGAAGGATTCTTATGAAACAGAGTTGGTCCAGGTTAGCATTTCTTAGCAGATTAAATTTATCTTTAAGATTAAGAAGAAAGATTCCTGCCAGTACTTCTGATAAAATAGGTAAAGTTAGATGGATGTGTGGAATATGTGTTTTTAATAAGACCTAGGAGATTATTTTTAATAATACCCTAGGAGATTCTAAAGCAGGTGGTCCACAAACTACACTTAAAAAAAAATAAAATGAAAGCAAAAGAGGACCAAGGGTCCAAACAATATCCACAGCAGCAAAAATACGGTTTCTTACTGAACTATAGTAGAGATACTCAACAAATATTCACTAGATCAGTAGGTGGCTAGGAAGATAGGTGGACGAATGGATGAATGGATGGATGAGTGGATAGATGGATGGGTGGATGAGTGGGTGAGTGATGGGTAGGTAGAATAGTATGATGAATAAATGTTTGGGTATATAGATGAAGGAACTTACTTTCTTTTTCTTTCTAGACAAACTAAATGACTTTACCACCATTACCAAAACACTGTCCTCAGATAAGGTAAAATTCATTATCCTTGTGAAACCATTAAGTAGATGAATACTTGCTCTTTCAGAGTGATTTGCATTATTGTTGTTAAATATTGAGTAGAATTAATATTGCTTACATGATTATTTTTGAGGTGGTAATGGGGTAATATAAAATATCAAGTTATTTTGCTTGACCCGAGTATTTAGTGCCTCACTTCTAGACAACACATCTTGTTTCTTTTATTTACAAACCACTATAGTACTACAGCTATTGCCCTCCTTGAATGGGATTACCTAAAAAAATAATTTGTTATGTAAGGTTGCTAATTATGAGGCTAAAACATACCCGTTAAAGGCATTTACCTTGTAATTTGTGATGAGAGAATGAGTGAAATAAAGCATGGAATATGATTATTGGAGCTGAGGATATAAAGCCATTCATTTATTTCAGGACTGGGAGTTAATTTAGCATGATATGTTAACTTGAGATAGAAAACTGCCACAGAGCAAAGCTTTCTGCCACCTCTGTTGAAGCGGGGCTCTTTGTCTAGCTCCTGAGCTTCCCAGTCCTACCTTCTTCCCTCTTTTTTCTGTCTTACATCTCTAAACTCTAATGCTCTGGCCCTCTCTCTTTTAGTAGATTGAATCATTCAAACAGCTGCTTACAGGAGAAGTTCAGTACATGTTCTGAATGCCTGGCTTTAAATACTGATTCTGCCACTTACTAGTATTAAATCTCCCAGGGACTGTTTCCTCATCTATAAAATGATGATAGTAATAATAGTAATTAACTCACAAGATGGTTATAAGGATTAAATGAACTAATAATGTAGTAAGTATTCAGACCTTCATAGTAAGTTTTCAATAAGCATTTTTATGATTTTTTAAATCATGAAAGCAATTAATAGCATTACAGAAGTTATGAAAAATAAAGAAAATTACACTCATCATTCTAACACCCTGACCTATAGCCGGTATTATCTAATTTAATGTACTAGCTTTAGAAAGTAGAATTTTGTCTTCTGAATTCTTCCCGTGATTTGGGGAAACCAGAAATGTGACCATCAGTTTTTTTATGTTTTTCTCTTATGGAAAAATTTCTTATACATCTAACGATAAATGCCAAAATTTCAAACTCACTCCCAATTTGAGAAGATCTCTATAGCTAAATAGTGTTTATTAAGATTGAAGTCTATTTCCAGACAGGATTACTTTATTGAGCCAACAGTTAATCTTTGAGTCTGGATTTGTTTATTAAATTAGCCTCATATTCTGTAGCTTCATCTGCTCCATAGAACACTTGGAATTAATTTATTGTATTAGACTTATGAGCTTTGATGTCAACCAAACCTGGTTTCAAATCATGAATCTAGACTTGTGATCTTGGGCAAAGGCTGAGCTTCTCAGCTGCTTTGGCTGGGAGGATAAGGTTAATAATACTACACAGTGTTTTAAGACTTATAGCAAGGATAAGAAATGATTCTTGTTTTAGCTATCACAGTGGAAAGTGATGAGCTTCCCCAGAGGGAATTGTGATACAAGAAAATGGGTTTTCCTGGAGGTGAAAAAGCTAGTGGCAGAGGTATGCAGAGTTATTCTTTAGGGATTATGGACACTGAAAATGCTTTATATCCTCCTACCTCCCAAGTCCTATGACAATCAAGAATTGTATTGATGCCAGAGAACAGAGAAAGCTATATGTTTGTAATTTTTTCTTAAATCAGAAGTGCTAATTGATGAAACCCTAAGTATAGAGCAGTGATGTGGCAAAACTGGAGCTTTCAGAACCAGCAAGGTCCCTTATACATGGACAGTGCCATTGCCAGCTGTGACTTCATCAGAGATCTTTGGGCTAGATTAATCTGCCTGGGATCCATAACAAAATATCATGTAGTGGATGACTTAAAAAACAGAAATTTACTTCTCACAGTCCTGGAAGCTGGTTAGCTCAAGATCAAGGTATAAGCCAATTCAGTATCTGATGAGAGCCCTCTTCCTAGAGACCTTCTTCCTATGTGCTCATGTGACCTTTCCTAGGTGTTCAGGCTTGGTTGAGGTGGCAGGGGAAGGGGTAATTCTCTGGTGTCTCTTCTTATAAGGACACTATTCCCATCGGATCAGGGACCTACCCTTGTGACCTCATCTAACTTTAATTACCTCCTTAATGTATCCAACTAGTCACACTGGGGGGTTAGAGCTTCAACATATGACTTTTGGAGGCACATGATTCAGTCCATAGCAGGGGCCAAGGGAAGTAATACTGAATCATGTGACATCTGCTCTTCCCAATGGGAGTTGTGTCAGGGTCAGCTTAAAAAGGGTGTGTATGTGTGTGTCCTCTTTTACCAAACTATAAGCCACAGGAGTTGTTGTGGGAGCCCATTATTCCCCTCCTCACAGATGTTTGAATCTAGAAAGCCCAAATGAACAGTGTCATCTCATTGGAGGCTAAGGCTAGGATTGGGAAATAGGAAGCTGAAATGATTGATGGTGGGAAAGGCAGTGGCCCTAGGTTCTCATTTAACCACCAAAATAATTCTCAAGTGTCACATTCAGGAAGCAGAAGCCACACCTCCTTCTTGTTTGCTGTTAAATATACCTCTGGAAAATAATAACCCATGATATTAGAGCTTATTGAGAGGCACATTACCCGTTGAGATTTCCAATCACGACTCCTTTTAAGAGCCTACAAAGTAGCTTTCCTGCCTCTGTCTTGATGATTTGTCTTCTTCAAACTCACTCCTTACTAATGTATAACACCATACTTGGCTTCCTGGAGGGAAGTGATCAAGGAGCACAGGCCCCTTGCTGAGAAACACATTAGCACAGTTTCTAAAATATGTTCTGTATACTCATTTGATCTGTGATATGTGTTATCATTTAGTAAACATTGGCCTAGCTTAAGTTCCATCTACATGTGCTAGGAATATTTGTTGCTATGCTCCTTTAACCAAGACAAAATACATACTCTGGTAATTGCTTCAAAGTTTTTTTTCTTTTTTTCAAAATAAAGTTGTGATTCGAGAAACTTAAATAACATAATTATAAAGTGTGCATTGAGAAAGAGTTCACTGCTCCTTAAAAATTTTAATTAGGCCCTTCTTAATCTCTATTATAGATCTTATTATGAATGTGTTTTTTCTTCCAAATGCCTCTTTTGATTGTGCATAAATAGGATGTAATTATGTATGGGTGGAAGGTTATTATATACAAATATGTTCAAAATTATGTGAATAAAATGCACAATAGGCTTTAGTATTCTTCTCATAATATGATACAGATTAGGACCAAAATAAGCAATTTTCTCTCTTTTAGTATCCACCTTATTTGTTCCTTTTTCATATTAGCACTATGGGGCATGTTAGAGTCTAGAAAAAAAATAATTAGACATTCTGACCTCTAGCTTAAAGGAAATCTGGTTTCTCTGCACATTTCCTTAACAGGTGAGTTCACCATTAGTGTTGCTATGATTATCTCTATCTCTTTGCTTTGCAGTCTCTTCTGTCAGCTCCTCAGCTCAAACTTAAAGACGTATCTCTAAACCCCAATTCTATTTTTAAGGGAGGAGTGACAAGAAGAATGTTTGGAGAGGGAGGAGTGACAAGAAGAATGTTTAGAGAATAGTTGAGAAAATTATCATTTTTAGTGACGCTTGCCCATCCATAAATATTTTGTTTCCTGAGAAGGTTCACAATGGAAAGACTTTCCAAAAATGTAATTTTAGACACAGTGTGCAAATTGACTGCCTTTCCTTATGCTTACAGACTGTTGTAGGCAGAGGACTCCAGCTTGAAACTGTGTGGGTATGCATGTGTGCATGTGTGATAAATAGCTAATTACCTGTCAGTTACCATAGCAATGTTTATAGGAAGACTAAGAAGCTTGAATAGCTCTGTTGCCCAGTTTGAGAGAAGAAAACCTGCATAATTTCTTCCTTTCAATTCCTACCCAAGTTTCTGGCAGCAATCTTAGAATACTCTTTGTGTGGTAAGTTCATATGTGACGGATTTAGCTTCTTTCCTTTGAGCAGAGACTGTGTTTAGTTGAGTGAGAGGTAGAGAGAATTAACCTGGAAGAAGCTTTGGGATACTAACACAACAGACTCGTGACTTAGCTCTGCAGAGTTCTGTTAGCAACAGCTGGTATAACACTGGCCCAATATGATGCCTTCTTCAAAGAGCTCTACATAGCCTCATAAATTCTCAAAAACAAACAAACAAACAAACTATAGATCACCAAGAAAACACAGTACTTCATTCTTTTAATAAATGTTTTTTAAGATTTTTATTTATTTATTAGAGAAAGAGAGGGAGAGCATGAGTGAGGGAGAAGTGGAGAGAGATAGAGAAGTAGACTCCCCACTGAGCAGGGAGCCTAACTTGGGGCTCAATCCCAGGACGCCAAGCTCATGACCTGATCCAAAGGCAGATGCTTAACCCACTGAGCCACCCAGGCACTCTAAACAAATATTTTTGAGCACCTACTTTGGGTCAGCCCTGTACTAGTCTCAGGAGATATCATGGTGAGCTGGATACTAATGTCTTAATTTGGGAGAGATAACCATTCCCTCAACAACATTTCTTGAGCATTTACCATGCTTCAAGCACTATGCTGGGTGATGTAGAAATAAAAGAAGAGAGGCACAACCCAGATTTGAAGGGAGATAAGGAAACAACATCTAGGAGGAAGTCAGCCAGGAAATGTGAGGAGGGTGGGAGCATGTGATGTGAAAGTATTTCAGAGAGTGAAGTAGTCTTATTAACAAGATAAGAGGCAAGTAAATATGGTAGATTTAAAGGAAAGAAGTTAGTATGTCTGGAGACAGGTGAGGGTAATATCATAGAGATGTAAGCAGGAATCAAATTATGGAAGCCCTGTGTTCCTTCCCCTTGAAACTGAGTGGACATTTTGATTTCTGATACTAGATTATACAGTGCCATGCACTTCTGTATCATTCTCTAGGGACATTTGCCTTTGAAACTCAGTCACCATACTAGTCTAACTAGTCTGTGCCATCAAACATGTGAGTGAATTGTCCTCTACATGATACCACCCCTCATTTATTGGGATACTCCTGGCCTTCAAATATTTCCAGATGAAATCCCAGACATTGTGAAGAGAGACAAGCTATCCCCATTGTTCTATATATGAAATTCTAACCTTGGGTGTTTTGTTATGTACCAGTAGCAACCAAAACGCTTCATAAGGAGTTTTCTGAGGCAGTGGGCATCCACTGAAGGGTTTTAAGCAGTAATGGAATCAGGTTAGCATATTAGAAGGAAAATGTATTTTGTTTTATAACATACATAAAAGTAAAATGTGAAAACAAAAACACAAGGAATAGGATAGTGAAACAGAAATTAATGTCTTGTAAGGTTCTTACTCTATGTAAAGTCATACAATATTATTTGAATGTTTACTATGATAAATTAAGGCTACATATCATAAATCCTAAGACAAACACTAAAAAAAAATAGTGGTTTGAGTAATAAGCTAGTAGGGGAAATAAAGCAGAATAATAAAAATACTATTTGAGAGCAGAGAGAAAAGAGGAAAAGGAACAAATAAATGGAATAAATAAAAGGCAATTAACAAGATGATAGGTTTAAATCCAACAATATCAATAATTATAGTTGTTCTAACATGTCAGTTAAAAGATAGAGATTGTCAGTTGGATAAAAAAAAATCAAGACCCAATTTTATGTTATGTGTAAGAAACACAGCTTAAATATAAATACTTCTCATTACAAATAAAAGGACAGACCATGCAAACACTTACAAAAACAAATCTGGAATGACTATCTTAATATCAGAAAAGGAGACTTCAGAACAAGAAAATATAATCAGAAAATAAAATATTACAGAAATATTGTAAGAAGGAATTACATAAAGACATAATTATATAAAGGGGTCAATTCACTGAGAAGTCACAACCATCCTAAATGTTGTACATCTAATAAGAGCACTTCAAGACAAATGAAGGAAAAGCTGGTAAAACTGAAAGTAAAAATGGACAAACCACAATTCTAGTTAGAAGCTTCAATTTTCCTCTCGGTTATCGATAGAATAAGTAGACAGAAAAATCAATAAAGTTGTAGAAAACCAGAACAATATTATCAACCAATTTGGCTGAATTGGCATGGATAGAATGCTCTACCTAACATTCATTCATGTTCTTTTCAAGTACCATATTCTGGACCATAAAACGAACCTCAGCAAATTTTTAAAAAATGAAATCATTCAAAGTATGTTCTCTGACAGTAATAGAATTAAGTAAAAATCAACATGTTTCTAAAAACTAAGCACTGATTATTTATTTATTTATTTATTTATTCATAAAGATTTTGTTTATTTGAGAGAGAATGAGAGAGAGAGTGTGAGGGGGGAAAAGTAGACTCCCTGCTGGCAGCGACTTGATCACCTGGACACCAGGACCATGACCTGAGTCAAAGGCTATCCCTTAACTAACGGAGCCACCGAAGTGCCCTGCACTACTTCTTTAGTTAGAATTTATCATCTGGTAATAGCAGGTAAACTAGTCTAGATATAAGCTAAATATAAATCTCTTAAGTAAGGCTGTACTTAGCCTAAGTCTTCAAAATTTTAGTGTTAGATGGTTTTTCAAAATTTGGCTTCAACCCTCATGATACAGAAGGGGAAACTGAGGCCACGAAAAGCTGAGTAACTTAGCTGGGGTGTCCAGGTGCTAGATTCATCAGGGTCCTAGGATGGTCTGCTAAATTATAGTAGCATTTGAAGAAAGTGAATGTTTTCCCTTACAATAGATACTGACTTGTTTGAAAAGAAAAGCTGTCTTCAAATAGTGTTGATTAATGAGGGTGGGAATCTGTGCTTTTCTCTCCTCATAAGTTCAAGTATAATATACAAAGTCTGCATCATCTACCATCACTGTTGGAAAATGAAGAGAAGAGATACATTCTAGAGTGATGGGAAAGGGATGGTATAGGTTAATCATCTTACTGTTGGACCTATAAATTTGGTCATTTGATTTAGAATATTTATACCTATGTATCTATATTTATAATGCATTTTTAAGGTATTTTTGTTTAGACACTTCCAGAGGTACAGAGGAATAATATCAATTTTGGGGGTTTTTTTGTTTGTTTGTTTGTTTGTTTGTTTGTTTTGCCTGGGTGTCATCCCGTCCCTCCCATCTGAGGACACCAGTCTTACCATGTCCCCTCCCTCCTTCCCACTAACTTATACACAATGACATTTTAAAAAGGACCCCTTCCCCCATATTTTCACTGGGCTATCATCCCATTTCTCTGCTACCCTGGACAGTAACTTCCTGTTAAGTTATCTGTACTAACAAGTAACCTGTTCTTGCTATCTTGTGGTTGCTCTTGCCACTCTGTCCCGAATCCAGTTCAGTCAGGATTCTGTCCCCAACACTCCAACCTAAACGATCCTTGCCAAGATCAAGAATGCGCCGCATTTTGCCAAATACAATGTGAATTCTTAGTTCCCATCATACTTGATCAATAGCAACTGTCGCAGCTTTTTACTTTTCCTTTCTTGAGACATTTCCTCTGTTTGGTTTACGGGATCGCCATTCTCTCCTCTAGCTTGCCAGCCTCTCCTTACCAATCTGTTGACCACTCTGCATCCATGTACCACCTGACAACTTGTCTTCACTCCTAGGTGATTTCATTTAATTTCATAGCTTTAAACACCGTATATGCCAGTAGTTTTCAAATACCTCTAGTCCAGAACTAGATCTCCTATGAAATCTAGACGCATGTACCCAAAAGCCTACTTGACATCACACACACATCCACTAGATAATCCAAGCTCGTGATTTTTGGCATTGAATTCTTGATTCCACCCAAACCTGGACCTCCAACTCTTCCTCTCCATTCATCCACATTTTCAGGCCCAAACTTTGAGTAATCTTTGAGTTCTCTTCTCCGTCCAGAATTCTATAATTACTTGATACCTCCATTATTCCCTGGCCTGCCCCATTGCCTCATAGCTCTCTGCCTGGCTCCAGGAGCCTGCCAAAAGGCTCTGAGTTTCCACCCTAAATGGTTCCTGGATGGTCTACGCTCCTTAAGTCAATCACAGTGGTTTAAAAATGTAACTCAGCTATACTCACAAATTTCCAATGGTTTCCCACCCACTAACAGCAAAGTCCAAAGTCCTCACCACAGGCCCTAAAGGATTCAGCCCCTGCTAACTCTCTGACCTGATCTCCTACCCCTTTGGTCACACTGTTTCCCTGGCTGTTTTTGTAATTGCTTAGAACCTGCTTCCTGCTCAGAATCTTTGCAATTACTGTTTCCTCTGCCTGGAACTCTCTTGCAGCAAATCTCATGGCTTGATTCTTCACATATGTCAGGTATCTGCTCAAATACTACTTTATTTAGAGAACCCTTTGTTGTTGTTGTAAAATAAAAGTTTATTTAGTTTTTTAATTTTTTTATTAACATATAATGTATTGTTTGCCCCAGGGTACATGTCTGTGAATCGTCAGGCTTATACATTTCACAGCACTTACCATAGCACATATCCTCCCCAGTGTCCACAACCCAGCCACCCTGTCCCTACCTCCCTACCTCCCAGCCACCCTTAGAATAATATCAATTTTTATAAGAGAGGTATTATAGTGAAATCATTAAGGACTTGCATGGAGCACTGGGTGTTATATGCAAGCAATGAATCATGAAATACTACATCAAAAATTAATGATGTACTGTATGGTGAGTAACATAACATAGTAAAAAAATTATATTAAAATGAAAGAACTTGAATTCAAAATTTAAATGGTCCTGGGGTCAAATTCCCAGCTCTGCTACATTGTGGTATGTAACCTCACTAGTGCTTACAGTGGGCATAATAATAGCACCTTCTCATAGCTTTGTTGGGTGAATTCTTGAATAGGTATATAAGCATAGTGCCCATCACAGAGTAAAACTATATGTGGTTATATGTCTCTCTATGGTGCTATACCTACTCAGCTTCGGTTGTCTTGTCTTTGTCTTCTTTGTGAATATCATCCTGTTATGACCATATATACTGCCTTCCCATCAACCAGCAGGTATTTTTTTTTTAATATTTAACATATTCCCTGACTTTTGCTAGATATTGGAGAAAATGACATAGATAGATTATTCCTTTGGTAAATAAAAATGTTTTTATATAAAGCAATCCACAGAGAAATGTGAATATTGTTCCCATTTTTATCAGATAAGGAAATTTTTCAGTAGAAAATTTATCCTACTTTTTGTGGTATGTCATATTTTCTCACCACACACAAAAGACAAACATTGTTTTAGGAAGATGTGTTTAAGTATTTAATTTAAAATAATTCAAAGACCAGGACGGGGTCTATGAATACAGAGCCAAGTGGTTAGAATTTGGAAACTGTAAGAACAATTGTAGAAACAGATTGCAAAAAATTGTAGAACAGATGCAAAATAAAGTCACATATCTTGTTAAAAACCTATTAATTATTGCAATCCCTTGCTTCAAATTTACAGCTACCTAGGCACTTACTCAAGCCGAATGGGTCAGTTCATTCCCATACAGAATAAATTAGACATGTTATTTTTCTTCTAAAATATTCCAGATTTTGACTCATAGATGCTTCTATTGTGGTTTAGGTGCTTCTAATGTGGCTACATAAAATGAGCCCCACACAGTATAATATGCCTGAATTCTGTGCTGTGCTAATATTCCTGTAGTTCCCTACCCTGTGTGAGCCCTTTATATAACACTAACCAGTTGAGCCCCAGTCTCTAAGCTTGCCCTAAGTGCTGCCATACTCTTCACAAAGGCCACCTATTCTCTGCCCAAACTACTTCTTTCATGACTGTTGGATTTTTCTTTCCTCATGATGAATTCCTTTTTGAGAACTTGGTTTGATAGAAAATCCTTTTTATCACTGTTTTAATTTACCAGAAATTTCTAATAACTTCTCCAAAAGGTAAGGTGTTGGTTTCCAACCTTTTCCTTCCAAAGGGATCATTTAAAGTCATGCAAATCAACCAGTTTGTGCCCCAAGCTTAGCTCAGGTGCTGTCAACAAATTCTACAGTTCCTGCAAGTACTGTGAGCCTCTGAACCTGGCCTCACCTCAGAGGAACAGATTGTTCTTAGAACAAAGAAAACTGCTCCAAAAAGCTTTGTCAGCTTGGAAGAAGACAGCTGGAAACCTTAAAATGGTGGCTTTTTCTTTACAGCAAATAAACCCCATAATAATTAAGTCCGGGGAGAATCCCATGAAGCTTAAAAACAGGTTTTGAACAAGTAAAAGGTAATTCTGGGTTTTAAACTAGGAATTAAATATGTGGAATTTTCTTGAAGTTAGTCTCTATATAAGTTCCAAACATGATCTAGAAGGTAGACTCCACATGGAGATCAGCTAAGCTTTTGAGAGTGGCTCCACAATCTGACAGAAATTTAAAGGACAATCCACATCACCAACAGGCAGAATGTTAGACTGAGTATGATTCAAATGGAATTAATGTTTTTGAGACTGACTTGACCCAAGTTCTGTGCCAAGCACTGTGCTCAGGTAATGACAGCAAATAAGCCATGGCATTGACCCTTGTGGAGGTTGAGTTGGATAATTCTAGTAATTAAGTATATTAAACTGTGGAAACTGTTAAAAAGGTAATAACTCCACCCATCTCAAAGTGTACTATAGATTGTTAAAATATTAGCGAGTAATTTGAGAAACTTTGCATTCAACAAAAGTAAACAAGTTTCTTACCATGAACTTTTATAATATGTTTTATAAACATCCAAGATGATTATAGAGAATGCAAAGTTTTCTACATGTATAAAGAAAGAAACTGTTTATCTTTGGAGCATCTTTCAATGCTGGGGAGTGATCTTCAGAACCCTCACTGGGAATTGCTCTAGTCCTTTCTTTCTCTCCAGCTATAATATCTGGGACAGAGAGAATGGTGCTGGTACAGACCATGAGCTTGCCACTCATGCCAGTAAAGGAGAAAGTACAGCAATATTTTAATATCCATTAACTTCTTTGCCTCATTATGCAGTTACATCCAGGTTTTGATTAATGGAAGCATTATTGGAAACAACAGTACTTGGTTCTTTTTCAGGCAGGCAGCACATTACTCCTAAAGGTGGGCCCATTAATCTTTCTTACTTTGTTTACTTTTATCCTCCTTCTTCTTTATAAATGGCTACCTAGGCCATTTCTGGGATATCTTTCATTTGGATGAATTTGACCACAGGAAAATATCCTTCACTTTAGAGGGATCTACAATAAATACAACTGACTCATATATATACATATGCTCCTAACATAGTCCAGTTGTGAGACCCAACTTGAATAAAGCAAGCTATTTCAAGGCTGTGTTTCAAAAAGATGAATTTAAGTATCTTAAAAAGCAATGAATTTAATACATATGAGCTGTTATTTGGCCTGTTGCCTGGAACAGGCAGGAAAATGCAAAATAATTAAGTTAAAGTAAGAGGACAAAGAATAGAACGCCTACCTCTGACTTTGGGAACCAGAACTTCTCCTCCTGTGTGAAAACAGGAGCTTATGTGTCAGGTTATGGAGGAGCAGGTGTTGCTATAAGTAAAAAGTGAAGAGCTGAGGAGAAACCTAAGAACAATCTAGACTAAAGCATTCCATAAGAATGAAAAATGTAAGACTTTTTTGGGCACGTTTAGGGAGAATGCCCAGGATTACTCACAAGTGTAAAAATGTGTTCTAATGTTCATTGGATTGCTCTTGACTTGAAGGATTTGTTTTCCCATTTCTCTGATGCTAGAGACCCAGCTCCTTCTCCAATCAATTCTGCACGATATCTTCTCATTTTAGTAAATGCCATAATCATCTCTCTAATGGCACTAGTCCTCAACCAAGGACTTACTTTTTGACAGCTCTCTCTTCCTCAATAATTACACTCAATCCATCCTCAAGTCTTATTGATTCAGCTTTCAAAATATACTCTTCAAAATATAGCATATTACATCTCTTTCTCAGACTTTTTTCCAATTGGTCTTCCTGCTTTCATGCTTTATGCAAAACAGTTGGATGTTTTGAGCCATGAAGTGCCATGATCTGGTTTCTATGTTAAGGAACATATCTACCTGCTGAGTAAACTTGTCTGAAAGAGGTAAGATACTCCAAGCAGCAGGGAGCCAGTTAGGGGACTATGATTATAATCCAAGTGAGAGATAGTGGTGACTTAGACTAAGGGCAGATGTAAAGGTGGAGAGAGATGGTCAGGTTTGTGATAGACAGAACTTAATGATGGATCAGATGTGTGGTATAAGATAAAGAGAGGAGTGAAGATCGACTGATATTTTAGGGTCTAAGCACAAAATAATTATACATGTATATTGTGATATTCAGAGGTGCATATAAGGCCTTCTCAAGAGAGACGTAAAGACTGAACATAAAAACATGGGAGTTATCCATGAGTGAAAAGATAATATATAAAGCCATAGACAATGGGTGTACATACAGAAAGAAGAGGATCTAGGACTGAGCTCTATGCTAAAGGAGGAAGAAGATCCAGTCACAAAAATGAGAAAGAAACAGCAAGGGAAAAGCGGAAACTCTCAAAGTCAACTGAAGTCAGTCAGTCAAGAGGCAGAAATGATCTAACAGTGCAAAATGCTACTAAGATGTTGAGTAAGGTCAGGAGATGACAAGAGTGGTTTCAGTGGGATGATGAGATCCTGATTGATAAGAGTTCAAAAGAGATGAGAGGAGAAAGAAGAGATAGGGTGCTCTTCACAGTAATGGGTAATAGAGAAATAGGGCAGAAGTTGAAGAAAGATATAACAGTTAGGAAAGGAATGTTTTTTGTTTGTGTTTATATTTCTTAAATTGGGGAAAGTTAGGAAATTTATAAATTGGTGTCAATAACACAGTAAAGAGAAGAACTCTGATAATGAAGGAGAGCAAGGGGTAAACAAGGAAACAAGCTCCTTGATTAGTATTTACTCAGATTTGGAAACCAGTGCCCATAAGTGGGGGTTGATATCAGAAGCAAGGACAGATTACTATTGTAATAAAACATGGCTACAAAAGCTGGTAGGCTGATAGATTTGCCAGTGGAAATTCTCTTCAGATTGCTTCTATTTTCCCCCTGAAATTAAAAACAGGATCATCAAATGTGAGTGAATGGTGAGGGGATGTACTGGAAGCTTAAAGAGAAAGATTTGAAGTGAACCTCTCAGAGAATGATAAAGTACATTGACCAGGAAAATATATTAGAATTGTCAGGCATTGCCAAGGGTTCACAGGCTTATGGTCATATTTCTGTATTTTGCCTTCGTTCTCCAGCAAACTTAATCTGTTTATGCCAAAATGGATACCTGCTTCTTTAGGCTCACATCCTATCACCTTAGCAAATGCATTGGAAAGAAAAAGCCTCTTTCCCAAGAGTTCAATAATATTCTGAATAAGTTCTCTTCTATTGGACTTCAGCCTTTGCTCAGGCTTGACCTCATTGTGGTGGTTGTGAGGGGTGCTGTGCTCTGCTTAGCTGGGCCATGTGTCCTCCCAGAAGCCAGGGGTTGGGTTGGATTCAGACTCATTCAAACAGAAGGATATGATGGGTAAGGGTAGCTTCCCAAAGAAAATCATAGTACATGTTACCTTATAAAGGAGGAATAAAAATTATGCAGGCAAAACAGCCAACATTCACCACTATATATTATTGGTATGTCATTTACTGAAAATTTGCAGGGTGTAGTGGGGGAGGGTGTCAAGGATCATAAGTGACCTCCAAGAACTTTTTCAATACTAATAGTCTTTGATTCCCTAGTTTTGAAACTCCCAAACTGGGCACATTTGGCTGGGGAAGGGAATGATCCAATAATTACTATACTGATGATTTTCATCAATCTTCTGAAATATTCACCAGCTACTACTATTCAGTACATTTTCAACCTTCTTCTAATATGCAAGTTCTTCTTGCAGCCCTCAGTCTTCCATTGCTATACAAGCACTATTTTCTTCAGAACTTTTTTAAACCTGTCATTTGCATTGAATTTTACTTACAGAGTTCCCCATATTTAAAAAAAATTCATTTTTAACACTTTCTGCACCACCACCATATGAAAATAGTTATGTTTTAATTTAATTCTAACTATATATGTGTTAAAAAATTACCTTCCTACCAATTTTGTTGTGGATTTATATTCTCGGTATCTGCACAATCACATAAGTTGCTATGGTAATATTATAAAATTATTCCAAATCACAAGGCTCCCCTGAAACCATGCATGCTGGATTTGAAAATAACATTGCTGAAAACCCTGAATTTCAGATAAGAAAGTCCCAGATAAGCAGAGACTCTTAACTAGGTTTACTGCCCTGATTGTTCTCCTCAACTTACTATCACATTCTTGGTTTTGAGTGATAACAAGCAGTGTAGAGAAAAATGATCCCCTGTTCACCAAAAAATAAATTAGTTTTGAAAGAGAGCTATACCAATATTTTGAAAGAGTTCTACTAACTAAATATCAAATATATTTTATTTCCTCTTCTGCCATATACAAACTTATACAACTCTGGGCAAATCACTTGCTATGCTTTAATTTGCTCATCTAAAAAATGTGAGTGAAAATATTAAACCACCTTTTAGGCTTATTAGAATGTACTTTTATTGTGCTAAGAACATTTAATATGAAATCTACCCTCTTAACAAATTAAGTATACAATACAGTATTGATAACTATAGGCACAATGATGTATAACATATCTCTAGAATTTACTAATTTGCCATAAATGAAACTTTATACACATTGAACTACAATTCCTCATTTCTCCTTTTCTGCTGTCCTTGGCAACCGCCATTCTACTTTCTGTTTCTATGAGTTTGACTATTTTGGATACTTCGTGTAAATAGGATCATATAATACTTTTCTTTCTGTGACTGGCTTGTTTCACTTAGTATAATGTCCTTCAAGTTCATCCAGCACTGTTCATATAGTTGAGATATGGAAACAACCTAAATGTCCGCCAACAGGTGAATGGATAAAAAAAATGTGGTATATTCATACAATGGAATACTATTCAGCCTTAAAAAAGAAGAAAATCCTATCATATGCCATGACATGGGTGAACCTAGAGGACATTACATTAAATTATTAGAATTTTAAAAAGATAAAGCATACATAAGGTGTCAACACAGTGTTTGCTACTGAATAATGATTTGTCCCCTCGTTTCTGTCTGCCCAACACTTACAGCACAAAGATATCATAGGTATGCTTTACCAAGCTCACTTCTATGTTCTTGGAAATTCATTTCCCATTTGCCAGCTAGAAGCCAAAACAAATGGTTCATTTTGGACTAACCTTCTAAGCCAAGAGGCAGGACATAGAGAAGGAATTTTTTCTGTGAAATTTGTCATGACTAGTTGTTATCTTAGGTCCAATCCCCTAGAGGTAGAGACTAAGCTAGTGGTTTATATACAAGTGAACCATTGAGGGAAGGCTTTCAGACAAAATCAGTTTGGAATTTAAGAAGCAAGATCAGGCAAAGGAAGATGCTAGGCAAAGACTCAGCCCGATCCCATAGGGAACTCCATAGCCACAATGGCACTACCAAAATCCCACCTTGGAGGAAGAGAGCAATAGATTTATTCCTCCATGTAAGTTAGTCATTAGTTGAGAGTTGCCCCTTTGGCTGGGCAAAGGGGGGAGGTTGGCATATCCTCCCAGATGTCCCTGAGGAAGGTGGCTTCTATTGCCTAGGGCAAATTTCTGAAGAAAAGTTTGCGGCTGTGAGTCATTCATTAGCAGCCAACACATAGCAGCTGAGCCCAGGAAAGGGGATCTGGGCTTTCACTTTTTTCTCTTTTACATTCTCACTCATTAAACAAATCACTCTCCATTTTCCCTACCATACATTTACACAAATTTCTGTCTCCACAATGGAAAGAAGAATGTCATTTGGTAGAATTTACTTTCAAGCTTGATAATCAAGGGATATAAAGTACTGTGACATTATTTTGCCTAAGTAATAAGTGTAGTGAGATTTTTCTTCTAGAAAGAATGTAGTCTAAAACTTCATTTGATGGAAATCACCACCAGGACCATCATTTACTTGTGAATAACTATTATGTGTCAGAAACTTTTTTTTTAAAGATTTTATTTATTTATTTATTTATTTATTTATTTATCAGAGAGAGAGAGAGAAAGTACAAGCAGGCAGAGGCAGAGGGAGAAGCAGGCTCCCTGCTGAGCAAGGAGCCCGATGTGGGACTCAGTCCCAGGACCCTGGGATCATGACCTGAGCTGAAGGCAGCTGTTCAACCAACTGAGCCACCGAGGCATCCCAGAAACTTTTTTTAATATACAATAATGTATATTACATATAATAATGTATACAAAATAAGCAGTTTCTGACACATAATGGTACAATTTTATATACAACAATGTACGATAAATGTACAATTTTATATATAATAATGTACATAAAGTATTATGTCATTTGATCTTCACAGTAAACTGACTAAGGTCATATAGACTTTGAGTTAGAACCAGAGTCCAAATTCTGGTCTAGATGATGATTCTGGAGTTTAAACTCCTCACTGTTGTACTACATTTCCTTGTTTCTTGTGGACAAACCAAATAGTCCTTTGTATTTGCATCTTCTGGCATTTATATGACAAGCATTCATGTGATAATGCATTGGAGAGGACAAACACACATACACCGAAAAAGAAAGAGAAAGACAGAATAAATGGTTAAAAAGCAAAAGTGCAACTACCATTAAAGAAACAAACAAACAAAAACCCTGCCTTACTAAGACCAGCAATACCATATAGTGATTACGAGCATTGACTTACAGGTTCATAACTAAATGATTATCATCTGGGACTAAATATCTATATTTGATGACTTTCTCACATTCCTTATATTTGGTACTTTAAAAAGAAAAGATTTTATTTATTTGTCAGAGAGAGAAAGAGCGCCCAAGCAGGCAGAAGGATAAACAGGCTCCCCACTGAGCAAGGAGCCCAAAGACTTGATCCCAGGATGCTGGGATCATGACATGAGCTGAAGGCAGACACTTAACTGACTGAGCCGCCCAGGTGTCCCATCACTCTTTGGATTTGGAAAGTGGCACTGCTCTGGCTTCTTAACCCTGATCCCTAGCTTAACTCAGAAAATGTATTTATTCAGTGAAACAAGACATCTCCAGGCTGTCCAGCTTTGAGGCAGGACACAGGGGAGAGGAGCCTCCTTTACTCAAGACTCTGTCAGGAAGCAAAGTTTTGAAGTTGACCTCATTTGCCAAATAGACGGATAGAAGCATTTTCATTCCCAGAGAGACTCTGCTCAAGTTCTGCATCAAACACTCTTGATCTCTTTTTTCCTCTTGAACAATAAGGGACCCAATCAGTCTCCTTGGAAAGCCCTGTTGGAGGATGTTGTCTCTCCCTCAGTTACCCTGCTTCAATCTCATCTCCAGTGCTTTCACAGAATGTGGAAATTCCTTTCAAGTTGAGGATCTAAAAGGAAAACTTTGACCTGAAGTTATCCCCACTGAGGCAGGCAAGGCAATGAGTTCCCTGCCCCACCCCCATCCTTAACTAAAGCTTTTTGACTGATTACTGGCAGAAATGATAAGAAAAAAGACTTCATAAGTGTATTGGGAGCCTCTGCTTGACAATATTTGGGAAATGAATTTTAAATATTATGCATGAGGATGAAGGAATGAAGAAATACTTTTCTGACAAATAAAAATCAAGGATGTTTACAAATCATTACCAGAGACTCCGATAAACTATACATTTATAAGTAACTCCAAACAACTAATCCCTCTTGATTTCCAGAAGTATATAGTTAAGAAAAACCTTCTCTGCTTTGTTATTCTTTTGCTTGTTAGTGATTATTATTAATGTGACTCTGATATACTAAAGAGTGTTCTTGACATTTTTCCTGCTCCTACTCCAGGGGCATCATGTTGAGATGAGCTTGCCTAAGGAAATTTCACTTGATTATTTACGAATTTATTGAGCGCTTAGTATCTGTCAAGCTATAAGGAATACAGCCATAGGAAACACAGTCTTTGCTTTCAAGGGGCAGAGACAAATAATTAATTACAATGCTCTGTGTTAAAAGATAGAGGAAGAATATGCTGTATGAGCACTAAGAACAAGGCCTTGAGCATCTCATCTAAGCTGGTTACAGACAGATACTGGGATCTGGGCAAAGAATGGAAGAAACTGAGGTGGACTCTAAATTGTAGGTGAGATTTCAATAGGTCAAGAGGCTTTAAGAACCTGAGAAGAGCCTTGAACGTGCAAACAAAGGCAGAAAATGCCAAAAAAGATCATCTCCTGGTTAGAATAATACTGGATACAAGTTACTGAATGCTTAGTAAATACCAGATATTAGGCATAGTTCCATGTACACATTGACTCATTTAATTGCCTTGCAAACTCTTATCAGTTAGGAAGAGTTAGGTGGCAAGTAATAGAAAATCCAGCCCTGAGAGCCATAATTGCAATAGAGACTTGATGGATTCATGGTCCCAAGTAGGAAAGTATGACAAAGCTGAGTATGGGAATGAGAGTATGAGAAAGCTGAATCTCACTTTTGCAAGCAACTGAGGGAAGGAGACAGATATAAGCTCCATCTAGAATAATAATACTTTGTTTTTTCTGACATTCTAAATACCTTGTTGGGTTTCATATCTTGACTCTTCCAATACCTGTGTGGTATTGGAAGATACCTGTGTGGCCTTGGGGAAGTTATTTAACTTCTCTGTGTCTCAGTTTCTTTACCAGTAGAATGAAAATGATAATAATAGAATAGATTCCATGATTCCATGAATTAATTCACATAAGGCACTTTGAGAAGTGTCTGGCACAAAGTAAGTACAAAATAAATATTAGCAGCTATTAAATGTATTAACTCAACCCAGAGGTGGGTTTTTGTTTTGTTTTGCTGACCCAGAGAAACAAATCAAGCTCCCTTTTATCTGACATTGGAAAAAACTACAGACCTCTATTTACTGGCACATTTCTCCATAAGAATCATCATGCCTATCCAGGACCCAGAAAACCCGCAAGAACTTGCAGAGTTGGAGAATTACTGAGAAAAGATCCTACTGTATTCACTATGATTGCATTGTTAAATATATTCTCTTAAGTTTTTATGTTTATGAATAGAATACCAGCACTGTAATTGAAATTAACCACTTTTGGGGTGTGAGACTATACTTCAAGATTCTCAGTTAGCTGTACCTCACTTTCCTCATGTATATAGTTAAGGAATTCAACTAGAAAATCTTAAGAAATCCTTTTCAGTAGTAATGTCCTATGGCCCTAACAATTGATTACTTATGTGTATGAGCTATGAGGACTAGGGGCTCCATATACATAGATGTTTCAATAATTCAACAAATATTTACTGTCTATATGCCAGTCACTGTAATAGGTACCAGGGATACATTAATAGGAAAAAAAAGTAAGTCTGGTGAGTGTCTTTAGGGAGCTCATGTACTAGTGAGGTAAGAGTAAACAAACAACTATGATATATTTCACCTGAGAGATTGGGACAATCAAGAGCTACTGACTCTTTGGCCTGGATGAAAAGTTCATAGAATGTTAGTAGAGTTAGAGAATATTTAATTCAGCCATGATGATTTGGAAACAGAGGACAGAGAAGAGTTTTGGGAGAGTTTAAATAACAGAAAGATAAGGTTCTATCAGAATTGGGATGCTATAATAGGCTCCCTTTTTTAAGTAAAGACAGATCTACTCTGACGAAAATTCTCTTTTCTTTGTTCTTCAGAAATAAGGCATTGCTGTAATTGCTGTCTTGTCTGGGCTACCTAGTAGTAGTCTCTACTCTATTCTGATCTTAGAATGGTTTTAGCCTTACCTCTGCCTCATATATAGAATCTATATAATTTTGGTATTCAGATGACATGGTAAAGCTGAACATAAAGAAGGATCCAATCTACAATTCATCAAGATGTCCAAGTAAGCCCAATCCTTCAAGGCTTATCTGCAAGTGCTAAAGATTGAAAGATGCCAAGGGAAAAATGGAAAATGAGAAAAAAACACTAGGAATTGGTGGTCCAGATATATCCCACCCCCAAAAAATGTACTGATGCTGTCTCCTCATCTGTCTTATAAAGTATTGCTGGTTATGGTGGTGTGTTGAGAGTTGGAATTGGAATTGGAATTAAGAATATGGAATTGAGAATTGGAATATGTGTGTTGGAAAAAGTGGAACCATTTCATTCATGCATGCATTCCACAAATAGCCACAGAACACCAGGTGTGGACCAGTCAATGTACCATATCAGGGGGTATAACATAAGACATGACAAACAGGATCCTTGCCTTCAGAAAGTTTACAGTCCAATGAGAAAATAGATAGCAAATGAGGGAGCAATAAATAGATTAAACACAAATGTTTCTATGCTTTATTTATAATTACCAAAACTTGAAAGCAACCAAGATGCCCATCTGTAGGTGAGTGGATAAATAAACATCCAAACAGTAAGATACTATTATTCAGGGTTAAAGAGAAATGAATAATCAAGCCATGAAAAAAACATGGAGGAAACTTAAGTATATATTACTAAGTCAAAGAAGCCAATCTGAAAAAAACTCCATACTATATGATTCCAACTATATGACTTTCTGAAAAATGCAATCCAGTAAAAATATTAGTGGTTGCAGTGGTTGGGTGAAAGCAGGAAGTTGAATAGGTAGAGCACAGAGGAGTTTTAGGGCACTGACAAAATACCTATCATTATCCATTTGTCAAAAAACATGAAATATATAACACCTAGGGTGAACCCTAATGTAAGCTATGTACTTTAGATGGTAATAATGTGTCAGTGTAAGTTCATCAATGGTAACAAATGAACCGCTCTGGTGTGGGGTGTTGATAGTGGGGAAGCCCGTACATGTGTGTGGAGGGGTGGTTGATATATATGAACTCTCTTTACTGTCCACTCCATTTTTCTGTGAACCCAAGAGTAGTACTCTAAAAAAAATAGTTTATAATTTGCTTTAAAAAAGGAACAAATTATTTATTCATAGATGAATCAGAGAGAGGACACCATGTTAGAAAAAGCTCAGCTATAGGAATGTGTATGAGTGTTTAAGGAATAAGGAAAAATAGTTTGGCTGGAGTGGAAGCTAATCAAGGGAATTGGTGAAGTTAAGTATTTATAATAACGCCTGACATTTAGTAAGTGTTCAACACGTGTTAACCATCATTAATATTATTACATAATTAATGGGCTTTTAAATTCCTTTCAGAATTTTTCTACCTGTGGGATAAGTAATATTGCATGGCAATTGAAAAAAAATTGAGATTTTTTTTCAATTGCCATGCAATATTACTTATCCCACAGGTAGAAAAAAATTTTTTTTCCAAAAAAATGGAAATTTTTTTTCACGAAAATGGAAAGTACTCCCAGGTGCTAATAAGTGACTGAACAGAGAGAGAGCAAATAGAATGGTGAAAAGATATAAAAGTCAAACTTTACTGACTTCAGAATTTTGCCTAAAGATGTTCTTAGGAATATCTATAAATTTAATTTGTAATAATACTTCTTAATCTGAAATTCTAAGCAAATTTGTAATGGTCATCCACATATACATATTCCTTTTTTCTGGAAAGAATATAAATATTTTTCCTTAGATCCTCCAAAAGGTTGGTATACTTTATTTTTATTTTTTAATTTTTTTTAAAGTTAGATGGTTTATTTTTTTCTCCCAAATATGTTTATTTTTTTAGTGTTACAAGATTAATTGTTCATGCATCACACCCAGTGCTCCATGCAATACGTGCCCTCCTCAATACTTTATTTTTAAAACTTTTGTGGCATCTACTCTTTATAACTGAAAGGCCAGATATCATGATTTTCTTTGGGGAAGCCCTTAAACATAGAACAGTAGCACTAGGTGGTCATTTAAAGTTTCTCCACTGTACAGTTTACACGAAAGTAAATTAAGACCTGGAGCAAGGAAGGAACTAGGTGAAGTTTATAGAGCTACCTAATGGTCGACCCTGGCATTAAAACTTGGAGTTGTAACTCCCTGTGGAGCACCCTTTTGTTACACCAGACAAACATGCTTCCCCAGGCAAACCCTCCAGCTTCTGGCAATGGCATATTTCCCACTGCTCTGCATGTAGAGGTAAGGATCATTAACATTTTAATTATTAAGATAGAAAAGTCTTGGGATGAAGCAAAGTATGGTCTGTGAAAGAAAAAGGAAAATGATCATTGAAAATGATGAGAATGTATACTATTTCTTTGTTAAATAGTTACTGAGCACCTAAAGTCTATCAGGCACTGTGTCAGGTAGGCATTGTGTAACAGTAGTTCATAAGATGTCACAGACCCTGGCCTCATGGAAATTATAGTAGAACGAGGAAAAAGGATATTAAACAAGAAGTTATAATTACAATGAACTCATAAAAAGATGTAACCTATGAATGGAATCATAAAAGAGGTCTAACCTGAATTAAGAGATCAGAAGAAGTAATATTTAAAAGGAATCTTGAAAAATAAATGGGTTTCAGCTGATGAAAGAGGGTGGGGCAGTGGACAAAGGACACTTGCAATCAGAGGGATCAGCATGTGTAAAGGACACAAAAAAGAAAATCTTGTTACTTTTAGACGTCTGAATGAAGCCCAGTGAGGCTCAGGTATTGTGCATGAGGGGAGAGTGGCAGAGTTGTGCCTAAAGAAGCAGACTGGGTCAAATCATTAAAGGCCATTGAAGCCATATTAGAGATGTAGCTCATTACCAGTGAGAAGACATCAAAGTGTTTGAAACAGAGAAGTAACATGACACAACCTGCACCTTTTAGATGGACAGCTGCAGAAGTAGAAAGATAGGGGGTTCATTGGGCACTGTTGCAGTTATCTAAATTAGAGATGGGTGTGGCCACATTAAAAAGAAATGGACAGATTCCAGGGATAAGTTAAAGTCAAAATCAATAGGATTTGGTATTAAATTGGATGCGTAAGCATTAAGTAAAAAGGGAAAACCAAAGATGATGCCTTGGCTTCTGTCCAAGAATAGAGGAGGGGCTGGTTGGCAGGTGGAAGATAAATCTAAATAAATGATAAGCAAGGATCTGAAGACGTGCTGCTGTTTTTGTGCAGACTTTGAGCACTCTGAGAAGTCAGTGATGACCAGAACTCCAAGCTCTAACATACAGATATCCCTGGATAAAAGTAGGGAAAGATATGCTCAGGTTCTTTGCCATAGACCCTTGGAGGGCTGTTGCCAAGAGATACTGAGAAGCTAGTGACATTTCCTGGTGAGTTATAGTATCACTTTTATAAATTACCCAGCACTCTTCCAATTCAGATAGTCTATCCCTAGATCCTACATACATTCAAAAGTGACACTGAATGAGAACATCATTGATTCATTTATTCATTCATTCAGCATATATTTATTGGTCTCTGCCCTGGTCTATGCCCCAGGTCTATGTTCCTGGCCCTGTCTGGATCTAAAAATATAGCTAATCACACACATGAGGTATTTGGGTCTTAATCTATTTGAAGTCAGTAGCTCCTGGAGCTGATTTAACACATCTAGACTAAAAATTAGACAGAAAAAATAATGGTTTATATTTATGCACCAATTATTAGCTAAATAATTTTGTAGGCTAGTATGGCTGAGAGGTCCCTGCATCTCTGCTTTTCTCTTTTTGAAGTATGGAGATGATAAACTCAATTAAAAAAACCACCTACAGAATGGATGACAGGTCCTCAAAGACTTATTTCTAATTAAAACCAAGTAAGGAAAAGGGCTTGTATCTCTAGATCGATAGAATATTCCCTGCTGGCTAATTTACTATGAGCCCTGTAGATCTTTCTTGCCTAAGAAAAGCCATCCTTCCAACCTATACAAAGGTTATGTCATTTCCCTTTTAGGCATATAACAGTTGAGTAGCTTACAAATGTGAATAATGGATGCCTTTCATGTAACAATTGGATCATTTCAAGAGACCACCTCAATAAATACTCACTAGAATGTCTTCTCTATGCAAACCAATGTATGTGTGGAAGCTACTGAAGATAATAAGTTTCCCTATATCTCAGAATCTTATCACCTCTTCAGTAAAAGTATAATGAGAAAATAATTAACTTTAAAACAAGGCAGAATATGACATACTGGTGTGAGTAGAGGAAAGAGTTCTCACTTTCACAGGTGGAAGGTGACATCTGATCCACTCTCGAAAGAAACCAGTATTGGAATTGACAACTTTATCCCATCTCTCCATCTTATTATTCATCTTTCCTTGTAAGAAAAAAAGAACTTATCCATTGCTGATCTCACAGAAATCTGGGTAGGGAGGAAAAAGCCACTGCTTTTATTATTATTTTTTGTTTTTTAAAGTTTTTATTTGAATTCCTATTAGTTGACATACAGTGTAATATCAGTATGATGTGTGCAATGTAATGATTCAACACTTCTATCCAACACCCACTATTCATCACAAGTGCCCTCCTTAATTCCCATGTCCTATTTAACCAGTTGCTCCACTCACCTCCCCTCTGGTAACCATGAGTTTGTTCTCTAAGGTTAAGACTCTTGTTTTGTGGTTTGCCTTTCTTTTTTGTTGTTGTTCCCTTTGCTCATTTGCTTTGTTTCCTAAATTCCACATATGAGTGAAATCATATGGTATATGTGTTTCTCTGACTTATTTCACTTAACATAATAATCTCTAGCTCCATCCATGCCCTTGCAAATGGCAAGATTTCACTCTTTTTTATGGTAGAGTAATATTCCATCAGGTATATAAACCACATCTTCTTTATCCATTCATCAGTTGATGGACATTTGGACTGTTTCCATAATTTGGCTATTGTAGATAATGCTGCTATAAATATTGGGATTTATGTATCCTTTTCAATTAGTATTTTTATGTTCTTTGAATAAGTGTCTACTAGTGCAATTCCTAGATCTTAGGGTAGCTCTATTTTTAAGTCTTTGAACAAGCCCCATACTATTTTCCAGATTGCCTGCACTAGTTCCCATCAACAGTGCTCGAAAGTTCCCCTTTCTTTGCATCCTCATTAACACTTGTGGTTTCTTGTGTTGATTTTAGCCATTCTAACAGATATGAGGTGATATCTCATTATAGTTTTCACTTGCACTTCCCTGATGATCAGTGATGTTGAGCATCTTCTCATGTATCTGTTGGCCTTCTGGATATCTTCTTTGAAACCACATTGCTTCACGTCTTTCTGCCCAATTTTTTTAAGGCCACTGTTTTTATTTTTATTTATTTGTTTGTTTGTTTGTTTGTTTGTTTGTTTGTTTTTTAAGGCCACTGTTTTTAAGAGGCAATGGTGGGCTAACATTATTTCCTGGTTTTCCTACTGTACTATAATTATAAAAGATATTGACATTAGGGGAGATGAGGTGAAGGGTTCATAGAACTTATTCTTCATTCCTTTGCAACATCTTCTGAATCTATAAGTTCAAAATAAAAATTTATTTTAAAAAGGCAATTGTGGCCTATATATTTCTCTCAGGCTATGCTGTAGAATAGCCACTAGTTACATGTGGCTACAGAGCACTTAGATGTCTTTTAAGTATAAAATACATACCATATTTATCTTGACCAAAAAAAGGCAAAATATCTCATCAGTAATTTTTATATTGATTACTTGTTAAAATGATAATATTTTGGGTATATTGATCAAATTAAATATGTTATTAAAACTAACTTTGTTCTTTGGTATTTTTACATAGTTACTAAAAAATTTAAAACCATATATGTGGCTTGCATTTTATTTCTATTGCACAGTGCTACTCTAAGTCATTTTCCTGAATGAGTTTATGAAGGAAGCTATAATTTTGCAGTTAGCTGGCTATGTAAGCATCTTCTCAGTAGATTTAACTTTTTCCACATGGTATGTAGAGTTGGGAAGGGATGGAGGAATAGAGAAGCACTTAGGCCTATGTCATATTTAACAATCTAGAAAGATTTGTCATTTATGAGTTTTAAGCCTCATTTATTAAACATCCCTGTTGGCTTTCTGTGTACATTTCAATGGCTAGAACTGGAACAACAGAACAAGGGTGAGTAGACTCCTTAAAACTTCCAGCATGAAGGGACAGGTGAACTACTAAAAGAATATAAAGGAGGAAGAGATCATTTTTAATCCAGGGTATACATAAAAAGACTGATAACTAAATGGAATTTGTGTTGAGCTATGCATATAGAAATATTCTAGAAAAGGGGCATATTAGGAACAAAATAATGGAACTTGTGAATGTGGGAGGTGTTTGAGAGACCGCTAATTATTCCATTTGGCTGGATATTAGAATATTTGCCTAGGCAGTACATAGTATCTCCAAGGTTTCTTAGAATAGTTAGTGCAGAAACTTGAATAAAGACTATGAGTTTGGGGGTTTCTCCATAGACAATGAGAAACCATAAAATAACTTTTGAGGCAAAGGATTAAGATGATTAGAGCTCTGGTTTGAAATAATAGTAATAAAGAAATATTGACATAAAGAGAAATTGGAGGCAGGGAGACCAAAGTACCCAAGAAATGCCCAATACTCCATAAAACCAAGTCTTTAAAGAGGTGTAAAGCCAGATTGTTATCTATAATTTCTGTATTTGAATTCTGTTAGTAATTGTTGAAAATATTCTCAAATCCAGCCCTGTGTAAAGCTGATGGGCTACCTGTCCTCATCAAGCATATAGTCTGCTGGCAAAAATAGACATTGGACAAATATTTAAATGTGTGTTACTAAGCATTGTGAAGGCAAGTGTACGGTACTTCCAGCACATTTAATATCAGAGTCCTGACCTAAATTAACCTTGGAAATCAGAAAATGGCATTTTAGTAGATCTCAGCAAAATAATTCACCAGCAGGAATTCAGTGAATCAGGGAGGAGGTGAGTGAATATGCCAGGCTGAAGGAATAACAGGCAAAAAGAAGCTGAGATGAAAAAGAGCACGAGGCTTTTAAAGAACTTAAAAGAGTCCAATATGACTAAACTGTGAGAATAAGAGGGAAGAGAATGAGAGGACAGGAGTGAGCTCATACATGGCCTGCTTCATAATAGAGACTGTAGTCCATATCTTTACAAAAAGTGGGAAGTCACTGAAAGATTTCATATGGGGGCGGGAGAAAATTAGATATAAATTCAGTATTGGAATGGGAAGGTAGGTATATCCCACCTAACCACATGGCTGAGAAGACAGGAGGAGAGAGATGCTGCTGTGTATGAAAAGCATTATGCCCAGAAGACAGGAAATGTCATGGGGCAGATTATTAAAAATATTCATTCAGTGACTAAATGAATGAATAATGGATTGGAATGGGGACAGAGGAATAGAAACTTTTAAAGACTGTTATAGTGTGATCAAGAGGAAGATGATGGTTACTTGAATTTTATGGCACCAGTGAAAGTAGAAACAAACAAGTAAAAGAGCCTGCAATTATTTTATAAGGAATTAGATGATAGTTGAAGATTGACTAAATATAAGGAGGTAGTGGAGAGAGAAGAGCCAAAGACCAGAGTCATGTTGCTAGTATGATAGATGATATCTTCCCTGAAGGAAAGGAGCAATGAAAATGAATAGAGAAGATTTAAAACACTATGATTAATATATAGAGCCTCTTTTTCCTGTTGGATTAGCTTTGTCATTGGTTTTGAAATGACTAAGTCCAGTTCCATCATTTTCCATATGAGAAGCACTCAAAGTTTAAGTGATATTAGCAAGTTTTCACAACTGGTTAATGATGGATCTGGAACTAGGCCCAGACTTCTTGAATCCTCTGTAGCCCAGCTCTTGACTCTATATCTTTCTTTCTCAAAGTATGGCCCATGGACCTGGAAGCACCAGCATTATGAAAGACCTTGTCAAAAATGCAGATCTAAGGCCCAACTTAGATCTCCTGAATCTGAATCTGCATTTCAATATGATTCCCACATGTACATTTGTATGTACATTAGAGTTTGAGTCTTATGTTCTGTATCACACACTCTTGTTTTGTATGTAGAAGTCTAAAACCAAATCCACAAAAGATCATTCTTTATAGCCAGAAGACAAATACATTTATTTTCCTTTTTCTTTAACATAACCCAGCACCATAAATCTCAACTCTATGTTAAGTAAAAAGAACCATTCCTGGTCTTGCCAGGAGGCTTCTCTTTTGCAAAAGAAAGGTTAAAAATCTCAGCCACATTTTCTGTGACAGTGGATGTAATTGAATATAGCTATGAGCTCAAAATACAATCAATCTATTTTTAATGATTTAAATTGTTCTTAAGGATAAAGATAACACAGTTGATCTCTTAGATGTTGCTTGCTTTGTAACTCATCTCTGACACCAATCTGATTAATTCTGTACAAACATCGTGTTCCCAGTTATTTGTAGGAGGAAAGAGCATGCTTTTGCTCTCAGAAGCCATGGACACTACCCAAAATTCCTCTGTTCTGCACAATAAGCCTTCAGGATATATAAATGTTTTCCACTGAAACTGGTTTGATTCACAATGAGATAAACTTTTCAGACTTTCAGTAATTTTTTGGTTTATTTTTCAATCTATGCATGGGGGTAACATAAGCTTTTGTTATTCATTTCTATATCATGCTCCCCTCCCAAGCAATATTTATTTTTCTTTTCTCTTATAATTTCCCTTTAAAAATCTAACTCAGTCAATTTCTTCTAATGCTTCAGTCTCTAATCTGAAAGTATCTGGGACTTCATCAACCTGTAGCTCAGAAGTAGTATTTCTATGACATAGGACTTCCTATGAACTACAGGTTGCATCGTGTCCACCTATGACCAGGTGTCTTCTCTTAGCAGCATAATGGCTTCAGTGTTTCCAGGCTCCACATCTTCATATCACAACATCAGAGGTAGAAAGAATCTTTTCCTAGTCGTTCCCATGGAAGAGAAAGGAAAGTCTCATTTCCAAGATGTCAATAGACTCTCGTGTTTTTTTTTTTTTTTAAAGATTTTTATTTATTTATTTGACAGAGAGAGATTACAAACAGGCAGAGAGAGAGGAGGAAGCAGGCTCCCAGCAGAGCAGAGAGCCCGATGCGGGGCTCGATCCCAGGACCCTGAGATCATGACCCGAGCCGAAGGCAGAGGCTTTAACCCGCTGAGCCACCCAGGCACCCCTAGACTCTCGTGTTTTTAATTGGTTGTGCTGTGCCCATCCCTGAGTCAACCTTAGTGTCAAGAGATATGGATTATGTTGATTGGCTTAAGCTGAGCGAGGACACTCTTAAATTTAGAAGATGGTGCTGGAACCTACCCATGCCACTGGGGTATGTTCACTAAAAAGGATACGAGTGCTGAAATAAAATTTTAAAGTTGTGCCAAGAAGAAAGACAACAAACTAAAGATTTCTATTTGTTGAGTAAATGAATGCACAATTGAGTTCATACTGATTTTAGATCTCTTAACACAGACCAAGTCTCAAAATCCAATCTAGGAACAGTAAAGATTATTTCTTGGATAATTTCTAAGAGAGCACAGCATATGAAAATCTTGTAATTCAAGAAAAATATTATCCATATTCTATGTTTCTTCAAACCAATTTATCTTCCACTGATCAGTGTTCCCCTTTCTATTCAGATCTTCTTTTTCAAGAAGACGTTTACCCCCACTCCCCTTTTCTTGTGCTGGTCACATTGCAGTTGAATCCGGCTACTCACTAAGTCTGATGTTTTGCTGAGATTTGGAGTTCATTCAAATTTTCAGTTCAAATCTAACCTCAGATGTCATCTAATTGTTATCTTATTTTTCCTCCATTTCAAAGATCAAATGGCAAATGTAAAAAAAACACTGTTTTGTTCTTCGCTTGCCTTCGTATTCTCTTTTCCATGGCTGAACTTAATGTTTATCTAAAATCAGCTGTAGGCCTCCATCCCAGTATGTGCACTTTCCATCTGGCAGTACATCAGTTCAATGTGGATTGAAATACTATCTATTAAAAATACAATCACACTGTCTTGTCAACTTAAATTTCTGACCCTTCATCTTTATTGCTATCTTTCTTTTATTCAAATAGTAGTTAAAACCTGCTATCATTTATAATATTTAAAAATAGCTTACTGCATAGGTAGTGAGTGCCTTGACATAGGTCTTGGCAATGATTTTTTTTAATCTAACCCAAAAACAAAAGCAACAAAAGTAATAATAAGCAAGTAAGATTATATCAAACTAAAAAGCTTCTGCACAGGAAACTATCGACAAAATGAAAAGTCAATCCACTGCATGGGAGAAAATATTTGTGGGTCACATATCTGAAAAGGGGCTAATATTCAAAATATATAAAGAACTTATACAACTCAATTGCAAAAAAACATGGAAAGAGACTCAACATCATTGATCACCAGGAAAATAAAAATCAAATTAGAGTGAGATATCACCTGATACTTGTTATAATGGCTAACATCAAAAAGTCAAGAAATAATAAGTGTTGGCAAGGATATAGAGAAAAGGGGACACTTGTGCACTGTTGATGGGAATGTAAATTGGTGCAGCCACTATGGAAAGCAGTGTGGAGAGGTTTTTTTTGTTTGTTTTTTTGTTTGTTTGTTTTTTAAAGATTTTATTTATTTGACAGAGAGAAAAACAGCGAGAGAGGGAACACAAGCAGAGGGAATGGTAGCGGGAGAAGCAGGCTTCCTGCCAAGCAGGGAGCCCGATGCGGGGCTCGATCCCAGGACCCTGGGATCATGATCTGAGCTGAAGGCAGACGCTTAACGACTGAGCCACCCAGGCACCCCATGAGAAATTAAAAATAGAACTTCCAACACTTCCACTCCTAGCATTTATCCAAAGAAAATAAAAACACTAACTTGAAAAGATACTTGCACCCCCAGTTCATTGCAGCATTATTTATAATAGCTAAGGTATGGAAACAACCCAAGAGTACATGTATGGAAGAATAGATAAAGAAGATATGGTATTTATATATATGGAATATTATTCAGCTATAAAAAAGAATGAAATTTTGCTTTTTGCAACAACATGGATGGACCTTAAGGGCATTATGCTAAGTGAGATAGTGGAAAGAAAAATATTGTATGATCTATCCCTCTTATATATGGAATCTTTAAAAAGAAAACAACAAAAACAAAACCAAGCTCATAGAATCAGAAAACAGATTGATGATTGAGATAGGGGATGGGGAACGGGAGATATGGGTGAACTATTGTTGTTATTTAGTTTAAATAAATTGAATTTTTTTTGAAAGATTTTATTTATTTATTTGACAGAGAGAGATCACAAGCAGGCAGAGAGGCAGGTGGGGGGGTTGGGGGGAAGCAGGCTCCCCACTGAGCAGAGAGCCTGATGTGGGGCTCGATCCCAGGACCCTGAGATCATGACCTGAACTGAAGGCAGAGGCTTTAACCCACTGAGCCACTCAGGTGCCCCTAAATAAATTGAATTTTTGAATACCATAAAAATAATAGCTTATTGTTTAACTGGAAAATCTGTATTTTTTATACCATTAAAGAACTAGTATATCACAACTGAGATATGAAGCTGAGTCCTCTTAAATTATAGAGCAGAAATCTGGATTATTCCTAATTCCTAATTTTTTAAAAATTTTTTGGCCTTCTAATTAGCTGCCATTTCAGTGACAACTGTCAACTGCTTAGTATCGATATGAATGATTTAAATGTCCATATATGAAGTCTCATGCTTTGCTTCATTCTTGGACTAATTCCAAAGAACTAACAATGAAAATCCAATTTTAGGAATTACTATAGCATAACTAAGACTGTGTTCTACATGACAGCACTAACATATTTTAGATATTTTTGAAGTTGTAGAATTGGCTATTTACTCCAAAAACATGTTAAATATTTTGACAGAGAATGGTAGATATACTTTTCTAAGACAACCACACTCATTTTTATCTCAGCTCTTGGTTTACACCCCACATATTGAGATATAATGCTATGTCATAAATTGTTATGCCATCAAAGAATGCTGTTAGCTTTACAAATATGCTATAGACCATCCTGTGGTTCTAACAGGGTGTACTTGTAGATGGATACAGGTTTGACTCTTACTTTGTCAGTTACTTGCTGTGAGAATATAGGCAGATTGTCTACAGTTTCTTTAACCTCAGTTCCTTTCCAAAATAAATGAGCTAAGGCAAAAAAAGCGGGGGGGGCTTAGTACAAACCTGGGACAGAGCAGACATTCATGAATCCAACTATCATCAGCGAATAAATTCTCCAACAGTCAGCTTGAGCCCTTCCTAGAGTCAGCATAATTTATCTGCACGAAAGGTTGGGGGGGTGGACTGTGAGGGGGAGAAGGAATAGAAATATATGGAGATGACACTTCAGTTATTGTAAAGGAAATGTTTTGAGACAAGCATCTTTAGAGTTTAAAAATTTTAAATTAACTTTTTAACATACCTGCCTAAAAAAAGTTGAAATTATATATCACATCTATATTGCAAGCCTAGACTTGCCACGTGTAAATAAAGCCTAGTTATGCAAGATGAATTCGTTCTAGAGATCTGTACAGCATAGTGCCTATAGTCAACAGGATGGTATTATGCACTTAAAAATTTGTTAAGACATAGATCTCATGTTGAATGTTCTTACCACAATAAATACATAGGTGATAGATAGGTATATAGATAGATAGATGATAGATGATAGATAGATAGATAGATAGATAGATAGATAGATAGATAGATAGATAGATGATAGATAGATAGATGATAGATGATAGATAGATAGATAGATAGATAGATAGATAGATGATAGATAGATAGATAGATAGATAGATAGATAGATAGATAGATAGATAGATAGATGATAGAAAGAAAGACAGATGATGGATAAAATAAATCTTGCCTAGAGCAATGCCCAGATCCTGCAAGAGAACCAATCTAGATAAGGTAGAACTTCTCCTTTGCAAGTAACTCCTCCAGGAGGCTTAGGCTTTCTCTATCCCTGTCTCTGAAGTTTCAAAGGAAAAATTTATCCCCACCAGAGCTCCAGGACAAAGGAGAAATGACCTGCCCTGTCTCTCTCTTAGAGCAAGTCAGCAAGCTGCAGAGATCCTGAAGGGAAGTGGCATTGGCTGAAATAAACTTTATGTGATGTTTCTGCAGAAAGATCCATGCTGATACTGACATTGCTTATGATTCTTTTGTCAAACTCTCCTTGTACCTTTTTTAGTTAGTGATTTAATTCCTTCTTTCCCTTTTTTTATAAGATCTTTTGCAAGGTCCCTGGCCTCCTTCATTCTGTATTCTACTAGCTTTGGATAGAGGCCTCTGGTGATACACTCCTCTAGTGCAATCACAGTGGTAACTGGTGGAGCATTCCTAATTGCCCCACGTCAACACACAAACACATACACAACCACACAGAACATACAATTTTCTGTTATTGTGGTAAAAACACTATGATATCTGCCTTTTTAACAAATTTTTAAGTGTACAAGTTGTTAACTTTAGAGACATTGTAGAGCAGAGCTCTAGAACTCATTTTCCTTGCATAATTGAGACTTTATTCCCATTGATTATAAATTCCCCACTCCCTGTTGCCTTAGCCCTGACAACTGTAATTCTACTCTCTGATTCTATGAGTTTGGCTAATTTAGATGCCTCATGTTAGTGGAATCTTGCAGTACTTGTGAAACATTATTCAGCCTTAAAATAGATGCCTTTTCTTAAATTGGCACAAATTTTTGGTATTTGTATTTTGTTGTTTTTACTTTGAATTAATTTTCCAAAATTTACAAAATTCAAGATTTCATTCACACACACACAAAATGAGATTTCTGTCTTCTCTTGAAATCTGGTAGCTTTATAACACTGGCCCACATTCCGGGATGGTGACAGCCCATGCCAGCTGAGAAGGGCCTGCCTTTATAGACTGGATAAGTTCTCTTTAGTGTACCACAGTCACCTTTTGACCCACTTTCTGCTGCATAGCCCAGATGGCCCTTGTAGTAAGAAAGTTTGATACCCCTTGGTTATTAAACCTCATTTTCATCTCCAGAAACTACGTCTCTTTTTCTGAGTGATCACCCTCCAAGAGAAAGCAAAGTTAATTACATGCCTGCTTATCCCTTGCCAGGGACAAAAACTTTCCTATATTTAGGTATAGGACTTAGGTCCCTTTGATAAATATGAGGAACTAGAATGTACTAAAACATAAGTTCCATGTTTTCTTCACTAATGTATCTTCTATGCTTAAAACAGTGCCTACACATAGGAGGTGCTCAATGAACACTTGTTAAATGACTGAATGAACCAAATTCAAGTGATATCTACATATCTTCAAACTTCTTTAGGTAGAAAAGAGATAGTCTACTCATTTTATGATTATGGTGCTGTATGTTGGCCAAAGGATAAAACTAAGGATCTAAACCATTTTATTTTTATAAGAGAGAGCTAATAATTAAAGCAATGGGAATTAAACTGCTGAAGTTAAAGTTCAGATTTACCACTAACAGCTGTGTGAGCTTGGAGAGTTTACTTACCCTCTCCATATCTCAGTATCTTTATCCATAAAATGAAATTTACCTCAGAGAGTCATGAGGCTAAATGATAAAATCCACATAAGCATTTAGCAGAATATTTAGTGCATAGTGCCTGTTTGATAATACTAGATGTTAATGTTGGACCTTGAAGCTTATTTTAGAAAGAGGCTAAGAACTTGTTATATCTGGAGAAGAGAATCCATATATGACAGGAGTGGGAGATAATGTTAGATGGAGTTAAGTAGAAGGCCCAGAACTCAATTCTAAAGAGTCTAAGCAGTGAGGCATATAAGCAGTGTGCTTAAGCAGGGAAATGGTTTAATTTTCCCCCAACTATGCATTAGAAAAAGTAATCTGTTGGTAGCCAGCACTACCCATGGTCTCAATATGTACTGAAACACAAATGCTAGATTTTCCTTTGTTATTTTCTTGTTTCATATATATAGAAACTCTCCTTATTTTCTTCAGTTTGGCGAGTTTGTTAGAGTTCTAAAAGATTAATTGGTTTCAGGATTTGTACACGAGGCAAAGCCAGGAGCTTGGGCTCCCTCCCTCTGAGACAAAATGATCTGTATCAGCTTTTCTCAGAATAATGTACCAATCAAGGAAGGAAATTCCAGCCACTCCCTTTGCTCTCTATGGTACTTATGCCTTTCAAAATAACAGGCCCTTGTGACCAAGAGGTCATCTAGAAAGCTATCTTGGGAGCTCTTCAAAGTCAACATTCTCAGCGTGTTTCTTTAGGACCCATTGATGGAAGGATGCAAAGGAGGACATACTGTTTTGAAGCTTTTTTTAAGCACTGTTCCACTTGGACTCTCTCAATCCACGAGTGGAAAATTCACTTAGTCTTCAGTTTGGGCTATTTCTCTAGAACTAATAAACATTTCCTAGAATGTTAAAATTATTAAACAAGAGGTATCTTAACTTAAGCAACATCTAACCAAATAGTCAAACATTTCTAGCCAAATCAGAAATAAACTATTTCTAGCTAAATAGTTTAAGGAAACCACTTAATAGCATCCTGAGAGGTGATCTGGTTTTGTGAAGAAAAGGAGTTATTTTAGGGGCACCTGGGTGGCTCAGTCAGTTAAGCATCTGCCTTTGGCTGGGGTCATGATCTCGGGGCCCTCGGATCGAGTCACAGGGAGTCTGCTTCTCCCTCTCCCCCTGCTTGTGTTCTCTCACTATTTCTCTCTCTCTCTTTCTCTCTCTCTGTCTCTCTCTCTCTGTGTCAAATAATTAAAAAAACAAATCTATAAATAAATTTTTAAAAAGTAGTTATTTTTATTTCATATTCAGATGATTAGCCTTTCATTTATATATATATTTATTCATCCATTTAGCAAATATAAATCAAGTATCTACTTTATTCCTGGTCCTGGTGATTTAGTGTTGAACAAGACAACAGATATACTTTGTCAACATGGGACTTATATATTGACCCAACCTCTATGCCATGTGCAAGTGCATGTTTAATGCCTTTGGAATCTGCATAGAGTAATAATGAAAAGTTTGAATTCCAGAGTCAGAGAGACCTGGGATAGAATTCCATGCTAGATATATTACTTAATTGGCCAAATTAGGTAATTTCTCTGAGTAGCAGCTAGCTACTTCATCAGTAAAATGGAGAAATAATAGAATCTACATTATATCTTCTTTTAAGAATTTAATGAGGTAGCTCATGTAAAGAGAGTACATCACATCAGGGACTTGTAACTGTTCAATATATGTTAGGTATTATGAAAAACACTGTGACAATTCAGAAAATCCACTATTCACTATCCTCACTTTTTCAGTAGTAACTGTACAGTAATTAGTAACAGTAATCTAGTAACAGATTTCATCCTTACTCCCACTTATCTGTTCCTATACAACCATTGGTTGTATTAACTTTTTTAAAATTTATTCATTATTTTTATTTTCCTTTTTTATTTTATTTTTTAATTATGTTATTTTTTAATTATTTTTTTAATTATGTTATATAATTATGTTATATGTACACCATACAGTACACCATTAGTTTTTGATATAGTTGTATTAACTTTTAAACTTATTTGACCATAACAAAAAATAATGACACTGAATACAAACCTCAAGAACTTCCTTTTTTGAAGTCCATCATTACATTAAAAAAAAAAAAAAAACTTTTCTCAGTAGCTCCATAATCTCAGAGTTGAAAGGGAGTGTATAGGTAATATAGTATTTTAAAATTATTTTTATATTTCTATTCTTTTTTTTTCAGTGTTCCAAGATTCATTGTTTATGCACCACACCAGTGCTCCATGTAATACGTGCCCTCCTCAATACCCACCACCAGGCTCGCCCAACCCCCCACGCCCTTCCCTTCCAAAACCCTGTTTGTTTCTGAGTCCACAGTCTCTCATGGTTCATCTCCCCCTCCATTTCCCACAATTCACTTTTCCTTTCCTTCTCCTAATGTCCTCCATGTTATTCCTTATGCTCCGCAAGTAAGTGAAACCATATGATAATTGACTTTCTCTGCTTGACTTATTCCACCCAGCATAATCCTCTACAGTCCTGTCCATGTTGATACAAAAGTTGGGTATTCATCCTTTCAAATGCAGAGGCATAATATTCCATTGTAAATATGGACCATATCTTCTTTATCCATCCATCTTTTGAAGGGCATCTTGGCTCTTTCCATAGTTTGGCAATTGTGGCCATTGCTGCTATAAGGGTTGGGGTACAATATGACCCTTATTTTCACTACATCTGCATCTTTAGGGTAAATACCCAGTAGTGCAATTGCAGGGTCATAGGGTAGCTCTATTTTTAATTTCTTAAGGAATCTCCACACTGTTTTCCAAAATGGCTGCACCAACTTGTGTTCTCACCAACAGTGTAAGAGGGTTCCCCTTTCTCCTAAGATTTTTTGGTAAAACCAATAGCCGGGTCAGGTGTTCCATATTTGGCTGATGTTCAGAATTACCAAAGGAATATATTCACATGCTTAATGTACCTGATCCCCATTTCTGGAGATTACAGTCCAGTAGATTTTTTGTCCCCCTAGCAGGGCCGTAATTAATTCAACTTTTTAGTGGCCCACTTTCAGGTTAGGGCAGGCAAATAAATCATCAGCCTAGATGGCTTCTCTCCATGGTGCTGAAAGTAATAAGCTTGTTTAAAAAAAGTTTAGGGGAGCTAAATTCCAACAAAACTCACTTTAAGATAGAAGTAAGTACTGTGCTTTAATCAAAATAATGACTAGATTATAGTGTAGATAAGTGGGTACATTTTACAGGTTTACCAACTATTAGTGAGAAAAATGAATGCATTAAATATTACTCTATTCAGAACAAAAATTTGATTAATTTGATCTCTGGTATAATAATGTCCAGTGCCATTTGTCTGTTTTAAACAAATACAATTTCTACTTTATTTACTACCTTGAGGGTAAGCCTGAGTGATGTTTAAAAAGACTAAAATCCCTATATCCATCCTTGGGAAAATTCAATGGGGAGTATTGAGAGATTTATTCCCCTAATCAGCCTTATCTTTTATCTCATACATTATACTAAAAATTAGCCTTCCCCAAATTACGTAAAGACTTTAAGTGGGAGAATTTCTATGTAAATGCAATCGTTGCCTTAGTCTAACAGTGTGCAGAAGTTAAGCGTATAAACTCTGGAGCTAGATTGCTTGAATTGGAATTCCAACTCCAATACTTACTATCTATGTGAACTTAGCTAAAGCTATCATCCTCTGTGTCTCAGTTTCCTTTAATGCAAAATGTATATGCACAACACATATATAGTATATATCACATAGGATTATTGTACATATTTAATGAGTTAACACTTGTGAAAATACCTGTAAACCTATTATATAGTAAGCATTAAAAATTTTAGCCACTAACTCCAGTATGTTTCCTACGAAGCTTCACAGACAATGATCAGCAAAATATTAAACTCATGCTTTTACATACCATCCCTTTATGTAACATAAATAAAAACTGCATAAGTAGGGGCGCCTGGGTGGCTCAGTCATTAAGCGTCTGCCTTCGGCTCAGGTCATGATCCCAGAGTCCTGGGATCGAGCCCCGCATCAGGCTCCTTGCTCGGCAGGAAGCCTGCTTCTCCCGCTACCATTCCCTCTGCTTGTGTTCCCTCTCTCGCTGTGTTTCTCTCTGTCAAATAAATAAAATCTTTAAAAAAAAAAAACTGCATAAGTTATGTTTCAATTATAATACAATTTTTGTAACCTTTGAGGCTAGAATATACATTTATGAAGCAAGGATTTTCTCTGTTGTTCACTGCTAATCCTTACCACAATAATTCTATTGATTATCTATTGCTGTAAAACAAACTGTCATAAAGCTTAATAGCTTTAAAAAACAGTTTATTATTGTCCATAATTCTGGCTGTTGGTTGATCAGTCTCTCCTGGGTTCATTCACATGCGCTCTGCTGAACAATCAACTGAGGATTGGACTCAGCTGAGATAGTTGAGACATCTGGATCTCTTTCTCTACATGGTTGTCCTCCCAGCTTTCATTATGGCACGATGATCTCAGGTATCATTCTAACAGTATGAAAACAAAACCTGCAAAACTATATGATCAGGCTTTAGAAGTCATCCTCATTCTTTTGGTCAAAGCACATCACAATACCACCTATGTAAGGGTTGAGAAAACTAGGCTCCACCACTCAATGGGATTATCTTCAAAGTTATATTGCAAAACATAGGGGGAATTGTAGGAGCTGTGTTTGCAAACGACTTATCTCATACTCCAGTATTACCTGTTGTTATTAATAATACTGTAAATGAATGAAATGGAAAAGAGGAAGTTGGTTTGCTCTGTTCTTTTTTTATGTATTATGAAATTTTTATTTTTATTTTGATCTTGTGACTTTTCTCTGAAGAGATACATTAAGTATGAATTTACATATAAAGAGACTGAGGTTAACCTGTTAACACTCCTTGTCACTTAATAGAAAATATCCCTTCATAGAATTCTGTCCAAACCTGTTGGGTACCACAGTGAGAATTGCTTAGTTGATTAGAATTAGGGTGACCAAAAAAGCTTATTGGAAAGGTAAAAGCAAGCAGATGGGAGATTAAAGAAACAGTCTTCCTGCTTCATGATTAGACTAGAACCCACTCAGGTTTTTTTAGCATAAAAGAGTATTGATCAAGAGGAAACAAGACATCTATTATAACACAGAGCCTAGGCTTTTGAAACCAATTAATAAGTTAATGAAACACACATAAATTTGTTGAGTAAGTTGTTCAATACAAGTGACCAACAAACACTTATCTGCCAATGTCCTGACTTTGAAGAAACAATGCACAGAAACAGCAGATATTATAAACAAAAAAGCAAACAAAGCTGTTTAGATTATTTTTTAGATAAGTCAGGTAGATAGATATGTTTGGAATGATAAATCTCAGTGGCCTAGGAATGTAGTTAGGGACAGAATTGCCTTGGTTTGCACAATTCATCTTCACTGGATAATTTCCACTCTCCACACCAACCATGCATTTCCTCACCCCACCCAAACTTCACCGTAAATTAACTTTCTTACTTGTATATTCACCCTCAGAGTCTGACATCATCCAACTTAACAACCCAGAGAAGTTATAAGTAAAGGATTTCTCTTCAGAGGCTCAAAAAAAAAAAAAAAAAAAAAGCAACATATTAGAAATGTGAGTTATAAAACCTTTACCAGTAATCTCAAAGATCTGAAAGCTTACGGCTTGTAAGGGATTCTGAAAGATTATATGTTTGTTGATAAAAACTTCATGTCCTAATTAAGAATCGGCTTTCCTCAGAAGAAGCTGGCTCTCATGGATTTAGATGTTGAAGCAAGTCAGTGTGGACAGAGAAGCTGCAGAGATCTTAGAGCTTATAAATTCTAATAACACATTCCACCAGAGAGTCTTTGCCAGATAGTTGAATGAATATGCTGCTGGAGGGGAAAAAAGAAAAAAGAAGAAGATTAGTTTTAATTATTGAAATGGTCTGTTGGCAATAACAAATACAGTGTTTAAGATATGGTCCTTTATGTCACACAGGCAGGATGAAATTAAAATCATTTACGTGCTAAGCCAAAGAGGAGAATTAGTGCGGCGCCAGGGTGGCTCAGTGGGTTAGAGCCTCTGCCTTCTGCTCAGATCATGATCTCAGGGTCCTGGGATTGAGCCCTACATCAGGCTCTCTGCTCAGCGGGGAGCCTGCTTCCCCCTCTCTCTCTGCCTGCCTCTCTGCCCACTTGTGATCTCTCTCTCTCTGTCAAATAAATAAAAAAATAAAAATCCTTAAAAAAAAAAAAAAACCCACAAAGAGGAGAATTAGTGATAAAAACTTTTGGTCCTGTCAGAGAGACCAGAGTGATGTTTCTGAGAGGGGTGGGGAGCAGAGTTTACAGAGTCTCCTGCTCTGATGTTGTTGGGAACAACAATCACTCTGAACACATAGATATTTCAGTCCCACAGAGGCCAGACCATTTTAATTATTATGCAGAGGAATTAAATTAATAGAAACCACATTAGAAAAGAAAGATAATTTATTTTCAGTCATGAGAGATGTCTAATGTCTCTTGGGAATGGAATTACTTAGAAAAACAAATGAAATTGAATATGGTAGCCTTATGATATAAGTTTAGTTTAGGCCTATAATTTAATTGAGTTGACTGATCCCAAGTTTATTCAGCCACTTGGGCATACAACAGCTTCAGTGGCAATTGGTCAATTTTTCCACACCACTCTTGTTCAAAACAGGATCCTATTCAGAATCTCTGAGTCTCCCTTTTACAACTCACCAAGCTCATTTGGTGCTATATTTTGTGGATGCAATTTACTAGCATTAGAAAACCCTGATTAAAGCATTATGATTAATTCAAGCATATTCATTTCCACTTCATCAGTTCTGTTCATTTGAATCTGTACTCAATGCTTCTTTTTAGCCACTGTTCCTTTATTTAAATAAAAAATCAAAATATCTTCATCATGCCAGTACCAGAAAGAGAGAAAACTGGGAAGCCATAGGGTTGTATTTTAATCCATTTGCATGTTCTTCCTGAGCTGTTCTTCTATAAATTTATTTATGCTAAAACCATTTTTAGACTTGAGTTTTATATCAAATGAGAATTTCAAAGGGACTTTAAGTGGCACTCATTGAAGTATCAAGTATAAAATGATATTTGATGTCCAAAGAATTTCAGTTTCCTTTGAACAAAGAAGGGTATGATTTTCTACTATCAAAAAGGATTTAAAGTTTCAATTTCCATATTTTCCTTTTAAACGCTCTCCCCCACTTTGACAGTTTCCCCCCTACCCAGCTTCTCCTCTCTTCTTAATTGGTTTTTCTATTCCCATATTCCTTAGATTTCTTCATTAAAGTCACTCTGCACCTGTGGGTTACCATCTACCCTCAGTGAAGAAGATAAATTTGTCTACTAGATAAGGTACTGAGGACTTAACCGAAAATGTATTTGATGAGATGACCTTGAGAAAAATAAAGAATTCAGAAAATGAACTCACCCACTAACAAATGCATGGGGATAGGAAAACTTCAGCCACATTTTTCATATATATTAATCCCTTACTAATTTCCCCACTCCAGTATTCCATGATGAGCCACATTTAGGTTGACACATGTTTGTTACTCTTTGAAAATGTGACATTTTGAGAAGCCAGTAATTGACAATACTGTGAAGATTATGCTCAGGGCATTTTAAACATTGAAGAAACTATTCACTCAAAATTTACTCCTCCTGATACTACTATTAACTCTCCATTGCTACCAAGAGGATATGAGATGGTCGAGGGAAGAAATTATACCAGAGATGTGGCAAAGATGAAAACTGGTCTGGTTATGACTACATGCCTTGGTATGTGTTATTAACCATCTAGAACATTTTAGTGTGTAATATCAGAATTATTGGTTCATATTGCCACTGTGCAACTTCTGCTAGTTCCAGAAATGGCAACAGACCATTAAAGGAAGGCAGGTTATACCTTTAAAACCACAAACCTCAATTGGACAGAATATATGAAAGTGATTTCAAGAGAAAAGGTTTAGAGAGATGTTTCAACCAAAGACATAAACAGTGAATGCTTCTTATGTGCGGACTCAGGGACAGGAGTGCATCAAAAGACTTAACCATTTAAATTAAATCTTATTTAACTTAATCTTATTTAAAGTTAAATACAAAAGTTTTTAACCAAAAAGTTAAAAACCAAAAAATCTTATTTCTATAATTTATGCACCATTTTTTATGCCATTGAATGACTTTAGGAGGTGATAATCTATGTGGTAAAAATGAAAATGTTAAGGTGTTTAAATAGGCCTGTGGAATCTCTCAGTAGAAGGCAATACTGTCCCATATCACCTATATTTAGAATCTTGAAGGAAAGCAAACATTTTTATTAGGCTATAACACAATGCCATCAAAGAGGTAGTATTATATAATTTTATTATATGGTATTATATTTATATACTATAGTACATTACAGAGAGAAAGAGAGAGGGGGTAACTAAAATGAACTAGCTGAAATATATTCATAAGATTTTTTAAGATTTTATTTGAGAGAGAAAGAATGAGAGAGAGAAAGCATGAGAGGCAGGAGGGTCTGAGGAAGAAGCAGACTCCCTGCTGATCAGGAAGCTCTATGCAGGACTTGATCCCAGGACTCCAGGATTATGACCTGAGCTGAAGACAGTTGCTTAACCAACTGAACCACACAGGTGCCCCAATATAGTCATAAGATTAATCAGTTATTATCCATTCCCACATAGGAATGAGTTTGTAAGAGAACATGGAGCTAAAAGAGAGTTCAAACTCTGCCTCTCAACTCTCCAAATGGCCTTGATTAACAGAATTACTCTGGATATTAATATCATCTAGAAAATGGGCATTCATGAGAGAGACTTAAGGTCTCCATGAGAATCATCATGGAGATCTAAGTGAGACAATAGCTATGAAGGAATTTGATAAAAGTGCAGCATGGTCTCATTTTACAAGAGGGTTAAGTTCTAATATCAATATAGGAAATGAAAATCAGTTTTAATCAATCTGTGGTGAGAAAAATGTCCTTGAAATATTCCTTAAAATACAGGATTTATGGTACCATTGACAAATTTGGCAAAACAAACGAACAAACACTAAAATTTTTTTCTGTTACTCCAGATTTCAATTTTAATTGGGTGTCTTGCATTTTACCTGACAGGCCTAATTCATGGCTACACTCACTTACCATAAGAGAACAAATAAGATCATCTCTCAGTCCTATATAGTTGACTTTCCTCCAGTCTTGGAACAGATCTGTTTCTTCACTGAAGACCCAGGCAGAGAAAATTGGCTTAAGAGTTAGATTGTATAAAAATTTCCCCTTTGAAATGAACTATTGGGACTTCATCAAGATCAAAAGCTTTTGCACAGCAAAGGAAACAGTCAATAAAACCAAAAGACAACTGACAGAATGGGAGAAGATATTCACAAATGACATATCAGATAAAGGGCTAGTATCCA
>CM053607.1:42669372-42740029 GCA_028646535.1 Procyon lotor | reverse complement strand
CTAAGGGTGGCTGGGAGGCGGGGGTGGGGGTGGGGGTAGGGATAGGGTGGCTGTGGCTGGGTTGTGGACATTGGGGAGGGTATGTGCTGTTAAGTGCTGTGAAATGTGTAAGCCTGACGATTCACAGACATGTACCCTGGGGCAAATAATACATTATATGTTAATAAAAATTAAAAAAAAAAAGAAAGAAAAAAATAATAATAATAAAAATTTTCACCTTTGAATAGCAGACTTACACTCAGTGAGGGGAGGGCTATCTACAGAGGCATATTAGATCTGAGAGGAAAAAAAGCAAATTTACTTCTCTTGCCTCCCACTCCCTTTAGTGCAAACACTAATGATGGAAGGGAAGGTTGCACTACAGGTTTTTTTTTTTTTTTGCTTTTGTTTTGGCAAATTGGTGCAAATTAATATAAGCTATTGAAGAACATAAAGGTTGTATAAAGTACCATAAAATATAAGAAAACATTATTGCAGTACCTACTAATCAGAAACCCTACGTGTCACTTCCAAAGGTAGAAAAACTTGATGTTAAACCTAAGACACGTTTTGGTGCTCTTTGGTCAATCTTGAAGGCCTTTCAATACCATATACAATAGTTTTCATTCCAACAAAGTTTAAATTATCATTTGGAGACTTGCTAGCTCTGTACTTTGTACTGGAGTTTTATGATACAAAGAATCTTCCATGATGAACATGAAGTTCTTCATACATTCTCATTAGAAGGATGTAATGTAGCTGGAAAACTACATCAAGCACATGCCGTCAAAAATGAACCTTGAAATAGAATTTTAATCTACATACCATGGAGATAGCAAAATGTCCTCTTCAGTACTCAGGGAGTTGATTACCAAATAATCTACTACAATCTACAAATAAGGTAGAATGAAGTATCTTCATAAGAATGTCCACAACTATTTTCACCTGTTGTTTTTTTTAAAATGCCATCTTCTGAAACCCAATTATTGCAATTAAGGACTCATCCAAACATGGATAAAGTGTTATTAAAATTAATAGTGTAAAAAAAAATAAAAAAATAAAAAAATAAATTAATGTAGCTATAGAAGAATGTGAGATCTCTAATTTGTTAGATTTTTTAAAAATCTATTATTTTATTTAAAATTCAAAGTTATTATACATCTTTTTAAAAACCCTATTCTTGCAAATTACCAAAATAGTTAATATTTTCTATGTCAGATTTCTTTTTGATTTGATTCTATTTATACTAGCACATTCAATCTATTGTCAAAATATCCACAACAGCCGCAGTGGTTTCCATGTGAGGGAATTTCAACAACTCAAAAGCTGCCATGATCTGAAAAGTGCCTTATTATCATCTTCATTCAAAAGTTGGTTCCTGTTCTGTCCCTGCCCAGTGAGTAAGGTGGCAAGTACCTGGAGCTGTATCAGTGTATTGTGAATAAGGGAGTCACTTCCAGCAGCTCCAGAGAGAATACTGTTGTGGCTATATGTTTCTTGAAACTTAACTAAGTTAAATGATTTGCATCTGAAATGTGGTATTTTTCCAGGATCTAAATATATACAGTGAATTTCCCAATATTTTTCAAATATTTCCCAATATCTTTCTTTTCCTTCCTTTCTTCTTTCCTTCCTTCTTTCCTTCCTTCTCTTCCTTTTCTTTTTTCTTTCTTCTCTTTCTTTCTTCCTTCCTTCCTTCCTTCCTTCCTTCCTTCCTTCCTTCCTTCCTTCCTTCCTTCCTTCCTTCCTTCCTTCCTTTCTTTCTTTCTTTCTTTCTTTCTTTTTCTTTCATCAATGATGTATCTATACTACTTAAGAGATAGCAACTGTAGGAATGGGTAATGACTGGGCAGATTCAGACATTAGAGACAGCCACAAGAGAGCACCCGGTATCAATCAATGTCCCTTGTGCTGACATCAGAGCAGGAAATGTACACAGAATGTGTAAAGAGGCAGGGTGGTTCTTATCTGGTACTTTTTCCTTACTTTCCCCCATGATTACTCAAATCCCCAACTCTCGGAATATGCTAAGGTTTTGAGTTGTTTTGATATCCTATTTCTGCTTTATAAAACTTCGTCTCCCTCCCCTTCCCTCTGTATGTAAAGGAAGTTGGTAAACCAGTGATTGAAACTGAAATAAGAGTATGTTGCCTTGAGCTCATCTTCACTTCTCTGGACCTTCCACTTACATAAAATGAGGGAAGGAAGTGTGGGTCTGTCTCCTAAATTCTTTTTCATTTCTAACATTCTCTAAAGAAAATTGTTAAAGTCGGTCCAAAATTATAAGCTCTACTCTCTGAAATGTTTGAGATGAGATACTGTCATTACTGGACTGGAGCAAACATTTTAGCAGATGCAGAAATAGGCCTGTGGGCACAAATCAAAACAGTACTTCTACTCTTTCAGGAGCTATACCAGTGTGATTAGAATGCTGCTAAAGAATCAGGAAGGTTTGATGAAAGTGTCTACAATCACCTTCTTTTCTCAGACTAAAGATGATGCCATATCTTAGGCTGAAGTAGTTGATTTTACTTTCTCAGCAGAGTAGCCACCAAAAGGTGTGTGTGTGTGAGTGTGTGTGTGTGTGAGATAGAGAGAGCGAGGAGAGAGTGTGTGTGAAAGAGAGAGAGATTAAAAGTTACTACTGAGGGGTGGATTTTTTATTTTCATCACATCTTAATGAGTCAAGGTCTCAAATGACTTGCAGTCTCTCCATGGTCAGTTTGCTTCTTCCACTTCTCAAACTTGTTTTACATTGCAGCAGTCATTTTATTCTTTAGTAAAAAACATGTACATTTTTTGCCTTGCAATTCTTAAAAGTGTGCAGGCTTGAGAAAACACCTACTTCATAAACCAAAACTGTAAGTCTCTCTTGATTTTGTTAAACTGAAAAAATGTACCCAATCCAGTTCCTTTCTCTTTGTTTTATGATCCATTTTATTTCTTCTCCTAGAGTAAAATAAATTCAATCTCTGTGTTTACCCTCATCAGCCCCTTCTACTGGCTAAGGCAGAAAATAATGGAGTGGAAAATGAGATCTTTGGTTATAAATTTTTCTAAAAAGACTTGTGTTCAAAATACATTTTTCCCTGTAAAGGTAGTCTTTGTTTTTGCTGTTTGTTTTTTGATGTAGTGTTTCATGATTCATTGTTTGTTTATAACACCCTGTGCTCCATGCAATTCGTCCCCTCCTTAATACCTATCACCATGCTAACACATCCTTCAATCCCCCTCCCCTCTAAAACCGTCAGTTTGTTTCCTAGAGTCCATAGTCTCTCAAGGTTCAGAATTATTTCAAAGTAGCCCATTGTACTCTCTTAAACATAAGAAGAGAAACTGGAGCAATGAAATCCATGGATGAACTCAGAAAGCCTAGAAGCCATGATCAAGTTCCCCATTCTTCTTGTGCAGCCTGTTAACAACAGTTTGGCCTCTTTTACTCATGTCTAGTCAGCTTTCCAGTCAATCACATGTGCACTAAAACATTTATATCTAGGGCTGAAATATTTTCAATAACTATCTTATCATGAATCACTTTTCACATTAACATAATTTCAGACTTCATCACTCTAAGGCTCCTTAAGACACCTTTATCAAGTGACAAAATGACAAAATCATGAAGGTGCTTATTTTCTTGTTTTTAAATACTAGTTAAGGAAAGAATTAGATAAACTTCAGCCTCCCAAGCAGTTAATGAAGTATGTGTATATATATATATATATATATATATATATATATATATATATATAGTGTACATGTTGAAATGTACCATTTAATAGTTGGAGTAAGGGAAACTTTTCAAGATTGGCTACTACCTTTCAATGTCAAACTTCTACCAAGCAGAACATTGCCAAATTTTGTCCTATCTAGTCATCATCACATTTTCAAATGCTTATGAAATAAATGATTAATATTTTTAAAATTCTGAGTTACTTTTTTAAAATTAATTAATTTTTATTAAGATGCAATGTATTACTTTTAATTGTTTTCAGGCAAGGCTTCTGGCAAGATCTAATATTATAAGAATGAATTTTCTCTTTTTGTTGTTTTTCAAGCTAAAAATTGGATATATACACAAAATAGTATTTATAATGTGTGCAAATTATTTGAAATAACAATAATTCCAACATCTATATACCCATCACCAGTTTAAGGGTCAAAGCTTTATAACTGCATATAAGCCCTATCCTCTTGTCCCCTTGTACAACCACCTAAGTTAACCATTGTCCTGAATTTCACTTCTGCTGTTCTGTGACTTTATGTTTTAAAATTTCACCACAAAGAAGAGCCACATGTACCCCAATGTTCATAGCAGCAATGACCACAATCACCAAACTGTGGAAAGAACCAAAATGCCCTTCAACAGATGAATGGATAAGGAATATATGGTACATATGTACAATGGAATATTATGCCTCCATCAGAAAGGATGAATACCCAACTTTTGTATCAACATGGATGGGACTGGAAGAGATTATGCGGAGTGAAATAAGTCAAGCAGAGAGAGCCAATTATCTTATGGTCTCACTTACATGTGGAGCATAAGGAAAAACATGGAGGCCATTGCAAGAAGGAAGGGAAGGGGGAATAAGGGGAAATCAGAGGGGGAGATGAACCAAGAGAGACTATGGACTCTGAGCAACAAACTGAGGGTCTTGGAGGGAAGGGGGTTGGGAGGTTGGGCAAGCCTGGTGGTGGGTATTGAGGAGGGCACATACTGCATGGAGGACTAGGTGTGGTGTATGAACAATTAATCTTGTAACACTGAAAAAATAAAATAAACATACTTGGGGGAAAAAAATAATTAAAAAAACCCAGAAATGAACTCTCAAAAAAAAAAATAAATAAATAAACAAAATAAAATAAAATTTTGCCACATAAGTACATCACCAAACAGATTTTCATTTTTCATGTTTTTGAAATTGATGTATATGGAATAATAGTGTAGGAATTCTTTGGTAACTTCTTCTCTCAATAGTACATTCTTGAGAGTCATCCATGTTGATGGATACAGCTTTAATTCACTTATTTTCAGATCTGTTTAGAATTACTTTAATAGACACCAGTTTATTTTTCCATTTTCCTTTCAATGTTTGGGTAATTCCACTTTTTCTGCTGTTCCAGGGAACATACTTAAGCATAAACACATATGCAAGATTTCTCCAAAAATTACTGGTTTGGGGTGAATAGACATTTCAGCCTCACAAATATTGCCAAATTATTTCCAAAGTAGTTGTACTAATTTATATTATTAATAATGCCATCAGGATGTAAGCAGTCCCATTGATCCACAATATTGCCAATACTTGTTATTGTCCAGCTTTCAGTGTGCCTATCTGATGGGTGTAAAACATAAGTTCATTGTCATTTGCATTTGTATTTTGAAGATTTCTAATAATGTTGAACATATTTTCATATACTTATTAGCCATTTTGTTCCTTCTGTAAAGTGTCTCTTAAGTTCTTTATCAATTTTGATTGGATTGTTTGCCTTTTTCTTGTTAACTTGTAGAATTTCATAACATATTCAGAAAAAAATACTTTATTAACTATCTCCTTACACAGGTAATTTGTATTTCCATATCCTTATCATATCTTTGCTTAGTACACATTTTGTTGTTAATGAAGTTAAATTTGTCAGTCTTGTACAATTGCATTTTTGTGTTTTTGTTTTAAAGATCCTTACTTAGCCTTGTATTGTAAGATATTCTTCTATACTTTCTCCTATAAACATAGTGTCTGCCTTTAGAATTGAATTTTTCTAAGTTGTGGCTTGAGAGTTCAACTGTTTCCTTACGGATAACAAAATGCTCCACCATTGTTTTTTAAATACTCCATTCTTTCCCCCATGAAGTGTTACTCCATTTTTGCCAAAATCAAATTTCCTTATATGCAGTATTATGTCTGAGTTTTAATTATGTTTGATCCATTTCTCATGCTACACTATAATAGTGTTAAGACTTAGAGCTTGATTATGTCTTAATTTCTGCTAGCATAGTTGTCGCATCTTATTCATCTTCAGAAATACCTCGGCTTTCTTCAGATCCTTTGTTCTTACATAGAAATCTCATAATCAACTTATCCAGTTCCACAAAACATGCTATTGGGATCTTTATTAGAATTACATCAGACTAGGCCAATTTGAGAAGCATTAACGTCTTTGTAATATCTGGCTTCTAATTCATGGACATGGTGTAGTACTCCATTTACTTATGTCTTTTTTAATATCTTTAAATGAAGTTTTTACTTTTTTCTGCATTATGGACTTTACATCTTTTTAGATTTATAACTTAAGTGTATTATCTCTGGGTAATATCCAAATAAGTGATACATTTTTAAATTATATTTTCTGTCTATTGGAGATGTAAAGAAATTTCTCTGGAATTTGTTCAATAATTTTTTTAATCCAGCAAGTGTTAAGTGCTTTTATAAGTTCTAATAATAGGTCTGTATATTCTTTTGGGTTTTCTATGTAGATAATTCTATCATCTGCATATAATGATAGAATTTTTTACTTTTTCCCCAATTTTTTTTCTGCCTTACTTCTAGAGCTTGTGCTACCATATAATGTTGAACAGAAAAATTTGCAGTATCTTTGTATTTATCTCTAATCTTAAAATGGTGTTTTAAGTATCTCATTATTATAAAAAATACTTATTCTAGATATTTGTGTAGATAAAATTATCTGGTTAAAAATTCTCTTGTACTTTTAGTTGCTACATTTTTTTCTCATCTATGGAAGTTAAATTTTATTAAACATATTTTCTTCATAAGATGATACTTTTTTCTCAATATTTTTATGTGGTTATAGCAATTGAATTTTAAAGTTATTAAATCAGTCTTGCATCTCTGGTTGACCTAACTTTTTTTTAATTTTTTAAATTCTAGTTAGTTAACATATACGGTAAAATTGGTTTCAGGTGTAGAATTTAGTGATTCATCACTTAACATAACATCCAGTGCTCATCACAATTGCCTTCCTTAATCCTCATTACCATTTTAGCCCATCCTCTGCCCATCTCCCTCTATCAACCCTCAGTTTGTTCTCTGTAGTTAAGAGTCTCTTATGGTTTGCTTCCCTCTCTTATTTTTTCATTCCCATATGTTCATTTGTTTTGTTTCTTAAATTCCCCATATGAGTGAAATCATATGGCATTTGTCTTTCTCTGACTGACTTATTTCATGATACACTCTAGCTCCATCCATGTTGCATCCACAACATTGCAAATTGCAAGATTTTGTTCTTTTTGATGGCTGAGTAATATTCCAGTGTGTGCATGCATGCATGTGTGTGTCCACTCACATTGTACGTGTGTGTGTATGTATCACACTTTCTTTAACTATTCATCAGTTGATGGACATTTGGCCTCTTTCCATAGTTTGACTATCGTTGATAATGCTCTTATAAATATCTGGGTGCCTGTACCCCTTCATTTCTGTATTTTTGTATCATTTGGGAAAATATCTAGTAATACAATTGCTGAGTCATAGGGTAGTTCTATTTTTAACTTTTTAAGGAACCTCCATACTGTGTTCCAGAGTGGCTGCTCCAGTTTGCATTCTCACCAAGAGTGTAAGAGTGTTCCCCTTTCTCTACATCCTCATCAACACCTAATGTTTCCTGTGTTGTTGATTTTCGCCATTCTGACAGATGTGAAGTGGTATCTCATTGTGGTTTTGATTTGTATTTCCGTGATGATGACTGATATTGAGCATCTGGATGTCTTCTTTGGAAAAATATCTATTCACATCTTCTGCCCTTTTCTTAACTTGATTATTTGGTTTTTGGGTGTTAAGTTTGATAAGTTCCTTATAGATTTTGGATACTAACCCTTTATCAGATATGTCATTTGCAAATATCTTCTCCTATTCCATCAGCTGAACTTTAGTTTTATTGATTATTTCCTGCACTGTGCAGAAGCTTTTAATCTCTTGATAAAGTCCCAATAGTCCATTTTTGCTTTTGTTTCCCTTGTTTCTGGTGATAGGTCTGGTAAGAAGTTGCCACAGCTGAGGTCAAAGAAGTTGCCACCTATGTTCTCCTCTACCATTTTGATGGATTCCTTTCTCACCTCTATGTCTTTCATCCATTTTGAATTTACTTTTGTGTGTGATGTAAGAAAGTGATCCACTTTCATTCTGTATGTGGCCGTCCAGTTTTCCCAACACTGTTAGTTGAAGAGACTGCCTTTTTTCCACTGTATATTCTTTCCTGCTTTGTTGAACATTAGTTAACTATAGAGTTGTGATGGATCTAACTCTTTAACATTGTTTTATTTATTTTTTGGGGGAGCTCTGATGGATTCCATTACTACTATTTGTTTTAGGATTTTTGCATCAATGTTCAAGAGTGAAACTGGACTGTAAATTTCCTTTCTCTTATTTCCTCATCAGCTTTTGGTATCAAGGTTATATCAGCCTTATATAAATAGGACTGTAGTTGAGGTCCTCCTTTTCTATTAATTGGAGTTAGTTACATGGGATTGAGATAATCTAATCCTTGGATAATTATTAGAACTTGCCTAGAAGATCATTTGAGGGTTTTTTTCTTTTTTTTGGGGGGGGGAAATTTTTCACTACATATTTAATTTATTTGGTGGTTATAGAACTAAGCAAATATACTCTTTCTTTAGTCAGTTTGACTAAGTATTCTTTTTCTAGGAATTTGTCCATTTCAAATTTGTTTACATAAAGTTGTTCCTATAATCCTTAAGTAATATATTTTTAACATCTATAGGATTTATGGTTATGTCCCTTTTCCCATTTTTTATTTTGTTTATTTGTTCCTCTTCTCTCTCTGTTTGGATGAGTCCCAAGAGAAATGTGTCAGTTTTATTAATTTCCCAACAACCAAACTTTAGTTTTGTAAGTTATCTCTATCATATCTTTATTTCACTACATTTTGCTCTCTCTGTATTACTGATTTCAGTATCAAATATCTTTGTACTTATTCTTTTTTATTTTTCTAATGTTTTAGTTAGATCTTTTGTTTATTGATATTTGGCTTTCCTTTTTCAAAATTAAAGATTCAGTTGTGCAAATTAAACTTGAATTACTTATACTCTACAGGTTTTGATATGTGGTACTTTTATTACAGTTAAATTATAAGTATATTCTATTTTCCTTTAAGATTTCTTTTGTGACCTCATCCATTGTTTAAAAGTACATATTTTGTTTGTAACTTCCCATCATAAGGGATTGTTCTTATTTTTCTTACTATTTGTTTCTTAATAAATTGAATTATGTTCAAAGAATGTGATCTGGATAATACTAATTTTTTGAAGTTTGTTGAAACATAACTTATGGCATAGCATATGTTTATTTTAAGTGTTCATTATGTGCTTGAGAAAAATACGTATTCTCAAATTCTGGGTGTAATTATCACTTATAGAAACATTATTTTTGCTCTTAAATCTTCAGTATCCTTTCTGACTTTTGCTACTCAGCATATCAGTTACTTAGAGTGGAGTGCATGGAGTTCTAATTGTAGTTGAGATTTCTACCATCTTTTTCACTGTAAGGTTCATTGTGGTATCTTCAACATCAATATTGTTTGCATCAAAAGCATTAGTGACTCAAGATTATTCTGAACTCCTCTCATTGCCTTGCATAATTTCACTGGCAGTAAGCATATGCTTCAAATATTCTCTTAATGAACAATTTATGCTCCTTATTGCAAGTTAAATTGTCTTCGTTTCAGACAAAGGAAGAAGAAAATGAAAACCTCAATACCCAGAAATTTGAGGGTTCTTTTGTTACATAGGAACTGAAATTGAATATAGTCCCTTGTTTGTGAATAAAACATTTGAAAGTATATACAGAAGTTGAATAGATTCGTGAAATCCTGTGCTTTTTTGTATTTGTAATTAGTACTGGAGGCAAAAAGCAACCCAAATTTCTAAGATGGCAAAGAAAGTTTGTGAAAACAGCAGTCTTTGCTCATCTGTTGCAGCTAGTTGTGATATTGGTATGCTATTTTATGACTAGAACTTTGAGCTCCTTCATTCTCTCACTTTGATTTAATGTAGCACAAACAGCACAATGTTTCTGAAAGCACACAAGTATAAAATTCTCTAGTTACTCATGCAGGTAAGTAAGTATTCTGTTCCTCGGCCTTGCATGGAACCCAAGGGTGAAAAGAATAATGGTCAGCGAAGAAAAAAGAAATTTTGTTGATTTACCTGTCCATATCTGTGGCAAATCCCTTTAAAAGAGAAAAAGAAATTTTGTTCCCTTTAAAAATTCTAATAGAAACTTACAGGGGAGCAAAGCTTCCATGTTTATTTCTCTGCTTCCTGTTTTATATAGTCTGGTTTGGGATGAGTCATCCAGTCCAGAGAAAGGAAATTTTCTTAAACCTCATCTAAGAAAGTCTTTTTTGCATGACAAAATCTATAACCCCTCTTACAAAGTAACTAGAATTCCTGATAAAATTCCTGAACAATAATCTAATTAATAACTCCCTAAGGAAAGTGAAAGCCACCCACTCCCTTTGTATGGACTATCTAACAGTCTCAAACGGGAACTTTAAAGGTACAATGATATCATGCAGTCAGACTTGTGACTCACATAATAATCTTTAACCAGATATTCCTTTACATTATTTTACATTATTTTCTACATGTGGCCATAAAACAAAAATATTTGACTTAGTTTTATCTGGAGTCTCTTCCCTTGAGGTTAGCTGGATATAAGTCTTCTTCACATGTTTATAATCAGTTTATCTAAGAAGTTAACAGAGTTTCTGAAGAGGGAATCATAACATGTATCTGGATAAATATAAGACCTTTGAGAATATATAGTTAACAGAATTTTTTCTTTTTAAAGATTTTATTTATTTATTTGAGAGAGAGAGAGCACAAGCAGGAGGGAAGGGCAGAAGGAGAAGCAGACTGATGAGCAGGGAGCCCGATGCCCGATTGGGTCCTAGGACCCTGAAGCTTCAATCCCAAGACCCTGGGATCATGACCTGAGCCAAAGGTAGACACTTAACAGATTGAGCCACCCAGGGGCCCCAACAGGCTGGACCTTAAAGATGAATAAGATTTTGATATGCAGAATTGAGAATGGTAATTCCAAAAAGGATAAAATTCCAAAACCAGACAAAAATGTAAGTTTTTATTTTACAATTTTTGTACCTTTTTTCCCCTCACCCCACCCTCCTCTATTTAAAGTAAAATAGAACACTTTAACCAAGTCTATGAAATTCCTGTCTAAATTCATGGGAGAAAATACCAATTTTAAATTATTCAAATAATCAAATAAGCTAAGTAAATATTTAGTTATTTTAAAGCATGTAATTTTTCTGTTTAAATGCACATGTTAATACACTAATTTACTGAAAGATTATAATTACTGATTCAATCAATACATTAATTACAAAGACAAGTACCCCAATAATCCTGCATTAAATGTTTACTTATTATATTAAAGCTCCAAGTCTCATGCTTTCAGTAACTCATTGAAGTATTAGATGCATTTAAACATTAGCATTTATTAGAAACAGTCATTTCAAGGTTAAATTATAGAAACAGAAAAGATGTTTTTTAAATATACACACAAACCCACAAGCCAAAGGATTAATGGGAACAGTCTTTTACAATACATATCACATGAAAAAGACTCTAAATCAGGTCTCTAAATACAGTTTGGTATGTCCTCTTTCCAATAAATACAAAACCTGGTAAATATAGTGAAACATAGGGAAAAGATGGTATACTAGGTACAAAAATATACAAGCAGCTCACTATTCCAAAGTGTTTTTCTTCTCTCCTGGGTGAAAAACTTAAAGCCTTAAAGCCAATATAGCTGAGACAGGTACTAAGTTACACAATCCTTCTTTTTTTTCTTTCTTACAAAACTGCTCCTAATGTTGGTGAGCTGTTTTTGCTGTAATTGGACAAGTTAAATAGGAGAGGGATTCTAGTTACCAACTACGGGGGCTGGCTCCAGCCCATTAAACTGTGAGCCACGAAACTGTTTTACTAAAGCTGACTTTTTGTTCAGGGGCCATTATTTTGGAAGCATTTTCTTGGCACCAAATGCATATCTGAACATGCAAGTCCAAATATGCTAACAGATGTCTCTGAAGCAAAAGCATTATAAAACCAGATTTTCACTTTAGTTAGGAATATTTTTCCATCCTATTTTAAATAACCTTTTAATTTTACAGTAGTTTTAGATTTACAGAAAATTGCTAAAATAATACAGAGAGGGTCCATATGCCCCACGTCCAGTTGCCCCTATTATAAACACCTTATGTTAATTAGTATATTTGTTACAACTGATGAACCAATATTGATAATTTTGAGGGTAGAGTATGTAAATAAATTCATTGGAATCCTTCTAGCCAAGCGATTTGTCTCTTTACCTTCAGTTATTTATTTAAGCACTTATTTATTTATCACTCATATCATTCTTTACTTGCTTATATCAGTATGGACTCATGGATATTTATACTTTGAATTATAATCAAATACTAATTTATTTATTTTGTTGTTGGAACTGATGAAGGATAGTTGGAAGGTAGGCAGGCAGGGTCAAGGTGCCCCCCACCCTAAGAGGAAACCACCGTTAAAAGTATTTTACACCACCTCGGAAGGAGCCCTCTACCCTTTTCCATGTGACAAAAAACTGATCGGATGAAGTACAGGAAGGGTTGATCAGATTAAAACAGCCTGCCAACAAGCCCATAAAAACCCCTAGATTTAGAAATCCTGGTGGCAACCCTGTTGGGTCCCCTCTCTCTTCAGGAGCTTTGTATGATCACTTTGCTATCAATCAATAAACCTTACTTTGCTGCCCACCACTCTATCTGGTCCACCTCTTCATTCTTCAAAGCAGCTTGACAAAGAACCATGGGCACCAATGGAGAAGAAATCCTCTAACAAAACTATTCTGGCTTTGGCTATTAGGGGTCCTTTCGGCTGGTTCCTGTGTCCCTTTGACATAATCATTGTGGGTTGGATTTTTTTTTGCTTTGTTTTGTTTTGGTTTTTTGCACTACTTTCTGGCACAAAATGCTCTAGGCCCATCTTGTACATCTCCTACCGCAATTCTAAAATCAGCCATTTCTCCATGGAGCTCCATTTCTTTTTAGCATTATTCTGGTTTCTATGGGGGTTGCTTGCATGTAGGCCCTCTCGGCTATCTGAATAAGGAAATATAAGTCTGCATAATATATATATATATTAGTTATATATATGCATCCATATATCTATAAATATTTCTATATGACACCCTTAGTACCTATATTAAACTTAACTATGAGTTCATACTTATGTCTCCAACTATAACCCATTACCACATGGATTATTTTAGCCTTTCTACTTTGCTCATCTCTGACTTCTTACTCCAATAGTGAGAAAACTGGCTGCCACCACCCACCATTTAGTTGTTCTGTTCAGTTTCAGTATACATGTAAAGTGGTTTCAGAACTGTTAACTATGTTCCCATGGGAAACGAACTTATCGTCTAGAATACAGTGTTTATATGTGGTTTCTTTTGCCTTTAGTCTTAACAGATTCTACTCATGTCCAACCTTAGTTAGGCCAAAACCTTTTGCCCCCTACCCCTTAAGTAAGATTATTTCATACATTTGTAATAGTGAAAGTATTTTATCATACTCTGTATTCCATTCTGAGATCACCTACTCTTCTAAATTGTGTATAATTTTATATATTAAGGTTCACTTCTTGTGCTGTAAAGTTTTGGGTACTTAACCAAATTCATAGTGTCATGCATCCACTATTATAATATCATGAAGAATATGCCCTATATGTACTTCACTTCTTGAATATCCCCTTTCCTGATTTTTTTTCAAATTAAGTTATTTTGGCTTACAAACTTCTAGTTAAAAAGCTATTTTATGTGCAAAAGGCATTTCTTAAACTAATATAATTTGCAGAAGAGCTTGAAAGTATGGTGTCCTTTCTCTGAAGAGTCAGGGTCTGAGTATGCCAAGTTCAAGGATACTGGACAATTGGAAGAGAAGGAAGATGAGAAGGAAAACATGAGAACACCCATAATAAATATTATCCCTTTAATAATTTGTCTTAAAGTATGATCTGTATTGCTTCAGTTTGAAAAAAGCTAAATCTATTCACTCAATAAAAGTTTACTGAGAACCTATCATAAGCGAGATACCCTATTAGGCATAGGGAATTGAATCATGTCTAATGCACATTCTCTGCTTTAAAAGGATTTCAGCTCAAAGCTCTTTATCCTTGGATTTTCATTACCTTCCAAAGATGTTCAAAGAATGGAGGGTTTCATAGCAATGAAGGCATAAATTTAAATGCTGACCCTGGCATTTGTTAAGTCATTGACTGTATGATCTTGGGCAAATGACTTACTCTGTTTATTTGCTTGTTGTTTTTGTTTTTTGTTTGTTTCCTCATATGTAGAATGAGATTAAAACACTCACCTTATAGAATTGTTGGAGGAGACTATATGAGCTTGTATCCTGAAGAGTTTCTGACACATCATGACTCCCTTAGTATGTGATATCCCAGTGGAAAAGGATTCATTTATATTTCGTTTAAAAAGCAGCAGCTGTTTTGCTCTCTCTCTTCCCACTTTATCAGATTTGATCATGAAGTTGTCACAAGGGTGAAGAGATTGCCTTATGAGCTAAAAGCCTCTCTCTAAGCAATCATCAAGGTAACTTTTTATTTTTATTTATTTTTTTAAGATCACTTTTTAAAACCAAACTCCTGCTCCCCAACCCAGATCTACTGCACTACAATTTCCAGTGTGAAGGATCAGCCTTGGAAGACCTGATGTCTGTATTCTTATCATGGAAGGTAGGGAAACAGTGGCAGCCCCTAGCTAGGTTACATTCATTGTTGAGACGAGCTATGCCCAGGATCTCACAAAAGGAAATAGTAAGGAAGTGTGGTATAGCGGTGGTGTGGTGATAATGACAATAGAACATAATGCTGTTGGTGGTAATAGCAGTAATATTCATTGAGTACGTGATTGTATGCCTGGCTCTGAGGTGAACCCTTTACAGGCATCATCCAACTGTATCCTTATAACTTCTCCATGAAGTAGACTCTATTAATTTCCTCATTCTACAGATGAGTAGATGGTCCTTAGACAAATTCATTAACTGATCAAAGACCATCACTAGTAAATAGTCAAAACCTGTTTTTCCTGACTTCAGAGCCATTTCTCTCAATCAAAACAAACAAACAAACAAAAAATTATGGACAAAATGTTGAAGACTAGAGGCTTGGGAGCCAAGTCAAGCTTTAGTCTTGTCTACATGCTCCACTAGATTATAAGAATTCAAGTATTTGATAAAAGAATCATTTTTGGTCAGTCATTTCACATGTCTCAGTGTCCCTGTGTATAAAAAAAATGGGATTCTAACATTCTCTGTTTCCCACACTTGCCTGCCCTTGTCCCATTTTTTGTTTGTTTCAGCTATGATTTGTGAGGTAGATTTTTATTAGAGAAAAAAAAACTGTAATCTTCACTTTGATTTTCACAACCCAAATTTTCCAAGTAAACCGTTCCAATATTCTTTCAATAGGAGAAAGGAATTCTGACTCAAATTTACACAGACTTTGACCAAATAAGATTTTAAAACTAAGCTACTTCCTTTCCTTTCTGCCCAAATTCTATAGTAGCCATATTTAGTAAACAGTCAGTATGACTGTGAAGTACATGTATCACAAAATTATATCTTCAACCAAAGCAAATAGTTTTTGAGGAGAGGCTACTATAAAGCAGTGGAAATAGAAATAGTCTAGGGTCAGTGTCTTTAAACTGCTTATCTGCTGGGAAACCAGTAAGGTAGCCTTGTCAGATGTGACAGTAAGGACAAAGAGTGCTCTGGGAGAAATGGGACTTTGGGTCCCTGGAAAGATTTCCAGATTTCTGGAAAGAGGAGCTGCACTGATATTGGCCTCAAAGTATACAGAGGAATTTTGATAGATGGGTATATATCATGTGGGAGGATAGTCCACAGAGCAGCATAAGCCAAGGCATGAATGTGAGGAATTACAGGATATACTTACATAATGTAAAGTAGTGATCTCAGATGGCTGGACACCAATAACTGGGAGAGTAGAGTGGAAGGGAAGGTAGGAAAGGCAGCTTGAGGTAAGTTGAGATTTCATTCTGAATATGATGCAGAGGAATGATTTTGTTGTTGCTTCAGTTTTAGCAAAGAAGTAACAAATTCCAGGCTGTGTGTCAGAAAACCCAAGTATGGTAGCAGTGTATATAGAGGATAACTCTGATAGGGGACTGACCAGAAATAGGGACATTACTTAGGAAGTTTTTACTGAAGTCCTGAGATTGGACCTAGAGGTTTGAATAATGGGAATGGCACAGAAGACGACAGGGAAAGAGGAATGGTTGGGAGGGTTAAGGGTAGGGTACCCAAGCAGGCCTCCTCCTGCAGAGGACAAAGTGACAGTTCTGAAAACTCCAAGTCTGTACTCAGCAGTGCTGCCTCCCTACCCAGCAACCACTCCATGAACAAACATTTCTTTAGCAGAAAGAGGATGAAATTTCAATTCAGCAAACTTGGACTTGTATCTTATTTCACCCATTTACAGTTACATGAAGCTTGGCAGGTCACATAATCCCTCTGAGATTGTTTTCTATTTTAATGTGTTGTTCTTATTTTAGTAGGTTTTCTTTAGGAGGAAAATGGAGGCATATAGTAAGTCTTCAATAAAGGGTACTTCTTGTTGTTAACTGTATCACAGGTTTCCCCTTGGAATGGAAAGGGTGGTAGAGACTTTGGAGGACAAAATACAGAAACTTGTCCATGGTACAATTCTATCCTGTCTCCTTTTACTCTCAATTAAAATGAAACAAAACCATTTTTTGCTCTCCTGTTTATACATATTTACATCATATTTGCCAAATATCCTGTTAGTGAGAAATCAATTTTTCATAGCTTACTTGTATTCTTTTCCAAATGAGAGAATACTTTTATAGACATCTGGATAAGAGTTAAAATAAAATGAAACATGTTCTGCTTACTTCAAGGTTCGATTCACCATGACAACCAATACTTTCTATTATATACCAACAAACTCCTTCTAACCCCGATTTGCCATTATACTTCTTGAAAAAAAACTTGATAGTACAGCTCCATACATTTTAATAGCTACATTTTAAACAAAATTTAGGTCCTGAGACACTGCTTGCCCCTTTCTTCCATTGGCAAGAACAAAGCTCAGAAATAATGACAAATGTGTGGCATTTATTAAATGCTTGGTATATGCTCCAAATTTTGCTTAAGTGTTATATGATTATTTCATTTAATCATCAAGAAAATTCTAACAATAAGCAGGTAACAAACATTGATGGCTAGTGATATTATAGTTGTCACTCTTTGTGGCCTTTTGACTGCAGACAATAGCTCATTTGTTAAGGTTTTCTTTTTGTGAACCTCTGTTTTTCTAAGAAGTTTCCCTTTTATCTTGCACTCTGCCTCTTCTCTTTTCCCAGCCCTAATGATGTAGAGAAGCCTGGCCAAGCAGTTTTCATCTTTTATGGACTAAATTATGTCCCCTGTCAAAGGACATATGTTTAAGTATTAACCTCTACTGTGCCTATATTTAGAGACAGGGCCTTTAAAGAGGTGATTAAGATTAACTGATGTTATATGATTGGGCCCTCATCCAACATGACTGGTGTCCCTATAAGAAGAAGAGACATCAGGGATGGGTGTACATAGAGGGAAAGCCATATGGAGGCACAGCAAAAAACTGGCCATCAGGAAGCCAGAGATAGCAGCCTCAGAAGAACCAAAATTGCTGAAATCTTGATCTTGGGTTTCTAGCCTCCAGAACTGTGAGGAAATAAATTTCTGTTGTTTAAGCCACCCAGTCTATGGTAATTTTTTATGGCAGCCCTGGCAAATATACCATCTGATCATAGGATTTTTCAATTTTATTTTACTTCTAAAAATCTTCAACTCCAAGGGCCCTGGCTATAAAGTAGTTTAAAATAAATTTATGCCATTTTTCTATTTTTACTCAAATTCAAAATATTTTCTAATTTTCATTGTGGCTTCTTTGAGCAATAGGCTATTACGTAGTATGCTACTTAATATCTGAACATTTGGAAATTATCTAATTATCTTTCTGTTGTTGACTTCTATAATTCTACTGTGATAATAGAACATAAACTCTACAATTTCAGTATTTTGAAATGTATTGTTTTTGGCCTAGACAAATGTGTATTTTTGTAAGTGGTTCATACGCACTCAAAAATAATTTGTATTCTGTACTTGTTGAGTGTTATGTTTTTGTAAACATTAATTCGATATTCTAACTGATTTTTTTGTCTGCTTTTTTATCACTTACTAAAAGAGGTATATCTTTTCACATGTTTAATGCAAGCATTCAAAGACCTTATTTTTACAATGTGGCTCTTGTAAACAGATATTCTTCTTGTTTTTGTGGGTTTGTTTTTGTTGTTTGTTTGTTTTAGTAAGTCAACAACCTTTGTCATACTTGGACTGCTAAATTCAATTACATATTATGTAATTATTGGTATAATTTGATTTAAGCCTACTATCTTGTATTCATTTTCTTTTATTCATATTTTTCTGTTCCATTTGTTTTTCATTTATTTATTCCTTCTGTTCTACATTCTTTTTTTATGAAGTGTTTTATTTAGCTGTTTTTTTCCAATTTATTTTATTTTTTCAGTGTTACAAGATTCATTGTTCATGCACCGCACTTAGTGCTCCGTGCAATACATGACCTCCTCAATACCCAACACCAGGCTCACCCAACCCCCCACCCCCTCCCCTCCAAGACCCTCAGTTTGTTGCTCAGAGTCCACAGTCTCTCATGGTTCATCTCCCCCTCTGATTTCCCCCAATTCACCCTTCCTTTCCTCCTTACAATGTCCTCCATGTTTTTCCTTATGCTCCACACATAAGTGAAACCATATGATAATTGACTCTCTCTGCTTGACTTATTTGACTTAGCATAATCTCTTCCAGTGCCATCCATGTTGTTGCCTGTTCATGTTGATACAAAAGTTGGGTATTCATCCTTTCTGATGGAGGCATAATATTCCATTGTATATATAGACCATTATCTTCTTTATCCATTCATCTGTTGAAGGGTATCTTGGCTCTTTCCACAGTTCGGCGATTATGGCCACTGCTGCTATGAACATTGGGGTACATGTGGCCCTTCTTTGTACTGCATCTGCTTCTCTGGGATAAATACCCAGTAATGCAATTGCAGGGTCATAGGGTAGCTCTATTTTTAATTTCTTAAGGAATCTCCACACTGTTTTCCAAAGTGGCTGTACCAACTTGCATTCCCACCAACAGGGTAAGAGGGTTCCCCTTTTTCCACATCCTCTCTAACATTTGTTGTTTACTGTCTTATTAAGTTTTGGCCGTTCTAACTGATGTAAGGTGGTATCTCAGTGTGGTTTAGATTTGAATCGCCCTAATGGCTAATGATAATGAACATTTTTTCATGTGTCTATTAGCCATTTGTATGTCTTCTTTGGAGAAGTGTCTGCTCATGTCTTCTGCCCATATTTTGGCGTGATTATCTGTTTTTTGAGTGTTGAGTTTAAGGAGTTCTTTATAGATCTTGGATATCAGTCCCTTGTCTGTAGTGTCATTTGTGAATATCTTCTCCCATTCCATGGGTTGCCTGTCTATTTTGTTGACTGTTTCCTTCACTGTGGAGAAGCTTTTTCTCTTGATGAAGTCCCAAAAGTTCACTTTTGCTTTTGTTTCCTTTGTCTTTGGAGACATGTCCTGAAAGAAGTTGCAGTGGCTGATGTCGAAGAGGTTACTGCCTATGTTCTCTTCTAGGGTTTTGATAGACTCCTGCCTCATGCTGAGGTCTTTTATACATTTTGAGTTTATCTTTTTGTATGGTATAAGAGAATGGTCAAGTTTCATTCTTCTCCATATAGCTGTCCAATTTTCCCAGCAATAGTTATTGAAGAGACTGTCTTTTTTTGCACTGGATATTTTTTCCTGCTTTAGGGTTGTGGGTCCATATCTGGGCTCTCTATTCTGTTCCACTGGCCTATGTGTCTATTTTTGTGCCAGTACCATGCTGTCTTGGTGATCACTGCTTTGTAGTAAAGCTTGAAATCAGGCAATGTGATGCCCCTAGCTTTGTTTTTCTTTTTCAACATTTCCTTAGCAATTCGCAATCTTTTCTAGTTCCATACAAATTTTAGGACTGTTTATTCCAGCCCTTTGAAAAATGCTGGTGGAATTTTGATCGGGATGGCATTGAAAGTGTAGATTGCTCTGGGCAGTATAGACATTTTAACAATGTTTATTCTTCCAATCCATGAGCATAGAATGCTTTTCCACCTTTTTGTGTCTTCAATTTCTTTCATGAGTGTTCTGTAGTTCCTTGAGTACAGATCCTGTACCTCTTTGGTTAGGTTTATTCCCAGGTATCTTATGGTTCTTGATACTATAGTAAATGGCATAAATTATCTAATATCCCTTTCCATATTCTCATTGTTAGTGTATAAGAAAGCAACGGATTTCTGTGCATTGATTTTGTATCCTGCCACATTACTGAATTCCTGTATGAGTTCTAGTAGTTTGGGAGTGGAGTCTTTTAGGTTTTCCATATAAAGTATCATGTCATCTGCGAAGAGAGAGAGTTTGACTTCTTCTTTGCCAATTTTAATACTTTTTATTTCTTTTTGTTGTCTGATTGTTGTTGCTAGGACCTCTGGTACTATGTTGAACAAGAGTGGTGAGAGTGGGCATCCTTGTCGTGTTCCTGATTTCAAAAGGAAGGCTGTCAGCTTTTTCCCATTGAGAATGATATTTGCTGTGGGCTTTTCATTGATAGATTTTATGAAGTTGAGGAATGTTCCTTCTATCCCTATACTTTGAAGAGTTTTTAATCAGGAATGGATGCTGAATTTTGTCAAATGCTTTTTCTGCATCGAGAGGATCATGTGGTTCTTCTCTCCTTTTATTGATTTGTTCTATTTGTTCTACCAATTGATTTGCGAATGTTGAACCACACTTGCATTCCAGGGATAAATCCCACCTGGTCATGATGAATAATCCTTTTAATGTGCTGTTGGAGCCTATTAGCTAGGATCTTGTTAAGAATCTTTGCATCCATATTCATCAGGGATATTGGTCTGAAATTCTCCTTTTTGGAGTCTTTGCTTGGTTTGAGGATCAGGGTAATGCTGGCTTCATAGAAAGAGTTTGGAAGTTTTCCTTCTGTTTCTCTTTTTTGAAATAGTTTCAGGAGAATAGGTATTATTTCTTCCTTGAATGTTTGGTAGAATTCCCCAGGGAATCCGTCAGGTCCTGGACTCTTGTTTTTTGGGAGGTTTTTGATCACTGCTTCAATCTCATCAATATCTCATTGATATTGATCTATTCACGTTGTCAATTTCTTCCTGTTTCAGTCTTGGAAGTTTATAGGTTTCCAGGAATGCATCCATTTCTTCTAGGTTGTCTAACTTATTGGCATATAGCTGTTGATAATAATTTCTGATGATTGTTTCTATTTCGTTTGGATTAGTTGTGATCTCTCCCCTTTCATTCATAATTTTGTTAACTTGGGTCCTCTCTCTTTTCTTTTGGATTAGTTTGGCCAGTGGCTTATCAATCTTATTGATTCTTTCAAAAAACCAACTTCTGGATCCCTTGATGCATTCTACTGTTTCTCTAGTTTCCAACTCATTGATCTATGCTCTAATCTTGATTATTTCCCTTCTTGTGCGTGGCATTGTTTTAATTTGTTGTTGATTTTCCAGTTCTTTAAGGTATATAGAGAGCTAGTATATTTGGAATTTTTCAATTTTTTTGAATGAAGCTTGGATGGTTATGTATTTCCTCCTTAGGACCACCTTTGCTGTGTCCCATAGGTTTTGGACTGATGTGTCTTCATTCTCACTGGTTTCCCTGAGTTGTTTAAGTTCATCTTTGATTTCCTGGTTGATAGAAACATTCTTGAGCAGGTTGGTCTTTAGCCTCCAAGTGTTTGAATTCCTTCCAAACTTTTTCTTATAGTTGAGTTCCAGTTTCAAAGCATTGTGGTCTGAGAAAATGCAGGGAATCATTTCAATCTTTTGGTATCAGTTGAGTCCTGATTTGTGACCCAGTATGTGATCTGTTCTGGAGAAAGTTCCATGTGCGCTCGAGAAGAATGAGTGTTCTGTTGTTTTAGGGTGGAATGTTCTGTATATATCTATGAGGTCCATTTGGTCCAATGTGTCATTCAAAGCTCTTATTTCTTTATTGATTTTCTGTTTGGATGATCTGTCTGTTACTGAGAGTGGCGTGGTAAGATCGCCTACAATTAATGTATTCATAACAATATGATTCTTTATTTTGATTAACAGTTGGCTTATGTAGTTGACTGCTCCTATATTGGGGGCATAAATATTTACAATTGTTAGATCTTCTTGGAGGACAGACCCTTTAAGAATGATGTAGTGTCCTTCTGTATCTCTGACTATAGTCTTTAGCGTAAAATCGAATGTATCTGAATGAGAATTGCTACTCCAGCTTTCTTTTGAGGCCTGTTGGCAGGAAAGATGGAACTCCATTCCTTCACTTTCAGTCTGGATGTATCTTTAGGTTCCAAATGTGTCTCTTGTAGACAGCATATGGACAGGTCCTGTTGTTTTATCCAGCCTGCAGCCCTGTGCCATTTTATGGGAGCATTTAGGCCGTTCACATTGAGAGTGATTATTGAAAGATAAGTTTTTATTGACATCATGTTGCCTGTGAAGTCCTTGTTTCTATAGATTGTAAGATTCTGTTCTGTGGATTCTTTCTTCTTTTATAGAACCCCCCCCCTTAATATTTCCTGTAGTGCCAGCTTGGTGGTCATATACTCTTTTAAACCTTACTGGCTTTGGAAGCTCTTTACCTCTCCATCCATTTTGAATGTCAGCCTTGCTGGATAAAGTATTCTTGGCTGTATGTTCTTCTCATTTAGTGCCCTGAATATATCATGCCAACCCTTTCTGGCTTACCAGGTTTCTGTGGACAGATCTGATGTTATTCTGATGGGTCTTCCTCTGTATGTAAGGAATATCTTCCCCCCTAGCTGCCCTCAGGACCTCTTTTCTAAAGTTATAATTTGCAAATTTCACAATGATGTGTCTAGATGTTTTCTAGACTCATTAATCTTGAGTGGTGTCCTTTCTGCCTCTAGGACATGAAGACTTCTTCCATTCCCCATATTGGGGAAATTTTCATCCAGAATTTGTTCAGTTATATCTTCTAGTCTTCTGTCTTCCTCCACCTCCTCAGGGATTCCAATAATTCTGACATAGGAACATTTCATGGCATCACTTATTTCCCTAAGTCTGTTCTCATGATTCCTAAGCAGTTTGTTCCAGCCCTCCTTCTGACCTTTCTTCTCAACAATCTTGCCCTCTAGATCATTAATTCTATCCTCTGTCTCCATTACCCTAGCTGTTAGACTATTTAGAATAGTTTGGATCTCACGATAGCATTTTTAACATCCACTATATTGGTTCTCAGTTCTGCCCATAGAGATTCTATGTTGTCATTAATGTTTTTCTCCATCCTAGCCATTGCCTGGATAATTGTTACCCTGAATTCCCTTTCTGACATATTGTTTATGTCCACATCCAATAGTTCTGAGGGAGAGGGCGCAGTCTCTGGGTTTTTCCTCTGTTGGGTGTTCCTCCTTCTAGTCACTTTGATAAGAAGTGGATGAGAGGATGCATAGCTGAATATATTACCCACAATCCAGGCAAAGTGCATACGGAAGGTTTTGGAGCAATTGGAAATCACCACCAAAAAGAAAGAATAAAGATAAAAAGAGAGAGAAAGAGAAAAAAGAAATCCCAGCCAAAATGAGCCCCAAAAATAAGATTCATAAGGTATATAAACGAACAAGAACAAACATAAAGACAGACAAAAGTAAATGACAAGAAATAAAAGAACCTAGTCAGAATGAACCCCAAGACTAAGATTTATATAGTACCAGAACAAAAGCAAATACACAGAAACACTGACAGAAGGATAAGATGGGAGGGTGGTTATAAATACTCGATGCGGGCAAGGAAGGTTATTTCGGGTCTTCCTGGGTGTATTGTTGTATTAAGCCTCTAGTTGTAATGTTAAGTAGTTTAAGAAAAATTAAAAAACCAAGAATTGTGAGGATGAGTCAAAAAAAAGAAAAAGAAAGAAAAAACTTGTATCTATGAAATATACAGGTTTTAGGGCATTATCTGGAGCTTAATATATTGATTTCCCCTGATGTTGGGGTTTTACAGTTTTATGGGAATCCTGTGGTCATTGTCCTCTTGATTTTGGCTTGTCTTCTAGGGGAGGGGCCTGCCATGTTGTTTACCAGTCAATCTTGCTTGGGTTGTAGCCCTGCTGGCTATCACAGGGCTGGGCAGTGTGGAAACCGGTTTTTCAGGCTTTTGCTATCTGGAGGTTTTTGTTCTTTTGTGGCTTTGGTGCCTTTTTGGAGGGTCCAAGCAAAGAATCTGCCCATACCCAAACCTCTGCCTCCTAGAGAAGCTTCAGTCTGCTCCCCTCTGGGTGGTCCAGAACACACAGACTCCTCCTCTGCAAACTCCACTCACACCTCAGCCTGCCACAGGCGGTGCACACCTCCAGCCACTGTCCCAGTGGCCCCACGAGGCCCTTGCTAGCTTCTGCACCCTCGCGCCACCAAAGCCACAAGCAATGAGTGATGTTGGTCTGGGAAACTTGCTTCTGGTGGCTGCCATTACTGGAACTGCTCTCTGGGCTCCTGGCCTGTGCCAGGTGTGCTCAGATTCCTGCCCACGATTGGCTGTGTTCTCTCAGGCATCGGCTGGGAGTACCCAGACCCTGCGACAAGCAGTGGACATCCTGAGGTCCTAGAAACCAATGGCTAGGGCTCTGACCAGATCTCTTAGGGGCTTGTGGGAGTACACCCAGTCCACGGAATGGTGCACACAGAGGAAAGCTGCAGCCTCATGGACCACACCACACTCTCTAAAGTGCTTGCAGGAGTGTGCCCAGCCCATGAAATGGTGCAAGCAGTGGAAAGCTACAGGTTTATGAACCACGGACTGGACCCCCTGCCTGTCTCTCTTTGACACAGGTGGTCGCCCATGGTGTTGACCTTCCTCAGAACATGGGCTTAGGCCCTTGCCCATGACCACCCACTTCCACCAGTTGCTCCTTAAGATTTTTTGCTCTTTTTAAGTGTTTTTAACCAGCCTCTAAGTTAATGCTGGTCCCCAACCACAGGACACTTTCATTTGGGGTATTACATTTGGGTCACTTCTGGCGGCTCCCTCCTCCTTCTTTTGTCCTCTGATATAGGTTCAAGTGTTCCCACTCCGCTTTACCTCTCCACAGCTGCCTTCTGCTCCCGTAGAGATCCAGAAGTGAGAAATCTTACTTCTCAGGCTGATTTCATGGGGGTTCAGCATGTTCTGGTAGGTATCCAGCTCACTTTGGGGGACCGGTTGTAACAGGGTCTCCTACTTCTCTGCCATCTTGCCCCAATCCTTGCCCCAATGCAGTGTTTTTATTATTCCATATTATTTTAACATTTCATATGATTTTATTTCTTCCATTAATTTTTTGGCTAAACTATTTTGCCTTATTATTTTAGTGGTCACCCTGGAGATTATAATAGGTATCCTGAACTTAAATATTCTACCTTAGATTATTGGTATTTACCCAGTATTGTAGGAACCTTACCGCAGTTTAATTGTTTTATCCCTTTCCAACCTCTGAGCTGTTATTTTTATGTATTTTATTTCTACTACAAATATCCTGTTGAATATACAAAAGCAAGAGAGAGAGGAATTAAATCATACCATTATAGAAAATCATCAAAGCACATAAGAAAACAATATATAGAGAGAGAATAAATAAAAGAACTACCCAATGGCAGAAACAATTAACAAAATGTCAATAAGGCCTTACTTATTAGCAATTCCTTTAAATGTAAATGAATTATATTCTCCAATCAAAAAACATACAATGGTTAAATGGATGAAAAGCAAGACTCCACTACATGTTGCCTGTACAAGACTCACTTCAGATATAACAACACATATAGGATGAGTGAACAGATGAAAAAAGATATCCCATGGAATAGAAATTGAGAACAGAAACAACTGTATCAGACAAATTCAATTTAAAGTAAAAAGCTATACTAAGTGACAAAGAAAATCACTGTATGACAAAGGAGTAAATTTGTCAAGAGGATATAAAGATTGTAAGTATGTATACTCCCAATATATTTAGTACCTAAATATATAAACCTAATATTAACAAATCTAAAGAGAGAAATGGACAAAGATACAGTGATAATAGAGAACTTTAATCCACCACCTTCAATAATGGACAAATAATGTAGACAAAATTAATAAGGAATTAATGGATTTGAACTATATTTTAGACCCAAAAGAATCTAACAGACACACAGAAGAGTCCATCGAGGTGGCAGAATACACATTCTTTTCAAATGCATGTGCAACATTCTAAGGAATAGTTCATTTGTTAGGTAACAAAACAAGGATTAACAGATGGAAGAAGATTGAAATTGTATCAAGTATCTTTTCCAACCACAATGATATAAAACTAGAAATCAGTATCAGAAGAAAAACTGGAAAAGTCACAAATAGATGAAAATTAAATATCATACGCCTAAATAGTCAAAAAAGAAATGGAAAATTTAAAAATATATTGAGACAAATGAAAATGGAAACACAATATAAGAGATGCAATAAGACTTTGTTTTCCTGAACATCTTATGGGATGCAGCAAAACATTTTTAAGAGGAAGTTTAGTGTAACTACTTATTTTAAGAAAAAAGAAATATCTCAAATAAACAACCTATCTCAAATGAAGACCTTAAAGAACTAGAAAAAAAAAAAACAACTAAGCTCAAAATTAGCAGAAGAAAGGAAATAACAAAGTCAAGACTTTAAATAAAGAAAATAGATACCAGGAAAACAATATAAAAGACCAAACTAAGCTGGATTTTTAAAATATAAACAAAATTGGCAAATCTTTAGCTAGACTAACCAAGAAAAATATACGAGAAAATTCAAGTAAAATCAGAAATGAAAGAGGAGACATTACCACTAATATTGTAGGAATACTAAAAATCAGAAGATTGCTATGAACAATTATAAACCAAAAAATTGGATAATCTAGATAAAATGGCTAAGTATCTGGAAACAAACAATCTACCAAGTCTGGATTACAAAGAAAAAGAAGACCTAAACAGACCAATAATAAGTAGTATGATTGAATCAGTTTAAAAAAAAAAAGTCCCAGTAAGGAAAATCCCAGGACCAGATGATTTCACTGGTGAATTCTAACAAACAAAATAGAATTAACACCAATCCTTCAAGAATTCTTCCAAAAAAATGAAAGAGAAAAGAATTCCTCAAAACTCATTTTAGGAGACCAACATTATCCTAAGTGAGTCAAGGACACTATAGAAGAAAAAGAAACTTGCACCCCATATTTCTGATGATCCTGGATGCAAAATTCTTAACAAAATAATAGCAAACTGAATTCAACAGCACATTAAAAGGATCTTAAACCATGACCAAGAGGGACTCATCCCTGGGAAACAAGCATTATTGAACATACACAAATCAATAAATATGATACACCACATTAATAGAAAGATAAAAATCACATGTATATCTCTATAGATTTAAAAAAGTATCTGAAAAAACTCAACATGATTTAAAACTCTTTAAAAAATTGGGTCTAGAAGGCAGTTACCGCAACATAACACAGACCATATATGATAAGCCTTCAGATAACACTATACTCAATGGTGAAGCTTTTCCTCTAAGTTCTGGAAAAAGATAAGTGTTCCCACTCTTATCACTCATATTCAACATAGTTCTGGAAGTCTTAGCCAGAGCAAAACGGCAAGAAAAAGAAGTAAAAGGCATCCATAAGAAAGGAAGAAATAAAATTGTATTTGTAGATGATATGATTTTATATATAGAAATTCCTAAAGACTCTACCAAAAAACTGATAGAACTAATATACAAATTCAGTACAGTTGTGGGATACAAAATCAACATACAAAAATCAGTGGTATTTCTACACACCAATAGTGAGTTATCAAAAAAATGAATTAAGAAAACAATCCCATCATCATAATACCAAATAGAATAAAACATAAATAAATTTAACCAAAAAGATGAAAGATCCATATACTGAAAATTATAAAATATCATGAATGAAATTGAAGAAGAGATAAATGGAAAGATATCCTATGTTTATGGATTAAAATAATTAATATTCTTAAAATGTACATACTACCCAAAAGCAATCTACAGATTCACTACAATTCCTATCAAAATTCCTATGGTATTTTTCACAGCAATAGAACAAATAATCCTGAAATTTGTATGGAACTGCAAATAACCTTGAGTAGCTAAAGCAATATTTAGCAGGAACAAAGCTGGAGGCATCACACTTCCTAATTTCAAAGCCTATTATGAAGCTGTGGTAATCAAAATACTATGGTACTGAGGTACCTGGGTGGCTCAGCAGGTTAGGCTTCTAAGTCTTGATTTTGTTTTGTTTTTGTTTCTTTTTAAAGATTTTATTTATTTATTTGACAGAGAGAGAGTGAGAGAGGGAATACAAGTAGGGAGAATGGGAGAGGGATAAGCAGGCTTCTCTCTGAGCAGGGAGCCCAATGGGGGGCTCAATCTCAGGACCCTGGGATCATGAACTGAGCCAAAGGCAGACACTTAATGACTGAGCCACCCAGGCGCCACTGAACTCTTGATTTTGTCTCAGGTAATGATATCAGAGTTGTGAGATCGAACCCCATGATGGGCTCTGCACTGGGTGTGGAGCCTGCTTAAGATTCTCTCCCTCTCTTTCTCTCTGCCCCTCCCCTCCTGCCGCTTGTGCTCTCTCTCTAAAACAAAACAAAACAAAACAAAACAAAACAAAACAGTATGGTACGGGTATGAAAATATACACACTGACCGATGGAACAGAATGGAGCCCCCAAATAAGCCATGCATATATGGTCAACTAATCTTTTCCAAGGGCACTAATAATATACAATGGGGAAAGAATAATCTCTTAAATGGAACTGAGACAACTAAATATCCACATGCAAAAAAATAAAACTGGACCCCATCTTATACCACTCACAGAAATTAACCCAAAGTAGATTACAGACAAACATAAGATCTTAAATCAGAAACCTACTAGAAGAAAACAAGGAAAAAGCTCCTTGACAATGATCCTGGTAATAATTTTTTGGATCTGACACAAAAAGTACAATCAACAAAAATAAATATTAGTAAATTGGACTGTATCAAACTAAAAAGCTCTACACAGCAAAAGAAACCATCAACAAAATAAAAAGGCAATCTATGGAGTGGAAAAAACTATTTTCAAATCATATATCTGAAAAGGGGTTAATGTCTAAAATATAAAGTGTTCATAAAACTCAATAGCAAAAAAATAAAGTAAATACGAAGTCCAATTTAAAAATAGGCCAAGAGGGCAGAGAATAGAAATTTTTCCAAAGAAGGCAAACAAATGGCCAACAGGTACATGAAAAAGATGCTCAATATTGCTAATCATTAGGGAAATACAAATCAAAACCACAATGAAACAAATATAAGCTCATACTTGTGAGAATGGCTATCCTCCAAAAGAGATAACAAATGTTGAGGATACGGAGAAAATGGAACCATGTTTATAGTTGGTAGAAATATAAATTGGCACAACCAGAATGGAAAACAATATGGAGTGTCCTCAAAGAATTAAAAATCAAAGTATCAGGGCACCTGAGTGGTTCAGTTTGTTAAGCTTCCACCTCTTGATTTTGGCTCAGATTATGATCTCAGAGTTGTGAGACTGAGTCTCATGTCAGCCACCTTGCTAAGTGAGGAGTCTGCTGGAGATTCTCTCTCTCTTCCTCTACCCCTCCCCCACTTGTACAGTCTCTCTCCCTTTTTCTAAAATAAATAAATAAATATTTAAAAAAGAAATCAAAGTATGATATGCTCCAGCAATTCCACTTTTGGGTATATATCCAGGAAAAATGAAATCAGTATATTGAAGAGCTATGTGCCTTCCTATGTTAATCCAATTATTATACATAATAGTCAAGATCTGAAAACACCCTGTGTGTCCATAGTTGTATGAATGGATAAAGAAAATGTAAAATACATGCACACATTGGAATATTATCCAGCCTTTTAAAAAAGGAGGAAATCCTCCTATTTGTAACAATTTGGATTCACCCAGAGGACATTATGCTTACTGAAATAAGCCAGACAGAGAAAGATAAATACTGCATGATTTCTCCTATATGTGGAATCTACAAATTTCAAAGTAATAGTAACAGAGATTAGAATAGTGGTTACCAGTGAGTGGGGGCAGGAGGGTTGGAAAATGTTGGTCAAATTGTACAAACTTTTGGTTATAATATGAATAAATCCTAGAGATTCAAGTAAAACACGGTGAGTATAGTTAATATTATTATATTATATACTTGAAATTTTCTAGAAGAGTAGATCTCAAGTATTTTCACCACCAAAAAAAGGAAGGAAAGAAAGAGAGAGAGAGAGAAAGAAACTATGAGGTGATGAGTATGTTAATTAGCCTGATTGTGGTAGTCATTTCGTAGCGTAAATGTATATCAAAACATTACCTTGCAACCTTTAAATACATAAAATTTTTATTTGTGCAAGGGCACCTGTGTGACTCAGTTGGTTAAGCATCCAGCTCTTGATTTCAGCTCAGGTCTTGATCTCAGGATTGTGGGATCGAGCCCAGTGTTGGGCTCCATGCACAGAGGAGAGTCTACTTAAGATGCTCTCCCTCTCTCTCTCTCCCCCTCCCCCTGCTCATGCACTATTACTCTCTCAAATAAATGAAATCTTAAATATTTTTTTTATTTGTTCACTATTCCTCAATAAAGGGGGGAGGGAGGTACAGAATTGTCCTGGTGTCAATACCAAGCATGGAACTAGAAGTGTTCTAGATTTCACATTGCCACAGCAGCAACCATAACCTTCGGAAACTCCATGGGTTTCTCTTTCTTCTAGAAGTGCCCCTCTGGCAATAGGAAGCCAGATGGACAGCCTACTCCCAGATTTGGCAAACGTCTCCAGGAAAAATCTCAGCCTAGAAGGGTCTGTTTCCTCTCAGGAATATTACTTACCTATCTTTGCTACCATACCTTTTCCAATGTATTTTTTTCATTATTCCTAAATTTTGATTCTGTTATATGTGGTTGATATGTAGAAGCAAGAGCTTCTTACTACTTACTTTATCCAACTTGGAAATCGAATTTCTATGATGAATTTGAGGTGAGAAATTTCTCCACAACTTTCCTCTCATCCCTTCACCAGCTCTCCATCTTGAAAATCACAGTAAGTGCTTAACTAAATACCAGATACTATACTAGCTTCAAGTGATACTAACATGTGTAATACATATATGGTCCTTGCCATTACAGAGCTTAAATTTGAGTGAGAGAATTACACTTTTAAAAAAAATCAAGGGCACCTGGGTGGCTCAAAGGGTTAAACCTCTGCTCAGGTCATGATCTCAGGGTCCTGGGATTGAGCCCTGCATCAGGCTCTCTGATTTGTGGGAAGCCTGCTTCCTCTTCTCTCCATGCCTGCCTCTCTGCCTACTTGTGATCTTTCTCTCGCTGTCAAATAAATAAAGTCTTTTTTAAAAATCAGCATACAATTTAAAAGGTAACTGTAACAAAGGAAGTGCGTGAGGTAAAAAGTGCATAAGGTAAAAAAGGCTGTTGATTTAGATTGCAGGGTCAGGTCAATCATCCCTGAGGCAACAATTAAAATGAAACCTCAAAAATAGGAAATTATTCCAGAAAAGATTGGAAACAAGATCATTTCAAGGGGAAGAAACATTGTCTGTAATATTGTGAAGTGAGAAAGTATGATATTAGGATTTGTAGTGAGATATATATATCATATATGCATATGAATATGTATGCATTTATTTGGTCTTTAGGTTTCTGACACAGAGCTACCAAAACTCTTTGATTTCCTGTGATGGGAGCAGTCAAGGTGTTTTTTTGTTGTGTTAATGAGGTGATTTATAGATGACCTAAGGATGGGGGCTGGATAACAGGAGAACCAACAAATGATTAGAAGTTGAAACCTTCCCCCTACCCCCTGACCTCCAGGGAGGGGAGAGGGCTGGCAATTGAGTTCAATCACGGATGGCTAACAACTTAATCAATCATGCCTGTGTAATGAAGCCTCCATAAAAACTCAAAAGGAGAGGGTGGGAGAAATTCCAGGTTGATGAACCATGGAGTCTGGGGAGAGTGGTGCGTTCAGAGAGGCATGGACGGTCCATGTCCTTTCTCATACTTTGCCTTATGCATCTCTTCCACCTGACTATCCCTGAGTTATTTACTTTCATAACAAACCAGTAATCAAGTAAGTACAATGTTTCTCAGAGTATTGTGGAACCCCTAATCTAGGGCTGGTTGGTCAGAAGGACAGGTAATAAACTGGGCTTGTGCCGGGCATCTGAAGGATGTTGGGGGAGATCTGTTGGGACTGAGCCCTTAGATTGTGGGGAACTGATGCTACCTTCAGGTAAACAGTGTCAGTCCTGAGTTGAATTGTAGGACACCTAGCTGGAGTCAGGAAGCACTGTGTGACATTGGGGAAAAAAAAAACAACCCATGTATTTGGTGACGAGAAATGTTTTGTGGGAGCAGTAAGGGAGATGCAAGAGATGGAAGATGGACTTTTTCTCATACAGAAAGATGTTTTTATCAAGTATTTGAAAACCTGCAAGCCTGAGTGAGGAGTGTGTTGAAAGAAGACTAGGGTAGGAGGCCAGGTGACATAGTGAAGTGCCAATTAGCTTTGTAGAGACTGAGATGGAAGAGAGGAAAACTGAACACTGGGAGATGGATTAGGAGGCTATTGAAAATGATCATGTGAAAAATGACAAGGACTTGAATTAAGGTGGTAGCTGTGGAGGAAGATAACTGGTCGGATTTGAGATCTATTTTAAAGGTAGAATTGGTAGGACTTAATGGTGGAACAAACAGGGATCTGAGAGCGAAGTGTCAGAAGTTTTGGTTTAAAAAATACAAAGCTTATATTTTGTTTATACAGATTTTACACAAAATGCTTTACATGTATTATATGATTTTGATTCTTGCAATAACACAATGGGATTGACATTATCATCCCCTTTACAAATAAAAAGGCTCAAAGGAATCAAGTGGATAGTCCATTGTTGACCCGGTAACTAATCCACAGCTGAGATCAGAACCAAATTCTGCAATACTGTTCCTGGGCTTTTTTTTCTCTTCATAGCTTTATTCCCTCAATATGAGTTTGAGAATTATAAGAGAGGAGTTTGGAAATTATCAGAAAGTTGGTGTTTCTGCCATGTCCTCAGTCACTACAAAAATCCCAGCCAAATCCATTACTAAGAAATTAAAGCTAATAATCTGGGACCAATAATAAGAGTATTAGATGAAGTTTACTCACACCTTCACAAACTCAAACCTTTAACATGTATTATTTCATTTAATTGTCATAATCTTTTGGAATAGGTACTAATATTAGCCCATTTTAGAGTTGAGGGAAATGAAGCCCAGAAAGACTAAATAATTTGCCTGAGATGATAGAACTAGCAACCGGCCAGGCAAAGATATGCCAGTCTACACTATGCTGTCCATTGTCAATTTCAGAAGAAAATTTTAATAGCAAAAAAACAGCATAATAATCTAATAGCATAGAAAATAACCATATGATTGCAAGACAACTGAATTCAGGCTCAAAAGTTCAGCCAGCTCTTTCTCTCTCTCTCTCTGTCTCTCTCTAGACTTCGGTCCATTCCTGGCCTCTTAAAGCCTGCATCTTCCCTGGTCTCACTTTCTACCTATAAAATGAAAGGCTTTTATTGTATTATTTCTAGGGCTCTTTCTGACTCCTATTCTTTTACTTAGTTTTTTATGTTTTTTTTGTTTTTGTTTCAATCTGCTTGTAGATGATCATATTGTCAAGAGTTGTTGATATAGTTTGTATTACCATCAGCCAAGCCCCTCACTGGCTATCCCCACCCAATTTTCTCTTCAGGCTTAGAAACCTCTCACTACCCCCAGAGCCCCAAGTTTCTTAGACCTTTCTCAGCTGGCTTCCAGCGGGCTCAGTTGTTGATAGCTTGGCAATTAACTCATCCTGCTAGCACATTCCCTGTGTTAAAGTGCTAAATTACAGAGGGTGTTTATCATGTGTCAGGCTGACAACCTCCTGCTGTCAGCTTTGATTTGCTAAGTACCTGCAAAAGATTTGGTGACTGGAACACCTGGTCTGCAGAGCAACTACTCTGAAAAGCTGCAGGCAGCATCTCAAGAGGATCCTGTGTGCCCTCATCATGCCCCTCACCACCCCCCTCTGCTTTTCAGAAACAAGAGGAAAGGGTAAGCACATGAATGAACTAAGACAGACTCTGGTCTGGACTGATATGATGAAGCCTCTGCCCTGGCTGATGCTATAATGATAATAATGGACAATTAGGGAATTCTTACTACTATGTACCAGGATCCATGCCAAATACATCACCTGCACAAACTTACTTAATCTTTTTAACATCCAGGAGTTTAACTAACTCCCCTCTCTACCACACACCCTGAAGGGTCACCCAGCAGGTGAGTAGTTTAGCAGAATTGGATTTATCTCCTCAAATCTCTGCTCAACCTGAGACTTTACCACTGGGTTTCACAATCCCTTCCCAAGGCCCTGTTCTCCACACCCCAGGCATCACTCTGCTTTCTGAAAAGTAGTAATGAGTTAGCAAGCAAAACACTTTCTGCTCTGTTTTTTCTTTGCAGTTTCTTTCCACTGCTCAATTAAAACACAGTAGTTCTTAACCAAGCTGTGAAGAAGTCAGCGACACCTTGATTAGGCAAAATAGGAAAAAGAACTTTGCTTAGAGTGGCTAATCAGAGCAGAATTTTCAGACTACTATCTTCTCCATCCATGCAGAATGATGATTCCAATTTGATTCAGTCCTAGTCTTTCTGAAATTTGCAAGTCAATGGTCAGCTGGCTTAGTTGGACACAGTATTTTATTAAAAAAACAAATACGAAAAACTAAGTGCCATTGCTAATACGTATAATCTGTTGCAGTCAGATGTACATGAATATTGTTTTTTGTGTATAAAAACTGTCATCTTGAACATTTACTTAAATTTTCTCAGCATCAGTATCCTCATCGGTAAAATGTAGATAATGCTAGTAAAATGGAGATAAAATTAGATAATGCTAACTTACCTCAGGCTCATATGAAGATGAAAATGCAAAATTTATAGGGTAGAGGAAGCATGATATTATATACGCACATACATGAAAATGTATGTGCGTTTAAATCTGGTTTCTGAGACTTCAAGACATTGGAAAAAGTCGCCCTGTGACCATAGGTCCATGTTCTTTGCCTTTAAATGAGAATAATAACACTGCTGTAAGGATTGTGTTAAAAACTAAATGATGAGGTGCCTGCGTGCCTCAGTAGGTTAAGCAGCTGACTCTTGATTTCAGTTCAGGTCATGATCTCAGGAGCATGGAATCCAGCTCCACACTCAACATGGAATCTGTCCCTCTTCCTCTGTTCCTCTCTCTCTCAAAAAAATAAATGAATAAAATCTTCAATTAAAAAAACCTAAATGACATAATAAAACACCTCGTGGGGGATTGGGCAAGCCTGCTGGTGGGTATTGAGGGCACATATTGCGTGGAGCACTGGGTGTGGTGCATGAACAATTAATCTTGTAACACTGAAAAAATAAAATATATTTGGGGGAAAAAATAAAATATACAAAGTCAAAAAAAATTTTAAAAAATTGTGGAGTTAAAAAAACTTAAAAAAAAAACACCTCATGCAACATTTGGCACAGAATACTTGCTCAGTCAGTATAGTTCCCTCTGTTGACAAGCATTCATATTTTAATTTTTAAATTTTTCACACACATAAAAAGTAGATGACTATACCAAGTCAGTGGAGAAGGGAATATTCACTCATTAATTAGGTTGCTGAAGTTAAAGTCACTCAGTGGGTCTGATATCTTTGCAGACCAATTAGTTTCTCTCAACTCTTGAAGTTAGGTGCTATAACTCCAGCCACACAAAGCATATGGGTCAGAAGAAGGACTGAGCAAAATGGCACCATGGAAAGTTATCAATCTGCAGTCACAAAAACAGCTCATGAATGCTGAGCAGAGGATAACATCACAACATGTTGATCCTCTATGTACAGAGTGGTGTGATTTTTCTCTTGATTTTACTTAGCTGGAATAAGGGTCACATCAAAGCCAAGTCTATTCTAAGGAGATGGGACATTTACTGGGGGCAAGTAGTGTCCTGCTGTGTCTACCCTTCCTAAACTGGGGCTCTTGTAGCAGGACCTCAAGGTCTTAGAGTTGACAAAATATCTCCCATTATTTTCAGTTCTTTTATTCTCTTTTAAGTACAAAGTTATTTGATGTAATTCTTCATTGGTAATAGGTAATAGTCATTCTCAGGAAATTTCAAAAAATGTTTCCATACTGGATTTATATAAAAATACGACTGTAATGGCCCTTGGGAAAAGGGGGCTCAATTTTGCAGAACACATGCAATCTTTCTGTTGCACTAAGAAGTCCATCCTCAATAAATATACAAATAACTCTTTCCTCCAGGAGATATCTGCACATATGAGGGAACTAGAAACAGGGAGATTTCTTATTCTTAAAAGTTAACTTCTGGGCTGAGAGGAAGGTGGCAACCTCAGACCCCTGGCATAAGAGAGCCCAGTAGGTCAGAGGCCAATACCCAAGTGACAGATGCAAAAACGTGCATACAATTTGAGCCACTAAAACACTGCAGAACAAAAAGGTCTGTTGAAAAAGAGACAATGTGATGAGCTGATGAAAGTATTGAGTTTAAAGTGAGAGACTTAGATTAAGCTCCTAGTTATGTGACCTAGAATAAATTATCTGTCCTTTCTCAACATGACCTTATTTGTCTGTAAAAGGGGATAGTACTGTCCATCTCAGCAGGATTTTGTGAGGATTAAGTGAGATAATACACATGAAATCCCTAGACTGATTTTTGGCACAGAGCGTGAACAAATGCACGGTAACTTCTTTGATTCTTTAAACCTTGCGGGGGAAAAAAAACCACTCTTTCAAATTGTTGGAGATTTTAAAATTTGTCTTCTGCCCTCCATGTTTGGAAGAAACACTCAGACTAGTATTTATTGACCCTTTGTTGAGCACTTACTAATGCAGCCATGAAGGAAAGTGATTGATATATATTCAACATTAAAAGGTACTTTTCATGATCACTTCCTTTTTACAGATTAAGAAACTGAGGCCCTAGCTTTGAGTAACTCCATCAGTGACCTAGTTAGGCAGAACCAGGGTGGAATCCAGGTATACCAGGAGACCCAATACACTCAATGGTGGCCCTTTTCAGCAACACTAAATTCTTGGCTGCATAGCCTCATTTATCCTGCTCCCACACCCCCTTCCTGACCTCTTTTTAGTATCTTTTCTACAGTAAAGCCTAACTCATTAGGGATTTATCAACATTCTGATGTTGAGGCTAACAGTACACATTACTCAGCAAATATTTTCTTCATATCCAATGTAAATGAATGGTGCCAAGAATGTGTTTGAACTACTTAAGGAAACACACTGTCCTCAGGCATCCCCATGGGCATTAGAAAACACTCAGTCACACACACAGGCTGAATATCCTTGTTCTTATTTCTCTATCATGTCAGGTCACCTCAACTGGACGAACACATGGCATTCCTAATTCAGTACCTATCTACGACACTGAGCTAGAAGTACCTTTAGAGTTTACTTTGTCTTATTTTCTACCAAACAGAACTGGACCCTAGAGGTTAGTAGTAGGAATACGGTAGCGGTAGTAGCCTTAACGGCGGTGGTGGTGATGGCAGCAGCAGCTGTAGTCCTAGTGGTTGTAGCAGCAGCTCAGAATGTTCACTAGTACCTAGATAGAGTTCTATGCACTCTATCTGCACTATTTCATTTAATTTTCATAGCTATGAAAAACACAGAATTTTTATCTTCCTTTTATAGGTGAAGAAACAGAGGTTGGATAATTTGTTCAAGGTCAATTACCCAAGAGATCATGACACTAATATATTTGCACAGTATATACAACTGAAATCTAAAGTACCAACTCCATCTTAAAAGCATTTTCACATTAAATTCCCTCATACTATCCTATGTGAGTTTTGTGGATGCATAGTTTCTGAAATGTGCAAAATTATATAAATAAAGCAGATTTAAATTATAAACCTAAAAAGTCAGAGAATAATGTGAACTGTGAATAAGGCCATTTGATCTTATGTGAAGAACAAGAACAAATATCAGCAAACTTTGCCCTGTGGACCAAATCCAGTTCATCATTTATTTTTGTAAATAAAGTTATTGAAATACAGTCAAGCCCATTTATTCATATGTTGTCTGTGGCTACCTCTGTGACAATGACCCAGATGAATAAATGTGATAGTGACTTTATGTCCTGCAAAGCAAAAATATTTATTATCTGTCTCTTGACAGAGTTTGTCAACCTGGGCCTGGAGCATCACTGGTTCTAATGATGTCCTACGTTCCTCTCCAGTCACATGTCAACCTCCTGCTCCTCAGAGGTAACTGCTATTCTGAATTTGGGTGTGGCATTGTCTTGTTTATTTAAAGAGAGAATTTTAGCACATAGGTATTTATAGTATTTTACACAGATTTGTTTGCCTTTTTTAAAGGAAATTTTCTACTGGAGGACACAGAGAAGTGCACAAACCTTAAGTTTGCAGCATGCAGAATGTTTCCAAAGTGAAAGTAGTACTAGTTTTGGGGTGGTGGTAGTAGCAGAGGTATTGTCCCTGTGTGATCACTACCCGATCACAGTACAGAACATTTTCAAGACCTCAGAATACACCCTCCCCAGGTCACTGTCCTTTCATGCAAGGATGTATGATTCTGATATCTGTTGCCATCCATTAGTTTTGCCTTTTTTTATCTTTAGTAAAAAGAAATCATTGATAAACTTCTATATTTGGCTTCTCTACTCAGTTTTGTGTTGGTGAGATTCATCCATATGGTTCCATATCACCATAATTTGTTAATTTCATTACTGTATGGTATACCATTATGTGACTATACCACAGTATTTTTAGTATTTTAATTATCACTCAGTTGTACTTTTTATTTCCATTATAATTTTATTTGTCTCAAGATAAAAACTTCAGAGGGCTTTTTTTCTTTTCTCTTTTTTTTCTTACTTTCTTTTAGTGTTAGTTATTTCTTTAAGTTTATCTTTAAAAAGGCATGGGTACCTGGGGGGTTCAGTTGGTCAAGTGTCTGACTCTTGATTTCAGCTTAGTTTCATGAGATGGAGCCCCATATCAAGCTCCATGCTCAGCAAAGAGTCTGCTTGAGATTCTCTCCTTTCCCCACTGTTCCTCCCCCTCATGCTTTCTCTAAAAATAAATAATTTTTAGTAAATAAGTATTTATATTTACATATAATATAAATATATATTTATATTACCTATTTAATAATAAATAGGTATTTCTAAGTGCATTTGTGATTATAAAATATGTTGTAGTAATATACATGTTCTGAAATTTATTAATAATTGCTTTATGAGCTAGTATTAGGTCTGCTTTATAAATATTCCATATGTGCTTAAAAAAATATATTCTCTAGTTGTTAGAGGCAGTGCTTTTTACATTTATCTTATCAGGCTTGTTACATGTGTATTCAAAATTTCTGTATCCTACTAATTTTTCACCTGTTTGTCTTAAAATTGAGAAAGATACATTGAAAATTTCCATAATAATGGTGAATCTATCAGTGTGCTCCTGTAGTTCTTATGCTATATATATAATGCTATATATATTACATGCAATATGTATAATGATATATATGTGTAATTTTATAATTATTTATGACTTCTGGTACATTGAACCCATCATATCAGCATTTCATATTAATTTATTTTATAGCTAATCATGTTCTTTATTGATCATAAATTATAATCCATTTTATCACTTAGGTTTCACTCGGTTAGTACTTGGCAGTTATGCGTTTCCATCGTTTTTCTTTCAAGCTTCCCACAGTCTAGTGTCTTTTAAATATAATAGAGTAGGATTTTTTAAATTTTATATGATAATCTGTTTCCTCATTGACAGGCATAATCCAATTTAATTTATATATTTGAACTGATTTCTACCATTTTATTTGATGCTTTCTATTTTTTTCTCTCCTTTTAATATATGTCCTTTACAATTGATTTTTTTGTTTTTGATTGACCGAGATAGATGTTTTCCAATTCCATTTCCCCTCCTTTACTTTCTTGGTAATTAAATACTCTGTTTTTATTCTTTTATCCATAACATTTTGCCATAAATACACCTAGAATTTAATCAACAGAACAACAACAAAAATCTAATAAAACAACAGCAAAAAACTTTCTCAACTATCCAAATGCACTCTTTTTAAAAAGCTGTTGGTAACTTAAAAAAAGCTGTTGGATTATAAATGTCTAACCTTTTTGATTTCTAATATTTTATAACCTACTTCCAAAGGAAACCCCTACTCTGTCCATTTTCAGAGCTCAGTAGTAATAGGGACATGGGAATTTGTATTCCTTTTCTTTTTCTTATTAGGATTTTCAAGAGTTATCAGAATTTAACAGCATATGAAGTAATAGTTTCACAAAATAAAAAATAATAGCCTTGTAGCCAGACTGTGACATGTCACAGAATATGAATAAGGCTCAGACAAGATCACATCAGGATCATATTTGGAATACAACAGAGATAAGGCCGCTCTGCAACCACAACTGACTACGTACCACATCTTCTGACTGACATACGTGATCCTGATGCTTCCAGTGACAACTCTAGTCCCCATAATCCTCCCACCTCTTTAATAAAACATACAGCTTCCAGTCAAGAACCAGTCCCTTCTTCTCATCTCTCTTGAGAATCATCCCCTACAAGCGTAAAAAAGCATTCCTAGCCTCCTTCCCCTAACATACCCCTGTGGTTTATCTGGAAGGTGTTCTCTGCAAGTGAAAAAAAACAAATATTTTTGCTGGGTATTCCTAGTGGGCTTTGGCCGGTGGACTTTGATCTCTAATTTTAAAAATAATAAGTAAACTGCTTACGTAATGATAAGATCATGTTGGTATTTCTTTTTCTGCAATTTAACAAGCTTTCTTGAATAACCTATACAGCAAAAAGCAAGTTATTTTAATAAAACTGCCTTTTGGTGGTAGAGTCAGAAATAATCACAGATGAAGTACACATTGTCTAGATTTTGAAAATAGTACTTTATGTCTTACTAATGTAAAAGGCAATGTGGCAGTATAGGAAAAGCATCAGAAAAGCACATTGTAGAGTAGATTCCATCATAATTATCCCTCCTCTGTAACTTATTCATCCTGAATCTTATTATTTCCAGCTGTAAAATGGGCATATTAATAGCCTACCTGCTGATCTCCCAGTTGTCCTGAGAGGAGAACATAAGCATATGACCGAAAGTTTATTTATAGTATCATTGTATATCTGTAGATATAACATTGTTACATTTGTAACATTGTTGCATACTAAAATAACCTGGGGGGGGGTGGTTTCCTAAATAACAATGCCCTTGCCAATTTAACCAGAATTCTGAGGGTTGGACATAAAATCATTATTTTTGAAAACCCCTCCGATATTTCCAATGTGCAGCCAAGTTTGAGAACCAGTGAGTTAGAGCAGTGCTTTTCAAACCTTAGTGTTTATAAGAATCCCTTTTGTTCTTGATAAGATGAAAACTCTGTCTGCAACGGGACCCTACATAGCACAGTTTCAACAAGTTCCCAGATGACACTGATGTTGCCCATCTATGGCTTGTGGAATAAAGACCCTAGAAAATATCTTTAAAAGACTAGAGGAAAATAAAAATTGCAAATACTCTTATAGCTCAAGTTGATAACAAAAGCTAATACAAAGTCTTGGGACCAGAGACAGTCACTTCCAAAGAAACTGCAAGGAAAATAATTGTGTATGAAATAATATTTTGGTTCTAATCCCTCCTTGCCTATCTCTCTTACCTTCCCGTTTGAGGAGAGAAACCATCTAGAAAGATTAAGCACACAATGGGTAAGAAAACAGGAAAGAACAGAAAAGTGAACATTTAATGAATTTGGTTTATAAGACATTAAAGGAATTAAGCATCCATTAAAATTTTCACTTTGGCAAATAAGTGAAAATAATTGTTAATATGTACACTTAAATTGTGCAATTTATACTGTACTTTTACAAATAATGTAGTGTTCAAAAAAAATGCACCAATATATGTGAACGCATTGTGAAATGTTCTGACTGCACTACAAATTGATCTTTCATTTGGGAATCATTAAAAAGTAATTGGATAGATTCTAAACATTAATGAAGCTTCAACATCCAGTGAGGTTAAGTAAATACATATTTTAGGAGGTTCCATAATTCTCTAACCAATACTGCCCAGAGACCAATGAATTGGTTTAAATCACAAGGCAAAAAAAGAAGAAAAAACAAAAGATGATCCCTGATTATTATATCTCAAAACAGCTATTCTGCAACTTTCAGCACTGAGGTTGAGAACATATCATGTATTATTATTAAAAGAAAAACCTGTTTCCTACCTTTAAGTAACTCCTTAAATCTAATAAGGATGTTGCAATATCACTACCAGAAATTAGGTGTTTTAAATTTCTCCCATGAGCTGAGTTCAGTCTTGAGCTTGCTACTTATTTTTCTTTCTACCTCCCAGAGGTTGGTGGACAGTAAGAGGCCTTTTTATTTACTTATTTTTTAAGATTTTCTTTATTTATTTGAGAGAGAGTGAGAGAAAGCGTGAGAGGGCAGAAGGTCAGAGGGAGAAGCAGACTCCCCATGGAGCTGGGAGCCTGATGTGGGACTTGATCCCAGGACTCCAGGACCATGACCTGAGCTGAAAGCCATTCCTTAACCAACAGAGCCACCCAGGTGCCCAGTAAGAGGCCCTTTTAATCTTGCTAATGAAATACACTTTGAGGATAAAGGAAGCAAAAAGAACAGAGTTGACAAATTTTTATTATCTTGATGTGCCAAGGCAGAGCAAGACCCACCATTGATGAGATATTGGCAGATGAGCTGATGTGAGGCTTCATAATTTCCAAGAAATCATTGTCTGGACTGCAGATGCACAATGAAATCAGATGTTTTGATCCAAGAATTTAGGCACATGGGACAGAATGGATGACAGTGGAGTTGTAGTTTTATTGTTCCCCGAATGCTCCGTGCTTTGATCTGAACATTAAGTTCTCAAACGCGCTGTTAGGAATTCCTGCCTAAAGAAATCACTCTGAATCTAGAGACTCGGGAGAGAGAATGAGCAACTGGGGAGTCTGGGAAAAAGAAACTGGGTATCAACAGCCAAATCTTGATAACCTCTTGCTAGTTATGTCTTTTAACAGGCCCCAGGTATGAATGTTCCTATCACCATTTTCAGAAAGCTAGAAAATCCTCTTCACCTTCTCTGGGGAAACTAATATGCCTAAAAAGTCGAGAGGCAACTGACATCTTCCTCTGAGAAAAAACGTCCATTCTAGACATAACTCTACCCAGTCAGGGAAGCCGCTCTGAATATGGCCAAGTTGTGTAGTTTTCATAATTAAACTTCTGTGTTCCAGTTATTATTACTGTGTTGCACAGAGATGAAACAACATGTACAAGTGCTCATAGGGTTCTTCTGCACAAGAGAATTTCAATTCCAGTTACTTGGATAAGAGACTTAATCATATGCCAACTAAAGAGTAAAGATCACAGATGTGGTTTTGTCCAGGGTTTTGATAAAGATTGTAAGACCCTCAGGTAACAATGGCCTCTTTTTCGTCTGTCTTTGTTTCATGGATTTGACTATGCTGTGTCTTGATATAAATCTCTTTGTGTTTATCCTACTTGGGATATATTTAGCATATTAGATATGTAGGTTAATGATTTTCATCAATTTTAGGGAAAATTGCCCATGATTTCTTCAAATATTATGCTCCATTTTCTTTTTTTTATTAACATATAATGTATTTTTTCTTTGCTTTCTTATTACATGTATGTTAGTACTCATGATATTATCTCAGAGTTCAGAGGTTTTGTCCATAGTATATTTTTCTATCTCGTTTAGATAATATCTGTTGATCTTGCTTCAAATGCACCTGATTTCTTCTGCCAGTTCAAATGTTCCATTGAATGTTCTGGTGAACTTTTCTTTCTTGCTGTACTTTTTAAATCAAGACTTTCTATTTGATCCTTTTTATAATTTTTCTTATTCAAATTTTTATTTTTATTATTGATGAACATACTTTTATTTAATTCTTTAAAAATGCTTCCCTTAGTTCTTGAATATATTTGTAATAACTGCTGTGAAGTCTTGGCTAAATTCAGTCTAGGGGCATGTTTTCCATTGACTGAATTGACTGCTTTTTTCCTGAGTATGATTCATACATTCTTATTTCTTTGCATATCTCATAATTTTTTGTTAAACTGGACATTTTATTGAAACTAGGTATTTCCCTCTTTATTTTTAACCAGAAACCAACGCTTGACTTGGAATTTTTTTGTTTCAGTGGAAAAATTATCCACCGATTTTTTTCAGCACAATGTAATCTCACATGGAATGTTAACAGAAATTCAAATAGAACATACTTTAAACAGCATTTGACTTTTTGGCTCAAAATAATCATCTCTCCCAGAAATTATTCTCTTTATCCCTCATATGATTTGACAATGAGCAGCTTTCTCATTAAAAAACAAAAAAAAATTTTCAATTTTTGTTCCTTGAGGTTTTTATGGGTTTTTTTTTTTTACTTTCTAAAGTAGATGACACACAATATTGCATGAGTTTCAGACATACAACACAGTGATTCAACAACTATATATTATGCTATGCTAACCACGAGTGTAGCTACCATCTGTCACCATACAATGCTTTTACAATATTACTGACTATATTCCCTATGCTGTACTTCTCACTTATTCACTCCATAACTAGAAGCCTGCACTTCCCATTCCCCTTCACCCATTTCACCCCTCTCACTACCCCACTGCCTCTGGCAACTACTAGTTGTCTGTATTTATGGGTCTTCTATTTTCCTTTGTCCATTTGTTTTGTTTTTTATATTCTACATATAAGTGAAATGATATAGTATTTGTCGTTCTTTGTCTGACTTACTTAACTTAGCATAATACTCCATAGGTCCATCTATGTCATTGCAAATGTTTTGCAATATAGCAAAATATCATTCTTTTTATGGCTGAGTAATATTCATGTATATATATACACACATGCACATATATAATTATACACTTATTATATACATATATAAATATATACATATATATGTATACACACACACCACACTCCATATCTTTATCCATTCATCTCCTGTTGCATACTTAGACTGCTTGCATATCTTGGCTATTGTAAGTAATGCTGCAATAAACACAGGAGTACATAGATATTTTTTAATTAGCATTTTTGGGGTTTTTTTGATAAATATCTAGTAGTAGAGTTACTGGATTGTATGGTATTTCTATTTCTCAATATTTTGAGGAATCTTCCTATTGTTTTCCACAGTGGTGTACCAATTTACATTCCCACCAATAGTGCACGAGGGTTTTCTTTTCTCCACATCTTCACCAGTATTTGTTATTTCTTATCTTTTCTATGCGAGCCATTCTCACAGGTGTGAGGTAATAGCTCATTATGGCTTTGATTTGCAGTTCCCTGATAACTAGTGATACTGAGCATTTTTTCATGTGTCTGTTGGCCAACTCTGTCTTCTTTGGGAAAATGTCTATTTTGCTCATTTTACTTGGCTTTTTTCCCCCCTCTTTTTGGTGTTGAATTGTATAAGTTCATTATATATTTTGGATATCAACCAAAATCATTGGTTGATTCATATTATATCAAATCATATCATTTGCAAATATCTTCTCCCATTTGCCTTATCCCATTTGCCTTTTTGTTTTGTTGATTTTCTTTGCTGTGCAAAAGCTTTTTATTTTGGTAGTTTTTTTCTTTTTTCTTTTTTTGCTTTTGTTTCCCTTTCCTGAGGAAGCATATCCATAAATATGTTGTTGATGCCCAAGAGCTTACTCCCTATGTTTACTTTTAGGAGTTTTATGGTTTCAGGTGTCCCCCTTAGGGGCTAATAATCTGGCTTAAGATTATTTTTGTGTGCAGTATAAGAAAGTGGTTCAGTTTCATTCTTTTGCGTAAAGCTGCCTAGCTTTCCCTATACCATTTATTGAAAAGATAGTCTTTTCCTTATTGTATATTCTTGCTTCCTTTGTTGTAGATTGATCGTTTAAACATGGGACTATCTGAAGGCTCTCCATCCTATTCCATTGATCTGTGTGTTTATTTTTGTGCCAGTACCATGCTATTTTGAATACTTTATCTTTGTAGTATAGCTTGAAATCTGGGATTGTGATACCTCCAGCTTTGTTTTCCTCAAGATTGCTTCAGCTATTTGACATCTTTTATGGTTCCATGCAAATTTTAAGATTTTTCTAGTTCTGTTTAAAAAAAAGAAAAATTGTATTTTGTTAGGAATTACATTGAGTCTGTAAATTGCTTTGGGTAGTGTGGACATTTTAACAATATTCATCCAATTTGTAAGCATGCTATATCTTTGCATTCATTTGTATTATCATTAATTTCTTTTATCAATGTCTTATAGTTTTCGGAGTATAGGTTTTTCACCTCCTTAAATTTATTTTTAGTTATTTTATTCTTTTTGGTACAATTCTAAATGAGATTGTTTTCTTAATTTCTTTTTCCACTACTTTGTTATTAGTATATAGAAACAGATTTCTGAATATTAATTTTGTATCCTGTAAACTTTATGAAAATCATTTATTCTAATAGTTTCTTGTACAATCTTTAGCGGTTTCTATATATAGTATCATGTCATCTGCAAATAATGGCAGTTTTACTTCTTTATCAATTTGGATGACTTTTATTTCTTTTTCTTGTCTGATTGCTATAGCCAGGAAATCTAGTCCCGAATGAAAGTGTTGAGATTGGGCATCCTATCTTTTTCCTGATCTTAGAGAAGAAGCTTTCAGTTTTCACAACTGAGTAATATGATAGCTGTGGGTTTTTCATATATAGTTTTTATTTTGTTGAGATATATTCCCACTAAATTCACTTTGTTGATAGTTTTTATCATGAACAGATGCTGTACTTTGTCAAATACTTTTTCTATGTATTTTGAAATGATCACATGGCATCTTATGCTTCCTCTTCTCAATGTGAAGTATTACATTGATTTGTGAATATTGAATCACCCTTGCATCCCTAAACAATATCCCCCTTAATCACGGTGAATGATCTTTCTAGTGTATTGTTGAATATGGTTTGCTAATATTTTGTTGAAGACTTTTGCATCTATATTCACAAGGAATATTGGCCTGTATTTTGTTTGTTTGTAGTGTTTTGTCTGGTTTTTGTATCAGGATAATGCTGGCCTCATAGAATAAATTTGGAAGTTTTCTTCCTCTTCTTTTTTTTAAGAATAGTTTGAGAAAACTAGGCATTAACTCTTTTTAAGTTTTTATTTTAATTCTAGTTAGTTAACATACAAAGTTATATTAGTTTCAGGTGTATACTATAGTAATTCAGCAGTTCCATACATCATCCTTTGCTCACGGAGAATGAAGATGTGGTATTAACTCTTCTTTAAATGTTTGGTAAAGTTCATCCATGAAATCATCTGATTATGTACTTACGTTTTTTGGAAGTTTTTGATTACCAATTCAATTTTGTTACTAGTAATTGGTCTGTGCAAATTTTCTACTTCTTTCTCATTCTGTTTTGGAAGATTTATGTTTCTAGGAATTTATCCATTTCTTCTAGGTTTTCCAGTTTGTTGGAATATAATTTTTCATAGTATTCCCTGAATTTTTTTGTATATCCATGGATCCGTGGAGTGGGTCATTTCTCCTTCATTTCTGACTTTACTTAAATCTCTTCTTTTTTTCTTGATGAGTCTGGCTAAAGGTTTATTAATTTTACTCTTGGTTTCATTGATTTTTTTTTTTTTTTAGTCTCTTTCACTTAATTTTTCTTTAATCTTATTAGTTTCTTCCTTCTGACTTTGGGCTTGGTTTGTTCTTTTTCTAGTTCTTTTAGGTGTACAGTTAGATTGTTTGAGATTTTCTTGTTTCTTGATATGGCCTGTATTACTATAAAATTCCCTCTTAGAGCTGCTTTTGCTGTCTTTTATGATTTTAATTATTTATATGACTTCATTCTCTTTTCTTAAAGTATAAAGTATACCTTTTTAAAAAACTATGTGGTAGTTGCCCTAGAGTTTGCAATATACATTTACAACTAAATCAATTCTACTTTCAAATAGCACTGTAACACTTCACAGGTAGTGTGAGCACATTATAATAAAAAAAATCTAATTCCGCCCTCATTACTGTCATTCATTTCACTTATACATATACATATATGCATATATGTATGTGTGTGTGTATATATATAACTAAGAAAAGGAAAAATAAGTGTATTATCTTTACCTTTATTCTTTGATGCTTTCCTTTCTTTATGTAGATCCACGTTTCTGACCTGTATTACTTTACTTATCTCTATAGAACTTCTTTTAACATTTCTGCAAGGCAGGTCTTCTAGCAATAAATTTCTTCAGTTTTTGTTTGAGAAAGTCTTTAATTCTCCTTCACTTTTGAAGGATAATTTTATAGGGTACAGGATTTGGGATTGATAGGGGTTTTTTTCTCATTTTAATGTTTTAAAATTTAATTTAATTTTCTCATTTAATCTCATTTCTCATTTAATCATTTTTTCTCATTTAAAACATTTTAAATATTTCACTTCACTCTCTTATTGCTTACATGGTTTCTGAGAAATTGAGTATAATACTTGGCTCCTTGATAGATAAGGTGGGTTGTTTCTCCCTTTTGGCTTCTTTCAGGATTGTTTATCTTTGATTTTCTATAGTTTGAAAATGATATGGTTAGGAATAGCCTTTTTATTTTGTTTTTGTTGTTGTTGTTTGGTATTTATATTGCTCAGTGTTCTCCGAGCCTCCTGTGGTTTGGTGTCTGACATTAATATGGGCAAAATTTCTGTTGTTATTGTTTCAGATAGTTCTTCTGTTCTTTTCTCTCTTCCTCTGGTATTCTTATTATGCAAATGTTACACCTGTTGCAGCTGTCACACTGTCCTTGGATATTCTGCTTTTGTTTTTGTTTTCCAGTCTTGATTCTCTTTGCTTTTCAGTTTTAGAGGTGACAATCAAAAAAATCCTCAAGCTCAGAAATTCTTTCCTTGGGTATGTCCAGTCTACCAGTAAACCCATTAAAGGCAGTCCTCATTTTTGTTGGTATCTTGGTTCTGAAGCAGTTCTTTTTTTCCTTGGGATTTTTGTCTCTCTGCTTACCTTTCCCATCTGTTCTTACATGCTTTCTACTTTATCAAAGGCCTACTATATTGCAGTCACTTAAATTCTTAGTCTGATAATCCAATATCCCTGCCATAACTAGTTCTGATATTTGCTCTGTCTTTTCAAACTGTGGTTTTTGCCTTTTGGTATGACTTGTAACATTTTCTTGATAGTCTGATATGATGTAACAGGTAAAAGAAAGTACTATAAATAGGCCTTTAATGATGTAGTGAGGTATACATGTGGAAGGCAAATGTTCTACAGTCCTATGAATAGGTCTTAGTCTTTCAGTAAGCCTGTGCCTCTGGACTGATTTCACATATGTTTTTTCACTTTTTCTCCCCTTCTAGGTGGGACAGGTTAACCACAGGGAGCTGGAGTTGGTATTTTCCTCCTCATACATGGATCACTAGAGTACATAGGAATTTAGTATTTCCTTTATCCTACATGGAATGTAGAGCTGGCTATAGTTGGTTATTTCCCTTTCCTTTTGCCTAAGTCAAGTAGGCTCTGAATACTTAAGGAGGTTCTAGGCTCTGGGTGGCTCATTTCTTCTGAGGGTAAATGGAGCACTATGGTATATTTGATTCATTTCCCCCTCTCCCTGAGGGAATCTTGAGGGAATTTTTGTCTCATATTTATTGTGAGAACATGGTAGAGCTCCAGGAGGAAAAACCCACAAAAAGGTGCTTCCCACCATGACTTAGTCTCCTGGTTTTAACTCACAGAGTTGGCCACATTAAGCCTCCAGCAATTTGTCAACTGCAATTCAGGTTTTTCTACCTTATCACTGGTTTCCAAGGCGGTTTCTCCTCCTGAGTCTCTGCTCTGGTAATCTGTCACTCCCTGTATTCACCTGTCTCTCCAATCCTGGGGGCAATAGTTTGCCCTGTGCCCTCACTTCTCATACTGACAATACTCATAATTGAATAGAGATACTATTCAATTTCCATTATCACTTGAACTAGAAGGACATATAAATTAAGAAACTATGCTATGACTGGTTCCAGCTATTTGTACAGGAAAACAGGAAGTCATTCCACAGAAAGGGAGAAGAATGACACAAGCACTTAGCAAGGAAAAGGGATGGAAGGCCCAGTAGGCCCATAGAGCAGTTTATGGTTAATAGTCTCTGGTTCTAGTTAGCTCCAGTCACCACTTGCTGTGAAGAGTAACTCAAAACTTAGGGCTTTAAACAACAATGATGTTAGTATACCTCATGATTTTTGTGGGTTAGGAATTAGGGAAGAGCTTGGGTGGGTGGATCTCCTGCTCTATATGCCATTGACTGAAGTTACTTCAGCTGCCAGACAGACTGGTCTAGAGTGCCTATGATGGCTCCACTCATATATGTGAAGTCTTGGCGAAGTTAGCAGGAAGTCTGGGCTCAGCTGAACCTGTCAACCTGACCCTCCTCACGTGACCTCTGCAGCACAGCAGTCCTAGTCAGACTTGTTTCAGAGTGGCTCAGAAATCCCCCCAGAAACTATTCCAAGAGAGACAGTGAAAACTGAAAATCCATTAAGTTCCCAGGTTAGAAACTACCACTGCATTCTCTTCTGCCCCAAATCTATTCATTAATTCCAAAGCAATGCACTAAGTCCAATTTAATTTCAAGAGGTGAAGAATTAGACTTGACTTCTCAATGAAAAGAGTAGAAAGGAATTGGTAGCCATCCTCAATTCTGCATGGTAGCTGGCAGTACTTGGGTTTCTGAATGTTGTGCCTCCATATGAAGTAGCCCTTTTGGGTAGGCTACTTTGAGGTCCTTTTAGCTATTTGTAAGTTATCATATCAGTGGATAACTTTTAAAAACAATGCTTTTTATTTGGTTGACCCTTGAAATTTCTTTGAGTGTACCACACCAAATGAAAAAGTAGGCATTCAATAGAAAACAGGTTTATGAGTTTAGGCTCTGCTGCAAGAAAGACCCAGGTTCAAATGTTGACTTTATGACTTCCTAGTTTTGTGACCTCAGAAAAGTGACTTTCGTTCTCTAAGCTTCAGCTTCCTTATGTGAGAAGGGGAAAGATTAACAATGCCTACCTCATTCAGTGATGTAAGGAGATAAGTGAGATCATAAACATAAAACTCTTTGCCCAGTGTCAGGCATGTAGTAAGCACCTAATCATTGTTGCTGTTATTATTTTTATTAATTGTTGTTGTTAGAATTTCAAGTCAAAAAATATATAAAAGAAAGGTTATACACTCAAGGAATATACAACCTAGCTGGAAGACAGGGTATTTCTATTAATAGAGAAATAACATTACAGCTAGCTAGCATTAAATTAAAATAAGAGAAAGAGAGCAAGTTCATATAAGTTATTAGAGGAAAAAAAAATATTCTAAATTGGGCAATCAGAAAATATTCCAAAGCAAAGGTCAGGTTTGAGACCATCTTTAAATAATTCACTAGGGTAAGGGAGAGAATTTCAGGCAGGTTGATTAGCAGAAACAAAGATAATCAGGTAAAAATGTGCCTCAGGTTCTTAGCAACACTTCGTAGACTAGTATAGCTACTAATGCTGTAGGAGGTAAGATGAAAAAAAAAATGTAAGTAGCTAACCGAGAGAGAGCCTTGAATGCCAAGTTAAGGAATTTGCAATTTATAATTAAGACTTGGAAATTCCTTGGCAACTCTAAAATAGTGTTTAGTAACAGCATATTAATCTCCTAACAGAATACAGATACAAACTTGAGTGAATTGAGAGAAATTCAAAAAAGGGAGACAATTAACCTCATAATATAGATAAGGATGAGTAATTGTGGAGACCATATGATTATAGGAAATAGATGAATGGTAGACATGTCAGAGATGTCATACGGGCACATAGACAGGACTGACAGGAATTGTGACTGATTAGATATGAGGAAAATAGAGGCATTGATTATGTCAACCAGGTATTGATTCTGAATAAGATAAAAATTACCCTATTGACATAAGTGGCAAAGTCTGAGAAGGTAGCTAATTTGGAGCAAGAGGGAAGCTAGAGAAAAAAGAGCGAAGACTTGGGTGGAAAGACAAAGAATGAGAAACTAGAAGAGATTAATAAAGTGCAAGCCATCATCATTGCTTCAACCTTCAGAAGAGAAAACCTATACTAGGGTCCATGTTCATTCAACCCAGAAACATGGAAATTTACACACTTGAGTTACAATAACAAAAGTTACAACTTTTGAAATAGTGGGTCATGAAGGAGACAATTTATAATTCCTATCCCAGAGATCTTTTGTTTTGATTTTCAGAAGGACTTAACCAGAAGCTAAGCATTATACTCTCAAGTAGAGGTATGAAATAGTATTCTTCCTCAACATTTATTCTTCCTACATTTATTCACATACAAGTGTTGAGATAGTTGAGGTTAAAGGAGTCAGACACATAAATTCTTTCATTGCAGTTATGTGTTCTAGGTCCCCTCAGCATATATATTCTCTTTCTTTCTCCGTGTGTGTGTGTGTGTGTGTGTGTGTGTGTGTGTGACCTATTCTCAGAAGGTCTGAGATCCTTCATAGGCACTGAAGGATCCACTGAATCCTTCATAGGCAAGTGCTCCTAAACACAGTGAGGCCCAATGTTCTTTCTTCTATCCAAGAGTAGTTCTTCCATATACAACATTGGGTCTGTCTGCCTCTGTGCCTCTAAATGTATTTCTTGGCTGAAGGCAAGCAGAAAGCTACTCCACCCACCCTCACATACAGTCCAAGCAGATAAGCAAGAGAGTCACTCCATAAACCCACAGATTGTAAGGAACTACCTGGAATCCAGGCCCCAAATGGAATGTAAGGGTCATTGTCTTAAATAACCACTGGTCACAGAAGTAACCATGTACACTTACTCCAAGGTAGAGAGCATTCTTAACTTAACTTCCTATCTCCATTTATCTTCTGCACTGCCTTACTCCACTCAGGCTACTATATCAAAATATCATATAATGGGTAGCTTAGAAATATATTGCTCACAGTTTGGAAAGCTGGGGAAATCCAAGATCTATGCACCAGCATAGTCACCTTCTGGTAAGGGCCTCTTCCTGTTTCTTAGCCAGCACCTTCTCTGTGTCTTCACGTGGTGAAAGGGGAAGAGATTTCTCTGGGTCTCTTCTATAAGGCACTAATCTCAATCGTGAAAACTCCCTTTGCATGACTTAAACAACTCCCAGAGGCCTCACCTCATAATAGTGTCATCTTGGGGGTTAGGATTTCAACATATGAATTTGGGAGGACACAGACTTTTAGACCATAGCGTGTATTATAACCTAATTAATCTTCTCAGAGAAAAGCTGTGTCTCTACCTTTCTCCTGTGTAAATAATTTTATAGATAACTGATCTGTTTTCTAGGTGATTCCCCAGCATTCATTCCCTTTTTGAGTGGCCTCTTATATCCATGTGGAGGATTCCTCTTATATTGTATATTGTCTTGGCAAAAGGACATTTTCTAGTATCACTCTCCTACTTTGAAAGCATGACAGCTATCTAGTTCAGTTAGGGGCTGTCAGGAAACCCACAAGTGTCCAATCAGAAGACCTCTGCCTGGATCTTGAATCCTAACCTAGCACCAATAGCAAAGGTGGCAATGACCATAACCAGTCCTTCCTGACCAGGTTCTTCTGGTGACCAGACCACCTTGGTTTCCTGCTCCCTTTTCTTTTTCTTCCAGGGCTTTCCTGTTCCTGTTTCCAGTGGGACCAAAGAGATATCCTCACTTGGAGCTCACCCACCCTATTTTTCATGTCCAGGGTCCAAAATTCCCTGCTCATATGGCTACAGCCTGCATTCAGTGCTTCCTCATCTTTGCACTCATGAGGGTAGACCATACCTCCACTGGTGCACACATTTCTGGGACCTAAGATTGGTCATAGGATGATTTTTATAAAAAGGTGGTAGGATGTGAATATAATGATGTGAGTTGTCCATATGTGTACTGGTGAATCCCTTCTATGTCCTGCAAATGTGTACAAAGAAGAATGGGAGGTTCTTTCGAGAAACCTTGAAAAGCAATCAGAGGCCAAGGGTTCTGGGTCACTTTGTGGGCAGAGGTTGCCCAGTTTGAACTCTGTAGGGTGAAGAAAAACCTTGTGGCTTATGTAGTACTTAGAATGGGGGGAAAGGGGCTTTCAGTGGACAAGCAGCCAAATTTGAGCATAGAGATCTCCCTTACCCCCATAGAACAGCTCAAAGAGGAAGAAAAATGTGGAAGCTTATCTCAGGGATTTCCTGAGCCATCAGAAGTGGAGACTGAGGATGGAGCCAGCAAGGAAAAATTCTTCTAAATCATGTCCCTCCATTCCTGTCTGGCCTCTGCTGTGTCTGCATATCCCCAGAGTAAATGTACAGGCCATCCATAGTTACTTGGAAATAGCTGTTGCTTTGCACATATATTTTTAAGAAGACTTACTTGTCAAGAGCAAAAGATAGAACATATTTCATGTAATCATTTGTTAGTTTGATTTATAACTCATATTTAAACATAAAGTATATGGACCTCAATTTGTACTCTTTCACTGGCATCTCAAACATTCTGGATACTTGCCCTTCTCCAGCTTTATCTTCAGGCTTCTCATCAATTCTATAAGCCCCAGAGCACTTTTCAACAATCTCATTTTACTTATTGCATCAGGATCAGCTTTTATTGCTTGCAATTGGGAACCTCCCAGCCATACCTGGCATCAAAGGTTTGCCTTCATTTGGTCTAATAAACCTTTAAGTCTTATTTCTGTCTTTTGTTACCTAGTGGTTATTGTTTGGAGGTGTGTGTGTGTGTGTGTGTGTGTGTGTGTGTGTGTCTATTTAAATATAGAAAATATAAAAATGAAAAAAAAATCACCTAAGATTCAAGTAACATTTTGTACAGAGTCTTTTTCAGTATTTCATTTTTGAGAAACACTATTATAATCACATGGTTTTATATTTCTTTTTCACTTAGCATAATAATTCCCCCATCATTAAATATTCTTCAGAAATGGTATTTTTAATGAAAGATTTCCATTGCATGGATATTTCATAACTTATCTAATAAGTTCTTGAGTTTTTTCAGTGGTGTAAATGATGCTGAGATTCAGATCTTTGGGCACAAATCCTTTTCCGCATTTCTTATTTCTTTAAAATAGATAACTAAAGAATGGAATATACATTTTAAAGGTAATTAATGCATACTAACAGATTTTCCTCAAGCAGGGTTTTATCAGTTTGCCTTCAGTCAGCAGAGTTCAAGAATGACTGATTTCCCTATAGCTTCACCGTCAAGCTCTCTTGGTCACCGAATGCCCTAAGGGCCATTATTTGCTGTCCATTCTAACCCTAATGGAGACCCCCCCAACACAAACACACAGACACACACACACTGCCTGCCACACCTCACTTCACCATCAAGGTAAAGGTGGTTACATGACAAGATTTAAGAACAAAATGGAGAAAATGGAGGGAGTAGATTGTGAATGGAGCTAAAGGGGGAATGGAATTCTCTCTTGACCTTTTCCCTCTTGGTATCATTTAATTCTTTTTGGTCCGGTGAAGTTAGAGACCCAGTTTCTCCTTCTAGAAGCCTAAAGGACTTCTTCCTCTCAGCTTGAAGGATACACTTAGGTCAGCAACTGATGTAGGTAAAAGATATGTTTACTGGTTGGTTTTAGGCCCGTTCAACAGATATATACAATACAAAGGAGTTGGAACCAGAGCCTGAAAATTACTAATTAAGAGTATTTGTCTGCACTCCTACACTATTGGGAATGCAAGACGGTGCAGCCACTCTGGAAAACAATATGGAGGTTCCTCAAAAAAGATGAAAATAGAGCTACCCTACAACTCAGCAATTGCACTACTGGGTATTTACCCTAAAGATACAAATGCAGTCATCAGAAGGGGCACGTGCACCCCAGTAAATAGCAGCAATGTCCACAATAGCCAAACTATGGAAAAAGCCCAGATGTCTATCAACAGATGAATGGATAATACATACACACAATGAAATATTATGCAGCCATCAAAAAATGAAATCTTGCCATTTGCAATGACATGGATGGAACTAGAGGGTATTATACTAAGTGAAATAAGTCAATCAGAGAAAGACAATTATCATATGATCTCACTGATATGAGGACTTTGAGAAACAAGACAGAGGATCATAGGGGAAGTGAGGGAAAAATGAAACAAGATGAAACCAGAGAGGGAGACAAACCCTAAGAGACTCTTAATCTCAAGAAACAAACTGAGGGTGGCTGGAGTAGAGGGTGGTGAGAGGGTTGGGGTGACTGGGGGATGGACATTGAGGACAGTACGTGCTATGGTGAGTGCTGTGAATTGTGTGAGACTGATGAGTCACAGACCTGTTCCCCTGAAACACATAATACATTATATGTTAATTTTTAAAAAGGCCATATCACTTTCAGAAACAAAAAAAAGAATATTTGCCTAAATTAACTTCAGCATGTCTCCCTCTATGAGTAAGAGAGATGGTGTGACAGGGTTAGTAGTAACTATGCTTAAAAGATGGTCAAACCTTTGGTGATTTGAGGTCTTGCCGACAGAGACCCAATGCTATTAACTTTTATCTCAGATTCATTTCCAACAGGCATTTGCCACAAAGCAAATTAGTCAGATGTATTTTGAGATCTGGTTATCTGGTTAACTGATAGAAAATGGAGCGAAATGATGCCTCTCAAAAAAATCTTGAAAATAAATGGATGCCAACTAAATTAGCTGATCCCTCTAGAAGCATCCTGGAGGCTGGGTTTGGAGTGAACCAAGTGGTTTCCAAGAATGTCTTAGTGTGAGAAAAATCAGAGATCAAGTATAGATTCTATGAAAAAGAGGAACAACCTGGGAAAATCAAATCTGCCTAAGTTAGGTGGTTGAAGATGGGAGAAAATTCCCATTAAGCCTAGGACAAAGTAAGAAGCCAGGAAGACACAGCAGGGAAGAGAACATTTTCATGATCATACCATTGGAGTACCCATTTTTATGGAAAGTTAACTGCCTAGAAGATGGATTCACTGGGCTGGTTAAAAGCACCATTTTGTATCAGAAATAGCTTTGGATTCCTATTCACAAGAGTAATGGGTCTTAAAATATGGAGGCATACTACTAAAATCAAGTGGAATAATTTATTCAGACAAACAGCATCCTTAATAATGCTGCATTCTCCCCATTCACTCAGGTCCCATGTACCACTAGGAATTTCACTGCTAAAGAAGGATTGGTCAAAAATCCCATCTGTGCATTTTGAGGCTTCCCTTTCCTCTTTCTCTCATTCTTCTACCTTGACCTTGTTGTTCCTCTGATGAGAATCCAGATTTATTTCTCAAGTTTAAAAAAACTAGACAACGCAGGGTCTTTAAAAGTGAAATGCTAGTCTTCATCTTAGAATATCAGATAGTTGGAAAAATCTTCAACTGCTGCTGCTCACTGTGAATACTAGCAAGATTATGTATACATAAAGTATGTATGTGTCATTTTGGAAAATATCACTCTCTGGAAATGCCTCTCCTCCCTTGTGTCTTGTGTATTTTTGTGGTTTATAAACCAGGAACAGTCTTTACTGTTTCGAGAAGGTCTTGAGCGATGGTCATGCTTTCCCTAGTTCAAACCCCCTTCTCTAATTTACGTTGGTGCCCTCAGAAAGCCAGAACCTCTAGGGAAGAATGTCCCAAATCATAACATAGACCAGTTGGAGAAACCTGATTACACTGAATTAATACAAGTTTGCCACCAGCTCTGAATTAAATGTTAGAAGGCATCAGGGTCCCATATATATTTGATTTCTGTCCTAAAGAAGACAAATGGTGGAGGGAGTGTCTGGTTTTAGAGAAGGAAACAGAATTCATTCCTTCCCTAAGGATCAGTAGATTTACAGACCCTGAGCTCAGAAAATCTATGTCTTGTCAAAGAAAAACATGAAAAGTACAAGTATACTCTCAGCATTTGTCAATGTTCCAGTTTCAAGTTTCTAAGCTGGGGGGAACAGAGAAAGTAGAGGTGGTAGGGGGGGAAAAAGTCAGTTATGCCTCTTAAATGCACATCAGATTTGGAGGCTAATCTTTGAAACTGCATTTGCCTTTATTCTTCTTGACTTAAGTTAATGGGATGAAAATAACTTCAGAATACATCATTTCTTTTCCAATTTCACAAAGCTGCAAACCCTTTATTAAGGAGAGCTGACCTTCCACACTCTAGTGAATGTGTTTTGTTCTCTTAATTTCACCAGCAAACAGATAACCACTCCAATGTCACTCGCCAAATCTGGCAAAAGACAACGAGTATTTAATTAGCCCTGTGTTTAGTCTAAAATAGACAAAACCATCACTAGAGGAAAAATTGTTCCAGAAGTGCAGACTTAATAGGATTTGCGATTTCCTATGTCTTGACGAAATGTTTTAGTAATGGGGAACAACACAAATGATGTCTGCTATTCCTTTTGTTTGTTTGTTTAAGCTACCTTAAAAGATCACTAACAAAGATGATAAAACAAAAAGAATATGGAATTTGGAGTCAGACAGTCAGACTTAGATCAAATACTGTTCCCATCAACTAGCAGTATTATCTTAGCCATTACTGCACACGGTTTTTTCCCAACCTGATCTCACACATCAGAGTCACTTGCATTTCAACCAAAGAATCTTTTTTAAAACAAATATTTCAGATGCTGATGTGCTAACAGGTTTGAGATCCTCTGCCTTAGATTTCTACACCTCAGTGTCCTCATCGTAAGATGTGGTCCAATACCTATTCCATGTGTGAGTACTAAAGAAGATAAAGAATATGAAACATCTATTTTACTGAGCAGCACTCAGTACATACCAAATATTCTTTTTGAATTAATAATTTTTATTTTTTAACGTATAGTGTTTATGCTAATTTCAGTTATACACTAACTGAATTGATATTTTGGAGATGATTTTCTACAGAAAATTTCAGCTTACTTTTAGGTGGCAACCTATTTAACATAATTACTGTGTATCTATTGTTTCTTTAACACAAAAAGTAGTACATCATTATTGTTGCTATAGGAACCCAACAATTATAAACAAAACATCTCTCATCAGAGGGTCATGAGGATAAAGTCAAAGAAACATTTTTTTCTTATTTCTAACCAAAGAGTTAGCTCAAGAAAATCAGTTTTAAAAAATGGATTTGAAATAGAATTATGTGTCCTCCCTCCATTTTCTTTTCTTCAGAAAGCAAATGGAGATGCGAGTACCACTTTGCAGCAAGTGATCATGCTAATTTTCTGGGTCATTTCCTCAAGGTGTCCTTAAAAGTAGCAATCATCTCTGTTCAAAGCAGTTCTCTCCCATACATCAGCTCCCCAAATGTTTGACACTTTCTAATAGCTGCTTTCTGTTACCTCAAAAAGCATCACTTGGGTGGATTAGCTTTTTCTCCAGCCTTGTCCACTATGAAAACTGCAGCATCAAAAAACAACCATCAAACTCCTACCATGGCAATTTTTTCATGAATAGACATTCCATAATGATGACCATATATCTGTATAATATTGTTTTTGCTTTCAAACCCCTTTCATAGCCTTATTCTATCAGCTCTCACAACACTGGAGGTAGACAAAGAAGTATGACTGCCGCATTTTTATTTTATTTTATTTTTTCAATGCTCCAAGATTCATTGCTCATGCACCACACCCAGTGTTCCATGCAATACATGCCTCCTCAATACCCACCACCAGGCTCACCCATCCCCCCAACTCCCTCCCTTCCAAAACCCTCAGTTTGTTTTTCAGAGTCCACAGTCTCTCATGGATCATCTCCCCCTCCGATTTCCCCCAATTCACCTTTCCTTTCTTTCTCCTAATGTCCTCCATGTTATTTATTCCTTATGCTCCACAAGTAAGTGAAACCATATGATAATTGACTTTCTCTGCTTGACTTATTTCACTCAGCATAATCTCTTCCAGTCCCATCCATGTTGATACAAAAGTTGGGTATTCATCCTTTCTGATGGAGGCATAATATTCCATTGTATATATAGACCATATCTTCTTTATCCATTCATCTGTTGAAGGGCATCTTGGCTCTTTCCACAGTTTAGTTACTGTGACCATTGCTGCTATGAATATTGGGGTACAATATGGCCCTTCTTTTCACTGCACCTGTATCTTCAGGGTAAATACCCAGTAGTGCAATTGCAGGGTCATGGGGTAGCTATATTTTTAATTTCTTAAGGAATCTCCACACTGTTTTCCAAAGTGGCTGCACCAACTTGCATTCCCACCAACAGTGTAAGAGGGTTCTTTACTCTCACCACTGTTGTTCAGCATAGTACTAGAAGTCCTAACAACAGCAATCAGACAACAAAAAGAAATAAAAGGTATTCAAATTGGTAAAGAAGAAGTCACACTCTGTCTTTTCACAGATGACATACTTTACAAGGAAAACTCAAAGACTCCACCTCCAAACTACTACAACTCATACAGCAATTCAGTAATGTGGCAGGATACAAAATCAATGTACAGAAATCAGCTCCTTTCCTATACACTAACAATGAAAATATAGAAAGGGAAATTAGAGAATTAATTCCATATACTATAGCACCAAGAACCATAAGATACCTTGGAGTAAACCTAACCAAAAAGGTAAAGGATCTGTACTTGAGGAACTACAGAACACTCATGAAAGAAATTGAAGAAGACACAAAAAGATGGAGAAATATTTCATGCTCATGGATTGGAAGAAAAAGCATTGTTAAAACGTCTATACTGCCCAGGGCAATCTACACTTTCAATACCATCCTGATCAAAATTCCACCGGCATTTTTCAAAGTACTGGAACAAACAATCCTAAAATTTGTATGGAACCAGAAAAGATCACGAATTGCTAAGGAAATGTTGAAAAAGAAAAACAAAGCTGGGGGCATCATGTTGCCTGATTTCAAGCTTTACTGCTGCATTTTTAAAGATGAGAAAATGGAGGAATCTGAGACACAGCGAGGTCACAGAGCTGGCTAAGTGACCAAAATGGAACCAGAAACACCAGATTCTTAGTTTGAATTCTTCAGAACTTCAACCCCAGTGGGCTCAAGCAATGTGGCTCTTAAACCCAGGAAGTCCACAGAACAGATATTATCTTAGGCACGGGTGGCTGTAGGACTTCAAATGATATCAAGCCATAGTGTCATGGAGTCCCTGTGTGTGTGTGTGTGTGTGTGTGTGTGTGTGTGTGTTTTGCTCCCTGTCTCTGTGTGTATTTATCTGTGTGATCATTGTATATATATGCCTAAACTAATTCCTCTTTCTCTGTTTTTGTCTGTCTTCCTTTGGCTCTTTCTGCCCTTTTCTGTCTATCAATCTCTGCCTCTCTCTCTCCAGATGTTTTTCCCCATCTAGCTCTCCTCTCTTTGTTATCAGCTCTATTTTCATTTTTTAAAACTTCATTCTCAGATTAGTTTGTTCCATATGGTAACAAGATGGTCCCTTAAAGTATCAAGCTTCCGTGCTTATGGAAACGTAGAGTGTATTGGAAATATCCCTCTCTCTCCCTCCCTCTTTCCTTCTCTCTCAAAAATCAAAACAAACCACAAAACTGGCTCTGGTTTACATCACTTGGGCCATATGCCCTCATGTGGACCCTGCTGGCACCCTGGTTGACCAATCTGAGAAACATGCCGGCCATTTGGCAGGGGTCTTTTGATTCATTCCCATCAAAATCACTTGGAAGGAGGAAAACCAGTTATCTAAAGGAAGAACAGGAAGCTCTTACCAAAAAAAGAAGTCTGCTGAATTGGCAAAACAACACATATCCCTACATCCTACATTTTTAGTGCACCATATATTGCCTCCTGTCATATGGTGTTTTTAAGGTTTCTTATTCCTTTAAAGTTAGGTCAGAAAGAGAGTTCCATATGTTGCCTAAAATAATACCACATGATAACAGTCAATAAGGGTAAAAACCATGTAGACAGGGTAATCTCCTATTTCTCACAGATAAACCTCATCCATAGAGAACTTGAATGAGATAAATATATCTATGCAAAAAGAATATGATGGAAGGAATGTTTAAGCAAGTCACATCATCTGAGGCTTCATTTCCCCAGTTATCAAATGGGCTATATAATAAGTTGTAGAGTCCTTTGCAAAGCACAGAATTCATTTTGGCTGGTTCAAATAGAAAATGGTTTATTATAAGCTTTCATGATTTCTGGGAACCATCCTGGGATGCTACTAAATCAGGATCAAATGCAATTAAGAGAAATGTCCAGTCATCCCACGTACTGTACTATGGAAGCTCTATTGCAAATGTCAACCACAACTTAGACCAATGATGACAGAGATAGAGAGTAGAAGTTTCACTTAGCTGCTGCAGGAGAGCCTCCACTATTGTGTCTGTGAGAAGATCCAATCTCAGTGTACATAGCTACCACCTCTTGTTGTCTCCCACATATAAATATAGAAACTACAACACAGACTTGATCCTGGATGTAAAAGGAAGGTCTGAGATTATGGATTCTCTGAACACTTGTAGGACATTTGAATGTCAGGTCAAAAAGCATGGGCTTTAGATTCAGGCCAATCTGGGCTCAAAGATATGTGATTTTCCTTTAACTTCTTTAAATTCTTGATCTGTACCCTCTGTTAAATAGGAATTCTGCAGAGATCAAGTATTTAGAGCACCTGGCACATTGTACATACTCAACACAAAGTAGCTCTTACTGTTTTCTATGAAACTAAAAAAAAATGTGAAAATATGTAATAGACGTGCCTTTTTCTTCTGTCTTATGATTGTCTTCTTGGCCCATCTTTCTACACAATTGCACTAAATATATTTCTCTGCAAATGTTTGTTACAAAAGTCTCTTCAGATAAAATGGTAGTAATTGGCAGCCTTTATTTCTAATTTCCGATACTCCCACCTGAGACCTGCCTAGCCCCTCACCCAGCTGCACAGATAACTCCAACCACACACAAGCTGGCTCCCTGCAGCACAGGCAACTCTGCCCATGGCCCTGGATTGGGAGTCATGAGGCACTCCAGGACAGATTGCTTAGATCTCTACTTCCTGGACACCAGGCCTGTCTCCATGGCATCATTCAGCTGAAAATAGACAAGAGGTTTATTTCAAGATCCATAGAGAAGAAACAGATAGATTGTGGAGATGATTAGAATGAGACTGACAAGGCTTTCTGCAATTCCAGAACCAACCTTTCTCTTCCAGAAGCTTTTAGGCCCCCATAGTCCTATTGTCCTTCATTCCTCCTGGCCCTCACAATCAACTGCTAAACCTCATATTTTGAACTAGAATTTTAACCCAATTTTTTCTGTTTTCTATTCATTGCTTTTTGTATCCTTTATGATACTATAAGGATCTAAAGGGGAGGAATCAAGATCTATTCTTTTTCTATATCCCCCCTAGTTCCTATATCAAAAATATGGCTTTGAAGTAAATGACTTGTCTCACCTACTAATTAGCTACATGATATCAGGCAAATCACTTCCCTCAATTTTAGTGTTTGGGGCGGAGCTATTTAAATAAGATATTTAAAACGTCCAACATAATACTTGTCACAATAAGAAATAGCTCTCCTCGTGCACAGTTCCTGAAAATATGGACACTGAACTCAATCCATCCAGGTTTTTGTGTTGTCTCCTGCACTTACCGACAGTTTTTTATAACTTCATTTTGTATCATTTCTGCATCTTTAAACATCAGTCTGACAATAGTCCAGTCCATAATGTATAGTTTTGTGAGAGTTGAAGGGGACAAGCCCTAAAAAGTGCTTAGCAAAGTGTATATCTGGCCCACAGTGAAACTTCAGCAAAATTCTCCATTGCCTTCTCATCCAAGGCAAAATTCATACCAGCTGAAAGAATATAGATCATCTGAATCTTCTCAGTCTTTCAGAAACATTTTTTGGCTTTTTAAAATTAATTAAACATTGGGATGCCTGTGTGGCTCAGTCAGTTGAATGTCTGACTCGGTCCCAGCTCAGGTCATGATCTCAGGGTCATGGGATGGAGCTCTGCACCAGGCTCCACATAGAGCACAGAGTCTGCTTGAGATTCTCTCCCTCTCCCTCTGTCTAGCATCCTCCTGCCCTACTCACCAGTGCTCTTTCTCTCTAAAATAAATAAAATCTTTAAAAAATTAAATTAATTAAATATATTACACACTATCATTTTTTTTAATCACCATACCCCTTCTTCATCTCCGGAATATTGCTTGCACTTGATTATTACAAAATAAATGGTGGAGATACTTCTGATAAGTTATTATGGAGCATCAGGGCTTTTAAATACAGCAAATGAGTACATTAATCTCTGAAGTCCTTGTATTTTCTCCTCCATATTCCAAAGGCCAGAGACGGTCTGTTGAGGCAACAGGGCTCCCCCTGATGGAAGAAGGAGATTTGGGCCTTTTTGGCTCTTCTAGCCTAAGACCAGGGCAGTGCAAATATAAAGCCTCCTAGCTTCCCACACCACAGCTACTGTTATGTAGGATGTTCTCTTCTCAACAGGACTGTGGCAGCTGAATGCTACCCAAAGCTCCAACCCACAGTCCTCATCCCTGTCTCTGAATTCTTATTATGTTCCTCATTTAACTTGGGATTACTTAACTCTTGCTTGTATTTTAACTTAATATCATTCTGTTTAGTTTACTCAGCTGCTCCTGTAATTTTCACCCTAGTCCATATTGGATTTTCCACTTAAAATTAATCGTATATAAATATACCTCTAACAGAGGACCTTAAACTTCACCTTCTCTTCTATCCTGTTTCTGTGCCTACAAAATGAAAACTAGTTTAGTTTACTTTTTCAGGATGAGGGCAGTGAAAGTAGACATATTCTAGAAGAATGTTTAATAAAGGAAAACATGTACTACATGCCTGGTATGAGCCCTCAAGTTCTCTGTTAGGTGAAGAGGACAGATAGACAAAAAGAGCACAGTCCACTATGACATGAGAAGGCATGTCTATGTTTTGGCCCTCAGGGGAGGCATCCTCTATATTAATGGCTCAAACAAGGTTCAGAGATCTGTAAATGTGTCTTCTCATTAGAATCAACTATACTTTAGGGTTTTTTTCCCCTTCATGAGCATCCATTCTCCTTCTTTTGGTGATCACTCATCTCCTTGGAGGTTTTCCAAAAAAACGAGGCCATTTCATTCATCCAAAGCTTTGTTCTCCCTTTTGAATCTTTCAACTATTGGTATCTTTAATTTCTCCTCCCCATTGCTTAGTGTTTGGGTTCTCTCATCTTTGCCCTTTCCTTGCTGATTTTTTCCCTGTTTAATTCAAAAAGTGGTATGATTTTATGGTTCTATATTGTGTTTTGGCTGGAACAGGAGGTTTTCATTACTGTTCTTGCCTAGGGGAAAGAAAAGACAAGCTCAAGATCATAGTGTTTTTTCTCTGATTTTGAAGAGCCATTGACTCTTCTTGGTCACCATTTCTTAGAAGAACCAGATAGAAGTGGACAGGGTCTATCCAGTAAGAAGCCTTTGGTGGTAAGCCTTTGAAGTAAGACAATACTAGTAGCCTGAATTCACAGTAATTCACAGATTTACACAATAATTCACAGTAATTCACAATTCACTGTAATGAGGTTCCATTGTCAAGGCACTGAGACACACCTTGGGGTTGGTTTCTTGTATTTTAAATGCTAAGCATGAAGAATGAAGCTGAATTCAACAAGTGGCTGTGTCTACCATAGCAGAAAAAGAAATGCTATAGCTTCAAAGACAGCTTCAAACTTCTAATTTGGGAATGAGCCAAACTGTAGTCTCAATTTGGTCCTAGCCTTCTGATCTACCAAGTAACAGTGTGGCAAACAGAGTCTAGAGAGAGAGAGATTATCCTCTCTTTGTGCATGCAGGAAAGGGAAACTCATTTAATAGACTGAAATAATATAAAATCTAGAAGCAGCTTTCAAGATCCATTAGTACTACCTGCACATTTTTTTTTAAGATTTTATTTATTTGACATGGAGAGAGAGATCACAAGTAGGCAGAGAGGCAGGCAGGGAGGTGGGGGGAAGCAGGCTCCCTGCCAAGCAGAGAGCCCAATGCAGGGCTTGTTCCCAGGACCCTGAGATCACGACCTGAGCCAAAGGCAGAGGCTTTAACCCACTGAGCCACCCAGGCATCCCTACCTGCATATGTTTAAAGTGATGAAATCAAATCCCAGACAGTATAAATGACATGCCTGGTGCCACCTATCTATTAATGGCAGACTAAGATTCAAACTCATGGTATTAGATCTCCTATCCATTGCTCTTTGAACTCTATACAGTTCCTGTCTTTGGGGAAATATTTGTTGTTGGTCCTTGCAATGAGAGAAATCTTAAACATTACTATTAAAAAAAAAAAAAAAAGACCTGCCAATTTTGTGTTATGGGTCCCCAGTGTTCTAAAAAAAGACCTGCCAATTTTGTGTTATGGGTCCCCAGTGTTCTAGGAATCTTAAATATTTCCATCATCCAGACACGTATTCTGATAATAAAGTTTGAGTCAGTTGAAAAGTCACTAATTTTGCAGTTAAAATACACGATGTTCATCCATGTTAAAGTCAGAGTAGCAAGCAGATGGATACTGAATCCTCATTGTAGAGATCAATACAAGGACTTCCTATCTTAACAGAGGATTAGCTTCTAAAGCAAATACCAAAAATAGTCAAAATCATCCTTCAACACCCCACAAAAGGCACTACCTTGGCGATCGTAATACTAAAAGCATATCCAACACAGACTACATTTGCTCCTATTTTGAAACAGATTGCTCTTTCTTCAGTTGAGCACCAGATGAAGTGGTGAGTTGGCTTACATTCAGGGGCAATGTTGTATGAAAAATATGTATCTTTAAACACTAAACACTCAGCAGAGTGAGATGCTCACTCCATGGGAAGTATGAGAGAACTTAGTATCAAGGGAAGAACAGCAGATCTATAGCTCCTGTGTCAGGCTGCCTGGGCTATATGTTTGAGGGGAGTTAACAGGCATGTCACCTGCATTATTTAAACTCTAACCTCCCTCTTTGCTTCTTCTTTTCATTGCTGAGCTTCTGGAGTTAAAATTGTCAAAATTCAATGTTTGTTGGGACTTCACTGAATTTACCTGTGAAATTGAGTCAGGTTGCTTATTATAAATCACTGACTCAGAATAATGGAACTACATATATAAACATATGTACTTTTTCTTCCTGATTTCTCTGCCCGAAAGCTCCTGTGCTTTCATTTCAACCACATTTATCATCACATCAATTGCATGGTGACAGTTTTTAAAAATTGGTGTAAATGGAAGTGAAAAGAATGGGGTTTTAATTGTGGTTCTACAATTAACTAGCTGAAAAACCTTGTAAAGTTTGTCTAACCTTTGAATCTCAAATTCCTTGTCTTCAAAGACAGACTCAGATAAGACACTCAAGGTGACTTTCAATACTAAATTTATGTTAGGAGTTTATAGAGCTGGTTACTGCAAGCACTGGGGCTTCAACCAAAAATAGAACACAAGACTGCAGTTTAGCACTATGATGCTTCTTCCTACTTTCCCCCTCCTGTTCTTCCTTCCTCTCCTTCCTTTCCTAATCTCTTTGATCTCTTCCTCCTCTTGTCTCTTTCCATCCCTTTCTCCCTCCTTTCTTCCCTCCCTTCCAAATCATAATTGAGTGCCTGGTATATGCTAGAGATGGCACAGGCCCCAGGGATACACAGATAAACTTGGGATGAGGCCATACTCTCTCTGGTACATTGAAAAGTCTTTCCTTTTCACTTACCTTAAATGCAGCTGAGCAAGTCCAGTCTGATACTATTGTCATAGAGTAATTCAGTGTGAAGTTTCTTTGGAAAGTCACATCCTTTATCTAATTCGGATAAGCAAAAGTACTTTTTTAGGTTCCAGCAAGGAGTCACACAGATCTGCCTAAATTATTGAAATGTTTCCTGAAGCTGTCTATGCTCTATTTGTTGGTAAAGAAATAAAAAGGACTAAAAGCTCTGAGCATAGTATTCAGGGACACGTGGACTCTTTCTTCCATTATACTCCATTCATCTCTAGGGCCATTCATCTCCAGTACCACAAGAAAATAATGTGGTTCACAAGGAAGAGCCCAGGTATGGAATTATACAGACATAGTTTCCATGGCTCTAGTACTTACTAGCTGGGTCACCTTGAGTACATAGCTTCACCTCTCAAAGTTGCTGATTCTGCATCTATAAAATTTAAGTGATATTATCTATCTAGCAGTCTGTAGTGAGGAATGACATTGTGTAGGCAAAGAGACTGAGAGAGTATTGCACACATAATACATACAGAAGAGAAGGTAACTGAGCATAATTATGAGCATAATTCAAGGGAAAGGAATTCACATTCACATAGCACCTGCTATGCATCAAGGATAATACTATGAAGCTAAGCCAGGCTACAGTGACAGATTGGTCTCAAAGTACATAGAATTTCAAAACAAAATAGAAATTCATATATCATTCATCTAACAGTACAAGTGGATGTTCCTGGTGGCAGCTGGCCTTCCTCCACATGGTAATACTGAGACCCAGCCTTCTTCTGTCTTGCGGCTGGGCCACCCTCAGCATCATGTACATTCAGATGACAGAGAGAAGGGGAGGAAGGCATCCCTACTTCCTGAAAGCCTTGGTCCAAAACTGATCTGTGTCTGCTGCTCTGACACCATCACTGAGAACTCACCAGGCAACGTCTGGTTGTACACAGAAGCTAGGAAATATAGTCACTGTTGGGAAACCACCCCCCAGAAATGATTATACACCAAAGAAAAACAGCAAAAGCTTACTCTGCTATAGTGACAGACTGTGAAGCCACTTAAATCTGTGGTATAGATTTTATCACCCCCCATCCCACTGATAATTTTAAGTCAGCTATTAAGTAACCTCCAGGTCACCAGGATCTAAGTCTAGTTTTTGACTGCAAGGCTGGCATTCCCAGTCTTGCCTCCCTATGGTCTTATGAGACAGAGTTCACAGACTACCGAATGATGGTTCGGTTAGACCCACATAGGATGCCCAAAATGGTATTAATTTACACAAAAGATGTACATTTATAGATCTTTTTTTAATAAATCAGAATATTTGTTGACTCTGTATCCCCACTGTAGCAAGACAACAATTGCCTGAAGATTACCCCTGGCTTTCAGTGCTTTTGATGGGGCATGTGCCTCCAGGGTCACTCACCAGTATCCACTATCTCCCCAGTTTATCTCTGTCCAATTCCAACCACTGGCATCATCTGCTTAGACTTTCTAGGCTTTTGAACCTGTCACCTCTGCTATAAAAGATATCTTTATTTCTTGACAGGAAGTGTCAACATTTTGCTCTCAAACTTGTGATAGTCATGAGGAGAACAAAGAAATTAAATACATGTTTCTTTTTGAAACTGTCAGAAAAAGACTACTTAATACTTTCTACCTCTTCACATTTTGTGCTTCCCTCCACTATTTCTCACTCCATGTTTATTGTTCAATCCTGATTCACAAAACCATCTAAATAAATTTCCCTGCAGCTTGGCCCCAGTGAGTACAGTAGAGCTCTCCTTATTCCACAAGATTGGTTTTCTGTCTCATTTTCTAGTTCCCTCCCTCTCTGCACTTATCTACAACTCTCATTGCACTCCCAACAATAGCATTGTTTCTATCAGTCCTGGCCATCTAATCAATGCATCAGCTGTTTGTCAATGAGCCCAGAGAGTTTTGACTCCACATTTTCAAGATTAGAGTTCAGTAAAATGCAAAAGCAAGGACAAAGGACTGAGGGAAGAATGGAACTGATTGGAGAACAGGAGAGCAAAGCATGGGCCAATAATCCATCCCTTCTATGGGCCTGTCCCCTAACCCTGAAAATCATTGCAGCCTGAAGCATGAAACTTCAGGGATGGAGAGTGTCTGGCCTGATCAATCTCATCACACTTAATTTCTTGCAATTTCAATTCAAAGTCATAACTCTGATTCATCAACAAGATTCTGCTTTGATGTTGTAGTAATTTGTAGCATGGGAAGGTCTCCATGAAATTCTCAATTTCTCTATTGGGTTTCCCAAGGGCATATTTTCTTAAGTAGTTGCCTTACTATGTGCACTTTCTGTCAATTGGAACCTCCATTCAACTTTCTAATTGACCATTCTTCTGCACTTATTACATTAATAATCCTTTTTCACCTTCCTCAAGCAACACTTCGAAGTGGAAGATGAAGAAAACTATATTACCATTATTCCAA
>CM053607.1:42641487-42668872 GCA_028646535.1 Procyon lotor | reverse complement strand
CTACAGCCTAGCAATCACACTACTGGGTATTTACCCTAAAGTTACAAATGTAGAGATCCAAAGGGGCATGTGCACCCAAATGATTATAGCAGCAATGTCCAAAGTAGTCAAACTATGGAAAGAGCCTAGATCTCCATCAACAGTGAATGGATAAAGAAGATGTGGTGTGTGTGTGTGTACACACACACACACACACACACACACACACACACACACACACTGGAATACTATGCAGCCATCAAAAGAAATGGAATCTTGCCATTTGGAACGATGTGGATGGACTAGAGGGTATCATGCTGAGCAAAATAAGTCAATAAGAGAAAGATAATTATCCTATTATCTCTCTTCTATGAGGAATTTAAGAGGCAGGGCAGGGGAATCGTAGAGGCTAGGGAGGGAAAAACTGAAACAAGATGGGTTCAAGTGGGAGACAAATCGTAAGAAACTCTTAATCTCATGAAACAAACTGGGGGCTGCTGAGGGGTTGGAGGTATAGGAATAGGGTGGCTGGGTATGGACTTGGGAGGGTATGTGGTATGGTGAGTGTTGTGAAATGTATAAGCCTGATAATTCACAGACAGATTTCCCTGAGGCAAATAATACATTATATGTTAATAAAAAAAAAAGAAAGAAAAAACAAAAAAGAACTTCATATTGTGATTTGAAAACAGACTATTTTAAATTGTTTTTCTTATAAAAAAGGCATAAGTATCTCTCTGATGTGGAAGTCAGGTTGGATTATCATAAATTTAAAAAGAAAAGTCATCCTTCTCTTGACAAATCAACTACATAATACTATTCTAACCTTTGGAATGTAAGTGACGTTCTTTAAGACCTATAGATTGGTAAGGACTAGGATTCATTAGGATTGCATATTAGGTATGTCTTTGAATGCCCAGGATTATTTGGTGAGGAAAATACTGAAATTTATACCACTATATCTATGTAGATTAAGAGAATCAAGATTTGTTGCCCTCAATAGTGGTTCAAGCCAGGGACATACTAATATCTACCCAATCTGTAATTATTCAATTGCATTAATTCAATAGAGAAGTAATTCCTGTAAGGGTTAATTACGCATCAACCACTGGGGAGTCAGTGAGGTTGAGAGTGCATTAGAACTGATTCACACAGACCTAGTTCTAATTTCACCTCTGCCACCTTTTCTGGGCTACTTGACCTTGAAAAGCTACTTAATTTCTCAGTATTAGTTTCTTCTTCTGAAAAATAAGCAAAATAATATCTACTTTACACAATGATTACAAATATCCTCTCTCTCTATCCATATCTCATATGTGTGCATTAATCTGGCATAACATTCAGTGGCAGTTGTTATTGCTGTATTCTGCCCAACTCAACTGTAAACTTAGGTACCACATCTAATAGCTCTCATTTTTCCCCATTGGTATGAGAATTGGACAATATAATTCATCTCATATGCTGATATCATTTATCATCTCATTTTCACTCCCTATTTGGTTAAGAGAAGCTGAGGGTATAGGACTAAAAAATTATAAAAATGCTTAATTTCAATGCCAACAGTACCTGTGGGACAGGAAATATTCCTATTATTGCCTATTCCTTTCAGTTGGGGGAAGAAAGTCTGGAAAAACTTACAAAGCCCTCCCTTTAAAATTTCCCCTAGGATCTCCATCAAAACCTCCTGCAAATAACTGGCTCAGAAGCAAAGAATCTTATTCAGAGATGAGTAATCACAAAGAAATTTGTAAAAGTTGTCAATTTTATAGGTAGATACTATGCAGAGCAAGAGGGGAATTGAACAGGAAAAACTAATGAAAACAATAAACACTCAACAAAAAATATTGCCATGGAGATGATATAATTCTGACCAATTTTAACTGTGAACACAGCACAACAAAACCGCCTTGTGAAACAATCATCACTAAAATCCAGAGATCAAGTTAGAACCTTAAAGTCTAGAAAAATATTATAAGAATACAGAAAGAAAAAAAAGATAATGGAACTAGTTGGTATAAAGAAAGAAATGGAGGATAGAAGGGAAGGCAACAAAAAAAAATGAATCTGACATCGGAAGCAACACAAGGAGAAACAAAAGCTAATACAAATGCAGGAGACTGCAGAATGAAGGAATAGAAAAAGTTAAAAAAGATTCATGAGGGCAATTAGTAATATCAAAGGTAGATAGGGCTGTCTGTTATGTGTATAATTGAAGACTTTTATGAGAAAAATGGAAATAGGCAACAAAAGCAGATATTAGGAATTATAATTAAAAAAAAGTAAACACAGAGAAAGAGTTGGATGTATAGTTTGAAAGGGTAATCTATGTTCTAGAAAAGAGGTGACTGAGAATGACCAATCCGATGACATACCCTTATGAAGTTACTGCTATCAAAGATAAAGAGGGAATCCTTGGGCAGCCAAAGAAAAAAGATTTAAGTCCTGGGTAAGGAGGGAAAATAGTTTTAGCAAAGGCTGAAAAACAGGTAGATTTGCCTTAAAAGCCCCCAGGGATAGAAAATATGGCTTCAGAACCTTACACCCAGCCAAACTACCATTGCATTTTTAAATATGCAGGAACTTAGGGAATATCATCCCCAAGAGTCTTCACTAAAAAATCTGTTGGAGAAAAAATTTCAGCCCATTCATTTAAGAATGTAAAAATTACAGCAAAAAGACTTGTGGGGGGAGGACTGAATCTATGTAACTACAGGACTAAGACTAAATGTCACGTAGAGATAACAGTTTTAGAGGAGAATATTACATTTTATTTCCCAGACAAAAATTGAGAGAAGAGGGACAAATGATAGGTGGTATAGATACAGTGATTTTCTTACATTTTATAGTTCAGAATAATAAAGTGAACACTGAAGTGTAATAGAAGAGAAGAAAACACTAGCAAAGGTAATAGTAAACTGAAATTGGGTGGTAGAATAAGGAGGAAAAGAGGAGCTATTCTAATTTTATCAATGTTTATAACGAAGTTGATAGATACTATTTAAATAAATTAGAGGATTAATAGTTATTACTGTTATCATTAAAATACTTATACATTAAGTATAAGCTATCCAAATTACCAAAAATGCATACACACAAAAACAGAGAACATTAGGCTTAAAAAAAATACTAAAAAAAGCCCCATGCTCTTTAAGTTAAGCATATTAAAAATTAGTGTAGCTATGACTACTTTTCTATGTTAGATCAGTAGGGTTTATATGGTCCAATAGCCAATAAACTAAATGCCATTTAAGTAATGAGTGTTGTTTTCCCCTTTAAGCTCTATCAGAAAATCTTAGAAATTAGATGACAGATAAAGGTTTTTTTGCACCTTGAAATTAGGTAAACTTTTTCATTAACAAATCAGCTAAATAATACCCAAATGTCAACTTCTTAAATAAAAGTGTCACTTATTTTTCTTAGAAGTGTGGGAACTCTTCTGAGTCAAGCGTGCACTTGTGCATATGGTATACTGAATGACAGTTAACAAGATTTGTTAGTTGAGTGAAGGACAGCAGTACTTAGAAAGCATAGTGGTGCCAAGTCTCCAACCCTTCCCACTTGAGGGGTAGTGGTGAAGAGATATTAGTTTGCTAGGGCTGCTGAGACAAAGTACCACAAACTGGGTGGTACCTACAGATATTTGTGATCTTACAGTTCTAAAGGCTAAAAGTCCCAGATCAAGGTGTTGGCAGGATTGGTTCCTTCTGAAGACAGGAGAGAGAATCTGGTTCATACCTCCCTCCTTGCTTCTGCTGTTTTGTTGGCAATCTTTTATGTGCCTTGGCTTAGAGACATATTCTCTTTATTCCTGCCCTCATGTTCACCTGGTGTCCCCTCTCTGTACATGGTTATATGTACACACTCCTCCTTTTTATAAGGATACTATCATTTTAGATTAGGGGCCCACCGACTTCACTGTGACCTCCATCATAACTTGACTAATTACCTCGCTATGCCTCTATTTCTAGCTGAAGTCATAATCTTAGGTAGGGGTTAAGACTTCACATATGAGTTTTGGGGAGACAAAAACCCACATCAAGAGAGAAGAGAAAGTGGTGGTTCTGAACTGATAGAGTGGACCATCTAACCTGTCAAAGCAGACAAACAAGACTGAACTGTATGCCCATTGAAATCAGGTGCCATTGCTGGAATACATGTTAATTTTCACTGGCACCTCTTACAGGTTCTCTACTTCCTAAGTAGATACTTCTGTTTATTGATATGTTATTGATGTAAAAGAAGCTAAATGAGTACATTAGAGTATGAGAAGAAATTAGGATACAAATCTAAACTAGGACATCTAATAGGTGAACAGAAATATTCTTGAATTTTTGAGACTTTTCAAATTTACTAATAGTTCATTATGCTCCAGAATACTGTTTATGAGCAACCTAATATCATTAAATGAGAATAATTTACTGTTACTGGATCCAAGCAAGTCTTCTGAAATCTTACCTGGATTATTAACTCCTCAAAGAGACACACGTACTTTGCTTTGAGGCTAACCATACTGTAGTAGTTCTTTGTAGGTAACACACGTTGGTAGAGGTGAGAGTCAGAGTGGCTTGGTGTTGTACTTGTTGGAATGAACCCAAGTGTATATAAAGACCTTTTGTATCTTCCAGATAGCACAGAAACTGTATCCCACAAATTTCAGCTTCAGTTAATGGATCAGTGCTTGCTAGGGTAGGGATATCATATATAATAGGGTCATGGGCAGTATGAGATAATATAGGATGCTACTCAAAAAGGAGTAATAGAACACCGATGTCTATAATGGTATTTTTCTTTTTTAGTTTTCCTTTTGTATTGAAACAATCAAAAGAACTGGTTATCACAATTTGGTGCTAGCTTGATTTTAATCCTTAACACATCCTAATTTCCCTGGTAACACAAAGGAAGACATCAAAGCTCAGGTTTTCAGGTAGGTGCTATTCTTTTTTTGCAATGTGATGTTCCTTTTATCATTACTTTTTAGTTATGGCAATTGATAGAAATACCGTATTTTTGGAAGGGACAAGTATTCTTTAAATTTAAAAGTTAATTTTTTTAAACTACAAAATAAATAACAGTCATGTAGTTAAGCAAACATTTGAAAAGTGGCATACAAATGACTAAAATTTGGAAACCACTGAATTCATTCTTTCATTTATTCCGAAGGCATTTGCATTATAAGAACAAAGCATTCCATTGGATGCTCAATAAATGTATTTAGTTGCAGGAAAAATTACACTCTGTACACAAATTTGCATGTTTTATTGAACAGCATGCAAAAACCCAGAGATCTGACAGATCTCTCTTTGGTTGGAATAGAACCAGAGCTGAATTGCAACCATCTTTGTAGCTGGTGGCAAGGCCTCCTCCTTTCTTTCTGTTTTTATTCTTAGCTTCCATTTTCCATTGGGTTTGATCCTGCAAGCCACCTCTGATCCTTTTGGGAATAGGCAGAGTATATAAAAAGGGAGGTGATTAATCAGTATTTGTTGAATAAATGAATACGTAAGTGAATGAATAAGTAAACAGAAAAAACAGATGAGCTGAGAGAAGGAATTCCAATGATCTGGTTGTTCTCAACTCCCCGGTTTTAGTAAGGAGGGTTAATGCAAAGAGCACATTGTGATTCCAACAAGGAAGACAACACACTCTGCATGGTCCAGATGGGGAATACGAAATCTGAACCAGCAGGTATTAGAGAAGACACTTAGTGTTTATCTTCCCTCCAGATGTGTTCTCAGGGCTGGCTGATCATCCCATGAGAACAACAGATACCAAAATGACTTCTCAGGCAAGTCAGAGAAGATGGAGCTTATGGTCATCTTGCCTAACTTCAGGATTAACTGTATTAATTTATAATTCAGGCAATCATGAAAACAAAAGTCCTGGTTATTAGTGGAAAGGAAGTTATAAAATCACATTTGAGTGTGAATCCAGTTTGAATTAAGAGAAAGGGAGAAATGACATGTCTTTGTTCTCTGCTCAGAAAGGGCATCAGCATGATACCGAAAGCTCTTCTGGGGGACAAGAGAAAATCCCAGGTGGTTTAGTGAAAGTTGTTTTCATCCTAGTTGATGGGATGATTCATAGGCTGTTGGAGAAAATATCAGTGGCAAAGAGAAATAGCAATATGAATGTAACCTATTATTCCTACTCTTCTAACTTTTAGCACTCTTTACTTTGTAATGTAGTAATTCACACACATCTTCACTTTCCTTCTAAATTGGACTCTCACAGAAAGCAGGATCTACTTCACTCATTTTTGTATTCTCCATCATACCCATCATTTGAGATACAATAGGTGCTTGGTATATAGCACCCATTAATTAAATATATAAATAAAAGTAGACATTTGAAAATTGTTACAATTGCCGTAAACACATTTTTCTGCCACTGTGTGAGCACTTATCATGAACCAGACACTACATTTACCATCAGGGGAAACTAAAAATCAGTGCAACAGCCTCATCTCTTAAGTACCTGATACAACCATAAGCACAAGTAACTTTAATACAACTGAGAACATGAGAAACAGAGTGAAAAATGGGATAAGGCAAAAAAGATGAAGTACGTGGAAAAAGAAGAGCCAGGGGTTGCTTAGGGTGGAGACGGAAGAAGGAGCATCTGATGAAAACTTTGAAGGACAATATTCAACAGGCATAGATAACTCTGAAATAGGACATCCCAATGGAATATTCTACCCTAGAGAATATCTGGAGATGGGATAGAATAGGGTGTGTTTGAGAACACTGGGTAGTTTGGAGGGGCTACAGGAATGTCCAAAATGTAGGGTGTGTGTGTATGTGAGGCAGGGAGGGGGGATGTAAGGAGAACAGAATCAAGGAGTTAAAGACCATCAGGGCACAAATTTCACAGAGTCTTAAAAACCCAGTGAAGCCATTTGAATTTAAACAATGAAAGTTGTTGAACAAGGGGCATGGCATTATCTTAGTTGCTTTCCAGGGTCTGGACACAACAATCAGCTCATGTAATCAACAAACCTAGGGAAGAGTTATCTACACCCTCTCCTCCAGGGCCATTCTTATCCTTCCAGGTATCAGGTGCACACCATCCAAAAGAAGGCTCCAAGAGAGGTCAGCTAACTCAAGGAATGGCTCCCTGCTGGAACGTCATTCCGAGTACCAAGAAAAGATGATGTAAGAAGGTAGTGGGAGAGTCCTTCTAAAGCACAGGACATGTTTGTCTCTATTTGAGGTGACTATTTAAAAAAATTCTCTCCTTAAAAATTCGCCATTAAAGAAAATGACCTAAGCATTTATTTTTACTGTTTTTCCCCTCAAATACATTTATTTTTTCAGTGTTCCAAGATTCATTGTTCATGTACCACACCCAGTGCTCCATGCAATCCGTGCCCTCCTCAATACCCACCACCAGACCTGACCAACCTCCCACCCCCTCCCAGCAGGAAATATATTCCTGGGCAATCAAATACCCAGAGGTGATGAGAGAAAGCTCTACTTCACAAAGGAACGTCAGCTGATGAGGGAGAGTAAGTGATAGAAAAAGTATTTTGCAAAGCTTTAATGTAATTGATTCAGGCACAAATTTTCAATTGGTGCTAAAGCTATAAGGTGAAAGGATATATAAGCAAATGATGAATAAAACAAAAGTGAGATCTCATTGTTCCTCTGGTTAAAATTCAACATAGGCCATTTTACTAAGAACCCTAGTCCTTATAGAGGGCCCAAAAGCCTCACACAATCAGAACCCATTACTACTCTGACCTCAATCTTCTTATGATACCCTCCCCATTTGTCCCTCTCACTTCGGCCACATCGACCTCCTTACTATTCTCTGGATATAGCAATTATGCACCCTTTCTTAGATCTTTCACTTACTAACCCTGTCATCCGGATTACTCTTCCCCCAGATATCTGCATGGCTAACTCATTCCTGAGAGAACTTCTCAACATCCTATTTAGACACACCCCTCCCCACTGCTACCCTCAAGTAGTCCCAGCCCTATTCTTTGTTTTTCCTTATGAGGCATTTACTAACTCCTAACCTATGATATAATTCACTTGGCAGCGATTTCTGTGTTTTGTTCTCTGCAAAAATCCCAGGCATCTAGGACAGCACCTGAAATGCAGTCATTGTTCAAATATTTGTTTAATATATTAAATAAAAGGCTATGGTCAAAGGAGTCTTTTGTGAGTTACACTTGTAAGTGGCTCATGCACGGCCATGCGTGCAATTGGAGCACAGATCACAAGTGTGGCCTAGTCTCTGTGTTACATGAAGGGGCAAGCTTGGCCCATGGGCATTCACTACCATAAATATGTGAGAAGTGGTGCCTAATTAGAGGATAAGGGAAATGTATTAATGTTGAGAAATTAATGAGCTTGGGGAAAAGAAAATCAGTGCCTCTGACAAAGAAATCTGTTAGAAAAATATAAATGCAGCAGAGGCCAAGAAAAAGGGCGATGCCAATTTCCAGACTTGGGTCTTTCTGCTTCAAAGATCCACAAGTTTTGCTTTTTCTGATAAACTTCATTAAACAGCCAACAGAACTCTCTCAACACCCTGGCAGCTTCTTTGAACTTTTATTATTTTGTGAGCCATTCTAGAAACCAGCTCAGGGTCGGCACACTGGTGATGGAATGTCAGGGGAAAAAGGCTGTCTGCTTCCTGGATCTGTGAGGACCTTTCTCCATGGAGGAGGGGGTATTGGGTATCATCACCTATTTGGAATCAGGAAACAGAGGGGAAGAAGCAGAAAAAAGCAGCCCCACCTCAAGGGAGCCTGTGAAGTTTTTCCATTTTCCCTCCTATAACCATCTTTTTCTTTGTTCCTCAGATTATGATCTTTTATGTTTTTCATTCCAGCGGTTCCAGGGGTCTGCAAATCCATGAGCAGTAGACATTATCTCTAGATTAAATAAATATGAGTTTGTGTACACCTATGTTTTTGAAATGTGGGTGTGTTAGTGGGAATAATGAAATATGAATACTATTAAAAGTGGTGTGGTGCATGAACAATGAATCTTGGAACACTGAAAAAATAAAATAAAATTAGTCAAAAAAATGTTACTGAATTCATAGGGTGGTTTGTCATAAGGCTCAACACAGAAACCTTTTGTCACAGTGGTTCAGATAAACAGTTTGCTCTTATCACAAAAGACAAAATCTTCTGTGGAAAAGATACAACAGGGATAAATCATCTAAGTCAATTTCCTATTTACTTCATTAATATGATGGAAAACCAGAGAGATGGAGACACTAAGGCCTCATGGTGAAATGATAGGTCTGGGGTAGAACCCAGGTCTCTGGAAGCCAACCCCAGCGCACTATCCTGCCAGCAGACCCCAGCCTTTCGACATTCCTCACTGAATGCATGCTCCCTTTTGATTGTGCAACCTCTTGCTAAGGTGGTCAGAGTGCTCAGCTGAGAGGTGGGTCTTACTCTTCCAGGAAAGACCTGCTTATTGCAGAGAAAGCAGCTGTTGCCCACTCTCAGGCAATGCAGCACACACAGGTTCTCAGGAGAGGTAACCCCACCCACCACTTCCCTTCTACTACAGAATCAAGTAGCTGGCGGCACAGAGTCTCTTCTTAGCGCAAACCAATCCATTTTTTTCCGTACAGCAGTGTGAGTGGTATTTCTCAAGACAGAAATCCATGAATCAATTCAACAAGTCTTTGAGCACGTTGTATGTGCTGTGCACTGCAAACATATCAGTGAACAGTCCCTACCCTTATGTTGCTTATGCAGAAGTGGTATGAGACAGTAAAGAGACATGTCAAGGGTGGTAAAGGTGTCAGGATGGAAAATGTAGGGCAGGGAATGGAGATATGAGGTGTGTTTGGTTCCAAAAACTTGGACCAAAATCTTGAACGTGCCTCTCAGAGCTCTGTGTGATCTGGCCTCCTTGAGGCTCCAGGCTGCCTTTCTAGGCTCATCCTGTATAGGCCTTTCCTTACTTACAACCCAGCCACACAAGTTTTCTTTCAGATCCTGAACTCTACCCTGAAATTTCCCATCACTGGGCCTTTGCACATGCTGTTCCCTCTCTATCTCAAGCTTCTTACCTGTCTCCTAGTAAATTCCTCTAGAAGATTCCTCAATTGCTACTTCATCAGGAGAAGCATTCCCCCCACTCCCCTTCCAGCACTACAGCTCTTCTTCTGAGCATTCACCACATTCATAGTTTATATTCTTGTGGTTGGTTGTCTTTCTTCTCTACTAGGCTGTGAACTCTACAAAGGCAGAGACCATGTAACATTCGGCTTAGCCTAATACCTAACATAGTAGATGTTCAATAGATATAAATGGAATGAATAAAAATTCTCTAGAGATTCTCTTTATGGACTGTGAAGTTTCCCTTAGCTAGTGATTTTGGATGCTCCCTATGACTTTCTTGAATTTTTTCGTACTGAGAAAACATGTAATCATTTAAAGTAGACAAATAGTCCCATACAGTACTCTCACAATGTAATACATTCATATCACAATTGGCAGGTTTCCACATTTTCATTACTCCACGGGGAGTACATGTACATATAACCTGTACCCATTAAGCAGCCACTCCCCCACTGTCCTCGACCTCAGCCCATGGCAACCACAAATCTGCTTTCTATCTCTATGGACTTGCTTATTCTAGATATTTAATGTAAGCAGAGTCACACAATATTGACCTTTTATGTCTGGCATCTTTTCCTTGTTAACATAAGTTCCAAAGTTCATTTGCATCATAGCATGTATCAGAAATTCACTTTATGACTAACATTCCACTGTATGGATATGCCACATTATATCCATCTGTTCATCATCTGACGGACACTTGAGTTGGTTTCACTTTTTGAGGATTGCAGCTAGTATAGCTATGACCATTCATTTACAGGATTTTTTGTTTTTATTTTTGAATTACTTGTTCTCATTTTGGGGGAATGCATACTGAGAAAAGCAATCGCTGAGTCACATAGTTATTTTAATTTTTTGAGGCCTTTTGGATAGGAAGAATGGAAACCTATGTTTGTTAGTTGCTAAGGTGTGCTCCTCGTTGCCCAACATTCCATGTCGCCAGAACCACCGGATTCCCCTGACTTGCCCCTTGTGTTACTTTGCAGGTAGAGAATAACGTTACACATACTCTGGGTGACCATCACGGACACTCTGTCTCTTGTCCCAACATCCCACCAGTATGTGTCCTTCACCCCCACTGATTTTCTTCATCACTGCCTCCTTTCAGTGCATGACCTATTTTCTTTTAAAAGCCATTAACCTCCATGGGGGCTAAGAAAACAGGTTTAAATGTGCCTTTGCAGCAAAAAGTTGCTCAGAAGTTCTGATAGAAAGAGACATTTCCCTCGGGTCTATTGATTTACTTAGGTAAGCTAGTCTCAAAGTTTTGTAAACTTGGGAAAATTATTTAACCTGATTCAATTTTCTCATCTGTAAAGTAGGAATAATACCTGTTTTGTATAGCTCAATGCGGAATATAGGTAAAATGCCTGGAGTTATGTCTGGCACATAGCACATTTTAATATAAAATAGTCATTTGTTATTTTTCTCTGAGCTAAGGTGCTATAGAGATTTATACTTGTTTTAATCCAGACATTAACATTTTCATCTTTTCTATATCCATTAATAAGAAGCTATAATCTTTAATGAATCAAACTGTACCCACTGCTCTGAGTGAGGCTTTGCTATTGCTTCTCATTGCATTTAGAATAAAACCCAGCCCTTTTCCAAGGCCTCCATGGGCTCTGACCTGGCCCCTGCCTCCTTTGCCCCTTTGTTCTCAGCCATCTCTCCATTTCTCTCAGGCTCCCACCATGCTGGCCAGCTGACTCCTTGTGGTCTCAATTTATTTTCTGCCTCAGGTCCTTGGCATCTGCTCATGACCCAGCCTAGAACCTTGTTCTCCAAGCTTTCTGAAGCTTTTCTGTAATAAGGAATCTGCTATCCACTTAGTTAATTGCTTCCATTCTGACAGCCCATTCTTTATGTTTAACATCTAAAAGAAAACAAATTCAGAATTTTTTTTTTGTTACTATACGCTTTTTGTTTTCCTTCATAAATGACTTTTTTTTTTTTTTTAACCTGGGTATGCTCGGCACCCCCTTTCTAAGGTGTGAGTTTTGTGAGGTAAGGAACCTGTTCTGTCTTACCCTCCTTTGCATACACAACGTTGCCTACTAGGAGCCTCCTGCCCTTTGTTGAATGAATGAAACCTTGATGTTTCTTCCATCTTGGTGGCAAAATTATGTCTAGTGAGGGGCGCCTGGGTGGCTCAGTCGTTAAGCGTGTGCCTTCAGCTCAGGCCATGATCCCAGGGTCCTGGGATCGAGCCCCGCATTGGGCTCTCCACTCAGTGAGAAGCCTGCTTTTCCCTCTCCCACTCCCCCTGCTTGTGTACCCTCTCACTGTGTCTCTGTCAAAAAAGATAAATAAAATATTTAAAAAAATCATTTCTAGGGAGCTTTACTTCCAATCCCATAAGGAAATCAAAAGCAATAGGAAGAGTTGATATAAGAACATTTCCACTTGCAATAAGGAATATTAAAAGATGTAGTTATCTTTTCAGAAGTGGCTTAGACACTAGTTGGGGGGGTGTCACAGTTTTTAGTGGAATATGGAGAATACAATGAGAATCAACTCTCAGAATAAAGAAACCACAGGAATATGATAATATCAAATGATCTAATTACTGAAAATAAGATGGAAAGGGAATTTGAAAAATGCAGTCATGCAGAAAGTTCTGGGGGCAGGAATGGTAGTGGGAGGGACCATGAAAGGACACAAGGAGATGGGAGGGGACAGAGATATTCATTAGGTTGGTTGTGGTGATGGTTTTGCAGGTGTATTCATGTTACAAACTAAATACAAGGTTTTAAATGTATGCAGTTTATTGCATAGTAATTATGCCTCAATAAAGCTGTTAATAGCAGTAAAAAGATTATGTGGAAAAAAATCACCACCAGTGCAGTAAAATGGCAGTCATGGATTTTCTCTGGCTGTGAGCTCAGAATATAAGTCTCTGAAGGTAGAGATAATGCATCTCATTTACACTAGCCATTCTGGAAAGGGACACCGGTGAGGTCCACATGCAGGTGAGGGACAAAGAAGAGTCCAAGCAGCAGCCGTGGCCTTCTGTACTTCACCTCTGTGCTCATGGGGGCTCCCCTCCTGGGCGAGCAAAGGCGAAGACCTCCTCCCCACCCCACTGCATCAGGCACCCTCAACAGAAAGCTTACAGCCCAGACAAGCAGCAGAAAATTGTGCTGTTACTGTGTTTTGTTTTTACCTAAAGCAGTGAGAAGCTCAGACGCACAGACCAGAAGCTCCTATGGAAAATCTGCCATTTCCCACAGGGCTTTGACTCCTCTTCTTAGGTTGTCCCCAACTACTGAATACCTTCAGGTTATGGAAACAGCATTTCTTTTCTTTTCCTGCCTTTTCCTCTGCTCACATTTTTTCTTTCCTTCTTGCTCTATTCCCCCCTTTGCATATGAAAAATGAATGAACATTTGGCGAACACTGTGGGGCCAACTGCTTTCCTTACATTCTTTAATCCTTAAATCCACCACAGGGAACACTTACCATCACTCTTTCTATTTTACAGATAGGGAAAACATCGCTGTCCCAAGTTCAGAGGCCTGGGGAGTCCTGCTTCTTGGGAATGCACAGCCCAGATGTGACCATGGGACAACTCCAACATCTGCACTTTCAACTCCCAGACATGGACAGCTCTTTTGACGAGTTCCCCAAACTTCCCTCTTTCCTTCACACAGGTATTAATGTATGTGAAGCCTCCATTGGGTGAAGGAGCATAGTAAATGGTAAGGCAAGTGGTCCTTGCATACTACAAAGCATAAAACAATTGTTTAATAACCAGGTGCTTTATGATCGGCACATACTATACAGTAAGTCAGAAACCTATGCACCAAAATGTGTCAATGGTCATCTGCGTCATAATATGACGGATGAGATTTACTTTCTTCCTTTGCTTATCTGTATTTTCTTAAATATTTGGGATGACCACATATTACTCATGTCATTGAAAATAGCATGGGAACATTTTATGAAAAGTATAAATGCTTTTGAAGGGGAGGGGTGTATTTTTTTTTCTCCTTATAACCTTGGTTCTGACAAAAGAGTGGCATCTTTTCTCTCTGAGGAGAGCAACATAATGCTGTTGTTCCAGGATCGTAGGAGAATACCAGAGGTGCAAATCAAAACTCGTCTAAAGAAAAATTCAGTTCTCAGTTCAGAATGGGAGCGTTCTTCCTGAGAGTGACCACAAGCTGATCTGAAAAGGGGCTCCGTCCTGGGAATGCATTGCAAATGTTACAAAGTTTCATATGCCATCTTCTAGCAAAGATCTCGCACACCTGAGACCAGACACTGGGCTCCCAGACCTGTTCTGAAAGCATAAGCAGAACAATGGATGCAGTAGTTGCATTATTAACTTAGCTCCATGTTCTGTTTAGTTCCCTACCTGATTATGTTTTATGTGCCTCTTAACCTCATGCACAACGAATCATTAACTTTGCCTCTTCCACCCCTACACTCACTGTTTACCCGCTGACTGTGGAAACCTAATGGGGCTGGCTGGTAATATTTGTCTTGAGATTATCTGATGTCTCGGATGGGACCAAATACCAAATGGTGCCTCACTGTCCACAAGAATGCATTGTTCCTGATTGTTTCAAGTGCTACCCCCTCCCAGGTTTCAAGAAATGCCTCACCCTCTTCTCGTGTTCACCTCCTTATTTAGGCACAACATAAATAAGTTGTGCCTAGGCTCAACAGAGAAGGCAGCTTTAGGAATAATCTCTGCCTTCTTGTTGGACTGCCCTCCTGATAGTAAGATTGTCTTTGCTTTAAAACCAGTGTCTCAGACACTGGCTTACTGCACATCCATGCACGAACAAATTTGGTAACACATTTTCCTCACCCAGCTACCTCTTCCCTTCCTCTTCTGGGTATGGCACTTCCATTTATACCTATTTTGTAAAACCCACCATTGCCTGCTCTGAGGTAGAAAGGGAAGTCTTAGTAAAAGTAGGGAAGTTTGAAAAAGTTAGCTTGGAGATTTTTATGTTTCTCCACTTGGTTGTAAATCAAATCCAGAGAAGACCTACATCTGCTTTCCTCCTCAGGTATCCTTAGTAGCTAGGATTAGTTAATTCAATTAAAAATAGTTGGGATGTCTACTTGGTTCCAAGCACTGGGCTGAGTACTGGCTGATTTCATAATGAAAAAGAGACAAAGTCTCTGCCTCCCTCAGCTTATGGGGAAGGAACAATCAACAAACAACTAAACCTACAAAACATGGTTATACGTAAAGGAACCACACAAAGTGATAGGATGAGGAGTAATGAGGGGGCTGGTTTTAAATACAGTGGAAGGGAAGGCCTCTTTGTAGCAAGGGTATTAGAGCTGAGATTTAGAAGTATGAGGATAGAACAGGAAGCACAGGAGGTGTATGTATCAAGTTTTGTTTGGGAACCAGTGGGTCAGCCTCCTCAGCTTTTTCTACATTCCCCAACAGGTCCTTGTGCACTGCAGAGGACCAATAAATTGTAGAACTTGGGGAGGTTATTGAGCCCTTGTGATTTGCTAAGCATTACATTTTATAGATTCTACCTCACATAATTTTCCCAACAACTACATGAAGTAGCTCTTGAAATAAAGGACCCACATTCTGCTGATGAAGAAAATGTTCAGTGAAGTTAACTCGCTAAGGCCACATGCCTGGTAACAGAACCAAGATCAGAGTCCACATCTGTTGGGCAATCCCTAAGATGCACCTGCTTCTGCTAATCCTTGAAGGAGTGAAGGTATGGGGTTGTGTACAAAAGGGTTTAGTGAGAAAACTAACTACAAACAAGTACATTACTGTCTACATAGTGGAAATTCAAAATCAAACATTAGTTTTACAGAAGTTCTTTGTCTCTTTTTAGTGTTAGGTGAAATTCTGGAAAATAAAACCATAGGTTTTTGTTTGTTTGTTTTTGTTTTTTAACAAAAGTCTCACTGCTTTGGTAACAATTCTGACAGATGCTAAGATGTCCAAAAACAGTTCCTGTGGGCAGGACAGTTTAAGAGCACCAAGTGAGCAAGCCTCCGCATCTTATTCCCTGGGCCAGCCTTGTGATGAGTTTGCCGTGTGATATTGAAGATGTTAGGCTGGCGGGCCCAGGGACGCCAAGATGGGACAAGATGGCCACTAGGTTTCACAAGATGGTGGCTCAGGACTTTCTGCCATGGGGCTTCCTATCTCAGAGACTTTCCAGATCACCCCACGATGACAACAAACAATCTGACTGGTCAACTTTGCATTTCTTTTTCTGTATAATGTGCTGACAATTGATTGGGTATTTTGTATCCCTCATATACATAAACCACAGCCAATCAGATACCCAGCAAACCCTCCATACCCTAAGGCCCCTAATTATAAACCCCTCAGCCCTACCCCTCAGCTCGACTTCCTTGGCCCTGTCCTAACCCGGGACCAAGGAACCTCGACGGAGAGCGCTTCCATTAAAGCTTGCCTCATTCTACTCGCCTAGCTCCTCTTTTTCACCATCGGTTCAAACCTGACAGAAGAAACTCACTGCTCTCCACTTCAGAATCCCTGAGGATGTCCTCACTAACATAACGTGAGAGACTGTGGCAAATGCGAGCATTAGAACCACTGGGGTCAAGTTTCCCTGAAAATGGGGAAATGCTAAGCATTTAAGGAGATCTGCAAAAATGGTAGAATAGAGTACAGTGTCGAAGTCTGTTCTAGGGGAACGAATGGAGGTCAGGGTGGAGAAAACAAACAGTAACAGGGCAAGAACTGAAGGTGACAGAGAAATGGGGGCATCTTTTCTTTTACCAAATAACCACAGACTCCTTGACGGCAGTGCACAGTTTTTCCCAGTTTTGGTTTGCCTCTATAGCATCCTTTAGAGGGCCCTAGCACAGGTTAGATAATTCAATAATTGCTCAATAACTTGGAACATTCTGGCAGATGAGAAAGGTCATTGCTACTACAAAGACATGTTGACTGGTAAGTAATAAAGGAAACAAGAGGGACACAAATTCTGATGCCTAAAGGGATCCACTGTGTAAGCTTCAAAAGTGTCACCAGCAATTAGCACGGACACTCTTTGTGAGTCTATCTTGATGGGTGCTTGTGAGTGCATGCTAGCAGTGTCCATGGAAGATAGTATTTAATTCAGAAGAGAAATCAGAACCCGTGCAACTACTTTCCATCTGACATTTACGAAGTATCCACTGTGTCAGGCACTGGTGAACCCGGGAGAAAGAATCTTGAACAAAACAGATCTGCTCTCTTGGATTCTAGGACCCCATCCATCAACTGCTTTGCCTCAAAAACTAGTAACTATTAGCAACAGCAGCAAATGGCTGAGAATTTATTTTTCAAGTAACATTCTAAAACAGGAGTCTTAGAGATCATTCAATTGAAACATTGTATCTTATAGACAGGAAGGCGGAGGCCCAGAAAGGCCAGCTTGCTCAGGGTGAGGTAGCTTGTTTGTATCAAATGCAAGACCAGAACCCAGTAGGCTGACTCAAAGTTTCTAAGTTGCTAGGCTTGGTCCCAGAGAAGCCTGTGTCTGTTCTTAATACAGTGAGCCTGAGGCTGTGGCAGGCATGGGGACCTGAAGCCCTGCCACATGTGGTCCTTTGTTTATCATCTCTTGCAGAGAGAGATGTGCTTCCAGCAGGCTTTGGCTTATAGGATCTCACGGACCCAAATGCACTTTATTATCTCTGTTGTGAGGGGACTTCACAGAACCATCGAAGGACCAGCACCATAAAGCATATTCTCCGTAAATGGAAAACTTGTAATAACATGAATCTGTTCTTTCCTGTTGCATGAAATGCTAAATATCTAACTGTTTGATGGTCTACTGAAAATGAAATATTACAGAAGCGAAATGAAATATTGTAGAAGCCTTGATACAACATTAATATCCCTTTTCTCGTCCCATTTAGCTCCTTACAGAACAAGTCCCATCATCATTTAGGGAGTCTGTCACATGCTTGACAAGCTGCAGCCTGGCAGCTCCCTGCAGGTACCGCACAACCAAAAGCAGCAGAATGGGAGCACAGCATGGCCCCCCCGCCCACCTGGCCAGCGCTGCTCCCCTTCAGAAAGAAGCTCAGGTGCCCTGCTCAGGGGCCATCAGTCATAGCTCTCCCCACACCCCAGGTCAGCAAGGGCTGGAGTAGGCCTTAGGGGACCATCTCTCCGGACCAGGAGATCGTTTCTGCCTAGTGGCCCCATTAGTGTTTTCGTAGTGACATGTCAGAGGTCAGAATATCCATGGGGTAGTTAGCCTCACCTGGAAGCCTCTGTCACCGATGGCTTGAGGACTGAGGGCCTCAGCTTCCTGCTAAGGTTTCCAACCCTGCACTTTTCCCAAGGACCAGGAAAGATCTCAGCGACTTTTTTTTTTTTCCTTTTTAAACTATTCAGGTTGCTAGGCATGGTTCCCTGCTTTTATAAAATGAGCTTAAGTTCAGGGGCACCTGGGTGGCTTAGTTGGTTAAGCATCTGATTTTGACTCAGGTCACAATCTCAGGGTCCTGGTGTTGGGCTCTGTGCTCAGTGGGGTGTCTGCTTGTCCCTCTGCCCCTCCTTCTGCTCATGGTTTCTTAAATAAATATTTCTTAAAGGGGCTTAAGTTTAGAAACTGTGGAAAGGTCTAAGAGTGTGGTTAATAGTCCAGGGCTCTGGGGTTAGACTGCTGGGTGGGGTTCTAATCTCCTAGCTGATCTGGCTGCTTAATCTCTAAGTCTCACATATATCTACAAGTAAAAGATATTAATAGTACCTACACAAAAGGGCAACTGTGAGGAGCACGTGAGGCAGTCTGTGTGAAATGTTCATAGCAAGACCTAGGATTTAGTTGTTACCCGATATATGTTAGTTCTTTGCGTTCTTGGCCTTCATAGTCTAGACAGATGCAAGATGGGCAGAGAGTCCTGACAAAGCAATAACATTAACTCTCTTTCTCTTCCTCGATATATAGGTGTGTGTGTGTGTGTGTGTGTGTGTGTGTGCAGGTGTGCATGCACTGTGTGTGTGTGTGTGTGCAGGTGTGCATGCACTGTGTGTGTGTGTGTGCAGGTGTGCATGCACTGTGTGTGTGTGTGTGCAGGTGTGCATGCAGACATGCATGCACTTACATGCATCACTCGCGTTAGCTGCAGCACCTATTTCAGCTAATACGATACCTTGTGCTAAGCTGATCTGCCCAGATTACAATATACATTTTTAGGCAAAAATACATATTTTGCCAAAATTAGCAAGGGAGAAGCAAAGGGATGAACAGATTCTTGAATTACATACAATAATGTATCTACCATGTTCTGAAGAGCAGTTGGTATGTAGTAAGCACTCTGCAAATAAAAGCTATTATAATCATTAAGAGTTTGAGGGCTATGGAATTTTTCTTGCCAACATTAACCACGTGTTTATTTTCACGAAGACCTTATGCTTCCCTTAGGTGCCACGTAAGACTGTGTGGCTTCACTTGGCATCTGACTGAATTTTAAGTATGGAATGATAGCCAGAAGGGGAGTCAGAGGACATCAAGACAACTTCCTACTTCATATATGGGGACGCTGAGGCCTAGAGAAAGAAGGAATTTCCTTAAAACTACACAGTAAGTTAGAAAATGGTTAAAATTTAAACAAGCTGGAAGAAAAATAACAACTAACAGGTACTGAACAATAAACTCTGGACTGGGTATTATTTCAAGTGCTTCCAACAAACTTACAAAGTAGGTACTATTATTAGGCCCATTTAACATATAAGTAAGCTGAGGCTTAGAGAAGTTAAGAAACCTCCCTAATGGCAGAGAGCTCGTTTAGTTCTGGGGTCTGTGTTTTTGACTACTTACTATACTGTGTATGTAAATCTTGATAGTGGAGTTACAGATAGGAAATTAATGCCTCAGATATCTTCAGCCTTTGGTAAAAGCCTTGTGGGATAGCCCAGCTTACATTTAAAAATCAGATGAGCCTGGGTTTAATCCCAGCTCTGGCTTTTAATAGCTGTGCTGTTAGTCTTGGGCAAGTCACCAACCTCCTTGGGGCTGGGTTTCCTTGGGTATACAGCGAGATAATCTCTGTCCCACAGGGCTGCCAAGAAAATTAAATAGCAACATGGCCTAGTGAGTTGGAGAGGAAGTCTGACTCACAACTCTACCACCTGAAGCTATGATATTTGACATATTTCATAACTTGCCTGGATCTTCAATTTCCTCATATACAAAACCAGCGATAGTACCTTTTATGTGGTAGGGTTTTTGTGCTAAGTATCATTCATGTAAGTACTAGCACAGAGACTGGGGCTCAGTGAGCACTTCCTAAATATTAGCTAAAATTCTTGTTACAATGTCTATAAAATCCCAGCTAAAGCACATAACTTTGCTGGCATTCAATTCAATTTGGCTAGTAAACAGATGATCCACTGAATTATTTTGTAAAATATTAAAAGGCCCAAGTGTTTATGTTTAGGCTTTTGTCTCAAGCCTCGTTTCATTGAAATAAAAAAGTAATGTGGAGGGGTAAGGATAGTGTTAAGAAAGAAATGAGACAATTTTGAAAGAGAAACTAAGAAAACAATCCAATTTTTAATCTCATCAAAGAGAAAACACCTAGGGATAACTTTAACCAAGGAGGTGAAAGACCTGTGCTCCAAAAACTATAGGACGCTAATGAAAGAAACAGAAGATGACAAGAACCAATGGAAAGGTACTCCAGGTTCACGGACTGGAATAAATACTATTAAAGTGTGCATATGGTCCAAACCCATGTATGGATTCAGTGCACTCTGCCTCAAACTGCCCATGCCATCTTTCACAGAACAGGAACACAAAATCTTAGATTTCGTAAGGAACTAGAAAACAGCTTGACTGGCCAAACCAATCTTGAGGAAGAAGACAAAGCTGGAGATATCATGCTTTCTGATTTCAAACTACACTATAAAGCCACAGTAATCAAAACAGTATGGTCCTACTATAAAAACAGACACATAGAATAATGGAATAGAATAAAGAGCCCAGAAATAAACCCATGTTTTATATGGTCAATTACTCTACGACAAAGGATGAAAGAGAAACCCTTTTCAATAAATGTGCTGCAAAACTGAACAACCACTTGCAAAAGAATGAAACTGGACCAACTCTTTTACACCTTATACAAAAATAAATTCAAAGTTGATTAAAGACTTGAATTATATTCAAGTCTTTGAATGAAAGACCCGAAACCATACAACTCCTAAAAGAAACATAGGCAGTAAGCTCTTTGACATCAGTTTTAACAATATTTTGAACATTTTAGAACAGCCTCCTTAGACAAAGGCAACAAAAGTGAAAATAAGCAAATCACATTATATTAAACTGAAAAGCTCTGTATAGTGAAGAAAACCATCAATAAAGTAAAAAGGAAGCCGACTGAATGGGGGGATATATTTGCAAATCATACATCTGATAGAGGGTTGGTATCCAAAAAATATAAAGAACTTACACACCTTGATATTAAAAAACCCTCAATTTAAAAATTGAGAAGATCTCAAAAGACATTTGTCCAAAGAAGATATACGGATGTCCAAAGGCACATGAGAAGATGCTCATCACTAATCACCAGGGAATGCAAATTAAAACAACAATGAGATATCACCTCACACTTGTCAGATTGGCTACTATCAGAAAGACAAAAAACAAGTGTTGGTGCAGATGTGGAGAAAGGGGAGCCCTCATACACTGTTGGTGGGAGTGCAAATTGGTGCAGTTACTATGAAAAATAGTATGGAGGTTCCTCAACAAATTAAAAATAGAATTACCATATGATCCAATTTGGAGAATTTATCTGAAGAAAATGAAAACACTAATTCAAAGAAATATACACACCCCTGTAAGATTTTTGTAGCATTATTCACAATAGCTAAAATATGGAAGCAACCTAAGTGTTAATTGATAGATGAATGGATAAAGACGTGGTATATACAGGCACACACACACACACAGGGATATTATTCGGCCATAAATAAATTCTTTCCATGAGTAGTAACATAGACCTAGTGGGTATTATGCTAAGTGAAATAAGTCAGAGAGAGAAAAATAAATATGGTATACTTACATGTGGAACTGGAAAACAAAACAAATGAACAGAACAAAACAGAAATAGACTCATAGATACAGGAAAGAACCTATTACCAGAGAAGGAAGGGGTTGAGGGGTTGGGCAAGACACATGAAGGAGATTAAGAGTTGCAAACTTCCAGTTATAAAATAAATCATGGGAATATAATATACAGCGTAAGGGATATAGTCAATAATATGGTAATAACTTTGTAAGGTGACAGTAACTAGAATTATTGTTGGGATCATTCTACAATGCATAAAAATATCGAATAACTATAATGTACACCTGAAAGAAATAGGATATTGTATGCCAATTATAGTTCAATGAAACAAAATAAGACAAACTAAAAGAAATCCAACAATTTTGTTAATCTGAGGTCATGACTCTCTATAGAGATTTACCATGTTTTTCCCCTACTTCCTCTGCACCCTCCCTTTTACTTCTATTACATGTGGAATCTTGCAGGCACTTATTGACTCTAACTACATGGCTTTTAGATTTAGACTTCAGATTTTGAATATATAAAGCTGAGAAAGATGAGTTCTGAGATTATTAGAAAATAGCTTCCATTTATTGAGAATTTAGAATGGATTAGGTACTATACCTAATGTTAGTGTAACATATTCTACTCCTACTTTGCGTTAAGACTTTATTGAGAGAGAGAGAGAGAGAGAGAGAGAGAGAGAACACATGAGCATGAGCAGGGGAAGGGCCAGAGGGAGAGAATCTCAAGCAGACTCCTGGCCGAGCGAGGAATTTGAAGTAGAGCTCAATCTCACGAGCTGAGACTAGGACCTGAGCCCAAACCAACACTTGCGTGCTTAACTGACTGAACCATACAGTCACCTGTCTTTCTTGATCATGTGTGATGCTTAACTGACTGAGCCACCAGGCACCACAGTCTTTTCTTGAGAGAGAGAGAGAGAGAAAGTGCAAGTGTAGGCTAGATTTATAGCTTGCTTCTAATGAATAAAATATAGCAGAAGTGACGGGATGTCATTTCAAAATTATGTTATAAAAAGGCTGCAGCTCACCTTAACATGCTTATTGCCTCAGCGGGTCCTGGGCCACTATCCCACACCAGCTCCAGCCATCCCACCAAGGCTGACCCGGTGCAGCGCATGCACACACGCACTCGCGTGCACACACACACCACCACCATTAGTAGTCGCTACAGCTCCAGCTTTTACATCAATGTGACATAGGTACAAAGCATCCCAGAACACTCCAGGCCCTCACTCTGGGCTTGCTAGGGCACCCCAGGTGCAAAGTGCTCCAGGACCTCTTGGCTGATGCCTGCTTTGGCTCTAGCCACCCCATCAAAGTGCCCCCTATGCAGAGAACCCCAGGATATTCCTGCCTGTGCTGGCCCTGCACCGAGTCCTGGGATGTCTCAGTGTGCACCCACTTCAACTTCAGCTGTTGCTAGGGTACCCCCAGTGCAGAGAGTCCTAGAATACCCTGGCTTATACCCACTTCAGCTTTAGCTCTCCTGCCAAGGTGCCCTCACTGCAGAGAGCTCCAGGATTTTCTGGCTTGCACCTTTTTCAGCCTCAGTTGTCCTGCCAGGGCACCCTCTGTATGGAGAGTCCAGAGATTACACCAGCCTGTACCCACTACAGCTTTAGCTGTTCTGATAGTCTTCCGTGCACAGCGTCCCAGAATCCCCCGGCTTGCACCCAACTTCAAGTTCAGCTGCCCTTCAAGGGTGTCCTGTAGGCATAGGACCCTTGGACAATTTGGCTTGCACCTACTTTAGCTTTGACCATCTAACAAGGACAGCCCCAGCATAGCGCCCTGTGATTCCCAGCCCACACCAGCCATAGCTCTAGTTGGCTGGTGAAAGTAACCAAGTACACATAGTCTGCATAGGGGATGGCCACATTTAAGACCATTTCTTCAAGTTTAGAAGAATTAGGAACTGTTCTGCCTAAATCACAACCAAAAAGTCAAGAAAAAGAGGAAATAGAGGAATATGATCCAAGTGAAAGGACAAGACAAAAACAGCAGAAAAAGAACTAAATGAAATGGAGATAAGCAATATGCCTGACAAGGAGTTTAAAGTTAACAATCATGAAGATGCTCATTGGGTTGGAGAGAAGAGCAGAAAAACTAATAATCCAGGTAGTGGCAGGGATTATTATTTTATCATGCTCTCCTCTTCTATACCCACACTATGCTTATGCCTACATAGCTGTTAATCCCCTATCCTGGAAAGCCACCAACTCCTTTCTTGGTTTGCCCTCATCCTGCCAAGTTCAGGCCTCTTTACCCTAAAGCCTTCTGGCTGCTCCAGTTTGTATCCTTCTCTCCTTTCTCTCTTCCTCCCAGAAACATACACTCTGATATTTGGAAATATAAAATCCCAAATAATATTCTAATTAGAAATTGTCCTTTGAAGTGTTAAGGTCTTTAGGACAGAAAGATTATATCTCCTATAGACTTCATAATGTTCAGTACAAGGATGGGAACTTAGCAGGAACTCCCTACACATTAATTAGCTGGGTGTATGTGGTCAGTTCAAGACATTCAGAAGGTGCTTATTAAGTAGTTTTTGGACCCACATATTATTAATGGAGCAAAAAGAGGCAGATTGATCTGGGACACATAGAGCCCTTGATTCTAAGAGATGTCATAAGAAGGGAAGGGACATTATGGAGTCAGATACTTTGACAGATAGTTCTGTTTATTTTGTGTGAGAAATACTTATATTGTCCAGGCTAATTATAACAACCTGCGCTATCTTAATATCATAGATGAAAAATAACATGGCATTGGAAAATGATTCAAATTCAAACATGATATCAGAGTCTTGGTTTCCCCCATCGGGCATGCCAAGGGATGGTCTCTGATGACATATGTTCCAGTTGCAGGCCAGTGTGTTACAAGGGATGAGCACAACCTGGAGGAGGGCTACCATTAGCTTTAGCAGATCCTCTCGAGATAATCAGTGTCCCGAATCTAAGAGCAGGATCCTGTCAGATATGGCATGTTATTGTATTTTTCCCAATGGACCAATAATAGAAATAACTTAGATTAATTGGTTTGTAGAGCCACCCATCAGAGTTTTTTTTGTTTTTGTTTTCCTATCTGGACTATTTTAGTATCTTAATAACTAACATTGACTTAAATGGCTTGGAATCTCTTCTATTTTGGCTTTTATTTATAAAACAGCTAAGTGATGAGAATATAGTCATCTCTATTTAGGAAGGAAATGATTTATTAGAAAACTGTGGGGAAAAAACCACAATTACAAAGGGTACAAAGGAATGTCAGGTTTTATCTTGAAGGCCTCAGCTGACCAGCATGAAAAAAACTGCTGTTTGCAAGCAGCTCAGTAAAGCAGAACAACTGTCAGGGAGTGAAAAGATCTAATTTCCAAAACCATAGAGTGTTTCCATGACCTTGCACAAGTCACTTCACCTTTGGGCTTTAGTTACTGAATTTGTTAAAAGCAGGGCTTGATAAGTAAAACCCAAGCTCCTTTCATAGCCTAAGAGGCCCTATATGATTTGGCCTTTGCTCTGTTCTCTGCTTTCTGCCCCTTCTTCCTTACCTATTGTGTTCTAGCCATAATGTCCTCAAACTCTTGACAGGATTGTCCCAGAACCTTTGTTTGCTCTTTACTCTGTATCAAATGCCTTTCCACCCTCTTCCCTTCATTCCCTTTTCCTTGATTCCTTTCTAACATTCAGATTTCAGGTTAGGCAGGCTTTTCCTGGTTCTCCTAGCCAAAATGGTGTTTCCCAGTATTTCTCCATTATCTTATTTTATTTGTAGTATTCATCACTTTCTGAAATCTTATTTGTGTGCATATTTTTGATCTCTTCCTAGTAGAAAGAAAGCTACACGAGAGCAGAGCCTTAATTCCCCCCCCCCCCCAATGTTCTAGTCCCTATATGAAAAACAAAGTCTGGTACAGAGTATATGCTCAGTAAATATTCAGCCAATTGAATAATAATGAGCTCTTCTATGGGTCTTTTTAATTTTCAAAATACCGTAAGTTTAGTCTCATTCAGACTTCACCATCCTATAAATTAAGCAAGAATATATTTCAGTACCAAGAGCAATTAAAAAAAAAAATTTTGGTGGTAAGACAATGCAATAGTTTTTTAAAGTGTTAAAGGGAAGGGAGAAAATACTACATTGAATGGGCTTATAATTTATAAAGGCTGAATCTTCTTAAGAAACACTGGTGACAGGGACACATATGATTGGCTCAGTGAGTTAAGTGTCTGACTCTTGATTTTGTCTCAGGTCATGATTTCAAGGTCATGGGATCAAGCCCTGCATCCAGCTCTGTACTGGGGATGGAGCTACTTTAGATTCCCTCTTTGTCCTTCTCTCTCTCTCCCTCTGCCCCACCCGCACTCACTCACTATCTCAAAAAACCAAAACCACAACATCAGCCACAGCAACTTCTTTCAGGACATGTCTCCGAAGGCAAAGTAAACAAAAGCAAAAATGAACTTTTGGGACTTCATCAAGATAAAAAGCTTCTGCACAGCAAGAGAAACAGTCAACAAAACAAACAGGTAACACATGGAATGGGAGAAGATATTCGTAAATGACTCTACAGACAAAGGTCTTTTATCTAAGATCTATAAATACTCCTCAAACTCAACACTCACAAAACAGATGATCACGTCAAAAAATAGGCAGAAGACATGAGCAGACACTTCTCCAAAGAAGACATACAAATGGCTAACAGACCCATGAAAAAATGTTCATCATCATTAGCCATCAGGGAGATTCAAATCAAAACCACACTGAGATGCCACCTTACACCAGTGAGAATGGCCAAAATCAACAAGACAGTAAACAACAAATGTTGGAGAGGATATGGAGAAAGGGGAACCCTCTTCCACTGTTGGTGGAAATGCAAGTTGATGCAGCCATTTTGGAAAACAGTGTGGAGATTCCTTAAAAGATTAAAAATAGAGCTACCCTATGACCCTGCAATTGTGCTACTGGGTATTTACCCCAAAGATACAGATGTAGTGAAAAGGAGGGCCATATATACCTTAATGTTCATAGCAGCAATGGCCACAATTGCCAAACTGTGGAAAGAGCCAAGATGCCCTTCAACAGATGAATGGATCAAGAAAATATGGTCCCTATATACAATGGAATACCATGCCTCCATCAGAAAGGATGAATACCCAACTTTTGTACCAACATGGACAGGACTGGAAGAGATTATTCTGAGTGAAATAAGTCAAGCAGAGAAAGTCAATTATCATATGGTTTCACTTGTGGAGCATAAGGAATAACA
>CM053607.1:42629224-42640987 GCA_028646535.1 Procyon lotor | reverse complement strand
GAGGCCACTGGCTCAGTGCAGGCAAGAGAACAAGATGGGCCGTGACTCAGTTCCAGGGGAACATCGCAATGTCCCTCGTACATCAGCTGTTCTGCAGATTAAAATAGAATCCTAGATTTGATTGAAATATTTAGCTTCATTTGAGGAATGAAGCCAAGATACAGAAGCAACATAAGCATCTATCGAAGGATTAATGGATGAAGAAAATGTATTTGTGTTTGTGTGTAGGAGGTGTATGTGTACATACATACATACTCCCACCCACATACACACATATACATACAATGGCATATTATTCAGCCGTAAGGAAGGAAATCTTGCCTTTTGCTACAACATGGATAGATCCTGAGAGCATTATGTTAATTGACATAAGTCAGAGAAAGATAGATATGCTATGGTCTCACATGTGAAATAAAAAAAAAACAAACTCATAGATACAGAGACTAGATGTTGGCGGTTGCCAAAGGTGAGGGGTAGGCAAGCAAAATGGAGGTGATCAAAAAGTACAAACTTTTTGTTACAAAATAAGTCAGTGATGAATTTGTAACATACAGCATAGCGGCTAGAGTTAATACTGTAATGTATATTTGAAAGATGCTCAGAAAATAGATCTTAAAAGTTGTCATCACAATTTAAAAAAAATTTTTTTTTAACTTTTTATGGTGATAGATATTAACTAGACTTATTCTGATGGTAATCATTTCATAATACATACAAATATCAAATTATTATGTTGTACCCCTGAAATGAACACAATGCTACATGTCAATTATATGTTAAATGCAGGCAGACACACACACACACACACCACACCAAGGAGAATTCCATCAAATAGGTCTCCAGATAAACAGGTAAGTGATCTCTTACTCATTTTCCTATGAATCTAGCACCAGGATGGGAATTAGGAGATCTAAGTGCCAGCTTGAGGTCCATGCTTTTCACACCCTGAGACAGGATTTTAACTACCCTATAAAACTCAATGGGATTTGCTGCTCCCTGGAAACCTACTTCTAAACTCCAAGGGAAAATGGGATGTTAGAGGGATTCCCTCCTGGCATCTTTTAATTTCTCCTCTCTCTCAGAACTTTGCTGGATCCAGAGGCAGAGTTGGCACTAGAGACATTTGCCATGGGACTGCCGCCTCATAAAACTGGCTTCTGCAAAATGAAAGTCGCATACACTTGTGGCGCACTGACCACTGAGCTCATTACCCCAGTCCATCCATTATCTCCTTTACTTTAATCTACATGGCTCAAATCTCACATTCTAATTTGGTTGTAAAACTCTTCATTTCCCCAAGCTAAAATCCTATGAAGAGAGTGCTAGCAAAAACAAAACAAAAAAGCGGAAGAAATATAAAGAACCTGAATGTTCTATCTCCTTTATGTATTCTTTATGTTTTGCACCTTTTATAGGGTTGGACGCCTTGCACTGATAGTAATGAGTTATTCAGGGCATGCGGTGTTACTGGGCCAGGGTGTAATGTAAATGGAATTATTTGCTGTGGAAATACCCAGTCCAATCTCTTAGCAAATTGCAATCCCTAAAACTTGGTCCCTTTGGAAGGTGCTTAAATAAATGTATACCTTGTTTGAAGGATTTGCAGCAATTCGAGGGACATATTGAATTCTTTCTAAGATGAATATAGATTGTCTCTGCTGTCATAAAATGTAATTAGCAATTATTTTTCAGAAGCTATTAATTGCCTGATTTTTCATTGTTTTACTGGTTAAGTGACTTAACAATATACTTCTACAAATACACAAGCTGCGTGCCCCTTAAATGTGTGTGTATGTATACATTTATTTATAAAAGAAAATTAATCAGGTTTTTGTGCTTTGCTTGGTTAGGTTAAAAAAAAATGTTAAACTAAGCCTTCTTCTATGTTTAGAACTATGCAAGACCCAATGGCAAAAAGGCTATAAAAGAGCACCTACTCTTAAGACATTTGACAAATCTAACTGGGAATGTAAAACTTACAAATGTGAACCAACTAATGATAAATGCGAGGTTATACGTAGTCATGACTGTATGTCCAGATACTAATTATAGAGCTGTTCAGGGAAAGAAGTTACCTGCATGGGATTGAGGACAAAGACATCCCATAATTTTAACAAACAGCTGGTGGAGTTGTCCAGTTTGCTTTTTTAAAGGACCATGAGAAAAATTCCTTTCAGCGTTTAGGCTTCGGGAACAGCCAGCTTCTCTTCTTGGACACTGCGTGGGGTCCGATCTCAGGGAAGCCTAGCCAGAAGGATTTCATAAAGCCTGCAAGAGAGCTCTGTTGAGGCAGGTGCCCAAACATAAGCTGCACACCGATGGAGAGCCTAGAATTGGGGTGCTGTAGGACCAGGGCGACTGCAAGAACAAAGGCAGTGTCCCGATTCATGCAAGTCTTAGAAGTAAGCCCTTCCTTGGGCAAGTCACTGGAAATTCTTCTAATCATATTGAATTATGTCTTTAAAAGCTTTTCAAAATATTATTAAATAACATTCAAAGGTGGGGAGGAAAGCTCATTTGGAGGTGGTACCCTCTAAAAAGCCAATCGCTGGACATCTAGGTAAGGGATATTACAAAAGGAGAACAAGGCACTTACTCTCCCCATGCTTTGGCTCAGGGCTCTCTCTCAAGTACACCAGTCTATTTTCTAATGCCATCACACTTCTTGGAAAGGAAACCCTTTTCATTCCGTTAGCCTGCCTTCTGTTAGAAGAGAGTTTGACTTCTCAGAACTACCCTTCTGTTACCATAGGGACAGGAGGTGGGAGGCGGGTGGCCCACCTAGTCTGTGTTCCTGATGTAGGAACTTTATAACAGCTCATGAAGTTCAGTGTCTCCCCATTCTACAGACAGGCCAACTTGTCTTGTCTTGGCTCAGAGATGTTCAGAAACTTGCCGAGGCCATACAGTTAGCAGGTGGAAGAACAAGGATAGAATTTAAGTCGTTGTAATGCTCCTACTAGGTCTGCATTTGGGAGGCATGGTGCATGCACTGAGGACAGCAGACTGAGAACTGCAAACACACGCTCTAGTTTTTGCTTTACTTCTACTTCATTACATGATCTTGGGCAAAGTCCTTCACGCTTTTGGGTTTCAGTGATCCGCTGAAGACAAGGAACTAATTGCTCTCTGGTTTGAATGCACAAGATTTTTGGGCTCTAGCTTTCCAGGGCGAGAGTCCTCAGCTTTAACAGATTTATAGAGGGATGGATGCATGATCCCCCGAAATGTTAAAAACCACTAATAATGTTAAGCAATATAGTAACTTCCAACACTTAGGAATAGTTTTAGGTTTAACATTTTTCTATGTGTTTTACCTATTTAACTCATTTAATCCTCACAATAACTCCATGAGGTAGGTACACCTTCTGCCCATCTCAGCGATGAGGAAACGAAGGCACAGAAATGTTAAATAACTTTCCTAAGGACACACAGCATGTGGCAGCAGCCGGACTCAAACCTGTGCAGTCTGGCTCCAGAACCTGTACCCTTTAATCACTATACGCTTGTTACTTTCTGGTACACGTCTGCCGCAGGACTGTGCATCCCAATGTTACAGCTGGAGTTTCAAGTGGCTAGTACAGTTCAGAGGTTGTCTGGCTTAGTGGCTTCTAAATCTTTTCATGCTCAACTGGACCCCACTTTCTTGTCACATACAGTGTCGTGTACCCTTCACAGTATGCCAGGACATGAAACAGCGGAAACCTCTGAGGAAAGAGAATGGGAGTATTTGTCACGGATTCAATGGGGAGCATGGGGAGCAATGCCTCGACGTCCTGCTCCTCTGCCCTCCATGGTGGCTCCAAGTCATCTCTCTCGACCCCCACGGCTCCAGAGAATACATGAGAAAATCACTCCTACCGTCCTTCCTCTCTGTTTCACAGCGAATAAAATAAGGCACAGAGAGCAGGTAGCTTGCTCAGGCTTCTGAGTTCAATATGCTTTTCTCCTGCTGAATTTTGTTGTGAAAACCAGGCTACTGCCAACCCTTGGCAATAGGGCTGTTACTAGTGAAGGACAAACACTCGTATACATACCTTCCACGCCTGTCTATGGGCTGCTTAGATGTTTGAAGGCTTCGAACCTTCAAGGTGCCTGGGATCAGTCACCAGAAGGCTTTCTAGGGCAGGACAAAAGGAAGAAAAACCTGGTGGTGGTCTGGCGATGTTAGGAATGTCAGGGTACTCTCGATGTCAATGACAGGGAAGTGTTCAGCTTCAAGTGGTATAATTGGACTGACGATGTGATGTCACCCAGAAGGGTATTATACTTAAGTCCAATCACACCACTGGTCTGTTTTGAGAGAGGCAATGGGAAGAGGAGAGTCTCAGTTCTCTCCTTGCCAGCCCCAAGTCTGTTAAGGCTAATTTTTCCAGACGGAACATGTCTGAGGATGTCATATCTACTTACAAGCCACAACTTTGCATTCTTCCCCGCCACCTGCCTCCCCTTCTGGGTTTGTAACCCTGAACCTTTGCTGCCTCAGCAGTTGGCAGCTGGACCTGGTTGAATGCTCCAAGAAACAAGTTTTCAGACAACTGTGGCCTAATTTAAGCAGGGAGAAGAGCACTATGGGACAGGGTGGGGACCAGCAGCCACAGTACCTCCCTGCAAATGCTTGCCCTGCTGGAAGACTGGGGGTGGGGCAGGGTGTTTCTATGCATAGCCAATTGGGGAACCAGCTGACGGGACCACAGGAAGGAAGGGCAGCTAGGCATTCTTAATCTATTTCTCTTTCCATACTCAGGAACTAAGAAGGGTTGTAGACGATCAACTATTCATTCCAGGGAGCACCTACAGGATGCCAGGCACTATGCTAGATGCTAGTGGGGGTCGGTGGGGGCAGGTGGGAAATGAAGACAAAGCCAGCCCTCAGGAAACTGCCAGTATAATGAAAGGCAAATGGAATTAAGAATACAGTTTGTATAGAAATGGCTATCTCCTTCATAAAGGAAACATAAGCATCTAAAAATGGGTTTGATGGAGTCCAGTGTTGGGGCAGGGAAAATTTCCATGGGGCAGTGGTATAACCGAAGGTCTAAAAGATAAATAAAATGACCAGGAGAAGAGATGGGAAAAGAATCCAGATGGTGGAAGCATCCACTACCAAAGCATCAAGGTTGTAAGACAGATTTCTTTATTCACCATGAAATACGCATGACCTATTTTCTTTCTCTCATACAAGTGACACACACCCCCTATTCACTCATTACCTACCATACCATGCACACTTTACATTATCCCATTTCTTCTTTCTCAAAGTGCTGGAAAGATAGACACAAACTTGGAACAGACTTGAATGAGAGATTGGACATGGAGTGCAATGAGGGCCTAAGGAGGGCTGTAAGGGCTGAGAAGCCTAGAAGGTTGGGGAGTCAAGGGCTATTTATTAGAGAAAACCCTGTATAAGAGTAAGACTTCCTAGACAAAGTGAGTGAGGAACAAGAGGATAATCTTAGGCAGCAGGTCCAGTCAAGCAAAAACTGTAAGGTAGTCAAGCAAAAGCTATAATGGAGAAAAAAATAAGAGGACTGGTACTTATTTAGGCAACTGCTAGCATTTCAATGTTACTGGGAGACATACAGCAAGGCAGGGGGTGGCAAATTAGGCAGGAACCCCTTGTATAACATCCTTGCCTGTGTTTATTCTTTCCATGAATATTTATTGAGCATCTGCTACAAACTAGGCCCTAAGGCTACAAGATTGCACAAAATCAGATTCGGTCTCCGGCCTGGGAAACAGGACTCACATAAATCAAGAACTTAATCAAGTGAGAAGACACGCCGGTGATCAGACAAATGGGAGTTGGGGACTTGACCGGGAAGTAGCTAGAAGCCAGACTTTACAGACCCCATTAGGAAAGCTAATCTCTGTACTCAAAGTAGTGAGAAGCTCTCATAGGGTCTTAGGCAAAGGTTTCAACATGTTCAGATTTGCATTTTGAAAAGATGATTCTGGGTGCTAGTCAGGGGGGAGGGGAGGACACCTATCTCTGACTTGCATACCCGATCCCTCTCCGCCAGCTGTTACCAGTCACACAGTGGAAAGGAGCCACAGCATCCACTCTGCAACATCATCTATCCACGCAGAAGCCTAGCACCTTCCACCAGCTCTCTGCACTTGCAGTCATCTCAGGGTGCGGACGCCGCCGCCTTCCTGCCGGCCTCCGAGGCCAACTGCAAAGTCTCAGCAACAATTATATTAATATCAGAGCTAGGAATGAGCTGATGGAAAGCTGCTCATCCATGTAATGAGGTTTCACTTGTATTTTAGAAATGTGTCAGATAATTTGGTAAGAGACAGCAGAGTTTTTTTTTTTCTTCTGTTTGTCAAGAGATGGGGGTGATAGAAGGCAAGGTCCTTGGCTTCAAGTGCAATGTGAGAAATGGCATCTGTACAAGAGATGCTTAAGGCAGATAAGCAAATGGGAAGGAAGCAGTGACAGTGAGAGCAGCCCTGGACACGATGTGACAGGGAGGCGAGAGTGGACAGAAACATCCAATTGTCACCTCACAGTGAGCAAGCACAAAGGATGGATCGAGCATGATCTACCCGATCTCATTTAACTAACACAGCTCCAAACGGTAGGTGTAAACCCCATTCGGCAGGGGGCTCAGCAAGATGCATTCAAATGCATAGCTTTCTAAGTCCAAAGTCTGATTTTATGATGACCTGGCATTATGCTATATTCCTGGATTAAAAATAATCCTTAATCAGAATGTGTTTGGTGTGGAACTCTGAAGTCTATTTTATATAAGTGGGGGGGTGGAAAATGTACTCAAAGCCAACAAAGAACATTTTTCCCCATCAAGCTCAGGCGAAGCTCACTACTATGTATTCCTGTGATGTCTGTGAGCTCTGAGACCAGTGCTCAAGTGCGGCACGTGTTAGGATTCTTAAGAGGCACACAGAGACCCCACTGAATAAAACCGAATCTCGTAGTAGGGAAATCCAATCTCTTCATTTTTCTCAATTGCATTAATTTCGTGGCTTTCGGCACCAACTGCCCCATGGGACCACGTGGGGCGCTTCAGTCAATTTCAGGCTCAAGCCCCACCTCAGGATTAAATCAGTCCTGTGCTGAGCTTCTTACTCTTTCATGCCTTGCAAACCACTTGGTGATTTTGGTCAAAGGCAGATGCTGATTCCAGGGGTGTGGGTGGGGCTTAAGAGTCTCCTTTGTAACCAGGTGATGCTGATGCTGCTCATTAGGGGACCTTATTTTGAGGAGCTACAGTCTAGGATGCAGCGAAGGTTGAGAACCACCGCTTTACAGAGACAGTATCATTGTGATGCTAGTCAGTCATTTTTTATTAGGGTTTAAAATATTATCAACTAGAATGAGTTATAGGTGCACTGGAACACATCTCAAAAGCAAGCAATGACTCTCTGTCCCTCTTTGCTCCCACCCCACAGAGCCCCTTCCCTGTATGGAATCAAATATTCTTTCGGAGGGAACCTTGCATATACAAGCATAGATGTGTGGGTGTGTCTCTTTTTTTTAAACTACAAGTTACAACATTTTAATCACCCAGTTCAGCACTTTATTTTCACTCAAGGTATCTTGAGGATTGTTTTGTAACTGTATACAAAGAGCTGCTTCACCCCTTTTTCTTTCCCACTGAAAAATACATATAAACAACTTACACATTAACCATTTTTAAGTGCAGAGTTTAGTGACGTTAAGTACACGCATACTGCTGTGCGGTCCCCACGGCCCTCCATCTCCAGAACTTCCCAAACTGAAACTCCCTACCCACAAAACAGTGCCAGTGAATATTTAACTCTGCTTTTAGACAAAGCAAGAGCTGGTCTCAGGGCCAGCGTTTTCCATGGATGGCACCGTCTGGGTAGAGTTTACTCATGGTGCTCTGTGATCATCGTATTTAATTTCACAGTGGCTGTTGGTGATAATATGAGTTTTTAACTTAGAGTAGTTGCCTTTTTAAACAAATCTCATTTCTGTTGAAATAATGATGTCTGGTAAGTATTAGCCCAATGCTATGGCTTATTTAGCCCACCCACATACAGCCCCCGCTTTTGTGTCCTGGAGTGTCCTGGAGATGCAGCCGTTTCTGGTGTTGCTTCTACCACGCAGAGGAAGAGGACATAGATGTTTGTATTGTCAGAAGTAAGCTAAGTATTTGTTTAGAAGATCTCTCAATTGTTAGAAACAAAAAAAGATTTACTCTCATTGACGAGGTGTCTTTCTGTGACAGGGAGAGTGGACTGAACAGAAGGGATAATGAGTGATGATCTGGGCACTGGCTAGAGCTGCTTTGGTCATCGATTGGGAGGCTGGCAAAGGAGGAGAAGCAGTACTGTCGGATGGGCCTGGAAAAATGTCCTCAGCATGAGCTGCACAAGCGAAAGACTTGTACATGTTCTTGTGGTAGAAAGGGAACAATTTAACACTGAACCATCAGCCAGTGCATTATGCTGGTCTGTGGAATGGGTTTTGATTTTGAAAGAACTAGGTTGAAATCCCACCTCCGTCCCTTACTTAATAGGTGCTTAACCTTACCAGCCTCAGTTTTCTAATCTGTGAAGTAATGATCACAGTACTACCTCATTAGGTTGGTCATAGACTTAAGTGAAATGTATACATATAGGGGTCAGTGCCTGGGACACTGGAAACGTAAAATATGCAGAGCTGTATGAAATCAAAGCAGTGTTATGCTATTGTGGAAACAGTAATTTGTGCAAGATCACATAGGCATTAAAAGGCATGGTATCTCAGATTTAACTAGATTTCTCCAACACCTTTGTGCATTCCATACTGGTAAGAGTCCCGTTGCATGAGCAACAATTGATAGATAGCTACAGTGAAGACCGCCATTTTGTCTGCTTTTGTAAAAGAATTCACAGGCCACTGCTCATGCTAAGATGCCAATTACTGAACTGTCTCACAGCATTGAGAATATGCTTTATGATTTGTGATCAAATCTGGCTTGCTCATAAACCAGGCTGAAAAGAGAACAGGAAAGCAAAGAAATTGGACAAACACAAAAGGGTTACTTTTCCAAAGCATGAGGAGTGGGCTGAGGGTGCCTTGAGAGAGATTTCACCCTCATGCTCATCTACTAATATTCCATTGACTGAAGGAGGGAAGGCCAAGCTGAATAATTAAGGAGCTCAACTGTGGGTGGATAAGATGAGGCAAGAGGAAAAATAAGCTCACCACCCAGGTCAGGGTGGGAAGGTCCAGGGAAACAGGTGAGACAGGTTTGTCCACACCCCCTGTGGGGTGGCCCACAGAACGAGTTTTTCCACAACTAATCAGAAATATGTTATCAAACCATCTAGGTGAAGGTGATTCGGGCAGGAGGAGTTTGGGTAGTTAAGCACAGAGGTGAAGAACAGGTAGTTAGTCATGCAGGTTTGGGTTTACGTCCTGGTGGTGCCACTTTCAGCTGGTGGCCCCTGGCCAAGTTCATGAGCTCTTTACACGTCATCTTCCTCTTCCCTAAAATAGTGGAACTTACCTGAGAGAGTTGCTGTGTTAGGATTACATGAGCTAATTAAGTAAACTCACACATAGCAAGTACTGACTAAAAGGAAGTGGTTGTTAATTATTAATTACTGCCATTATTTGAGAGATGTTTAAGACACAGGCCTGCTCAGGGCAGGCAAAGGAAGGATGGCTGCTTTTTAGGAGTCATGATGTTCTTATACTGTGTGCTGGGATCCTGGCGGAGGCAGGTCCCCACTCAGGGGGAGAAGGAGTTTGTAAAATGACTCCAATTCCCAAGTGGTTACCACAGCCAAAAGAGCACAAGAGCTGGCATAGTCTTTGACCAGCCCAGGACAGATATCTAGACAATTTATTCTGGTTACGTAGCCCAACATTGGTACTAACTCAAGACAATTTATGTCAACAGATTTAAGCCAGCACAGGATGGTGTTCTCTTAGAGCTTAAAAAAAAAAAAAAAGCCCCCTAATGGGTTAGGTCGCACTCTCTCTTGGGAAATAGTAGCACCACTGGTTGCCTTTAATGAGCAAATTTACCACCCCAAGTCCAGCATGGTTGCCTGTCCACAGAGAGAATCTCAAAGAGACAAAAAATAACTGGCTGGTTTGATGATAACCTTAAGTCATTTTCAACAAGACACTTGACTCACCAGCCTAAAGATGATAGGAGACCAGTAAGTACCTTTAGGTACATGCGTGGGAGAAAGTAGGTTTGGTTTTGGAGTATAAACTCCCATCAAACTATTGGTGTTTCCTTGAGATTTTATTGAGGAAATAGAGCACAGAAGAGGGAAGGTTCTGGATGAACACAGAAGTTCAAATGCTGGTCCAGCCAGGTGAACTGACTCTTCATTAGTATCTACGTTTATAAGATGAAGGTGAGAGGACGTCACTTAAAGAAGGGCTGAGGGAAGAGTTAGAATGACAGCAAATATTTGAGAGTCCACCACATACCAAGAACTATTCCAGGACTTCTATAATATTCACAACGCTAGAGGATAAGTTCAGTCATATCCACAATCATAGACTGGGAAGCTGAAACACAGAGTGGCTAAGAAACTTGTCCAAGGTCACAACACTAGCAACTGACAGAGCCAGACACTCTAAACCATGAGGTCACATCTTTCACCACAATGAGGAATCATCTCTTGCACATGAAATTAGTCAATGTTGACTATTAGTCTCTAGTATAAAGATTTTTAAGAATTTAAAAAATTTTAGGTCTAGCCTAGTATCCAATGCTTGGAGTTAGAACTGATGATCTTCACTCCTTCTTGGCAAGATGCACCATTTTACTTTCTTTATGAAAATATTTGTCATTTACTTCAAAGGCCAGTTGGAGAAAGGGAGTCCTTACAAAATATTTCTCTAAATCTTGGTAAACAAAAATGGTGAAGTAAAACTGCACAGTTATAGTGAATCTTCATAGGCATTATCTGAATGATAACCTGTGAAGAGGACAAGCCCAGTAATGTGAAATTGTGTATAAAGAAAGATCCCAGGATAGTGTATTGGAGTAGAAGGCAATAAACCTGGGAGGCAAGAGCACATGCTCTCAAGTCAACAAGCACGCATTCAAATCTGGGTTCCATCACTCACTACCCGATGCCCTCATAAGCTCCATGTTTCACACTCCCTATTTCCAAATGCAGAGATCATCAAGATAAACTTCACATGAGATTATTCAAGGAACCCTCTTAGCACTTAATAAGTTTTCAACAGAAGCACACTGCTCATATTGCTATTAACCCCACCAAGGCCCCAGAAGTTGGATAAGGGTTACTGAGAAGCAGGACTAGGATTCAAGTCCAGATCTCCATATAATGTAATTCTTTTTCCAGGATACAATTTTGCATATGGGCCCCTTCTTCCCCAGAAAATCATTAGGACTCTGGCATGGCTTTTGATTCAAAGACACATTTTATTAGAAAAAAAAAAGGGCATTTTAAAAAAATCTGCAAATCAGGGGTACCCGGGTGGCTCAGTGGGTTAAAGCCTCTGCCTTCGGCTCAGGTCATGATCTCAGAGTGCTGGGTTTGAGCCCCACATCGGGCTCTCTGCTCAGCAGGGAACCTGCTTCCCCTTCCCCTACCTGCCTCTCTGCCTACTTGTAATCTCTCTGTCAAATAAATAAATAAATAAAATCTTTAAAAAAATCTGCAAATCAAGAATAGCACAAGGGACTAGAACAAGGTAAGGAGTGCCTAAAAATATATATAAAGAACAACCTGAGGATCAGATATAAAAATCAGATGTCTCTTAAATCAAATAGGGCCAGGGTTGATGCCAGG
>CM053607.1:42573872-42629124 GCA_028646535.1 Procyon lotor | reverse complement strand
TATCATTATCACCTGGAACACCCAGAGAGCTGGCATCCCATCCACACTTCACAACAACCTCACAGGCTAGAGAGGGCAGCTGTAATCATCCCATGTTACAGAGGAGAAATATGACAAGTGAGGCACTAAGGAACTTGCCCACAACTGCAGAATGGTAGAGCCCATAGTAACATTTTGATCCCCCTAGTTATCTTATAAGCCTCTTCCCACCCTATAAATGATATCCCAAATAGCAAAAACAGGTAAGTGAAGCCTGATGAGAATTTAGGTGAGTGACCTAAGGAAGCAAGGCTGGAAAGGTGCACTCTCAGCTTTCTGAAGTCCTGTTGGCATGGTAAGTACTCAGGCACGGCTCTCATCAATACCACATTTGGCCCAGAAGAGCGTGCTGGGCTGAATCAGAGGCAGTGGTTTGTCAACACTGGTCAGCATAGCCAGTCTTACCATACCTTACTATTTCTCAGGGAACTAAATCCACTTAATGCCACTTGGCTCTTTTCCCTATGTTGCTCAGGGAAGGCAATCAGTTGCCCCTTGAGCACTTAAAAATTCAGGTGCTTCTTATTTCAGTTTCTAGACCAATGGTTTTGCCTTGTCGAGGGAGACTGAGGGAAGGTATGCAGTGAGAAGGAGGCATTCTGGAGGTCAAGGTATCTCCTCATCCTTTCTATTTTTCATTCAATGAGTTAACCCAGCCCCTGTTATTATTGGGAAATCTGCTACGCCCTGGGGACCCAGGAGTGTCCAGCAGGCAGAAGACGTGGAGGCTCCCTTCCCTCATGGAACTCGTGTTCTAGTGGGGAGATACACAATATATAAGACAGAATTTCAGATGGTCGTCAGCATTGCAGAAATAATGCTTTGAGGGAGTGTAATTCAGGGTGATAGTGGTGGTGGGCTTATTTTAGCTTAGGCAGGCATTTTAGGAAGTCCTCTGGAACAGGCAACATTTGAACTGTAACCTGATTGAAGAAAGACAAATACAGGTAAAGTCCAGGGGAAAATGTTCCAAATGGAAGACTAGGCACACAGGTCCCAAGGAGGAAAAGAACATAGGCAGTCAGTGTTGCTGGCTCACCATGAATTGAGGGATCGATATTGCGTAAGATTGCAGTGTAGGCAAGAGTTGAGGTCATGAGAGGTCTGACAAATGATTCTGGGGGCATTGGGTTTAGTTCTGAGTGGCCACAGTGCCCCGGCCTGGGGTCTGGCCTTGGGGGGCATTCCCTTTCCCCTTGCACCATGGGCTCTAGTGCTTTAAGACCATCTCCATTGCTCAGCTGCACAGTCTCTGAATTCTTAATGTCACAGAGCATGTGGATTACTATTGCTGACGGTGGGCTCCAAATAGTCTCCAAATTCACAAGAAGGGGACACTGAAGCCTGAGAAGTAGGGATAAGGTCTAAACTATTTCCTGAATGTGGCAACAGGAGATGGAGGCTATCAGCTTTCTTCTGTCTGGAGAAAGCTTCCTTACAAAGCCTCTATACAGACGGTTGTTCCTTACTACCCCTGTACACTTTGAATCTGGAAAACCCGGGACTAATGATGACTTCACCGATTTAAATCCAGAGCATTGACTGGGACCTGCAAACACCGGTTTGGTTCAGTTAACCTGAGCCTCATCATCCTCATCAGTAATTGTAGAGAATACCAACACCTGCCTCAGGGACTCGCAGCAACACAAAATATGGTTCATCCTCATGCTTTACTATTACTGCTTTACCTCATGCTTTAAATTACTATTTATTATTACTATTTTTAGTCACCAAAGACCCAACTTTGTACTACTCTCTTCCTCACACATGTGTACGTATCAAAGTCTTGCATAATGGTTTGGTAAGCTCCTGAAAGAGGCCCTAGAATAGTATAGGTAATGATCGATGCCTGTGTATTATGACTTTCCATACAAGTAATTCATTTCAAGCTATAGGCAACAAAGGCGGAGGCTGCCTGTTCATCAGCACGAAGAAAAAGCCAAAACCACATAGATGAGTCACCGTCTGCAATGCAACTGCCCTCAGAACCCAGGCAACTACATGCACAGGGCTTTCCAGCTGGGCAAAGAGCTCCCCCAAATTGACAGAGTCCCCTGGGAGCCTGGAACTGCTGGTGGCTAACGACGGACAGGACAGAGCTGCAGCCCCCAAGGGCCCAGGGTACTGAGGATGAGGCCAGAGACAAGCTCAAAGGCTCCCTTTGAAGTAACACCCTGTTCCAGGCCAGCAAGCAACACAGAAAGCAGAGGAAAAACCAACCAACCAACCACCTCCAGTCTTAGCATTAAGTGGGATGCTTACCTCCTCTTTCCTTGGTACAAACTCCACAGCAATGCACGGGAAGTCAGGACTCCTTCTGGTGGGACACTAACGAGAGGGGCTAGGCCACTACCACCTCCGGTGATCCCCCCTCAAAAAGGAGTGAGTGCCAGTGAAAGTTTTCTTCTCATCTCTGGCTGGGAGCAGGCAGCTCCCACCGCCCCCTCTCCCTTTTAGAAGCCCAGCCCATGTTACACACCTGAAGACAATTCCTCCACCGCATTTCCTTTTCTCCCGGCCTGCTGCTCAGCCCCGCCCTCTCCAGGCTTGGAGGCTCTTCCTCCAAGCCCTGCATCTCCACCCCCTCCTCCTCTTCCTTCAAAGCTCCCTGCCAGGGCCAGCCTAACCGGCTGAGGTACCCAGAGTTAACCCCAGAGAGGCTGCCTCTGCTTTTAGCTGTTGGGTGGCCGGCCTGGTCCTGGGCCCCCCAACTTATCTTGAGAGGGAGCCCCTTGGCTAGAGCCAGAACTTGGGCCCTTGGCCCAACTATGGGAAACCAGAGAGCATCCATTTTCTGGTGACTGATTTAGAAACTTGTAGGAATTTGAAGGCCAGAAGGCGGGGTTTTGTCTAACTGCTCCAGGGAAACTTCATTCCAGGCCAAGAAGCTATATTTCTATGCCAGAGACTTGGCCACCTTGCACCCTTACTGCACAAGCCCCAGTTTGTCTGAGGACAGATGTAGCAGCCACCTTTATTTTCAGTAAAAAAGGTGAGGGGGAGAACTTGAGAGACAGGTTGAATTCTGACCACGGACTGAAAGGAAATTCAGTTTCTTCTTCTGTATTGGGGAGAGCAGCAAGGAATGTACAGTAATGCACTCCAGGTTTATTATTAACAAGCACTTAGTCCTGCCAATTAGTGGCAGTTGCACTGACCCACAGGTGGTCCTGAAGAGTCAAATTTTCCTTGAAAAAAACAATCATTGCTCAGATTTCAAATCTAAGCATTGGGGATTTTATTTCCTTGTTCTGGCAAGTTAGTATTCCCTCTCTCCAGATCAGAGATTTACAGATTTTTGGACTCATAGGAATTATCTCAGGTTTTAAAAATGCAGATTTCTGCATGAAATTCTGAGATTCCAAGAGGATTCGGGAATCTGAATTTTAAAAATTTTCCCTATAGGATTCTCACGTGAATGGCATAGCCCCTTTGCTTCAAGGAATACTGCCCTAGAAGAGTTCTCTTCTCTCTTCCCAGCCTGACATTTTTTGATGCCTTCATTTTATTTTTCAAAATATTTATTTAATTTAATTTAATTTAACATATAATGTATTCTTTGCCCCAGGGGTACATGTCTGTGCATCGTCAGGCTTACACATTCCGCAGCACTCACCATAGCACATACCCTCCCCAATGTCTATAGCCCAGCTACCCAGTGGCTGGGTCTTGATGCCTTTTAAACTCTGCAAGGACCAGTTGTTTCCATTGTTTCCGACTCATGCTTCTACCCCTGCCCTCAGGAATGTTCCAGCTGGCTCCAGTGTGTTCCTCCTCCCTTTAACTCACAAATGAGCTTTGTCAGAGGACAGTGTTAGACTCACAGATATTCCAGCTGTAAGAGACCTTAGAGGTGAGGTCACTGAATCCTTTCATATCCCACCAGAAAGGACATTGAGCCCTAGTTCTGCCCTTCCTCCCTTCTGACCCCTCGACCTTATATTATTGCCATGACTACACTACCTGTCCCAAAGCTGACTCCTCTCATGCCAACCCTTTCCAGGCCCACTCCCTATGGTATTATTACTTCTGGAGAAGAAGCCAGGTGCATGGGGCCCACAATCAGCTCCTCTCTCTACTCCATGGCTGAGGCAACGTGTTCAGGTTTCTTATTTTTTCAACCAGGTTGAGCATTAGAATGAGATTCTCACATCCCACTTTCTCCCTCAGAAGGAGTTGTCGGACAGGCAACCGGATCTCATATGATTGTCCATCGCAATCACTGAAATTGTAAGGCAAGGACAACAGGCCCCATGTGATTCAAAACACATTTACTAAGCACCTAATATGTGCGGGGCATTGTGCTCGGCACAGTAAGGGGTGTGAAGAGATGATGTCATAACTGTCATGGGCATCACTTCACCAGCGAATCAGGGACAACACTGAGCGGGAACCAAATAATCAGAGTAGGGTGGGAAAAATGTGTGTGCTTTTTATTTACCCCAAAGAAATGCTCTCCTGGAGCCACCCACCCCACCTTATCAGTAGCTCAGGTGATCCCATGTGGTGCAATAGGGAAACCAAAATGAGATGTTTTCTTGCCCTGCCAGTGCAGTTCCCCAAGTCCTTTCCAGTGCTCATAACCTTTAGACAAAATGAACTGCAACATAATCTAGTGGTTACAAACCCAGACTTTGGCATCAGAGTGCTTGGATTCAAACCCTTACTCTGCCAGCTCCCAGCAGTGTGGTTTTGGGCACAGTGCCAAACGTCCCTGGGGGTGATTGGAGGCGGACAGTAGTACTTACATCACAAAGCAGTTACCGGGATAATATTGACTAATATATATATATATATATGTGTATATATATATGGTGCCTTTAAAGTGAGAGTGCTTAAAAATTATTATTCAGGAAATCCTGAGCATTGTTACCATGTATTTATTTTATTTGTACTATAAAAGACTCACAATGTTTTCTCACCAGAAGACCAATAATATCTTCCAAATGTTTGCTCCATTTGATTTATGCTTCTCACTTCTATGTTTAAGGTTCTCTCTTGGTTTATCCATGCTTTCCTCTATGTATTCATTTAAATATTTTTTTTTATTGAGGGTATACTGTGTGCCAAGCACTGTGCTAGGTCCTAGGGGGCCCATGGCTGAATAAACAGCCACTATCTCTGATCTAAAGGAGTTCATAGTCCACTGGCATACCAGATATTGATTGAACAATCACACAAAAGTTGTGATATTATGATCGTGGTAAGTGTTGTGAAGGAGCAGTACCCAGCAGTGAGAAAACTCATGAAAAGGATTTGACCTGGCAAGGGGCTAGAGTAGAACTGAGATGTGAAGGAAATGATGGAATTAATTCTATAAGGTGGAGGTGGCATTCTTAATATTATCTAGAATATTCTAGATAAAGAAATGCCATGTGCCATGTGTATTACTCTGTTTTGTTTTGCACGCTGTGGATGCTTAACTGATCTCCACAACTCAATGGTTTATACCATAGAGGTTAATTACTTGCTTATTACTTTAGGTAGTCTATAGGTAGATGGTAGCTCTGCTTGGGCCATGACTCCACTTCTCATTCAAGGACTTAAACTGAAGGAACAGCCCCAATGTGGGACATGCTATTCTTGGAGCAGAACAAAAGGTCAGGAGCACTGTTGGAAACCTTGAACACAACTCTGAAGGCTTCTGCTTGGATGTAGACTTGTCATGTTTTGTTTGCATTCCTTTTGATGACCGAGCTTTTAACAGTCTCAAAATCCACAAGAAGGGGCCACTGAGGCCTGAGATGAAGAGATCAAAGCCAAACTCAAAGCCAGTGGGACAGGGATGCACAAACCTCAACTCTCGGGACACAGTACTGTACATGGCAGTGAGCAGGAAGAGTAATTCTCTGGCAGGGAGGGGGCGGGAATATATAATTGCAAAAATAATGTAATCTACCCTACTAAGGCGCTGTGGTACAAAGCACATGGCAAAACCCCCAGAGATCTGTGTGGCTAAGGCCGAGTGGTTGGTGGGGCTGTAATGAGATGAGACTGGAGCTGTAGGTAGAGCCAAGCCCTGGAAGGAATCTGGCCTTTATACTGTGAGCAATGAGAAAGCACTGCCCTTTCCTCATTCAACCTTTTCCTTAGTTGTTAAAAGAACACTTTTCATGTTCTTCTGGTTTCTAAGGCATATATGTTCATTATAGAAAATGTGGAAATGACATAAATAAAAAGAAAAAAATACAAATCACCTCTAACCTTACAATTGAGGGAGAACCATCATTGATTGATATTTTGGTGAATATGATTTTAGACTTTTAGATGCTTTTTAGTGTATAGGAAATGCTTTTAAAATGAATATTGGGCCACATTCTTCATTAGTTGCTATGAATATTTTTCAGGTTATTAAATATTCTTCCCAGTGTCATCATATGGATGCATATTTTAACTAATTCCCAACTATTGGACATAGACATTTTTGTAATTTTTCCATTTTACCGAAATTCAACATTGATTTCATTTTCTAGACATGGCATTTTTCTTTTCTTTTCTTTTCTTTTTTTAAAGATTTAATTTATTTATTTGACAGAGGAGAGAGATCACAAGTAGGCAGAGAGGCAGGCAGAGAGAGAGGGGGAAGCAGGCTCCCTGCTAAGCAGAGAGTCTGACACGGGGCTCGATCCCAGGACCCTGAGATCTTAACCTGAGCCGAAGGCAGAGGCTTTAACCCACTGAGCCACCCAGGTGCCCTTAGACATGGCATTTTTCTATCTTAAAATGTATGATAAATTTGAAGGCCAGTGATACAAATTGCTAGTTGTCCCTCAAGAAAAGTTGTAGCAAATCACGTACAACCCCTGAATAGGATTTACCAACTTTGATTATAATTATTTCATATTGCTAATTTAATCAGAAGATATTGTTTTATTTCTATTTTGCATTTATTTGATAAGGGAGGGCAGACTTTATTTTACATAATCCCCAGTGCTTTCATCAGGGGAAGACTTACTTGATTAAAACTATGGGGCTTTCAGATCTTCTACTTGGAATGTACTCATTTCTTCTTCAGAAAATTGTGGCTACTTTATCCCCTTTAACTCATTATAAGCTTTTCTTTTGCTTCCTACCAAACACATTCCCTGATCATCCCTGCACCTCATTATCTCCTTGCTGTGGGAGCCAGTGGAGAATATGGACAATAGGTTCTATGTATCTGGTGGGATGGTATGGTTTACATGTACTCTGTCTTCCCAGATGGAGATGGTGCCCTCTTGTGATTGAGTTTTGTGCCCTCCTGCGGTGTCTCACTCTGCTCTGCTTGTGTTATGATCCATAAACATTTGTGAGTGAATATTAAGAAAAGGTGTAATGGCACATGGGTGGGTAATTTTTGATTTGATGAGCCTCTCAGTTGTGGAGACATGCACTAGCTATATTAATAAATGATCATGGACCAAAGTGATTTTGAATGTCATTCAGAATCTCTTTTTAGACTGTAATGTAACACCAATTTTTTAAACTTTCGTAATATAGATCAGCAACATAGGGCATTCTGATTTGACGAAAGCCTAATAACTTTATCTGAAATTTCTTTTCCCCCCAGCTGAAGAACTGTCCATTTGTTATGCAGTGTTATTTTCATTAATTTTTATTAAGTGTTTGAGTTTTTGATTTTTTTTTCATTCTCCTGTTACAGGTTATGCTAATGTCTTGTCAAGCTAGTCTGGCAATGTACATTGTATCTTTATGCTCCCTTTCTCATGTTAGGAAGAGGGAACAGATGAAAAGATCATTAACAGAGCATTCCATTGTATCATTAGGGAATGTGGGGAAAGGGCGATGCTTGCTGATATGGTCTTGCTTTCTGTGGATGTAGAGTAAGTGCTCGAAAGTCTCTCAGGCCTCAGGTAAATTAGCTTTATGACGATTTCTTTCTACATTGGCATCATTCTCATATTGGCTCACTTTATCTGTGGCCTGTTGCTCACTTGCACCCTGTGTTGAAGTAGCAGGAACCAGAGCCTCTCAAGCATTTGTCCGACCATGTGACGTTTTCTACATTTCATTCTGTGCCACTCAACCCAGAAGTAATTTTAGGAATATTCTGTAACATAGCTCCCCGTGGTCCCCTTCAGTGACTAGAAATGTCTACGTGAGATGAGACTTATTTGCATTTTGACATGCATTGATATTATCAGGTGGTGCTTGAATCACATTTGAACATACATCATCATTGCTCTTTCCCATTTGACAAATATTATTTATGCCTCAAGCAAATAGATGCCCATCTCCTTCCAGGAATAGTGAGATTTTGGTTTATAATTATTGTTTTCCAAATAAAGCCAAGACACACCTGAACAGGTGTTCTCTCCATGAATTACTTAATTAAAACAGCTCCCTGAAGGCTGTCAAAATACCAGAGGAAGAGAGTGAAGCACAGAGATTTAATTTTGAGTAACTCCTTTATTAAAATGGAAGGAAATACAGTCTGGCTCACTTCAATTGGAAGACTGCTTTAAAAATCTATCACCAAAGAATGATGTCCTTTAATAAAGCAGTGTTTCCAGAGTGTAGGATGAAGACCACCTACGTTAGGATGATTTGGGGAAATTAGAAAGCATTCAGGTTCTTGGCTTCACCTTAGACTTACTGAACTCTCTGAATGGAGCTTGGGACCTGCATTTGAACACCCACCACCCCACAAAATTTCTATGTACACCGAAGTTTGAGAACCAGTTCAGGGCTTAATGATATTTGGGAGGGGTGGTTCTGAATGTGGTGTTGTCTTCTGAAAACTCCACATTCTGAATATTGTTTAATGTCTGTCCCCTCCATTAGACTGTGGGATCTGTGAAGACAGGGACCAGTGAGCCCACTCCCATGTCCCCAGGACCCAGCACAGTGCCTGACTTACCCCATCTCTACTGGATCAGAAACTCAGAGGGTCAGGCTCATTGGCCTTTTTTTTTTAACAAGTCCTGCAGATGAGCCTGTCACATGCTACAGTTGCAATAGTATAAAAGAATCTTTTCAGAAAAGCTATTTGTTTCTTAAGAGTAGCAATCTATTGCCTTTTTTTTTTTTTTTTTTTTTTTACCCTTTCCACTTCAAATTGGAAATCATTTGGCCTGTATGCTACCATCTATCTTTTAAGATCAGGATATATTAAATCCCAGGCATGGTTTTAAGAAAAGGAAATGTTATCCCCATTTTACAGCAGAGGAATGTTAGGCTCATAGGATCTAAGTGACTTATGAGGTAAATTTAACTGATAAGGGACAGATCCGGAGTTTAAGATCTGGAGTCTAGGATCTCTTAGGCACTAATGACCGTGGTCTTCCTTATTCTTCTACTGGTTCCTCAGGTCCTGGCTTTTGTTTCCCTGGGCTGAATGAGAACTCTTTTGGTAGTTAAGGGAGAAGGGGAGAAATCACATGGTCTCGATCTCTTTTTGCATCACTAGTAGCATCACCTGGAAGACATCTGTCCTGTGGGAACTTGTGTCTAATTAGTTTCCTGAACATACTATCTAGAAGTGGTTTAGAGGGATTCACCAGGACTTACAGGCTGGAGAGGCAGCCAGATTACTCCCTTTGCATCCACCAAATAGTCCTTAAAAACAATGTGCTTTTCCTTATTCTATTCCAATAACCAAAATAAGTCATATTTCATGGACTGGAGGAAACCAGAATAGGCCTAATGGAAGAATATTCACTGGGAGTAAGTCAACATTTATGCTGAAGGCTTATCTGTGTTTTTTCAAAAATCAGAGTTATGTGAGAGGTCATGCTTGTCTGGTCCAGAGCAAAGTAGTCAATATTATTCATTCATTTCACCCTCTATGCCTATTTAGAACTCACGGTTGTATGAATCCAAATGAACAATAGGCAATGCAAATAGAGCAAGGTGAGTGCCATGCAAAAAAAACAACGGCAAGGTACTGTAGAAATAGGTAAGACGGCAAGCCAACCATCTTAGGGAGTTGAGGAAGGCTTCCCGTAGGAAGTGTTATCTAGGATCCAAAGATTTTTATAGGCACTACCAGCCAGGGAGTGGGCAAGCAGAGAAAAATAGGGAGGAAGAAGGGGTTTCTCAGAAGAAGGAACTGCTTGTGAGGAGTATGTGCCAGAGTGAGGCCATCTAGGTTTTGTAACTGTTCCTCAACCTATTCCTGCTCTTGGGGGAACCCAAACCAAGACAGAGATAGAATACAGACTTTAGTCCAGGCATTCAGAATCTTGGCATTCTCATTATTCTTATTCATCACCATCATTATCATCATTATTATGTTAATATGAGAGCCACTGGGATCACAGACTGCATTAATGTAACTATGTATTCAGAACAGGGAGAATGGAGAATTCTGTTCCCTTCTTCTTAAAAAACATCTGAGGTTCACTTTTGATGGCTCCACCTAAAAAGGATCCTGATAAAGTATAGTGTGTTCAGAGGTAAGAAATGAAAACACCTCATTTGAGGAATATCTAAAAGAACTAGAAGGCTTATTCAATTCTTCTTTGCTTTTATTAAAGGAGGGCTTCTATGATATCTAATTGTAGGTGGTCTGTAAAACTGTCATAGCATCCTTTAGACTGTAAGTTTCATTGAGGTAAGTACCAAGTTTGTCTTGCTTACCATGCGTTCCCCAGTGCCCAGCACAGTGCCTGGTACATAATAGGAACTCAATAGATATTTGTCGAATGAATGAATGAATGGCTGGGACACAGTTCCATGTTAATTGCAAGGCTTTTCCAGGCTCTGTATTATTCTCACTATTTCCAAAGGTGGTTGTTCTCCCTCTCAACTAGATATTCAAAGCACTTCGCATCATTGTGGTTGGCTTCCATGGTGTATCTGTATCAAATCCTTTAAGAAACTTCACCTGCAAAGTAAAACGTAGTGTCTAATGCTTCTGCAGTATAGTTTGGGGAGTTTGTCTTTCATAATCTGTTTTATGCATCATGAACCAAAATATATCATTGGAATCAAAGATGAGAAAGTGACTTTACATTTTTCAGATCAAAGGCCTGGGAATTGACCCCTCTGCCTAATCTATTGCTAAGTGCCCTGAGCCTGCACAAGAGGAAAGTCGGTATAAGTGAAGATTTTAATCATAGAGCTGATGGGTTCAAAGCACCCTGAGCAGTTTTCGGAACTCCTTGAGCATCAGAGCATTCTTCCAAGGGACTTTGGAGACCATTTGGTCCAACATCTTCATTTTTTAATATAAGTCAACTTGAATCCCAAAATGTAGTGTCTTTTTCCCATTAAAGCATCCTATTGTGGCAGAGCAGGTGTCTTTACTCAAAGACCTGCTTTTTTTCACCATGGTCTGCTATTTTTCTGCTATTCTTTCTTCTCCACCTGTGTTAAGCTAAGTATTCACTTTCTTCTAAAATTCAAAGATGGGCAAAACCATTAAGCTGTCTTTTTTTCAATTTCCTCTTCTAGAATCATGTCCTTTGCAGTCACTTTTTTCATACACAGCTTCCCCTCCCCCCATTTTCTCCACTTTGGATTTACCCTTTAGCCAAAATAGCCTATTTAACTTGTAATGATCATGTATTTCTTGGCTTTCTGGCAGCCTATAGCAAAATAACAGATGCAGGAAAATCAAGTGGTGGAAGGCACGTTGAAGATCTGTACTCGCAAAGAATAAGAAAATACTCAGCTTCTGTGACTTCTTGCTCATTTTTCTAATATTAATGCATTTAAATACATAAAATACAGTGCTCATCTCAAGCAGCTGCTCATTTATAAAGTTTCTGGCACCAGCCACCAACACAAGTTTTTGAAAATCAAATGATTGGTGTTCTTCCTTTTAATCTCAATTTTTCATATTCATCATATGAATGCTTATTTATAACCAGGTCTTGGTTGCAGCCTGAATGATTTGAAGACTAAAAATCTTCTCCACTTCATAGTATATTTCCATTAGCCTATTAAACAATCTAGAATTAGACACATAATCTTTTTCATGAAGACATTTGTCCCAGGAACCTCCTATAAAATAAATTCAGGACCAGCACACCTAAGATGACAGGAATCATCAGCTATTGAATAAACAAGTTAGTTTACCAGGAAACCAGTTTTTACCTTGAAAATTTGAAAATATAATTCCTTTCATAAATGGACAGAAAGAGAGGTAAGTTTTGATATATGGATATTTGGAACATAAGTCATGTTTACAGTGAAGGAAGTGGGAAATCCGAAGAACACTGGTGGGGAGAGTGAGCAGTAAAAGGATGCTTATGAGGTAACAGAAAACAGAGGGAAGGTAATTGCTTATGCTGACTTACAGTGTGGGGCAGGGTACAAGCATTGTCTGTAGATTAACGCTTAGTGTTTCCTCTTATTTACTCTCTCTCAGGTTATCTTTTGAGTTCTTATTTCATTTGGGCATTTTCTTTCGTCCAAATATAGCTAAGGAATTGACATTGATTTTCTGAGCATTGGGCCCACAGTTTCTAGATAGTGGTTTTCTACATCATAGGTAATTTCAGATATCACACTTGGAGATGAACACATTGGCTGCTGTTCTATTCATTAGTGGAAAAATGTATTTCAATTTAGGAAGAGAGAACTTTAAATCTAGTGACTCTGAGGATGATATGTGAGAAGGGCTGCCTAAGAGTTGAGAGTGTTGTTATGTTTATAGAGGATGAGACATAAAAATAAATCTTGCTATAATGCCATAGAAGAGGTTGCTCCTCATATTTGCTTTGGAATAGAACTCTGTTTTAGTCTGAACCCACTTCAACCTTGATGCTTGAAATATTAATATTTTATCCTCAAATCTGCTTACAAATCACAAATGATACTGGTAAATATTCATGGATCATGCTCTTTTGCTTCCTAGGAAAGTATGAAGACTAGGAAAAAACCTTATGGGGTCAGAATTTGGGATATGGTGGGAGATAAGATTGAATATCAGCAGGGTTAAGCTAGCAATAAATTTGAGTTTCCATTTGTGGGGCTTGGTTACAAAATAACTTCAAAGCACTTTCAGAGATGAACGATGCTGGGAAAAGGTGAAGCCAATCTTTCTGGCTTCAATCCAAGCACATATAGGCCAAGATACTAGAGAATCAATAGCAGTGGTGTATCATATAACACCTTGCCTTGCACTTTGTAGAATGATTTAGAATTTTCCAATCACTTGGCCATTTTTTGTTGTTGTTACCAGAACCTGTGAGATGTATTATTGATCCCATTTCCAAGATAAAGAGACTGATGTTATTTGATTTTAAAAACGTGCTCATGTTTATAAGACTAATAACTCAAAAAAATGAGACCTATATCTCAGATCCATTGACTATGTACTGGTCCAGGATTCATTTAGGATTCAGATAAACATACCTCTTTCTCTGGCAGGCCCTTCCGTCCACCTAAATCTGGGTTAGGTAAACATCCAAAGTACTCCAAAAAGTACTTTGTTCAGCCTAGCTCCCATCACATTGGCGTATAATGAATTATTTCCCTGACTTTATTTTCTACTGGATTATGAGCTCCATGAGAGAAGTGACTTATTTACCATTGTAGCATCAACACATGGGACCTGGCACATAGTAATGATCTTTAAGTGAACTAAATTCCAACACTTATTTTGCCAAAGCAAGGAGGACAGTAAAGGCCTGACCTTTAGACTGACACACTCCAAATCTGGATAGAATGGGTGTCTCCCAATAAGATCAAGATACTGATGCTATCCTCTTAGATATCTCATTGTAGATGTCCAAGGGAGGAGACTCGAAAATTCTTTTTAACACAGACCATGGTTCTGCTTTGGGAACTGAGCCTGTTTCATTCTCGGCTGAAGAGCACTTATGCCCAGTTGCTAACTCAAGCTGGTAAAGGAATGAGAGATCACCAAAGTTCTCTGAGCACAGAATCTTTCCTGCTCTCACTCACCCATGTTCAAAACCCTGCAGAAGAGGGATGAGTATATTTAACTCTCTAGAAAAGCTATATCTGTTCCCCAAACCAGTCATTCTCTGCCAGGCAGATAATTGTGATGATGAGGTTGGCAGAGGTGGCAGATGATGTCTTATCATCCCAGATGGAAAAGGAGTGAAACTTGAGTGAAGATAAACAATGAAAATATCCATTTAAAACCCATAACCTGTGTGATTCAAAATTGGAAATGGGACTTAGGACCTCACTCCTCTTTGGAAATTTGTAAATTCTACCCCATTCTGTGAGATTCTCCAATGTGACCAGCACAGCCAGAGTTGGCTGGAGTTCTAGGTGCAATGCATAGTCCATCTGGTGTGAGCTCAGAGAATGAGTTTTGTCATGGGACAGGTTCCAGCTGAATTTGAATTTCCTACAGATATTGAAGATGTGATTGTAAGTTCTAAATTCAATGAACCCTAAGAGTTAGAGTCTCACAGTGGGCCATGCCCACCCCAACTTTTTCAGTCCATACACAACAGTAGTTCAGAAAGATATACTCTGCTATAAGGCTGGTAAATCTAGTTTAGCACAATTCCTGGCTTAGAGTAGATATTTTAATAACTACTTCTTTAATAATAATAGCAGTAGCATATCCTTGGTACTTCTACACATCAGGTGATAGGCCAAGTACTTCCCTCCCTCTATTCTTCCTCCCTCCTTCCTTTCTTCCTCCCTCCCTCCTTTCTTCCTCCCTCCCTCCTTCCCTCCCTCCCTCCTTCCCTCCTTCCCTTCCTTCCTTCCTTCCTTCCTTCCTTCCTTCCTTCCTTCCTTCCTTCCTTCCACTTTTCATTCCTTTCTTCCCTCCGTTTCTTCTGCCCTTCCTTCCTCCCACCCATCCTACCCCCCTTCTTTTTTCCCTCTCTCCCTCCTTCCTTTCCTTCTTTCCCACAAACATTAATTGAGTTCCCTCTACTATCAGGTACTTTTCTAAGAGCTCTGGCTATAGTAGGGAACAAGTGACATTATGCATCTTAAATTCTAGTTGGAGAGACAGTAATAATCAGGTAAACAAACAGCTTCAGATAGTGACCAGGAAGGAAGGACTACTTATCTTTGAATATACAGGGAAAACTTCTGTGTGGGAGAAACATTTGAATTGACATTCTTTTAATGGGGAAAGTTTTCCAAGCAGATGAGTATTCCAAGATAAATGTCCCACGTGAACCAGACTTTTTTTGTGAACTAAAAAGAAGCAAGCATTTCTGGAATAAGATGCACAATGGGAGAGAGTATTTCATGCATGAGGTTGGAGAGGAAAGCAGATGGCCGGTCATACAGAGATGATATAGGCCACGGTGAATAGGGTTTTAGTGCATTATCTTCTTTAATCAACATAATAACCCTAGGATGTAGGTGCTGTTTGTAGCTCTATTTGAAGAAAAGAAAAGGGAGATTTACAGAGATGAGATGGCATCAGGGTCACATCACTGACAAGTCACAGAGTTCAGATTTGAACACAGGCAACCTGACTCCAGCCATCACTCCACTGTCTCAATGTAAATCCAGACATTATTAATAGCACTTTAGAATCACCCCCTTTCACACATCTAACCATTCATCTTTCCGTGTTCCCATTCCCAACATGGAACACCAGGTACTAGCATGGATATTGGATATGGTACTTGGAGTCAAACCACTTTAGTCTAAAATCTCAGCTCTGCCTTGACTGGCAATGTGACCTTGGTAAGTTATTCCCTGGGGCTTCGGTTTTCTCATCTGTAAAATGACACTAATGCTATTACTTTCTTTCCATAACTTAGGGTATTGTGAGAATAAAGTGATAATATTTTCATGGTAAATGTAATTTGCTCATGAATTGTTAACTACAGACTAAACCAAACCACTGCTACATAGCCCCATTTGCTACAAACAATCTCTCCTTCCTCTTTCCTCCCACTCTCCTATCTGGGTTGCAGACCACTATTACTATCACCCAAACCTGACTCAGACTCTGGAGATGGAGTCAGGAAAGTACATTTTAACACCCTCCCCCGTTTCTGCACAAACCAGAGTTTAAGATCACTGAAATAGACCATGAACTTCAAGGGGGGATCTTGGTAGATGTCTCTATCAACCTTTGAAACTGAAACTATATTTGCAAATATACACAGTGTTGGGATTAAGTGGTATTTTAGATCTTTTCAATGCTCTTTCAATGGTATTGCAGCCAGAGTTTGGGGAGAACATTAATCTTTCCCTGCTACTGTCCATCTTCCCTATTCTTTTGCCCTCACGATATTCCTATCTAAATTTTATGCAAAGAATAATAGCCAAATTTTATTTAACATACAATGTGTAATAACGCTTAGTACCCAACTATGGTAAAATCTAATCTGATTTGCCTGTTTGCCTTCAACTCCTAAAATTTAGCACCACGCTCTAACCAACTGAGCTAACAGTTAACTCCTAAAATTTAATTCAAATGTTAACATCTCAATTTGAATCTTCAATAGACATTTCAAACTTAATATATACAGAGCCAAACTCATTATTGTTCCTCTAAATCTGCTCCTTCAGTAACATTTCTCATTTGGTAAAAAAAAAAAAAAAAAGCTTATCTATCCTTCCAACAGCTCCGACTTGGAGGGATCAGTTGCTCTTCTATTTTCCCCATGGCTGATAGCAACAAATAATGTTGATTTTATCTTCAAAATGTATCCAGGGTATGAATTCCCAACAACACTGCTGCAACCATTCTGAACTGAAACATTGTCATCTTTTGCCTGAGGTTTTGCAAGAGCCACCTACCTGGTTCCCTTGTTCCTGTCCTTATAATTCCAAAACTATTCTCAGCAGAGCAGTCAGAGAAACCTGAATCAAGTTAAGGTACAGTCTTGCCTCACTCTCTAGAAGTAGAGTTCCTACAAAACCTTTAATAAGGCAAAATAGCGTGAAACAAAGAGTATATCCCACTTTCTAAATATTCACACTAGGTGACTTTGCTTTTAAGAAAGACCTATGTTTAGAGTGCCTGGGTGACTCAGCTGCCTTCCGCTCAGGTCATGGTCCCAGGGTCCCAGAATCAAGCCCTGCATTGCTCTCCCTGCTTAGTGGGAAGCCTGCTTTTCCCTTTCCCACTCCCCACTGCTTGTGTTCCCTCTCTAGCTGTATCTCTGTCAAATAAATAAATAAAATCTTAAAAAAATTATTAAAAAAATAAGAAAGGCCCACATTCATTCATTAACAGCTTTTCTAATGAAAGCAAAAATTGTCTTTGGATTTCTTTACAGCTAAAATCAGGTACTAAGGTAGATCATTCTTAAAAGTTAATTGGCATAACTCGAACTTTTGGAAAGCAGGGATACTTGTACCTGTGGTAGGCTGAATGATGCCCTCTCATATGTTCATGTCCTAACCCTCAAAACCCATGAATGTTACCATATATGGCAAAAAGAGATGTTGCAGATATGAATACATTAATGACTTTGAGCTGAGATGATACTGTTGAATTTCGGTGGGGTAGCTGATGTAACTACAACCATCTTTGTAAGAGGGATCTGGAATAATCAGAGTCAGGGGAAAGGGTGGTATAACAACGCCAACAGAAACTGAAGCCATGCAAATTGAAAATGAAGGAAGGGGCCACAAGCAAAGGCATACAGGGACCACTAACTCTGGAAAAAAAAAATAGGAAACAGATTCTCTCCTTACAACCTCCAGAAGGAACCGTCCCTGCCAATAGTTTGACCTCGGTCCAGTAAAACTGATTTTGGAATTCTGACTTCCAGAACTATAAAATAATAAATTTGTTGTTTAAAGCTGTTAAATTTGTAGTAATTTGTAATAGCAGTAATAGGAATCTAACACAGCCCTTCACTATTCCCCCTAATCCTGAGTAAAATCCAAAGTCATCATAATGATCCATAAGTATCACAAGCAATGTGCTCCCCACCATCCACCTCATAACTTGGACCACTTCTCCTATCACTCTGCCCTTTGGTCACTCTGTTCTAGCCACTTGGCCTCCTTACTACTCCTCAGACACCCAGTCATGCCCTCTGCTTTTTGCCTTTGCTCCTTCGCATACCTGTAGTGCCTTTTTCCCAAAATAGTCACATGATTGGATTTTTGCTTCCTTGAGTGTTGTACAACTGTCACTTTCTCATCGAGGGCTTTTCTGACCACTCTACTTGAAATCAGAACAGCTCTTTTCACCCCTCTATTCCCTGTACCACTTGTGTGCTTTAAGTTTTTCCAAAGCACTCATCATCATTCATTTGAATAACTCTACATTTTACTTATTAGAAGAATATAAGATCGATTTTTCTGTGCTTTGTACATGACGAATGCCTACCACCCACCATGATGCTTGCACATAGTAAGTGCTTGAAATATTTTTGTTAATTGGAAGGAGCTGAAATGAATAAAGTTCTAACCCAGCACAATGTCCAGCATGATTTGGCATGTAGGCAGAGAGCAATGGCTAGATTCCAAGGAGAACCCTGACTCAGCTAAGTGAAAGTTTTATAAAGTTTAAGAAGAGAGGAGGCAGCTGACACATCCTGCCAAAGTTCTCATCTGACTTACTAACCAACCTGTGTGTAGTGGAAGGCATAGAGAGAGGAACCTAACATGGGTTAAGGTCTCTAATCCACATTTTAATATTCATGGCACAATTATTTCTTGATTTCTGACCTATTATGTTAGCAATTCCCCCCTTCCCTTGAAAGGAAACCTGGAAAGGGAGGGCATAGAGACGGAAGTTAAATTTTCTTTCCTCTGTATTGAGTTATTTTTAAACCCTTCAGAAATTCTCAGGGAAATGAATTAATGAGAAACCCACAAATTTCCAGACTTTCAAAGACAAAGGATGATCCATGAGCAAAGTTTAGCTTCCTTTTCTGCGTAAGATGTATTCTCTGCAAATTAAAAGCTCCTCAGTGGTCACCCATTAGTAATGGTATAATATACTACATTACACACACACACATCACACTGTATAGTGCAAGGGAAATTGATACCTTTGGCACCTAAACCATGGATAGGATCCAAAGCTGGCTGGAGCAGCTGCAGGGATGGCAAATAGTCGAGCTTATCTGTCAGTTTTCAAATAGTTGCCTGAAACTCTGAGGCCTCATCTAAAAGCAGTAGGAGAAAATGTTATGCTGAATTAGTGATGCTGGCTGTGCGCATAGGAAAGCCACACACGTCACAATCTTGCTTGCTTTGAGTTAGACAAAACATTTGGGAGATTAGGATTCGTAAAGCAAACTAATGGGAACCACTGTGTATTTTACATCCTTTTCTCTTCCATGGATTGCTACTCCTGCCTAATATCCTGTTAGGACAGAGAAAGCAAGTCAGAATGAAGTTAACGGATCTGGTTGACCCTACACAGTAATGAATGAAAGAGCAAAAAGTCCCAAGGTTTACAGCAACTCTGGTTATCATTATTGACTGCATGTGACATTTTGAAGGATGGGCACTTATGGAAAAGTACTTTGTGTGGAGCTTCCATGAATGAACAAAAACCCATTTTCCTCATCCTGATCTATCATTTCTCATCATGCGTGCTATTTATCAGAAAATTGACTCTCTAGTCACCAAATATGTGATGGTTATTGATAAGACAAGAAGACAAAACTGAAAGGAAAAAGGAAATCAGGCAGCCAGAAAAGTACCCTGCCACTAATCTTCTGCCTTATTGTGGTAAATTGCCCAATCCTTTCTGTTCTTGAAGTTGGCTCTGAGTCGGCCTCCTTTGGAGACCTGCTGAGTGCGTTACAAATATGGGTTTGACATGTAGCAGATGAGGATTTTTCAAAACACATGTTCAGGGAAGAGGGAGGTCACAGCTTAAATGAGATCAACACAGGTTCTTGGCCTGGCTTAGACAGGAGGACCTGGTATGTAAAATTCCCTGGAGAGTCATCCAAATACACCCGGGAACAACCTTATATCTTCTTGATCTCCAGATCTTGGGTCCTTTGTCACGGGGGACTTTCCTCAGATTCTTCTGTGATCTGTCAGGGTTTGGGCCTCTTCCGGCAATTCTCAAGTATGTATCTATCAACCTCTCTCATCATTTCTCCACCCTGAAATTATCTTGTGGATAATCCTAGCAGCTGGTCTCATGCAATGCTGCTCTCGGTAGTCGCAGAGCTTCTGGTGGTAGAATCTTTTCCCACAGCTTTTACTCCTGATGGTGGGGAGAGTGTGTGCCAGGTGACCAGGCAGAACAGATGGCTTCACTTTTTGTCTGGTTCCTATTCAAAATCAGGTTCTTCTCTTCTTATGTCATATATTTCAAAAGCTACCCCTTCTAAGCAATATTTACTTACATTAATTTTTCCTAGACTCAGATTTGCCCTGGAAGAAAATGTAGATATTATAAGAATGTTTTAAGTATATTTATTTTATAAATTAAAAATGCACATGGTGAAGTAAATTCTAAAAACACACAGAAAGGCATGAAATAGAAGATAAAAGTCTCTTATCTCTACTTCTCTTCTTCAAACTTTCTCACATATCTCTCCAGAAATGCATTTCTAATTATATCTATATCTTTCTTCTAATTTTAAGAATTAGGGTAACATTATGCATACTTGTCTACAATCAGCCTTTTATTTTTAATAATAATTTTTTGCTGTGGAAAAGCTTTTTATTTTGACAAAATCTCAAGTTGATTTTTGCTTTTATTTCCCTTGCCTTGGGAAACATATTGAGAAGGAACTTACTACGGCCAATGTCAAAGAGGTTGCTGCCTGTGTTCTTCTCTAGGATTTTGATGGTTTCAAGTTTCGTATTTAGCTCTTTAATACATTTCGAATTTATGTTTGTGTTTAGTGTAACTAAGTGGTACAATTTCATTCTTTTGCATGTTGCTATCCAGTTTTCCCAACACCATTTGTTGAGGAGACTTTTCTCATTGTATATTCTTTCTGCTTTTGAAGATTAATTGACCAGATACTGTGAGCTCATTTCTGGGTTTTCTGTTCTGTCCTATTGGTCTATGTGTCTATTTTTATGTCAGTACCATACTGTTTTGATCACTACAGCTTTGTAATATAACCTGAAGCTTGGACTTTTGATGTCTCCAGCTTTGCTTTTCTTTTTCAAGGTTGTGTTGGTGATTTGGAGTCTTTTGTGGTCCCAAATTTTAGCACTGGGTGTTATGTGCAACTAATGAATCGTTTGAACACTGCATCAAAAATTAATGAGGTATTATATGTTGGCTAATTGAACATAATAAAAAAATGTAGGATTGTTTGTTCCAGCTCTGTGAAAAATGCTGGTGGTATTTTGATAGGGATTGCATTAAATGTGTAGATTGCTTTGGGTGGTATAGACATTTTAACAATATTTGTTCTTCCAGTCATAAACATGGAACGTTTTTCCATTTCTCTGTGTCATCATCAATTTCTTTCATCAGTGTTTTATGGTTATCAGAGTACAGGTCTTTCACCTCTTTGGTTAAGTTTATTCCTAGGTAGCTTATTATTATTTTTGGTGTAATGGTAAGTGGGATTGATTCCTCAATTTCTCTTTCTGCTGGTTCATTATTGGTGTAGCTTCTGCACAGTGAAGGAAACAATAAACAAAACTAGAAGGCAACCTATGGAATTGAAGAAAATATTTGCAAATGGCATATCTGATAAAGACTTAGTCAAAATATATAAAGAACTTATAAAACTCAAAACCCATAAAATGAATAATCCAATTAAAAATAGAAGACGTGTATAGACATTTCTCCAAAGAAGACATACAGATGACCAACAGACACATGAAAAGATGCTCAACATCACTCATCATCGGGGAAATACAAATCAAAACTATAATAAGATATCATCTCGTATATGTCAGAATGGCTAAAATCAACAACACAAGAAACAACAGGTATTGGCGAAGATATGGAGAAAGGGGAACCCTCTTGCACTGTTGGTGAGAATGCAGATTGGTGCAGTCACTCTGGAAAACATGTGTAGCGTGGTAGTTCCTCAAAAAGTTAAAAATAGAACTGCCCTATGATCCAGCAATCACACTACTAGGTATTTACCCAAGGAATTCAAAAATTCTAATTCAAATGGAAACATGAATCTCTCATGTTTATAGCAGCATTATCTATAATAGCCAAATTATGGAAACAGTACAAGTTTCCAGCAATTGAGGAATGGATAAAAAATGGAATATTACTCAGACATAAAAAGGAATGAAAACTTGTTATTTACAATGACATGAATGGATCTAGAGAGTATTTTGCTAAGAGAAATAAGTTAGAGAAAGACAAGTACTATTTGATTTCACACATATGTAGAATTTGAGAAACAAATGAGCAAAAGGGAAATAAGAAGAGAGGCAAATCAAGAAACAGATTCTTAACTATAGGGAACAAATTAATAGATATCAGAAGGAAAGTAGGTGGGAGGAGGGGTTAAATAGGTGATGGGGACTAAGGAGTACACTTGCTGTGATGAGCACTGGGCATTGTATATAAGTGCAGAATCACTATCTTTTACAACTGAAACTAATAATCCATTGTGTGTTAACTAACTAGAATTTAAATAAAAACTTGAGAAAATCAACACTGGGTATGTACACTTACATACCATTTTGTAGTGCATTAATATACTACTTTTATGTCATTACTCTTTTTTTAATGTCATTACTCTTAAAACAAAATTAAAATTAAAAAATAATTTATCTTGGAGATGATGTCATTTAAGCAATATCATCTTATTCTCTAGGCTTTTTATTAACAACATGGTATTCCATCACATAGATATACCAAAATTTAACTCATTAGGCTCTTAGAGGTGGACATCTGTGTTATTTCTAGTAACTATAATTAGGTTTTTGCTACTACAAACATTTGCTACTACAAACATATGGGGGTGGAGGTGTGAGGACCCCTGTCCTTAGCCCACTTTTGCACACATCTAATAGTCTTTAGAAAACTTTGCCATCCTATAATTCTTTAGCATCTTACCTTGTTTTATTTCCTTCACAGCATTCAGTGTTTTCTTTCTTGAACATTTTTTAAAAATTTAAATTCAATTAGCCAAAACATAGTACATTACTTATTTCAGATGTAGTGTTCAACATTTCATCAGTTGTGTATAACTGCCAGTGCTCATCACATCATGTGCCCTCCTTAATGCCCATCAATCATCCAGTTACCTCATCTCCCCCACCTCCCCTTTGCAACCCTCAGTTTGTTTCTCACAGTTAGGAGTCTTTCATGGTGTTCAGTGTTTTCTAAGCTAACCCATTTGTTTCTATTTACTTTCTTTCCCCCAAAATTAGAATATTGAGGTGCCATAAGAAGACGTAGTATTGTCTTATTCATCTCTATATTGCTAGTACCCAAAACAGTACATGTGACACATGGGTGCTCAATAAATATCTGTTCAATTAAAAACAAAACTAATTATAACATTTCTCATAGAATGAATTTGACAGCATATAACCCAAAACTTACAATGCAAACTGGCTTAAACAAAAAGGAAATTGATTATCTCACAAAACTGGAAGCCTAGCGATATTATGATGTTCTAATCATTTATTTATTTTTTTCCCTAGGCATTTTTGATTAGTGCCTTAAGATAGTCACTGAGGACTTCCCATCTTTTTATTCTGTTATCTTCAGCATGGGGTTTATTTTATACATAGTTATGTGATCAAAGATGGCAGCAGGATTTGTGGGCCCCATCTCCAGATGGGATAATGCCTAGAGGAAGAAAGTAGACTATCCCTTTCTGTATTTCTTTCGTAAAAATAATAAATTCTTTAGAAGTCCTCAGTAGAATGTCTTAAAGCATTTTATTAACCAGACTAGTCACATGCACGTTTCAGAGTCAGTCAAAGCAAGGGATGTGGAATTACCTGGCTTGGCTTACACTAACTGCCTTGAGCAGAACTGAGATAGTGGAGTCATCCATACTTGTCCACAATACTTGGAGTCTGGAGTCAAGCTAATAGTCCTGGTGTTCTGGGGCTCTAAACCTGGCCACAGGTAAAGTGCAAGCAATTAGTTATACAATGTAAATGGGACCAGAATAGGAGGTAGAAAGTTGGAACTTCTGGGGATTTAAGGAGCCAAACTGCTCTGTAATCACATAAGATACTTTCGTGATGGAGACAGAGATACATATTTCCAGACTATATTTTGGGGGGGCATAACTTTACTTTCTATGTCTGGGCTTAGACATAACTGTGATGAAAATCAGTGGCTTGTTCTAAGGTGACATGTGTATTTTTATTTGAACAGTAGCCCGCACACATCAAAGGCTTAAACGGAAGACTTCAGGAAGGTTGTGTGGCAAGGCAAGGTTGTGTAGGCCAAGGCAACACACCTAAAAAACTAAGATTGCTTTGGATCAAAACATATCACAGACCCAAATCATGCTTATCATTTCCAACCCTACAAATTTAGCTGAAGACCCTTTCATCTCTGCCTGGACCAATTCCTGCCTCGTGTTGTGTCCTTGTGCCCTTCTCTGTTGCCTTCCATCAGTTGGTTTTCACATAGCAGCCAAGCATGCTTTTAGAAACCAAATCAGTCATCATTCCCTGCCTCAAATCCTCATGTAGCTTTTCACCCGCCATGGGATGATACTCATAATCCTCTCACCACTCTACTGCAAACCCAGGGATGCTGGTCTTTCCCCTTGGGCATACCATGCCATTTTACCATCTGAAGGTCTTTGCACTGGACTTTCAGTTTGCCACATGATTGCCACCTTCAGATTACGCAGGTCTCAACTTCCACCATCACATCTTCCATAGGCCATCCCTGAACACTCTAGTTAAAGGAACTCTACCCCAAGTCCCGGTAACTATCTCAGGTTTTATTTTAATTTGTTCAGTGTTTTATCACTATATAATATCTTACGTATTTGTTTGCTTACTAATTAATTCTCAGTTTCTCCCACAAGAAGGTATATTCCTGGAGGATAGAGTTTTGTTTGGCCTTTTATCCTTAGCACCAAAAACAATGGCTGCCTTAATTAATACTTGAGGTTTAGTTAATATTTGTTAACAAAAACGCCAACACCTGTTCTTTTAACCCCATCTACGTAGTACTCTCACATCTCATATCACATATGAAGGCCCAGAGAAGGAACTATATTTTATGTTATATACGAACAACTTCATAGCAGGCATGTTTGAGTTGGAGAACAGAAAAGAGTATGGTACAGGGTTAAGGACTTTTTGTCAAATATATAAAGCACTGTCATGTGCAAGAGTAGCTCTAAGGTCGTCACTTCAACAGGACCAATAGGTAGGAATTAGCAGACATTGACTTAGGCTCATACGGTCCACAGAAGTTAATCCCCCAATTGCCAGATCAATTTCTTCCTCTTGTGAAAGGAATAATTCTTTCTTGCTGAGAGAGATGCTAAGTCAATCTATTAATAAAGGGCTGGGACAGAGAGGGCAATGGAAGGGGGAAGGGAAGGGGCCTTAGTGGGAGCAGAGAAGGAATTTTTGAAGGGGAGGATAGTGATTGAATAGCCGCATACTGAGAAGGGGTGGGAGAAGAAAGGATTTTGTGATGTATTTGGGTCCCCTTTAAGGCAGGTGAGTGAAGTATAGAATTCCTTTCTCATTAGTTTTGGATAGTGACTGTACTTTTTTAATATAAACTCCCTTGGAGACTGAACCAACTGGGTCCCTGGATTATAATGATTACATTATAAAATACGCTTTAAAAACAATTGACTGAAAGTACAGAAAGCTGCCTGATAAATAAGTTAGTAGCTTGCCATTTGGAATTTAAGCAGAACCTCAAAGATAATTTGCAGGAGGTGAAAGTCTAGATTACCTTCTGAAGCCTGCTTCAGTTCGGCAGACTATGGCTCTAGTCTACTGACAGGTAGGAGGAGCTTCTGGGGGAGGTAGAGCAGAGGGACCATTGCATTTTCTTACAGTTGGCTCCTGGATGAAAGTTTGCCAGTGTGGCACTGGAAATGGGTATAATAATGGGACACTGATCATTTCTGTTTTGCCATCTAGAATTTCATGCCAGACTTGCTTGCAGGGTGTAGAAAATGGAGGTATCAGGGAACAGGACAGGAGAAGAGAATGGGGTTCAGTTCTGGTCAGGGTTGGGTGTGTGGCCTAGGGTCAGTCGCCACTCTCTGTGCACTCTCTCTTGCCACCTACACACAGGGGAATGGTATTCTGTGTAGAGCAAAGGTGTTCTGGTTTGGGAGCCACCCTGATCTCATCAAAAACTGGGCCCAGGTGGGCTAGTAAGCAGGTGGTGGGCCAGGCACAGTGAACTGGGAATAAAGGCACTGGACGGATGGTGGCTGTGTATATGTGTGAACTTGGGAGTTCCCATCCCTCTCTGGTCCTCACTTTGTTAATTGGGAATGAAGGAGGTTAAGCAAGCTCCTCTGAAGGCTCTCTTAACTCTGACAGTCTATTTAGCAAAGTTTCAGGTCAGTATATTTTGCTGTTGCATAATCCTCAGAAAGTTAAACTTTAGAATAATATTGGGACATAAAAATAAGGTAGAGGATGGTGTCAATAAAGAAATGAAAAGAATTGGGCCAGAAAGGCATGCATTAGGGAATGGAAATCATAAACTTGGTTAGACAACGTAACTTTACAAGTGGCCATGAAAGAAAAGTAAATTCTTAGCAGACTCTTCCACAATAAGTATTTCTGCAAGATAGAGGACTATGGATGAGGGATCTCTTTTTCCCTTCTTCCTTACTCTTCATGGCTGGTCTGAAAATTGGAATTTTCCTTCACACACACACACACACACACACACACACACACACACACACACAGTTCTCCATGATCTACCCCAGATGTCTTTTCTACTTTATCTCTCTACCACCCTTACTGATCTTTTATGAAGGTGGACACTTCATATTCTTCCTCACAAAGACTGTACTTTGTTATTTGTATTAGCTTGCTCAGACCGCTATAACAAAATGCCACAGACTGGGTGGCTTTAACAACCAAAATTTTTTCTCTCACAGCCCTGAAGGCTACAAGCCCAAGATCAGGGTGCTGGCAGGTTTGTTTTCTCCTGAGGCCTCTTTCCTTGTCTTGAAGACGGCTGCCTTCTTGCTGTGTGCTCACAGGGCCTTCTCTGTGCTCTGGGGTCTCCTCCTCTTCCTATCAGGGCACCACTCAAATTGGATTAGTGCCCCGCCTTAATGACCTCATTTTAACTTAATCCTCTCTTTAAAGTTCCTATCTCCTAATACAATCCTATTCTGAGCTACTGGGGGTTAGGACTTCAACATAGGAATTTTGGGGACACAATTCAGTCCATAACACTATCTTACACACTTTGTTTAAATGTTTGCCTCTTGGAATGTCCTCTTTTCTATATTTCGAAATTCTATGCATTCTCTATTTCCATCTTAAAAATCCCCTTTTTCCTTCGCGTTATTTATTGCCCCTTCCTCTGTAACTGGCTTTTCTTTTAATTGAGGAAGTAATACTTGTATATGGTATAATAATAAAAGTACAGAAGTGGTACCACGTAAGTGATAGTACTCTTTAATACCTACCATTTAATACCCCATCCAGAGTGTGTGTGCTAGAAAACGATTAATACTAGCTTTTGAAGATTCTTCTCTGACCCACAATACCATTAAGCCACACTGTCTAGAGAGAAGGGGTAATTGTAACTGAGGGATGGACAATGACATCCTAGTCTGTTGCACATGCTCTCACACAAGGACTCTCCCCATTCCTGATGATTAGGAGTACTCCCTGCCTCAGCAGAGGTAGGATTAGGGTTTAGAGGCACAGAGAAGGATTAGGGTTTATGAATCACACAGACTTGGATTTCAATCACAGCACTAGAACATACTAATTCTGTACTTTGGACAAATTATTTCATCACGTTGGGTCTCTGTTTACTTGTCCACTAAACAGGAACAATAATTATACCTTTTCCAGAGAGCTGTAAGATGAAAGAGGTTGCTTGTGAAGTGCCTTGTGAATGGCACCCACTAGTGCTAACGGTATGTTTTTCCTTTTTGTTGCCATCTGGGTCCCTTCAGGACCCTGCAACTACTTCCTCACTCATGGATGCTACTTGGCTCTCAGCCTGTCCTGTGGCTCCTTTGAAGTCAGGGCCCATGTGGGTGATGATTCACTAATTCTAACTCAATGCCTTTTTAGGTGATTAATAAACATTAAGTGAAATTTAACACTGGATTTCTCTGGCACACAAAAGACAAACCATCATGGTTTGTGGTGGAAAGACGTGGGTGAGTAACCCAGTTCTGTCACCTAACTGAAGTGTGGCCTCAGGCAAGTCATTTAAACCTCTCTCATCCCCAGGTTCCTTATCTGTAGAATGTGGGTGGCCAGCTCTACCTCGCAGGGCTGCCAAGAGGAGAACAGAGAGAGGCATCTGAGCTGCTGCAGGAAACAGAGTTACTTAGAACTATGATGATCTTTCTCAGTTTCTGTTTTCCCCTTACGTGAAATTCTCCCTTTGGGTACACAGTGTCCCTGTTCCTCCAATTAGTATCCGTTTCCTCATATTGATAGCTCACAATAATCAAGGGCGGGGGGGGGGGATAAAAAACTGAGGTCTGTGCAAATGTTCTAAGAGTCATTCTTTTCCTAAATTCTGAGAGTTTCAAACGGTGTTGCTAAAATTTTCTCTTCTACTGTCAAACTGACTTGAGTGAATCATCTCTATGATAATCATTAGAGAAAGCCTCACATGATAATTAATGATAGAATCCACATTGTTCTGCACATGCCCATCCTCCTAAAATACAGTTAGCAAGTGAGAGCAGGACATCTGTCACTTAGTGATCCATTTGGTGCTACACAGCACAGTATCTTCTGTGCAAATTTGGACTGTCCAGTTCTCTGGTACTTCATTTGATATTCCAGAACCTTCCATCTGATCATCCCTAAGGGTAAAGCACACTTTCTGACCTGATCCCGTGTCTCCATCTCCAAGATCATAGCCTGAGTGATCTTAATTAAAAACAGAGAGAGCAGCCTTGAAGTAGAAGTCAGGGAAGGCCATCAGACAGCCTTGTGGTAGGAATGGGGGATGGGTAGAGATTTTCCAAGTTTGCTTAGGTAGGAAGTTCTCAAACATTTTAGTCTTAAGACTCCTTTGCACTTATAGATATTACTGAGGACCCTAAAAAGATTTTGCTTATGTGTATTATATCTATCAATAGTTAGCCCAATTAGAAATTAGAAGAAGTTAAATTTTGTAAATTTAAAAATAGCAATGATAATCTATAAACATCAGAGAGAGTATCAATATGTGTCATAGGTAGCCTCTGGAAAACTCTATTCACAAAAAAGAGTGAAAGTGAAAAAAGCAATGATGTCTTAGTACTACTATAAATAATTTTGATTTTATGGACCTCCAAAAAGGGTCTTGGGGAACCTTTCAGAGCTATTGGTTTAGGCAAAGACATTGGAAATTAGAACCTGAATGTACGTGTATATGTGTATGTCTGTGTGTGCACACGCATGTGCGTGTGTTTGTAATATACATGAATATATGAATACAAGAATACATATGAATATATATGAAAATATATACTCTCTTTTTTGGTAATAAAAGCACATTAAGTGTTTACTGTGAATTACCTATTATGTTAGCTCACAGTTATTATTTTATTTAATTCCCACAGTACTCATGAGAGAAGATATTTATTATACCCATTGTATAGATTAAGAAATGAGGCACAGGAAGGTCAAAACGCAAAGTGAGGCCTGATTTCTAAGATAAGTATCAGAAAAAGACAAATGAGATTTCCAATGCAAATCATCGTGATGGTATTCCAAAGCATGTAGATAGAAAACAAAAAGACTTGAGGAACACTCTTTTGCAAACAAGCTCCAGACTACAGGTTATTTGGCCTTGGAGCATGACAAGAGTAACTTTCCTGTTAGGTTCTAGAGAGACAGAGAAGGTTGTTCCAGAGGCTGTTGTGTACTGCCCTCATCTCTCTCAGAGCTGAGGGACTCAAAAACTCACCGCTGACTACTCTCAATGAGTTCTTTTCTTAGAATTATTCCCAGTGAGAGCATCTAATTCAAGTTCATACCTCTTCCCCCGTATATGGTAGGATTCGTTAGCAGGTATAGACTAGCCCTTGCCTCAAGGCAGGACAACTCTGCAGAGCCATCCAATTCCAGACCTCCCATGGGATCTGAGGGAGCCTTTCTTGCTTGTGCATTATTGGTCAATACTTCTCTTTGCTCACCCCTGCCTTCTTCACTGCCTTGCGGGTACTGATCCTGAGGCAACATCTTACAATCAAATTTCTCTCTCTCTCTCATTCTCTCTGTGAGTATGTTTCCCAGGGGAACAACTTAAGACAGATTCTTAAACTTCCACCATTCAATACTGTTCACTCCAATTTCTCTTAAATAATAGGTCTCCATATATTTAATATTAAGCCTCTTTAAAGTCAACAACCTGTGGGACCATTCTTCATGTATCCTTGTTCAGCCTTCCAGGGACAGTCCTTTCGTTCCATGTTGGACATTCCTAATTTTGAGTTATTCCTCCTATTGAATGGAAATCAGCCTTCCTGGTGTCCGTCCATTGTTTTTGTTTTCCAAGTGGGGCTTTCAAGATTGACTCACTCATTCTTCCATGAGGACTGTCCAAAATTACCATCTGGGTGGAGTTTTTAAACCAGATCCATGAGGACCTCACCACAGTCAGAAAACTAGACCAGACAACATTTTAGGTGTTTCCTAGTCCTAAGGGTTTCTGATTCCAGCAAGTTTTCTTTGGTAGGCCGTACATGACAAAGCGTCCTCCCTTTTCCAACCTCCATCTTCCATACAGACTTAGATGCCCCAGTCTATAAAGAGACAGTAGCAAAACAAACTTTCTTCTAATTCTTCTTTTGTTTTCCATTATAGTAAAATGAGGGTGAAGATTTGTGGCCCATTAGCCACATGGTTTTCAATTTGACCCCATATATCTCCTTTCCTATAAACCAACTTAGTTTTGTGCAGTCTCATCTTCCCTGCTGTGCTCTGGAAGTAGGACAATTGTCAGTGTTATTTTTAATCATGTAGCACTCAGGGAGATAATGATATTGATTAAAATGTGAGCCAAGGAAAAGTAATTCTCTTGGAGAAGAATACACGGAAGAAGTGTCTTTTGCCTTCAAGGCTCCACTAGGTGGCATTTCATTAAAGTAGTGTTGCTATTGTGTTTATTAGTGGTAATTGCTCAAGCTATTATTATTCTTAAAGGGACAGTGGTAAGTTCCTTGAAAACTTAAATGACCATATTTCCATAGGTAATTATAGTGATGATCCTAAAACAAAAGTTCGTCATATTTTTTAAGATGAAATATGCAGATACATGCCTGCCAAACCTAGCTTAATCTAAAAAGACAAAATTTCTAAATAGGTGAAGGGGATTAAGAGGTAAAAACTGCCAGTCATAAAATAAATAAGCTACAGGGATGAAAAATATAGCATAGGGAAGATAGTCAGTGGTGTACTGTTGTGTGGTGACAGACTAAACTTACCTTGGTGAGCGTTATAATGTATAAATTTGTAGAATTGTCAATTTACTGTCATACATATGAAACTAATACAACATTGTATGTAAACTATACTTCAATTACAATAATAATAAAAAGAGATTTCTAACCTGGGTCCTGACACTAATTTATTGTATGGCTTTGTAAAGTCACTTTCCCTCTCTGGGCTGATTTCTTCTTCTTTGAAGCGAAAAAGGAAAGACAAATAGTTTTCTAAGCTCTCTTTACTTCTAATACTTAAAATTCTGTTTCTTTCATTAATGGGTTGAAATTATAGGTTTTCTAAAATACCCTCATCACTAAATTTGTAATAAAGACAAAATGTACTTACTGGCTTGTATATAAAATATTTTATATGAAATATTATTGTGATTTTGACTATTCTAACTTTTTATTATTTTAGAGAGCCTGTGAGAGGCATTTATTCTCTTACTGAGTCTTGGAATCTTTTATTTTGAGCCAAACAACTTTAGTGGCTGACAACCTCTTTTTTACCCTTTCAAGTTGTGGAATGAGTTTCTTTGAAACCTAGAGGAACTCATCTGAGAGAGCAAGAGAGGTCTTCACAGATAATTATCAGCATTAGACAGGTAACAGCCCTCAACTCTTGTCCAGTTCTCCAAAAATAAAATAAAATAAAAAAAAATAAAAAAATAAAATAAAATAGAAAACCTCTTTTAAAGTTTCTATTTTCCAGATTGCTCTTACCTGAACAGAGGGTTATAATACTTTATAATGTCACAGGATTTTTTTCCCTATCTTTCTATCTTGATGACTTAAAACAAAACAAAACAAAAAAAGAGGGATTGTGCCTTCAGAGCCCAAGCTCCTCTGGGCATATGAATTTGGGCTTAGGGCAAGGCAGTGTTAACACTTGAGGAGAATTACTGCTCTGAATGAGGCCGCATTAATTCTGTGGCTTGAAATCTCCTCAGCTTCGCTATTCTCCTCACCCCAAATTCACAGAACCTTGGTCTGTCAGAGTCAGAAAGGACTTTGCTGATTGCCTGGCTCCATATTTTTCAAAAGGTGTTCTGTGGACAAGGGCCACTGTGGGAAAAAGAAACGATTCTTTCATCAAAGAAGTTTTAGAAAGTTATAAAGAATATTTCCCTCAAATTGTCACAGAGCACATTAGCATTCTTTGGGAATTCCTACAAGAAAAGAACCTATTTGTAAAACCCATTATTTTGCATACCTATGGAATGCTTTAGGGGGATATAGCTCTATATCTTTTTTTTAGGTTTTATTTTTTAGGTAATGAAGAAACAGAGATTAGTCAAGGGGCATATTTGGGCTCAGAACCCTGTATCTTCTGTTCTTTTCCCCCCATATGTTTTAATTGCAGATCTAAATCTAGGATATCTTTTACAATTTTACTAAGTGTAATATGGATTATACATATTTTAAAACAAAAACGGGCCTTATCAGTGTTGCTTAATATATTACTAATGAGCCAAGTAAGTATCAGTGATGTTACATGACCTTCTCAAGGTTGTACAACTAAGTAGGAACAGAACTAGGGATAAGAAATGAATTGGCTCCACATCTTCCAAAGGATAGATAATATCTATAATCATGTAACCTGTCCACTTTAACCCAGACCTTTGAATTAAGAAGGAAGATTATATCTAAGTTATTCAATACACATATCGTTGTCAGCCATTAACAACTTCAGCTGAAAAGGATTGCTTCTTTCCCCTAGCAGTGGAATGTGACAACAGGACAGATAAGTTTTGATGTGATACTGTTTTGACAAGGAAGAGCCAATAAAAACAAGGATAAAAAATGTCAAATATATAATTGTGAACATAAACTCACTTCCTTTAAAGTTTGGCTTAGACTAGTTTAGTAAGTAATTAGTAATTATCATTACTAATAACACATTTAGTAATGTGTTATTAATAGGTTTTTAAAATACAATTCCAGGGGTGCCTGGGTGGCTCGGTCAGTTGCATCTGCTTTCAGCTCAGGTCATGATCTCAAGGTCCTGGGACTGAGTCCCACATCAGGCTCCTTGCAGAGAGGGGAGTCTGCTTCTCCTTCTCCCTCTGCTCTTCCCTTCAGCTAACGCTCATTATCTCTCTCTCTCTCTCTCTCAAATAAATAAAAATGAAATAAAATCCAATTTCAGCTGTGAGTAGTAGTGACAAAGAGCCCCAATATTAAAGATACTAACAACGGTAGAAATAAAGATAGACACCAGTTACCAAGTGTTTGCAGTGCCAGGCGCTGTGCTAAGGACTCACATACACTGAACTGCCTGGTGACTCTACGAGGTAGGTATGCGCATCTTATGGATGATTAAGCTGAAGCTCAGAAAGTTTAAGAGATTAGTAAAAGGTCACATAGTAGCAAGTGCTAGAATAAGGATTTGAACCTATAAAGTTAGTTTTTACAGCTAGTGTCCTTAAATATTTTATAACATTAAGGAGATGCCACACTGAAAATCAAACCTGAAAATATGGTATTAGACATGTCCTCCTCCTCTGAATGCCCCCTTGCCCAGCAAGAAGCACAACATACTCTTTCTTCCACATATTTCTGACAGCAAGTTCATTGCTGGCCACTCCCTAGGCAAAGCTAGGCTGCCTTATACTCTGAGGGCTCTTAAAGGATGAACACAAACACTTCTGATCTCATGTGTAATGAGATCACATGATTTGGAGGAGGAACTGGGCTGTAGGCAACCTTCCAAACTCTGAAAAGAAAGAGTTTGCCAAAGAAAATGATGAGGTGGATAAGATGACCTTAAGTGTAGTCGGAGTAAGAAAACTCGTCTAAAATAAGTTGTAAGCTTTCCAAAATGTGCTCATTGCCAAAATGCCAGTCCATCTAATCATACTCTGTAATAACCTTTGCTTTCCCCTGTAACTGAGGTGATAGTAGTGGCATCCTTGGCTTTAAAGAATGAACAACTTTCATTTGAATGGCTGGTTCTCTGGCTCTGGGAAGGCTGAGGTATCACCCAGACTTCTAGGAGTTCCAGGGGCTAGCTTCCTCTTGCTGACTTGTGTCTTCCTCCTACAGCCATTGTTGTGTTAGACCATTCTCGTTCCCAGGGAAATAAAGCTACTCCTGTTTTGTGAGTCAGATCACTTTACCAAAAATTTGAAGGGTCAAGGGGAGAGCTTACATGTGTTCTGAAAAATTTTCTGCCATCTTTTCTCTCCTCTTCTCTCCCTCCCCTTTGCTTCTCCTTATTCTGTCGTTCCCTATTGGGAACAAATTCCCCTTCCCATCACTAGCAGGAGGCTTTGCCCTTTTCTGATGGCTCCATGTAAGCTGAAATGTGTTTCCCACAGTCACTCAATGACCTTAAGTGAGGCACTAAGGACACCGCTCCAAGAAATATGGATTGCTTCGTAAGAGAAATTCTGTAACATACAATTGAGAATAGAGTTTTCTCTTGTTGTTATAAACAACCACATGTGCTTGAAAATAGCAAAATTGTGTTTCTTCTTTCAAATTTTGTACTTCTGATTTCTCACTAATGCAGTCAACCTTTCTTCCTGGTTATTTAATACTAGTAGTTTACTAAGAAAATTTTGAAAATACTACGCCTCTCAATCATCTATTATCTCATGTCTCCTCACCTTTCTTATATAAAGAAAATAGGGAGGATGTTGCCAGATATACTCTAAAGATCAACAAAATTGAGGCTTAGGAAGATGAAATAATCAGTCAAAACTTAACCTCTACATATCTGCACCAACACCCCTGTTCTCCCTTGATATACTCCATTGTTTCTGATACACATCCCCCAGAATTTAGTTTAGAAGCTCACCAGTTTCACTCGCAGGCACACACTATAGTAAGCTCTGTAGTTTAGTTCTGGGCCAGAGGCCACCACAAAGGGAGAGAATAAAGTAATAAGGACAAAGAAAATGTCCATTATCATTGGTCTTCCAAGAGCTTTGAAGTCATCTGGGAGCAGTTTTTCTCTACTGTGCAGAAGGAATATGCTTTTATATTTAATTGGGTCATTATTAAAGTTTAAATGCTTCCTTTTGCTCTTAGGTCAAAAATCCGAACTCTCAACCAAATTCCTGAGTGACCTGCCCCTGTTTCTTTTTAATCCTCAGCTGATTTCCCTGTTTCCTCCTTCAGTCTGCTTCAGCTATGTGGCCTCTTTGTAGTTCTTCAAATGAGCCAAGCTATCTTCTATCTGAGATTTCTCCTACCTGGTCTACTTTTTCTGGTTTTATGATTTCTGCTTGTTTCCTCTTTTGAAAATCCCTCCTACTATCCTGTTGATAGTAGGCAGTTGAAGAGACTGCCCCGTTTTGTCATATGCATTGACATTATTTTTTATGGTCTCCAGTTCCCACAGACCTTATTAGACTCTGAGGGTTATGCTTAGTGTAGTTCTAGGCACATAATAGACTTTCAATAAATAATGATGAATGAATATTTGGATGAATGAATGAGCAAGGCAGCATGATTGGGTGTTCTTTTCTGTCTGGGCTCAACTCATTTATTTGCTACTTCTACAAGTGCCTATGAAGTCTCACCCCCTTGTGCGTGTATTAAGGGGACCAAGGGTTTGATCTGTGATAGGCCCTGCCATCCGACACTTACAATGGAGTAGGAAGTTGTTTAGGAGGCATTTGTGGAGAACAATAACTGAGTACAGACTTTGTCTTTGCCAAACCTTCTTATCTACAACCTTCCAGAATCGCCTTAAGGCTGCCCCACATGTTCCATACCCAATACATCTTGATGACCTCTTAAGCTGCCAGGTCAGCTGTATTAAAACAAGCATAGCTTCTCAGTCCTGCTACAGTTCCAGTGATTTCTAGGCTCTGGTTTTGCAATTTCTGAAAGAACTGCAATGATAGGATTAGTAGCAGGATTTAATCTGTTTGTTTATCACAAATTGAGACAGGCAGTTTGTCTACTTCCTCCTAAAAGGGAAAACATTTTAAAATTACACATTAGAGTGGTTATGTCAATTCCCACCAATTTTCAGAGCCCACACAAGCCTAACTTCTCTTTGAAAACTCCCTGAACTAACCTGGTCTATTGTTAATTTTCTGAATACATTCTCTCTCTCTCTTTCATTTTGTCACATCATCATGTAAACTCACATAGTTTTACATATATAACATTGCATTATTATTTAGCTGTTTTAGGGGTGTGTGTGTATTCTGTCTCCTTATGGACAAGAACATGTGTACTTCCTTTATAAACCCTGTCATGTTTAGCATGGTCATAAGCATTCTTAAGAGATCAAGTATGTAGGTCCCATAACAGAATGTCACATATTGGGTTCTTCAGAAGCAGACATTGCAATGATGTTTGGCTTGCGAGTATTTGTCAGGCATCAACGCATGTGGGATGAAGGTGGGAGAGGACTGGGAAGATAGAGAAGTTCTAGTGGGAGGCAGACCCAACAAAGTCTCAGCTCACCCCACAGAATTCTTCCACAAAGCACCAAAGTGACAGGATCTTTAGAATCTCTAGCCCCTGTCTAAATCAGTCATTATATGTGAGGCTGTCTCTTAAGGGTATGCCCTTGGGTAGCTTTCTACCATTGGAGCAAGGCCTGGAGAAGCTGACAGCTGGGGCTGCCTGCGGACAACTGATGTAACACGTCCTTCCACGAATGGGAATCTGGGTGGCACATTTTATCCACCATAGAGGAGGTGACAGCACTCGACAAAAGCCTTATGAGATTAAAATTTGATAAATAAATTGTGAGACTAAATCCCATTGGCCAGATTTGTGGTTAAGCTGAAAGATCACTGTGTGAACCTAGACTCTACCTAATAAGGAAAAAATAGTGAGAACATCTTAGTGTAGGGACAACATGGGGCAGATGATGCACCCCTCAAAAGTTAAAAGGGTGCTGAACACATAGGAAAGGTTGCATCTCTAAAATCTATCCAGGATTCTTTCTTACCATAGACAGTTCCTGTTAAATGAGTGCAGAAGTGTTTCCCACCCAACCATATTTCCTTAACAATGCCTTAAATCTCTATCATGAAAACATGTTATCATCTGGATCATACAAAAGCCTATAAAATAGCAATAGCTGCTCCTTACTGAAAGCCTACAATGTACTAGGCATTTTATTCTTTTTATTAATTTAATTCTATTTTATTGCAACCCCAAGATCAAGACCTGAGCTAAAGATTTAGATGCTTAACAGACTAAGCCACCCGGGCACCCCAATGCACTAGCTGTTTTATGTATCTCTTTCATAATACGTGTGTGATTATAAACCAGGCCCTGTGCTAAACACTTTTTGGGGATTATCTCATTTAATCATAACATTATAATGTAAATTCTATTTACATTGTATATTCTATTATTATTTTAGAGATAAGGAAATTGAAGTTTAACAAGGGGAAACAATTAGTCCAAGGGCTCAAGCTTGTAAATTGCAGAATCAGAGTTGAATCTAAGTAGTCTGACTCTATGGAGATTTTAAATTTTCTTTACAAAGACACCAATTTCCCACTAAAGATAGCTGTTTATTTTATTTATTTATTTTTAAAAAGATTTTTATTTATTTATTTGACAGAGAGATAGAGGGCACAAGAAAGCAGAGCGGAGGCAGAGGGAGAGAGAGAAGCAGGCTCTCGGCCGAGCAGGGAGCCCGATGTGGGGCTGGATCCCAGGACCCTGGGATCAGGACCTGAGCTGAGGCAGTCGCTTAACCAAATGAGTCACCCAGGTGCGCCAATAGCTGTTTATTTTCTAAAATCTGTTCTCATAAGTCCCTTACAATTTCAGAGCCTCAGGGGGTAGCCTCCAAGGATTTAAGAGAGTAGAAACAATTCTTCTTAATAATAGCAAGGTATGGAATCCAAATTCCTTAGGAAGAGAATGAGAGGAACCAGGCTGACTGGTCCCGTGTAGAGGAAGAATCAGCAAGTAGCCCTGCCTGTATCATACCTATGGCAGCTCAACTGAATGTCTTTAGGAGAACCAAAAGGAGGAATTAAAGTTAAAAAAAAAATCACGTACATAATATAACCTTCCTCCTCATTCTTATAAAAGCTGTGGTAAAATTGACAAGGTTCCTGAAGACACTTGTGTGGGTGGGTTCTTTACAAGACTTGAGGGGCTGAGATCAGCATCCAAATGGATGCTGGGTGATTATGGAGACAATCCACTGACACAAAAGATCCCCAGGACAAGAAGGACAAGAGGATAACTTATAAATGAGTTTCCTTTTCATTTAAAACAACCCATCAGATTAGTTGCTGTTTCCATTTTATGGTAGAAGAAATAATGACTATATGACATTAACTTGCTAAATGTCACACAGAAAATAATGACAAACCAGGTCCCGTAGTCTGAATTTTTTTGTTCTTTGACCTTAAACTGGCATCAGGTCAGGAGACATATTAAAACAAATAAACAAAAATCTGTTGATATTTTGATTCCTCTCTCCTCGGTTCTTAATTTTAATCTTTTTGACCTGAGCAGAAAAAGCTAAATGAAAAGTGAAAGCCACAGATAAGAATCCTTCTGAGTGACTATGTGTATAATGAGTGAGAGCTCTGATCCGCTATCCTTCTCTGTGAGTGACAGTCACCACTGCATAATGAGGTTACCGCTTGTGGAGGAGATGCAAGGAGCCAAGGGATTTTCAGCCTCAGAGAGCGACAGAAGCTACACATCATAACCTTTCAAAATTGGGGATCCTGTTCCTACCCATGACATCTCTGCAAAGCAATCATGAAATTTAAATCCACAGAGATTCATGTGTCGATTCAGCATGCAAGGTCCTAGCCCTCCAAGGAGCAGCAGTGTTTATATAAAAAGGAAACTGAAACATGAAAGCTTGCTATCAGTGTCACATCAAAAACCTGGCCAGAGCACTCTCTTCTAGTTGTTTCATTTTCACCGAAATAGGCATGCCTGCAGGAGGAATGGCAGACCCAAGTGTCCTGATCTGACCCACAGATGGGAGGATGGAAAGAAGCAGACCAACTCAGGCAAATGTTTGAACTTGGAACATTTACTCCATGCTAGGCTCTGTTCCCTCTGTTCTCAGGGCAGGTAAGACAACAGAAAATGAGAGAGATGAGATCCTTGCCCTCATGGAACTCACAATTTAATTGGCAAGATGGGTAGGAAGATCTAGAATACGAGACAGAGGAGCAAGGAAGATTCTCAAACTCAGAGGACAAGCCACTCAGTGATTTAAATTGAGCTGCAAGGGGAGTTTGAAGATAAGAAAATATGCAAAAACTTAGAAATTAGAACCATTTCTTTCTAGGCTCATGATTCAGCAGGTAGAACAGAGTGCGGATATCAGGGTTGGGGCCAGGATGAATCCCATTGTCCCTGTTTCGCCCACTCATCTAGGCAGGAAGACCAACAGTGGTACATCATGAGTTCCTGGGACTATTCATGGGGACTTCCCACAAACCTTCTGCCCATTTCTTTGGTGCCCCATACCTCTTTAAAAACTTTGTCAGCAGTCATTACACTATTCAATGCCTCCGTCCCGTCGTACATTATTGGATAAACTGACAAGAAATGCAGACAGTAGATTAAAGTTCTATATTACTGTTCAATTTGCTGAAGCTGAGAATTGTAGTGTGGGTATAGTAGAAAATATCTTTCTTAGGAAATACACACTGAAGTGTTTAGGCATGAAGGGCAATAATGAATGTAATTTACTTTCCAACATTCAGGAAAAAGAGTACTCATATATATGTTTTACATATATATATATAAGTTATATACATGTTATATATATATAATATATATATAAATATAAGTTATATATAATATATATATATTTGACATATATATGTTAAAGTGAGGTGAATTTTGGTAAATAATATGCTCTTCACTATTTGTGTAACTTCTAAGTTTGAAATTGTTTTCAAGTGAAAAGTTTTATAAAATTGTCCATGACCCTGTCCCTTAAATTTTATCGTCACTTTGAGATTCTGTAAAATTTGCTTTCCACACTGCCACCATCACACAAGGCCCCATAGATGTGGTAATTCAGCTCTAAATCCTTTGTCCTAGGTTCTCAGGCAAACGCCCTGGGATATACCTATCACAACAGAGGTGTGAGCGTTTCAAGCAGGGTTTTCTAAAATACTGGAAAAGAGCAAAAAACAAATGAAATAAAAACCCTACACACATACAAAAATACAAGGAGGAGGCTGATACACCTGGGGTCCAATCCTTGCTAACACACACCTGGGGCAGGACACTGCCTCTCTTTGCTCTCCAGTTTTTTGATCTAGAGTATGGAGATAAACACAGTAGTGTAATTGGTAAAAAAAAAAAAAAAATAGATAAGTCATAGAAAACAGATTAATAAAAAGGAGTGTATGCCTGGGAAACTAGCCCTATTATAGCAAATGTAACATCAAGTGATTGTAGTTGAAACAGAGTGATACCAATACAGAAGTGGACAGATAAACAATGAAGCAGAGTCATAGTCTAGAAATCTATCCCAACTCCCAAAGAAATGTTACATTTGAAAGAGAATGCGTTTCAAATTTTGGGGGAGAGAGTTATAGTCAATACGTTCTGTTGAGAAACACAAAGGACTGGAGAGAAATGGACTTTCAGAATGAGGGAAAACAGGAAGCTGAGATGTTCAGGAACATCTGGGTCCTGCCCTCACTTTTCTATCTCAAATGTTAATGTGAAGCGGGGCGAAGAGCTTATATAGGAGAAAACTGAGGATAGCTAGACATAAGATGGGCAAGTAGAGAGCTGAAGTTCTATTTTTGTTTGAGCAAACAGAAACAGCCCAAATTTTTGTTTGGAAATACACCTCCTCCCAGGCACACACTTTCAGTCTACAAGAATCAGGATGGGCAAAAGCTGCTGACATCACATGTTGCAGAGAATCAACTAAAGCAAGAGTAGGCATACTTTGTAAAGGATCTAGGAGACAGGCAGAATTCTAGAAGGCCACACTTCCTCACCTCTGGAATAAACCAGCAGATAGCAAAACAGCCAGAGGGAATCTGCAGATGACCACTGAAGAAAATTTACATACAAATGTTCCTTCCTCACTCTTTTTGTAAAATCTGAAGACCTAGCAATCGTAAGCCCACATGACAATATTCCCATATGGCAATAATTGGCTGCTTTAGCTAGACCAGGTCTTCACCTAGCCTACTTCCCTCACTGATGCATTTGAAGTTCATCTATATTGTTACATACATCAGTAGTTCATTCCTTTTTATTTCTGAATAGTATTCCATTGTATGATCTGCAACACTTTATTCATTCATTAGGTGATGGACTTTTTTGACTACCATTAATACTGATACTGTAAACATTCACATACATGCATGGATATATGTTTTCATTTCTCTTGGGTAGATACTGAGAGCAGAATTGCAGGATCATATGGTAAATCTATGTTTAGCAATTTCAGAAACTGTTTTTCAAGCTGGCTCTTCAAAAAATTGGCTTGCCTTATTTGTTTCTTACATATTTTGAACATGAGTCCCTTATTATATAGATGACTTGCAAATATTTTCTTCCAATTTGTAACTTATTTTTTCATTAATGAAAATTATGAAATTAATTAATCAACAATTAATTACTTATTAATTAATAAAATTAATTAAAAATCAATTTTCATTTTTTCACTAATTTTTTGAAATACAAAATTTTTTGATTTAATAAAGATTAATTTATTATTTTTTTGTCAATGTGCTTTTTTTTTTTTGGGTAACTAAGACATGTTTGGTTAATCCACAGCCACAAAGATTTTTCTCTTATGCTTTCCTCTAGAAGTTTTATAATTTTTGTGATTGCATTTAGCTATATGGTCCATTTGAGTTAGTTTTCATATGGTATGAGATTAAGGTCTAAATACATTTTTTCCAACGTGAATATCTAACTGTTCCAGTACCAATTTTTGAAAAGCTTATCCTTTCTCAAAGAATTGCCTTGGCCTCTTTGTTGAAGTTAATAGATATAAATGTAAGAGTGTAGTTCTGGATTCTCAATTCTGTTCCATTGATCAATACTTTTATGCCAATAGCACACTATCTTGATTATTATAGCTTTCTTGTATGTTTTGAAATTGGGAAATATGAGTCCTCTAATTTTATTCTTTTTCTTCAAAATTTAGTTATTTTGGGTCATTTGCACACACTTCCACATAAATTTTAAGTTAGCTTGTCAATTTCTGCCAAAAAAAACCCCCCAAGAAACCCTGCTGAGGCTACTGAGGTATTGATAAGGCTTAATACCTTATCTATATATCAATTTTGGGGGAAATTCCATCTTAATAATAATCCATGAACACTGAATCTCTCTCCATTTATTTAAGTCTTCTTAATCTATTTCTATAATATTTTGTAAGTTTTGCCCTTCTTTTATTAAACTTATTCATATATATTTTTATTCTTACAATGCTATCATAAATGGAATTAAAAAATTTATTTCTGGGTTGTTCAGTGTTGGCATATAGAAATATAATTGATTTTGTATGTTGATCTTCTATTCCATGATAGTGCTGAGATCATTCATTAGTTCTAGTAATGAAAAGTTCTAGTGTGTATATTACTTAGACTTTCTACATATAGATTATATGTCTATGAATGAGTATAGTTTTCTTTCTCTTCCAGTCTGGATGCCCTGTAGTCTGTCTTATTAGGTAGGTAGGTACCTGTCTTGTCAGGTAGATTCCACTATCTGAAACTTTTATTACTGACTAGAAATGGCAAAGGTAAGCATCTTTACCTTGTTCTTGATGTTGAGGGAAGGAATTCAGACTTTCATTATTTCATTTAATGTTAGGTGTAGGTTTTTATAAATCCTTCTTATTAGACTGGGGAAATTTCATTCTATGCTTAGTTTGTTGAGTTTTTTTTTTTTTTTTAATTTTTCCTTTTTAGTAATGAATGGATTTGGATGTTTTAATGCTTTTTCTGCATCTATTAAGATGGTTGTGTAGTTTTTGCTTTTTTTGGGTCAATTAATATTGTATATTACATTAATTGATTTTGGAGGATAGTTTAACTTTGCATTCCTGGAATACATTCCACTCGGTCACAATGTATAAACTTTTTAATTTGTTTTTGATTGTGCTTGCTAGTATTTTTGGAAAAATTTTTGTATCTACATATAAAAAATATTGGAATGCAGTTTTTGGGTCTGTTTATTTTTGGTGAATGATGTCTTTGTCTTTGGTATTGAGGCCTTACAGGATAAGTTGTGTTTCTTCTTCTTCTGTTTATAGAGGATTACTAAAATCTCTTATCTAAATGTTTCAAAGAATTCACCAGTGAAGCCATCTGGCCTTGGACTTTACTTTGTGGGGATATACTTAATTATTAATTCAATCTTCTTGTGTATTATAGAGTTAGGTTTGTTAATTTATATCTTTCTATTAATTTTTCCTTTTCATCCAAACTGAAGAATTTGTTGGCATGAAGTTATTCAGTGTTTTTGAAAATTCTTTTAACTTCTATCAATTTGGGGATGATGTCTTTTTTTTTTTTTTTTTTTTGTAATCTCTGTCTCTTTTTTATTCCTTGTTAGTTTAGATAAAAGTTTGTCTTTGGTTATATTGATATTTTTCTGATTCCCATTTCATTGATTTCTGCTCTAATATTAATTATTATCTTCCATTTGCTTACTTTGGTTTTGGGGTTTAGTTTACATTTTTTATGTAGTTTCTAAAGATCAAAGTTTATGTTACTGATTTATTTTTTCTTTATCAATACAGGCATTTAAAGCTGTATGTTTTCTTCTTAGTACTACTTTACTGATATCTCAAGTTTTTACATATTGTGCTTTTGTTTTCATTCAGTTAAAAATATTTTCTAATTTCCTTGATGATTTCTTCTTTGACCTATGTGTTATTTAGAAATGTTTTCATATTTTCAATTACTTATTTCCTTTTTGTTGATTTCTAATTTAATTCCATTATGAGAACATCCTTGTATAACTGAATACTTTCAATGTATTGCTACTGCTTTATGGCCTAGCATATGGTCAATACCAGAAAATATTTCATATGCACTTAAAAAGAATGTATATTTCTCAGTTGTTGGATAAATTGTTTCCTAGATGGCAATTATATCATGTTGATTCATAGCTGATAATGTTGTTTAAGTCTTATATATGGTTGCTAATTTTCTATCTAGTTTTTATGTCAATTTTTGAAAGAAGAGTTCTCAAGATTCTAGTTATTTTTGTTGTTTGATGATCTATTTCTCTTTTCAGATCTTTAAGGTTTTGCTTCATGTATTTTGGGACTCTGCTGTTATGTACAAAAATGTTTATAATTGCTACATATTCCTAATTCTTTTACTACTGTAAAATATCCCCTTGTCTCTACTTTTTCTATCTTAAAGTATATTTGTTTAATATTAGGTATAGCTCCTCCAACTCTCTCATTTTTATTATTTCCATGGAATACCTTTCTTTATCCTTTTGCTTTAATTTTGTGTCCTTGTATATAAAGTGTTTATATTTCAGTATGTTTGTATCTAAAGCTTTGCAAGTAGCATATTTTTGGGTTTTGTGTTTGTTTTAGACAGTCTGATAGTCTCTGCCTTTTGTTTGGAGTTTTTAATCTATTTATATTTAGTGTTTGATGTGGTTGAATTTATTTCTACCATTTTGCTAATTGTTTTCTATGTATTTTTTTCCTTTTTGTGCTCCTAAGTTCTTTTTTTATATTGCCTTTTAAATTTGTGTGTGTGAGTGTGTGTGTGTGTGTTTATAGCACTTACATTCTCTTGTTGTTATTTTTCTTACATAAGGTTTATTATTTTTAAGGTTGCTTCAGGGATTACAATATGCTTCTTTATTTATCACAATTGACTTCAGATTAATATAAACTTAGATCCAGTAAAAAATCGAAACTTGTCTTCATTTTAGCTCCATTCACTTTCCTACTTTGGGTATTTATTTTCAAATATATTATATATTCATATGTTATAAACTCAGTAATACAGTTTCTGAAAGTTTATAATACAGTTGTCTTTAAGTTGATAGAAGAAAGAAAAAATGGGTTAATATATTTTTTAATGCATATCTTGCAATTACCTCTACCAATGTATTTCTCTGTGTAAATTCACGTTATCATCTAGTGTCATTTCATTTTAACCTGGATGATTTCCTTTGGGATTTATTTATTTAATTTTTAAAAAGATTTTATTTATTTATTTGACAGAGAGGAGAGAGACCACAAGTAGGCAGAGAGGCAGGCAGAGAGAGAGTGGGAAGCAGGCTCCCCGCTGAGCAGAGAGCCCAATGTGGAATACATTATCTATCCCATTGCTTTATGGTTTCTGCTTTCTTCTGATGAGAAGTAAGCTATTACTCTTTTTGTGGTTCCTTTCAAGATATTATGTTCAAGATATTATGTTTCTGAATTTTAAGAGGTTATGATGTGACTAGAAGTTGATCTTTTTGTCTTTATCATACTTAGAATTTGATGTGCTTTTTAGATGTGTAGATTGATATTTTTCAAACATTTTGGAAGTGTGCAGCCATTATTTCTTTAAATATTTTCTCTACTCCTTTTTCTTTTTCTGGGACTCCCATTATGCATATGTTAGTACTTTTGCTATAGTTCCACAGGTCTTTGAGGACCTGTTTATTTTCTTCATTTCCCCCCCCCCCTTTTTTCAGACTGTACAGTCTCTATTCTATTCTTTTTTGGTGACTCTTCTGCCAGGTCAAGTGTATTGAACCCTTTCAAAAATGTATTCTTTATGTCAGTTATTGTACATTTAATTCAGAATTTCAGTTTTGTTCTCCTTTATATTTTCTATCTCTACTGATATTCTCTATCAGTGATTTGTTGCCATATTTTCCTTTAATTCTTTAAACTTAATTTCCTTGTTTCTTTGAATGCATTTATTATCCTTCCCATTCTCCTGTTGTTGCTACTTTGTAGTCTTTGTTAAAGTAAACATCTGGATACTCCCTGTGATAATTTCTACTTATGCTTTTCTATTTATGCTTTCTTTGTGTGTGGATTGGACAAACTTTCTTGTTATGTTGCATTTTTCTTTCTTTCTTTTCTTTTCTTTTTTTTTTTGGTTGAAAATGGGCATTTTAGATATATTGCAGTACTCTGGATTCTGATTTCTCCATCCTAACGGTTGTTGTTGTTGCTTTGTTTGTTTGTTTAGTGACTTGGTTGGATTCATTCTATCAAATCTTTCTGTTTTGCATTGTGTGATCAGTGATATCTTTACTTAGGTTATTTTTCTGAAAAAATTTTTTTTAACCTTAGAGGCTGGATTTCTTGGGTTTGCTTCTGTCAGCAGAGCTTAGTGTTCCAAAGATTGGTCAGAAGTTGTATTTCAACACTTTGAGACTTTCCCTTTTTGCCAATGGTTCTGTGTGAAGATAGCAGAATTCTTCATAGCTCAAGCGGTTATCAAATATGTGCCAGGTTTTATTTTCTGTTGTGCAAAGCCTCACATTCATCCAGGGATGAGTAGATAGCTAGAGCCTTCTCTCTCTCTCTCTTTTTAAATAAGATTTTCTTTATTTGAGAAAGAGAGAGAGAGAGAGAGAGAGAGAGAGAGAGAGAGAGAGAGCCTACTTAAGCAGGGAGAGGGTCAGACAGAGAGAGACAAGCAGACTCCCTGCTGAGCAGGGAGCCTAAGGCAGGACTGCATTACAGGAGCCTGAGATCTTGACCTGAGCTGAAGTCAGATGCTTAACCAACTGAACTACCCAGGCGCTACACTAGGACCTCCTCTTGACTCTCTGGAGCAGGCAGACAGCCTTCTCGACCACCAGAAACATTTGGGTTATTATCAAAACTTGTCATGCCTATTTTGTTCGTTTTATTTCCTTGCTATATTTCTGGCTAATGTGTTATTTGGCCCAGTCATTATCACAGCATCTGGCAGATGTGAAGTTTGCATCCCTAGATTGGCACAAAGATCACTACTATTTTCAGTAAAGTCCTTGGACATGTGGCTCCTCTCCACTCTGTTCCAAATCAAGCAAGCCCTCCATGATAGTAGAGCTGTCCATTTATACACTCTGCCCAGCCATAGTAGAGCCACCATGCCATGAGCTGGAAGGAAGAATGGGAACAGCCTATAAAGTCACAAACTTTCACTGTCCTTACAGATGGTGAGTACTTTGTCTTGAGTAAATACTTCTCGATTTATTGTATGCCTTTGATCAATTTTCAGAGTCCCACAGTGATTGCTTTTAACAATTCTGTTTTTTTTTTTTTTTTAAATATTTTATTTTATTTTATTTGGGAGAGCACAAGCAGAGGGGAAGGGGAAGAGGGAGAGAGAGATGCAAACTCCCTGCTGAGTGTGTGTGTGGGGGGTTGATCCTAGGGCCTTGAGACGACCTGAGCCAAAGGCAGATGCTCCAGTGACTGAGCAACCCACTTTTCAACATGCTTTCAGCCACACCCAGATGCTCTCAATTCCATCCAGTTTTATCATTGCTTTTTAGGGTATTTGCCAAACCTCTTCTCTGACATTTTGTGGTTCCTTCTATAAGTATATACATTTTATCAAGCATATTCTCCTACACTTTTATACCTTACATACAAATGTAATCAAGCTTCAAAGCTGAATCCCCAAACCATCATGAAGTACCATCCAGCATCCCACAACAACTCATAACCAAATTTTAATCTCCTTTTTATTCCTTCTGAAATCTCATGAAAATACATAATTTTAATAATATCAAGACTAAAAACCATAGAGATTTTCTTTCCCTGGTCACTGGGAAGGAGAGAGAGGAGAGAGAAGTCTTAGAATTATTCTATAACAAAGGTAGCATCATTCCTGACAGGAGGAAGTAAGAACCTAGAGGGAACAGGATGGTAGTAATCACAGATCTAAAAATTATTTATTTGACACTCTCATTTTACAGATTAACAAACAGAGTCCCAGGGAGATTAGTTCTGGGAGCAAATTTTGGATTGTTACTTTTTAGAGACTCTGTTATGTGTATGTAGCCATTATATTTTTTAGTGGCGACTGATAGAGTTGGAGGAGTTGAAAAGCTGTGTGGAAGACTGATGTTGGCTGTTTGGCAGGATAAAAGTGCTCCCAGGAATTCCTTTTACTTTCTTTCTAAGGAAAAGAATATGCTTTGTTGTGACAGTAAAGGGCTCTTTCTACAGGAAAAGAAAAATCAATTTCTACAGATGCCAGCTCTGCATTCTCTAGCTATGTGGCTGGAAATATAAAACTCAAATATAATGGTCAGGGATTTGTATTCGGAGTCACTTGGAGATATGTGCCGGGAAGAGGTATGACAAACTCACAGGGCATTGCTTCTACACCCAGTTTAGAAATCAGACATCTGCTTGGGTCACTGATAGCAACACACAAAGTACCACCATTTCCTAGCCTCTCTCATAAGATTCTGGGCTGAAGTAAGACACCTGCTTCCAGAAATGGGCTAGTCATAAACAAATAGATCTCTTTAAAAGGGGTAGCAATTTCCTCTGGTTTGGCTAAAGTCTTTATCCTTCCCTATACCTGATGGCAGTGGCTTTTACTCAATGCCTGCCCCATTGTATCAGATGCTTGGTTTGGATTTTGCTACACTTGCACTTTCTATACCAAACAGCCAGCATAGGAGTATATACTTCTGTAATCACGGAGGTGGCTTATATGTCAGACACTAGGACAAGGGATATTTTTTTTTTTTTAATTATTTATTTAACAGAGAGAGAGATCACAAGTAGGCAGAGAAGCAGGCAGAGAGAGAGGGGGAAGCAGGCTCCCCGCTGAGCAGAGAGCCCGATGTGGGGCTCGATCCCAGAACCCTGAGATCATGACCTGAGCCGAAGGCAGAGGCCTTAACCCACTGAGCCACTCAGGTGCCCCAGGACAAGGGATATTTTTAAGCCAAAATAACAGGTAGCTTTTAAAGAAAGTAGAGGGAGAGTTAAGAGAATGATATTTTAAGGTCTGTAGATGTTAGAATTTGAAATCATCTGATACTGAATAGCATATGCCTGTTGGTCAGAATTGTTTTGTATAGGGATAAATCTTGCGGTCTTGACCTAACACTGACCACAAGCCATGAAATTAGAAAAGACTGATGTCATGTGGAGGAAGAGAGAGGCAGGAGAAAGGAGAAGGAAAGCATAGAGATAAGGAGGGAAAAGGGAAAAGAAATAAGGGGACTCAGATGACGAGGTAGCAGAAAAGGAAAGGAAGAAAGGAAATTCAAGAAAGAAAAAGAAAAATGGAGGGAGAGCAAGCAGAAAACCAGGACAAATGACAACAAACACTCTATTACACATCACAGGACCTAGGCACTAGTCTCCTACTATGGAGATGTCAATTAACCTCTCTGGGCTTGTGTTTTCCCACTTATGGAATGAATAGACTGCACTGAGTGATTACTTAGGTTCTTGATGGCTTAACATCCTGTAAGAATGGTACCCCATTATAGACTGCTTTTTAACATACTTACATCTGTGTTATCTTATTTTCTTCTACCACTTTCTTTACTTGGCCACTCCATTGCAGTCATGTGTTCCTGCTACTCTCCAACACATGGAGTCCGCTCAACCTATTATGCCCACCTAGGCATTTTGCATTGCAATTCCCTCTACCTGAAGTTTTCTCCTATTAGATCTTCCTGAGGCATGCTCTTTTACATCACCTAGATTTATGCCTAAATATTACCTCCTTAGAGAGTCCTTTTGCAACCTTCCCATGTAATAGGAGACCTTATCTGCACTCTCCTCTCTCTCACTCTCTATCTCATTACTCAGTTCTACTTAATTCCTGGGTAGTATAGTATAGTATAATATTAATGTATGTATTTAATTTTTTTAAATCTCTCTCTGAGGCAAAGATTTAGTCTTATTCTCTGATGTACCCTTAGCACCAAGGACAGTACCTGTTACATTGCAGACACTCAATAAATATTTATGGAATAAATCTTACACCTGGCTCTGGTGGTAACTCAGCCAAGTTTTAATATCCCCTTTTTATAGATCAGGACACCACTGTACAAAACAAGTATGAGTTTAAAACATCCTGTGATTTGGCAGTTATTTTTGCCTTATTCTCCTGTCACTCTACGCACTTGCCTTGCATTTATACTAGACTTCAGCGCTGTGCTTCCCCACCCCCAAACTCTATAACATCCTGCTCTGATTAATAAATTGCAATCAATTGCAATGCCTAATTACCTCCTTAGGAGGTCTGAAAAGAATGTAATAGATGGAGCATACTTACCTCTCAGCATGGGAGGGGAGTTATGGCTGGGCAACCCAGAAAAAAAAATGCTTCAAGGAGAAAAAAATAAGTGGGCAAATGAAAAGTTGTTCTAAGTAGAAATAACTGAAATGTGTTTGCTATTTCCAAATATAAAGTTTAATAAAAGTTGTTTGGTTTGATGTCTGGAGTGTTTATTGTTTTAAAGATTTTATTCATTTATTCATGTGCAAGCAAGGAGAGCTGCAGGCAGAGGGAGAAGCAAGCTCCCTGCTGAGCAAGGAGCCCAATGTGGGGCTTGATCCTAGGACCCTGGGATATGACTTGAGCTGAAGGCAGACACTTAATGAACTGACCCATCTAGTTGTCCCTGTCTGTAGTGTTTAAAGCAGTATTTCTCCAAGTATGATTAACAGGCCTAGATGCTTGATACAAAGGAAAATGCCTAGAAAAATTCCAGATTGATGGAATCAGAGCCTCTAAAGATGTAGCCCAGAAATCTAGCCCATGATGTTTTTTTTTTTTCTTCATGATGTTTTCTAATGCACATTAGTATTTGGCATAAAATTAGCTGAAAGATTATTCAGTTTTATTTTGCTTTTTAAAGAGTAACATGCTTTGAAATAGATTTTTTTCCCATTTATTTATCACAAACATTAGCTGAGTGCCTGCTTTGAAAAGACACTATGCTGGGTAGATACAGAGATGAATTAGATGTGAGATTTGTGGTAAAGGACCTCTGTCTTTTAAAATTACTGAAGGTCATGGAGAGAAGACAATGCAGTGTAATGGAGGGGCCCCATCCGGTAGTCTGGACTCTGTGTGGGAAAGCTACTATCAGGAGATTTGAAGGGGTATCATGTGGAAGGGGCATAGGCCATGTTCAATATGGTCCAGAGAACAGAAGTAAGGTCAACGGGTGGCTGTTTCAGAAAAGTTAATTTGGGCTCCATATGGAGAAGAATTTTCCTGCTATCAGAGCTTCCCAGTTGGGGAGCAAGTGGTCATTGGCCTCATCCAAGTGGGTATTGGAAGACCATCTGTTAGAAATTTGAAAGCAGGGATTCCCATACTTAGTGAGAGGTAAAGCTCCTTTGCTTTTGACTGAGATTCACTGATTCACCAAACATACTGTATTAATTGATATTCTACAACAATCTGTAGGCCAAAATTATGTGAAGGATGTAAAATAGGCAATACAGCTCATCATTGCTAGAAAACAAAATGAAGAAGAAAACAAAAACCAAAACCAAAAACAGTTACTAAGATTGACAGCCAGCCTTTCTGGCATGCTTACTCTGTGCTGATGCTGGACCTTACGTTAAACACCATCCATGTAGTATTTTCTTTGTCCTTAGAGAAACCTTGGATCTGGGTACCATTATTATCTCCATGTTACTGACAGACTCAATGGTATTTAATCCAATGACCTCCTCATCCGAGAAAGAGGAATATCATTTTAGGATGACTCAGTATTACAGATTTTAAAATGTTAAAACAAAGTTCTCAAGTGGTTTTTGACTCTTTCCCTGGCTAATCTCTACTCAGCTCTCAGATCTTGCCCTCAATGTCACATCTTTGGAAAAACATTCTCAACTCCCCTAGATTAAGCCAAGTCTCCTATCCTCTGCTCCATTGGTATCCTTTAACTCTTCTTAGCTACTACTGCCCTAGTTACTATGAACTATTACAAAGGGAGGAAATACCTGGAAATCCATTTGACAGAGATTCAGTTTATGCACTTGAAACTCTACCTCATCGTATGCTGTAATGGCATCATGGTGACTGAACACTAAATGTTCTTGGTGGGTTTCTCAGCCTGGAAGAGAATTACAGTATTTCATTTTTAATATAGCCTGTATCTGTCACATAAAAATCTCAACAACTCCTGGGCCTAGGTTTGCATGTGAAGCTCTTTGGAGGTGGTCCTTGACCACCACTCATTGCTGACTCTTCCTCCTCCACTTGCACCCGTACAGTAAATGCTGGCTGTGTTGAGTTACAGACAGTTTCCTCATCAGCCTTGCTGGTTCTTATTTCCATTATTTGTTCACACTATTCCCTCTGCTTGCATTCCTGTACTCTACCTCTCTGCTTGGTTATCTTTCAAGATATCTTCTGAGAAGCCACCCCTTCTTCCCAATATACCCCACAGAAAATTTTATAATAACACCAGCACCGCTTGATTTCACATAAGCCTACTTTTACTAGATCGGGGGTCAGCAAACTTCTGTAAAGATCTAGATGGTAAATATTTTCAGCTTTGTGGGGTGCACAGTTTCTATTAGCAATGACTCCATTCTGCTACTATAGCACAAAAGTAGCTATAGATAATATGTAAACAAATGGCCCTGTGTGTGTTTCAATAAAACTTGATTTAGCAAATCAGGAATGAGGCCAAATTTGGCCTACAGTCTATAGTTTGTTGATCTCTGTACCAGACTACAGACTTTTCAGGATATCAACCACGAATCATTTATCTGTTTCTAGATACTAGCCTGACGCCTAGCCCATGATAGGTGTTCAGAAAATGTTTGTTGGCTGAATACATGATTCGAATCCTGATATAAACTATATTGCAAGCTGAGACTTGCAGCTTGCAGAATATTTCTTGGAATATTCCTTCCAAGAAATATCTTAAAATTCTAACATTCTTTGTATTTGAGCACCAATTTTATCATCTGAAAAATGATGGAAATACCAGCTAGGGTCAGTCAGGGTTTTCATACCTTGCATACCTTAGATACCTTGCATCAGTCAGGGTTTTTAAGAGGACCAAAGGGGCACTGCACTTGGATGTCGACTTCTCCAAAGAAGGCCATGCATGTGAGGGATTTTAATTTTTGTCATGTGTTAACTGGACCTCTATAATCAGTGAGATTGTCACAAAAATTTAATGGAGAAGTAAGCATGCAAATGTGAGGTCTGATTTGGCAAATGAAACTGAAAAGAAGATCCCTTGTAATTGACAGAAAGGTCTAAGGAACAGTAAACAAATGGAGGAGACAGGAGAAGCATTTGCATCTGGCAGCTGCACTTTGTTGCCCCCACTCAACCTCAGCAGGTGCTGGAGCTGTTTTGCTGCCTCATTACCACCTTATTTGGTCCAGGGTGGACGACGGTCACAAATTGCTTTGTCCTCCTAAGCACCAGTGCTGGTTGCTTCTCAGGACCTGCATATAGCTGAGAAGGACTCTTGAGTCTATGCCAGCCTCAGTGAGTTTTACAAGAGAGCAAGTGTTGCTCAGGGGACCTCTGCCATCGAGGAGCAAACATATCATAGATCAGGTTGCCTCAAGGACCTGACTGTGTCCACTGCAGTGGGGAGTGAAGGGAAATGTGTAAGTCTCAGGTATCAGATAAAGGCATGCAAGGCAATTGAAAAAGTAAGGCAAGGGGATGCCAAAATCAAACCTGCATCATTTAAAAATTTTAATTAGAATTAAACCAAGATTGACTCTTTGTTTTGTGGACTGTTTCCTTTGCTGTGCAGAAGGTTTTTATCTTGGTGAAGTCCCAAAAGTTCATTTTTGCTTCTGTTTCCCTTGCTTTCGGAGAAGTGTCTTGAAAGAATTTGCTGTGGCCGATGCTAAGGAGGTTACTGCTTATGTTCTCTAGGATTTTGAGGTCTTTCTTCTATCTTAGGGCATGGTGTAAGAGAATGGTTGAGTTTCATTCTTCTGTACATAGTTCAATTTTCCCTGCACCACTTATTGAAGAGACTATCTTTTTCCCACTGGATTATTTTTTTTCTGCTTTGTCAAAGAGTATTTGACCATAGAGTTGAAGGTCCATATCTGGGCTCTCCACTCTGTTCCACTGGTTAAAGCTTCTGCACAAAAAAGGAAACAGTCAACAAAACAAAGAGGAAACCCATGGAAGGGGAGAAGATATTCGCAAATGACACTACAGACAAGGGGCTGATATCCAAGACCTATAAATAACTTCTCAAACTCAACACTCAAAAAAGAGATAAGTCAGAAAATGGGCAGAAGAAATGAACAGACACTTGTCCAATGAAGACATGCAAATGGCTAATAGACACACGAAAAAATTTCCATCATCATAAGCCATCAGGGAACTCCAAATCAAAATCACATTGAGATACCACCTCACACCGGTTAGAATGGCAAAAATTAACAAGGCAAGAAACAACAAATATTGGAGAGGATGTGGAGAAAGGGGAACTCTCTTTCATTATTGATGGGATTGCAAGTTGGTGCAGCCACTTTGGAAAACAGTGTAGAGATTCCTCAAAAAATTAAAAATAGAGCTACCCTATGACCTGGCAATTACACTACTGGTATTTACCCCCAAAGATACAGATGTAGTGAAAGAAGAGCCATATGCACCCCCAGTGTTCATAGTAGCCATGTCCACAATAGCCAAACTGTGGAAAGAGCTGAGATGCCCTTCAACAGACAAATGGACAAAGAAGATATGGTTCATATATATGATAGAATATTACTCAGCCATCAGAAAAGATGAATACCTAACTTTTGCATCAACTTGGATGGGACTGGAGGAGATTATGTTGAGTGAAATAAGTCAAGCAGAGAAAGTCAATTATTGTATGGTTTCACTTGTGGAACATAAGGAGTAACATGGAGGACATTAGGAGAAGGCAAGAAAAAGTGAAGGGGGGAAATCGGAGGGGGAGAAGAACCATGAGAGACTGCGGACTCTGAGAAACAAACA
>CM053607.1:42556977-42573372 GCA_028646535.1 Procyon lotor | reverse complement strand
ATTTGGAGATTTAAAATATCTCATAAAAGTACTTATCAAGTGGTAAGTAGCACCACAACTTCAGAAACATTAGCATATAAAAAAGTGAAAATATATGGTAATATGACATTTGATTGTATGAAACTAGAGTGAATCCTTTCCATAGAATTTCCTAGAATGAAAAAAAAGTTATCAAGGACACTGCAATATTAATCACTGCTGAGATTGATGGAAAAATCAAGGATGTACTTGTCATCCTATAGTCTTTTGCCCAATTCAGAGTTAGTCGCAGTGCAGAATTGGGGGGATAGTCACTTACACACATACAGTTGGGAAACCTCTATATGATGTTTGTGATGTTGATTGCACAGATGGGATTCATATTCTTCAGAGGCACCAAAAGTCAAGGGAGACCCTAGGATTCAGAAATGAGAGTTTTAAATCTACATGATTTAGAGATGATAAAGTGAAAGAGTGCTAGAATGGAGAATAATTCTGAAGACATTCAACAAGGTTTTGGAAGTCTTTCCCAAGGCTATATGGATGCAGAAGTGTCCCTAGAAAACGTGTGGTACTTGGGCTCTTCTTCCTATTGAGGTACAATCTGAGTTACCCTCATATGTGATGCCTCTGCCTCCAACATCCTATTCAGGAAAGGCGTCCCAGAAACATCTTACTGGATGAATCAAATACTTGAGTTTACTAAAAGTGTCACACTGTGGTACTCAGAGTTCACTGCTCTTGGACCAAAGTCCCAAGAGACTCTTTATATTTCACTGTTTACTGTCGCAGACTGATTGATGCTCCTGCTCTAGCCTCTGGCCAAACCATGGTGCTAAAGATGACACTCTGCATGGGTACTGCAGTTAATAGAAAGTTCATTCCTCATTCCTGTTTTCCCCATATCTATTATAATAGAAGAATACTAAAAGGGGAAAAATAATAAGTCCTAGGCTTATTTGGGCTGTTGAGAGAGTAAGTGAATAATTTGGGATCTCTGGGCCTTAGACACATCCATACAAAGGAAGAGCTAGAGGAATCTTAGAACATTTTAAGAAAGGCTCTCATCCCAATCCATATATCTCTAGTAACTGTATGTGGTTCTCTTGTATAGAACAACCCAGTTTGATTTAAAAGGGTTATAGGAGAGAAGGAGTTTCCTTCTCCTGGTTCCTTCCATTGTCAAGTATTGGCTCTTATTGTAGGCTCAGGATGGTGACACAAAGACTACACAAGAAGAAGGTATAATTCCTGTAGGAAAAGTTACTAAAATTCTACTTGGAGGAAATACTAATGCAAAAGCTTATGGTGCAAGCAGTTGGGAATTGGGAATTAAATTGTGTTGTTATTATAAAGAATCCAAAAGGAAGTGAATCATTGAGAACAAAGATATTTGGGGAGTATTCTTAGAGAAAATGTCAAAAATAGGTGTTCCTAATAAGTAAAAATCAGTATTTAATTCCACAAATATATGTATTTCCCTTTATATGCTAAGAACTACAGTGCTATTTTTTCTTTTCCTACACATAAATTACTTTATTGTAACTGTCATAACAATGGTTAGCCTTTATTTTTTAAGAGTTTTATTTACTTATTTGAGAGAGAAAGAGCAAACATGAGCAGGGGTGAGTGGCAGAGGGAGAGCAGACTCCCCACAGAGCAGGGGCTTGATTGCAGGACCCTGGAACCATGACTAAGCCAAAGGCAGATGCTTAATTGATTGATCCAACCAGGTGTTCCTGGTTAATCTTTATTTAGAGCTCAAAGAATACCATACATTATACATGCATTATCCATGAATTCGATAGTGGTGGTATCCCCATACTATAGGTGAGGTTATTAAACCTCAAAGAGGTAAAGTAACTTTCCTAAGGTCACACAGCTAGTAACAAGTCAGAATTTGAACTCAGAACTGTTTAACTTAAAAAGCCCTAGCTCCTAACCATGACCATGTACTACCTCTTTAGCCTCTTCTGAAATTAAATAAGTAACAATTTCTTAATCATTTGTGCTGCACTTAAGTCTGATTTTCCTCAAAAGTGACATTATAAAAACCCAATTTTGCCAGATTTTAAAATACCTTCAGCTACATTATGAAATTCCCAAAGCTGTAATAACCAAAGTTTATGTGAGTGGAAACCAAAAAAAAAAAAAAATTAGAGTAACAGAACTTGATGGCACTATGCTAAGTGAAATAACACATAAAGCTAGATAAATAGTGCATTTAAAAAAAAAAACAAAAAAAACTACCAAACAAAAACCAAGTTGAGAGATAGAACAAATTGGTGGTTGCCACAGGTGGGAGTTTAGGGATGAGCAAAATGGTTGAAGGAGGGTCAAAAGTACAAACTTCCAGTTAAAATATAAGCTGTGAATATTAAATCATTATGTTATAATCTGAAACAATATAATGTCATATAATTGACAATAATGTCAATTATACCTCAATTTTTGTCATTATATTTTTGTCAATATAATGTCATATAATTGACAATAATGTCAATTATACCTCAATTTTTTAATTTTTTAAGATTTTATTTGAGAGAAAAAGAGCATGAATATTAGGGAGGTGCAAAGGGAAAGGGACAGGCAGACTCCTTGCTGAGCGGGGAGTCTGATGTGGGGCTCATTTCCAGGACCCGTGAGACTGGGGCTGGAGCCGAAGGCAGATGCTAAACAGACTGAGCCACACAGGTGCATCTATACCTCAATTTTTTAAAAAATCAGGATAATGCAAGCCCCATCACAGGATTAGGAGGACTGCGAATGAAATCACAAAGAACAGTGGTAGGCGATTTTGGCAATTGTGGCATTCAAAAACTCACATATTGAAAACCAAAAAAATCAAACAGTTTATAGCGTTTTGTCTTTAAAGACTTCATGACGTAAATGACACTTGCAGTCTATGGTGATGAAAAGTGATGATGTGGCCTTGGGACTGCTCAAGTGAACAATTATATATGAACTATTTATATGTGCAGGGAATAAGCATTCATTCAACACTGGAGAGTGTTCTAAGAATATAATGTGTATGTTAATGTGTATGAAATCAATTATCCTGTTGTAAACCATAGTGAATTAATCTTTTCTTCCATCTTCAGAAATGAGATTTTCCTGTATCTTTGTCATTACAGATGGTGACACAAGTGATTTAGAAGAGGAAAAGCAGCACTGTTTCCATTGTTGTTATTCCTGTGTTTGGTAAGTTTCAGTTCTTAAACATTCTGAGATTGCATTTTAGAATATGATTATCATACATTTGTTGTTTGTGCCTTCTGAGAATCCCTGACCTCCTTCTGATAACCCCTTTTCTTGTAAATAATATATTTAATATGGCTAAAAGGGATGGCTTTGCCACAGCAATATGTACATGAGTTGGTGAATCAGAGTATCCATCCCCGCGGCAACAGTAATTGGTCCAGGAATGAGCCCTAAACCAAAGTGAGCCAATCAGAGGCTTTCCTGGGACCTGGGCAAAATGTTTCAGGAAAAGCTTTTTAATGAGGCCAAGTGATGATATGTGTGTGGAGCCCCAGAAGGCCCCCTGGCCTACCACATGGAGAAAGCCAGGTACAATAGGTAAGGAGAAGGCTTAAGACATTCCCGTTCTTTCGGCCAATAAATTCTTCTTTTTGCTTAATTAGTTTGAGTTGGGTAGAAAACAGTTGTGTCAAAATACTGTGATTATGGTAACCTCATTGAGACAATGAGTAGTGTCAGAATAAATGAGGATAAATATACTTTAATATACCAGAATAAATAAACTTTAAATAAATAAGATAGCAGTGACATTGATTCGTGACCTCAAGCAAACTGCTTTATCTTCCCAAATCTGTATCCTTTTGGATATGCTAATACTGGATCAGATAGAGTCTGAGACCCTATTTTATCATCTGTTTTTATTCCAAATACTATTGTTTTAACTTTATTAATTCATACTTTTCTCACCTAGAAGTCATAGGGGATGGTAAGCCATACACACTACCTATTAGCACATAGCACATTTAATAAGGGCAAGGCTTTTATTTTTAGATCAAGATCACATCTCTCTGTTCCCAGGCCTCATTCCACCTCTAGCCCAAGCAGCTACCTTGCAAACGTGTGATGTTAGACACAAGGCCTGCACAACACTGCATGATTGGCTCTAAGAAAATCTATCCCTTCCACTTGGAAAGTCAACTTGAGTACTTTTATTCAGTGGATAGAAAATCATATACAAAGGCCATTGTGCTCTCTTACTTCATGTCTTTATTTTTCCTTTATATTCCTGTAGCTCTTATTCCAACCAATGATTTCCACACAAATGCACAATGAAAACCTCTAATTCTTTTGGAAAGGAGATTCATAGCTTTTACATTCAAAGATAAACATATGTGTACTGACTCTGAGACTAGAAATTCCACTTTAAATTAGCTGTATAATTCTTTTTTAAAAAAGATTTTATTGGGGCGCCTGGGTGGCTCAGTGGGTTAAAGCCTCTGCCTTCAGCTCAGGTCATGATCTCAGGGTCCTGGGATCGAGCCCCGCATCGGGCTCTCTGCTCAGCAGGGAGCCTGCTTCTCCCTCTGCCTCTGCCTACCTCTCTGCCTACTTGTGATCTCTCTCTTCTCTGTCAAATAAATAAATAAAATATTTTTTAAAAAAATAAAAATATAAATAAAAAAATTTAAAAAAAATAAAAAGATTTTATTTATTAGAGAAAGATAGAGCATGAGCACACGGGAGGGGCAGAGGGAGAGGGAGAAGCAGACTCTCAGCTGAGCAGAAAGCCCCATGTGCGGCTGGGTCCTAGAACCCTGGGACAGGACTCAAACTGAAGGCAGATGCTTAGCTGACTGAGCCACCTAGGCACCTCCAGTTGTGTCATAATTCTACTGGAGGTTCTATACTATTCATCATTTACTTCCTAAACTAAGTGAAAAGTATTATATGTGGATATCAGCATGTCTTTTGGATTTCAGTGTATACAGATTATTGTACAACTTTTAAAAAACCTGAGATCTATCCAATTGACCTTCTCTTGGCAAGCTGTTCAGTTCTGTGTGTGTTCTAAAATGAATAAGGCTAAGAGTTTGCTTGAAATTTAAAAGATGTCATTATCTGTATATCTAGATATAGACATAAACAAGACAAGTGCTTAGATAAGCAAGTGAATTTTCCTAGTTGGATCCTGTTATCTGTTGTCAAATTTATTTCCAGTATCCCCAGATATTAACAAATGGATTTCACTGTGTATGAATGGCCACTATTTGTAAGTTCTTTAGATATTCTCTCTCATAAGCAACTACATATAACTCTTATAAGATCCTAGAAATACACATATTTATATATGTGTATTTTTGTATATATATATTTATGTTATATATATTAAATATATATATTATGTTATAATATTTAAATATATTTAATATATATATTATATATATTAAATATATATATTTATATGTGCATACACATATTTATGCGCTTATATACAGGGTTTTTTTTGTTTTATTTTTTATTTTAATCCTAGACTGGTACCTCCTTATCGATTAGTTTTCTGGAAACATTTAGTTAATTTTCCATGTAAGCAGAGAGAACTTGGAAGCCTGATTGCTATATCAGGGCACTTGACATTCTCTAAAAGTTGCAACTTTCAACTTCTAAAATTCTCCCCTAAATCGGATAAACAACGTGCTTAAGTTAAATATGCTTACAAAATTTCATAGTGTTTCCCATTTGCCAATTATACATAAACAGTATATGTTGCTATTTAGAATAAACCACCAATGTCAAATCTATAGTAAATGTGATGATCCAGCACTGGGCTAGGATATCCCTTACTTTTCACTTTTTTGTGCTACAACTGTTAAGGTAACTTCCCAACTGATTGCTCTGGCTCTAATATTTTACCTTGGTGATTTATTCTAACTAACATCAAATGTATTTTCCAAACTAACAAGTGTCCCCATATCACCACCCAATTGTAAACCTCCTGTTGGTTCTTTTTTGCCTCTAGAATTAATGATAATAAATATGAGAGCCAACACTTAATGGATTTACTTTATGCTAAGCACTATGTGATGTACTTTATATACATTTCCTCATTTAATTTTCATAACAACTCTGAAAGTTCACAGCTGTAGAAACTGAGGTCCAAAGAGGTTGAATTATTTATCCAAGATCACATAGCTAGTACGTGATGGAACTAGTACTCCAACTCAGATCTGTCTGACTAAAGTTCATACTCTGAGCCATGATACTATTCTGCCTCCTTTTTCTAATAAAACACTACTCCTTGGCCAGCCTTTCATAAAATGGAAACCCTTCATATGTTCTAATAAATCCCTTGTTCCTTTTTAACGCACACCTTCCTCAGCTCAGTTTTTGTTTTATTGTCTTAAAGTCATATTCCATCTTTAAGTTCTTTGGTTTTCCATTTCTCCCAACTTTTCCACTTTTGCTCTTCACACCTTTCTTTTGCTCCCATCCTCTGCTTCCTTAGTCATTCAGGGAACAGCTTGTTAGTATAACGTACCTGATGATTGGTCATTATCTCTGTCTCCCATAAACTCACGGACTAGAGGGAGCATCAAAAGGGAGGATCCATTCAACACCAGAAGCAGCTGAAAAGAATAAAAATGACCCTAATCCAGTGCCTAGTACTCCAAAAAGTATTGGTAGAGAATTGAAGTCCTAATCACTATTAAATCTCATTTCATATTTTCAGGGGTGAAAGTTCCTTAAGCATAAAACAAAACCCTGTTTCTTTGCATCACTTTAACTCATGCCTCAGATACGGGTTATGTGACCTGCCTACTCTTTATAAGGAATTTCTTTGTAACATGTGTGTATTAAATAGTATGAATGTCTATATCACAAGTATATTTCCAAATATATAGAAGGTTATTGTGCTGAAAGACAACAAGCACTGGCATAGAAACTAGGAATTTAAGGATCAAGACTAAAAGCCACTGACAGATCAGTGCCATCTGATAAATATGCACTCTGAGGATAGAAATGATGGTTTCTGCCTAACTGACTCCATAGAACTATTATGGTAAGCTAATTCATGACGGGAAAGTCTTTATAAAGTATATCTTATACTACTGATCTCAAAGTGTCCATGTATCAGAGTTCAACCAGAGAAACTGAACCAGTAGGAGATACATCTTAAAATATTTATTGCAAGGGATTGTCTTCCATGATTGTTGGGCTGGTTAGGCAAGTGTGACATCTGTAGGGTAAGCTGGGCATCAGGCAGGCCATCAGGAATTCTCAAGCATAAGCTGAAGTTGCTATCTGTAGCTGTAATTTCTTCTTCTTTGGAGTACATATAACAATACCTCTAAGGGCTTTCAACTGATTAAATCAGGCCCACCCAGTTTATCTAGATAGGCTCATATTTAAAATCAACTGATTATGGACTTTTATCATGTCTACAAAATCTTAGCAACCCCTAGAGTAGTGTTCGATTGAATAACTAGGGATTGTAGCCTAGCAAATAGACACATAAAACTAACCATTACAGTCCCCCAAACCTCCCTTTTTCAACTAGGTATGAGGTTGGATTATTCTTCATAGTGAGACAGATCAAATGCATAAGCAGATATGAGAATTCAACTGTCTTCTAATCATATATTAGAGATTTAGAAAATTTCTTACTAATTTTTTGTTTTGGAAAATACAGTTATTTTTGTAAAACTGTAGGTTAACATGCAATGAATGTATTATTTTTAAAGATATGTATAAATTATTTCTAATTTAAGTTTCTAATACAGTAAACATGGATGTATATAACACATAAACAAAACTCATTAGGATTCTAAATAATTTTTAAGAGTGTCAAGGAACCCTAATTCTAAAGGATTTGAGAACTATAATTCTGAACAAGTAGAAAGATTATATAACTTTACTCATATACATAACATAAACAAACACCTCAGTAGTTATCCTTATATTTGGCATAAATCATTGCAAATATCTTCATGCACAGCATGAAGTCGTACAAAAATTTCGTCTTTATGAATGTAAAAACTATTCCTCCTCATGCATTGATTTAAACAAATTATATGTTGGTGATTCAAAGAATCACAACCTCCTTTTGTGACCTCCTACTGACTTAGTCTGATGCTATAAAATACCTATTTGAATTTTGGCTATAAACACTTTCAATGTCAGTATTCAATATTTTATTCTAAAACTTAGTTTCTGCAGATCCCAGTAAGTTATCCCTGCTAAGTTTCCTTATACTATGGTCAAAACATGTATTGAGGGGATTTTTTTATTCATGTTTTATATAGTAACAATTAGTCAGCTAAAAAAGTAGGTAGGAAGGAACTTGTAGTGACTTTTCTTTTTATTTAATTTAATTTTTTCAGTGTTCCAAGATTCACTGTTTATGCATCACACCCAGTGCTCCATGCAATACGTGCCCTCCTTAATGCCCACCACCGATTTCACCCAACCCCCCACCCCCCTCCCCTCCAAAACCCTCAGTTTGTTTCTCAGAGTCCACAGTCTCTCATGCTTGGTCTCCCTCTCCAATTTCCCCCAATTATGCCTCCATCAGAAAGGATGAATACCCAACTTTTGTATCAACGTGGACAGGACTGGAAGAGATTATGCTGAGTGAAATAAGTCAAGTGAATTGTAGTGACTTTCTATTCCAGTGGGTAAACATCAAGTTATTCTCTATCATTTAGCTAATTTTTGATTAGCCGAAATAACTAGAGGAGAGAAAGTCATGGAAAAGCCAAAATCTTGTTTTTTTGGGAAAAAAAAATGACTGAAAGATAGTGCAAAGTTGATCTGAGAAAAATTTATCCAAGTAAAACTGCATATTATATCCCAGTTTATTATATAATGTCATCCTAAAGCATGAAGTAAAAACAAGTATAAATATAATCTTTTAAGACAGAAGTTGCAGACTAAGATTGCTGCAGGAATGTAGCAGATAATGTAATCCACTGAAGCTATTCATAAGAGGAATGGAGATATTTGTACCCTGTCCTAACTGGGTGGCCATTATTCAGCAATGGCCAATTCTTGAGTTGTGGGAATGTGTACCTATTGTTAGTTCTTTAGCTTGGTCCACAAAAAAAAGAATATACATTATTATGAGAAATACCCAATGTTTAAATGCTGCCAGCTAATAAAAAAATTAAGCCTGTGCAGGTCAAATATTTCTGCAAATGGTTGCCACTATGTAACATCTGCTTTAGGAATGTTGGATATCACGGGAATTTCTTGGTGGTAGAGGACCAAGAAGATACCATTCTCTAAGGTAATCTGTAGTCGTTGTTTTCCACCTGAGCCTGTCCCTAACCCCTCAACATTACTTAATATAAAGGCTCCTCATCATTATTTTGTCTCTGCTTTCTAAGATTACTTCAGAAATCAAATTAATCAGTGGAGGCCCAGACTGAGACTTCGTGCTCTCTCAAATTGCTCATCTTTAAAAGTTTGTTCAATATCTGGCAAAAGAACCACACTTAGGTGGGGAAGAGGTAGACAGGACTCACCAAACTCAATTTGTTCACTCGATAAGTCAGTCCTGCCATTATCCTAATGCATTGCCTTGAGAATTCAGGAAACCTCTAAGGCAGGATTTCTCAACTTCAGCAAAATTGACATTTTGGGCCAGATAATTCTTTGTTGTAGGAGACTATCCTGTGCAATGTAGGATGTTTAGCAGCTTCCCGGGGCTCTACCCACTAGAGGCCAGTACATCCCCAACCCAGTTTGGCAAAGTTGCTTCCAGATGCTGCCAAATGCCTCCAAGGGGCAACATCAGCCCTTGTTGAGAACCACTGATTGAGAGGTGTTCATGCATGCTGGGTGGGGATCTCTCACTTCTTCTCAGGCTGGTTACATTTTACTCTTTCTAGGATGAGTTCTGGTTAATGAAATATGTTTCATCATGTTACATCTTCAGAGATGTTGGAGGCCCTGGACAACTGCGTTGCTGTCCATCCCTTTGCCTCAGTCCTAAAGGAACAAATTTAAAGGCTACTGCGTCATGTTACCTATTCCTCTTCCTATTTCTGTTACTTGCTTAATACTTCTTCCAACTCTTGCTCATTAATCCCATACCAGTATTTGTATCTGGTTAACCAGCTAAAATGCTTCAAGTTACTTTCTATTCTGAATATTTAAACATTATTTTGCTTGTTTAGTAAAGATTAATCTAGGTCCTTGCCTTTCTTATGACTAAAGTCATGTGTATCTGTCTTATTTTATCAAAGTGACCATAAGATTTTTCCTTACAACTTTTTCTATGTCAGTTGGTTTGAAGAATTTGATAACCCTGTTTTGGGGGGCTTTTGTTTGTTTTTAAATATTTTATTTATGATAGAGTGAGAGAGCAAGGGGAGGAACTGAGGGGGAAAGGGAGAGAACTTCAAGCAGACACCATGTTGAACACAGAACCTGACATGGGGCTCGATTTCACAACCCTGAGAACTGAGTAGGAAACAGGAGTCGAATGCTTAACCAACTGAGCTCAGGTGCCCCATAACCCTCTTTTTTTTTTTTTTTTTTTTTAATGAAATAGTTAAGTCAAACCATAAGAGACTCTTAATCTCAGGAAACAAACTGAGGGCTGCTGGAGGAGAGGGGAGTGGGAGGGATGGGGTGGCTGGGTGATGGACATTGGGGAGGGTATGTGTTATGATGAGTGCTGTGAATTGTATAAGACTGATGATTCACAGACTTGTACCCCTGAAACAAATAATATATTACATGTTAATTAAAGAATAAAAATTTTAAAAAGAATAGTTAAGTCAGTTTATTAAGGTTGCTGGGGAATTAAATGAGTTATTATATAGAGTGCTTAATACAGTGGTAGGCATAAATTGGTCGGTAACAGTTATAATAGTTACCACTAGTAAAATTTTCACAGCACGTAGTGAATAATTGGTCTTAGGTTTATAAATTTCATTCTAGTCACATGGTACTTACTGGGTGTGAGATGGGACAAAAAGCCTCTATCAACAATTACTTTTTTAATTGGCAAGTTTGGGCAGCAAGAATATAAAGACTAAACATGACAAATTCTAAAAGTCATAAAAAGCATGATACAGTAAATGAGAAATGCAAATATATACAAAATGCTAAATTCACATAAGTGAAGAGAAGTTGACTGCTGGAAAAGGGAATTATATAAAGATCTGAGATGTGTGATCCTTTAACATGACTTATTAGGAATTCTAGCAGCCAGACAAAAGAAACATGGCCTCCCTAACAAAAACTGAACACACCATTTCTTATCTATTGTTTTTAGGATTCAAATTAGCTAGTCAGTGGCATTTGATTCCAACTCCATGATGTAAATAACTTGCCACATGCCTGTTAGTATTTATAATTTCTAAGCAGCTAGGCAAGTAAGTCTATGCTTTGAGGACTCTCGATTGGTCAGTATGACTCTCTTGTCCCAAAATTGTATGCACCCCTCCCTCTCTGTTGGAGAGATGATGAGGGGGGAAGAGCACTGGTTGTGGAAGTAAGATGTGGTTTGTAGTCCTCTGTCTGCCACTAATTTCCTGTGTGGCCTTGAGCAGATTTAACATCTCCAAGCTTCAGTGTCCTCACCCACAGCACCAGGAAGCAGCACTAAATGATTTCTGATTACCTTCTGATGCTAACATTTTGTGATTATCTGTGATTCTAGGTCACACATGTGCTGAGAAACCATGAAGCTCAGAAAAGAGAGGAAAGGAACAGGACTTGCAAAGCACTCTTCTCTTTAGCAGATGGAGAACCATGCAATGCCAAGTGCCTTTAAAAAAAAAAAAGTTCTAGACTATCTAAGGTGTTAGGCAAATTTCATGTTCTTAAAAATCCCTAACATATCTTACAGCTATTCTAATTTTAGATGTGTGGGAGTTTCGTCCCTTCTAACATGTTTTTATGTCCGCATTTCTTCTTAGTAGTCAGATAGGATCACAGTACACAGAAGTTCACAATTACCTTAGCAACCAGCCAAGATCCTATGGAAAGATTTTCATGAAGTTAGACATCATGTTCAATTTTTTCCCCACCTCTTTTCATTCCCAAGCTTGGTAATATCACCCTTTTGCTACCCTCAGAATAAGCTTGTCTATCTTGTTTTATTTATGGACTCACCAGTAACTGTCCATCAATATGGCAACTGGTTCATGCCATTTACCCCAATTAACAGAATTGCAACCAACTCAGTAAAGAGATTATACACGAAAATTTTCTTTAGGGAGTGAATCAGCACTCTCCATAAGCCCATAAATAAGTCTGGTTTTCTGTATGTCTGAAGCATTCACATAATCCGTAACTATAATGTATTGGTCCCACTTCCCTTATTTTGTGTAATCAAACAGTAATCAATAAGAACTACGACTGCTGCAAAAGGGACTGCTGAGGCTTTGAGGGCAAATTCATCACCAGCACATGTATAAAAGTCACTGCAGAGAGTCTTTTCTCTCTTTAAGTGCCCCTGAAACCCAGCAACTGAATTATGTTCCAGGCCCCCAAGGAGAACTACAAGGTTATAATTGTCTCACACTTAATTACATGCATTGCAAAAGGTAAATGGACAAAGTCATTCTTGTACCAGGTATAGAGAATAAAATCACTTATGAATTTTGATATTGCTGGCTCATTGATTCACAGAAAGTAGAAATTTATGCAAGACCCATGTCTAACAGTGATACTGCTGTGTAAATGTGCAGCCAAGCCAAGAACACTGCCTTCACTGTTCTGGGCCTGGGGCCCACACTCACAGTCCTGCTATTCTTCTCTTTCTTTTGTGGCCCTAGTGAGACGGCTTATTTTTCCCCATTTCCTTTACGGGCCACAGTTGTTGTTTGCCAGGCCATCTTCTCTGAATTTCTAAAGCAGTGTTCGCTTGATGCCTTGTCTTGACATTATCAGATATAATCAGAGAAATGAAAAATGCCATGGGAAAGATAAATGATATTTTAGCCAAGCTGTACCAGACAAATAGTGCCACTTTCAAGTCCTGTTTTCCATAGCTTCTAATGGAGTCTGCTCAGGAGGGACATCAGCCTTTCTGGGGTAAGTAAATGCCTGACCCTTTCCATATGATGGGGGAATGATTACCTCCTACGATCACTAATCCTAAGTTTTGAATTAGGCCCAGGATATATACCTACTTTTTTTTTTTTAAGATTTTATTTATTTATTTGACAGAGACACAGCGAGAGAGGGAACACAAGCATAGGGAGTAGGAGAGGGAGAAGCAGGCTCCCCACTGAGCAGGGAGCCTGATGCAGGGCTCAATCCCAGGACCCTGGGATCATGACCCCAGCCAAAGGCAGACTCCTAATGACTGAGCCATGCAGGCGCCCCTATATACCTACTTTTATTCATACTGCATTTGAAATGTCATTTGGCTTGCTGGGTAGAGATCTACATCCCTTTTGTAACAGAAGGTTGCTTTTTTCTTTAACTGATTTCATCAGGAAAAGCTGATGGCAAATCCTTCCTTATGCAAGAGTTTGGGGCCTGAATGTACCTGCATACGTTTTATGATAAATAATGTATCTTGCATTTATCCAGTGCAGCCAGAGGAAGTAGATGGAGTTAGTGTCTTGTTCTCAAAGCAGAAACTACACCTTAGAAGAAGTGAGTGAGATTATTACATGTCTTCCTAATTTCATTTTGATAAACTCCAAAGCTGGCACATTGTGATGGTTTTTGACTACAGGGAGGAATTTTGACTGTCCTTTGAGTCAAAGGAAAAAACTGTGTTTAAAGAAAACTGTTTTTACTCTCTGAGTATAAACTCTTCCCTCCAGAAAAAGCCCCATGTATGCAGGCAGGTCCATGAGGAACACCTTTAGTACAAACCTGTTGTGACATGGGGTAAAACCTCTCCAACCACAGGTGAAAAGTAAATTTTTTTAATCACTCTGAGCGGCTAGTTCTTTAGCCTGCAGAGTTCATATACCTGGTAGAATTTATTTGTCCTCTTAAATTGCTACACAAGTCTGGTCAAGGTAGTCAGAGGGGAATTAAAATTTTGGGGAAAAACTAGACCTTCACTAGCCAATCTGGCACCTTACTCCATTCTTCTCCCATAAGATTTTCTGTTTCCAGATCTTGAAGACATATAGTCAACAGTGCTCGAATGTTATTCCATTAACAGATGCACTGTTCTGTTAAGCCACTAATCAAGCAAATCACAGATGTTGTTTTCTTTCTAGATGTTTCTATAATTACTCCTAATAACACCTATTGAATTTGTCATTTTATTGCCATTGATGACTTTTTAAAAAATTTATCGGATAACTCATTTCTTAAATTCTGTTTATATGGACATCAGTTGTATTTCTACCTTGAAGAGTTCAGGATCTCTCCTCCAGTTGTCACCACATATTTGCCAAAGAATATAACGGTAACCTCACATATGGGTAGATAAATAGGTTCTTGAGAGACTAAAGGTTGAAACCCACAGGCTAAGTTTGCAATCAAACCATATTCTCCTTATGCTGAGAGATGGGTATTATCATTTTGAGGCATATGGTGCTAATAAATCCACTTGAAGGAATCTGCCATTCTTAATGACAGAGCCAGGAAGGGAGCTTAACCCAGCTGCCTGGTGTACAGATGGTGAAACTGGGACCCAGAGAAAAGAAGTCCCAGTTACTGAGACAAAATAACGACCAGAATCCAAGGCTCATGGCTCACAAACTATTGTTATCTCTTCTATCACACTGGTTCTCCAAATAGCCCTTGCCATGTCAGGAGGAAATGAAAATCTCCTTCATGACCTAGCTAAAACAGTTCAGATTTCTGATATTCATTCTACACACTTATCCACTCTCCTAAAAGTAAAATTTAGCTAGACATTCTTTAATCCTGATTTGAACTGAGTGAACTCTATCTTCGTTGCTGATTAAATATCACTTATTTCTTCTGTCTTAGTGACATCATTTTAAAATTTCCTTCTAAAACTTTCAAGCTAATGGAGTGATGTTTCCTTCTCATCTTTTAGGTCCCTATAACATGCTTTTATTAAGAGATTGATAACTGGGGAGTAACAATAGCAGTGGTGTGGCTTAGAAAAAAATAGGCATTGAAATTGAACTTGGAATTGAATCTCTGATCTGCTTATTAACTGTGTGATCTCAGATGAGTTACCTAAATTTTCACATCTTTCCAATTGAAACAAAGTGTTCCTCTGTAGTCACCTGGTACACACAATGATGGGCTCGTAGAAGGCACTTAACAATTATTAGTTATTGCTATTAATTAGAACCATACGAGAGAATGGTAACTGTCATGGCATTTTTTAAATGTTCTTTAACATCTAGAGGAGAGAAGGAGGATCTCATTTTCTGCTTTTGGTATTAATGATCACAGGCTGCTACCACCAATGCAGAGAGCCTTGCAGATAGTTAGCCACCTACAAACAAACTGTATTATAGAAGAAGAGGTACTTTGACCTCTTAGCCAAGGTTATTGCAGGCTGTTGTTGTGGTGTAGTATCAATCTGAACTCACTAGATTGAAGAAACAATTCAGGACCGCAAGAATACATTGGGTGTTTCTTTGTCTCACCTGCTTCATTAAATAAATTCTCCAAATCCCAGCAATTACCAGAGAACTTAATGGTGTCATGTTCACACACAGGTCCATGCTACCATATGTTCTCAACCTCTTCCTCCCCAATTATGACCCAGAGCAGTGGTTCTGGTAATGTGGTTCCTGGGCCAGCTGCACCAGCTTTACTTAGGAACTTATTAGAAATGCAAATTCTTGGGCCCATTTGGGAACATGCTGAATCAGAAACCCTGGAGAACACTCAAAAATCTGCTTTTTAACAAGCTTCCAGGATGATACTGATGCTTACTAGAGTTAGAGAACCAAAACCTGGAGAATCTGCCCAGGTGCTACAGTGTTTTGCAAAGTGAGGAGGAGGTACAAGGGCACGACTCAGAATGATCCAAGATAGGACAACGATGACTTTCAAGTAGTGAACATTGAGTCTCCTTGAGTCTCCTTCATTATTTAAGTCTCTGTTTGATGTTTATAGGCCTCTAATAGCTCTCTAACCATTGCTGATCTTCTTTTTCAATAAAGAGAGTAGGATTCAAATCCTATGTCTTTAGGGAGTGGCAGAATCTAGCTAGAATTTAGTGCTATTTTGTTTCAGTGCTCCATGCAATACGTGCCCTCCTCAATACCCACCACCAGGCTCACCCAACTCCCCACCCCCACCCCTCCAAAACCCTCAGTTTGTTGCTCAGAGTCCACAGTCTCTCATGGTTCATCGCCCCCTCTGATTTCCCCCCATTCCCCCTTCCCTTCGTTCTCACAATGCCCTCCATGTTTTTCCTTATGCTCCACATATGAGACCATAAGATAATTGGCTCTCTCTGCTTGACTTATTTCAGTCCACATAATCTCTTCCAGTCCTGTCCATGTTGATACAAAAGTT
>CM053607.1:42512513-42556477 GCA_028646535.1 Procyon lotor | reverse complement strand
TTTCCGCTCAGGTTATGGTCTCAGGGTGATGAGATTGAGCCCTGGTTCAGGCTCAGTCCAGAATCTCCCTCTGCCCTTCCTGCTCGTGCTTTCTCTCTCTCCAAATAAATAAATCTTAAAAAATATAACTGTTTAGTCAATTTAAGGAAAAGGTTAAGAAAATAATATAGAGAGTGTGTAGTTATGGCAAAAATCAGTGATGCCAGAGCGAATGCATTCAGAAAAATGCTGGCATAGTAGAGAGAATATTGTCTGCTCTACTTTTCCTAGCCTCAATTTTCGCATTAACTGAGAATGATGATTCTCACATCATAGAAGTGGTGTAAAAACTTATGTATAAGAAATACTGGCTTTAATGTTCAGTTACTTGGTACTTGTCACATTCTTATTCTCTTGCCACATTCCTAGTCTTTCAAGTTTTATTTGGAAGTCAGCTTGCTGTGTGGCCTTCAGGATGTCATTTCTCTTGGGGTTTCCGAGACCTAATTTTTAAGGCAACAAAAGGAGACTTGATGATTTCAAAAGCGCCTTCTAACTCCTAACTGATATGCATATATATGTATGGTGTGTGTGTGTGTGTGTTTGTGTGTGTAAACATATGTATTAAAATCTGTATTCCCTACCTTTATGCAGACATGAAATAGGCATAAGTAGCTATCTTCCCCGATATAAACCTTGAGTGCTTGAAAATAATATTGAAAGTGAATGAGCTGTGTTGAAAAAATAAAAATCAAGTCATGAGGAATGTGTGAGCTGATGTACATTTCAGAGCTCAAAGGTAATTTCATTGTATTTTATTATCATCTGTCAACCTTAAAGCAGTAGTGAGACTAGAAAATAGATTGTCATGGAGGTTTCTGAGGACAGTGGTTTCCATGAGTTGGTGTAAATATATTCAGAGAGACTTGTTCCTACTTAATAACACATTTTTTTCCTTCTGAATTGCTGATGCATTCACTTATAGTATTTGAAAGGCAGCTTGTCCTTTGCTGTCAAGTGAACTTGATAGAATAAAAGAAAATTCTGAAAAATTCAATCAGATCTTGTTGCTCCTCAAGGGAATTTCTTGACTATGTATTCTATTTAAGGAGAAAGCATTGACAATGTTTATTTGGTCTTATGCAAAATGCTGACCAAGTTTAACAGCACAGGTTCTAGTTAGCAGGTGCTACATTGAGTTTTCCATTCTCAACATTCCAGAAGATGGTGCTACTGGAGTATGGGGGTCCTCTGGCAGGTGAAAGAAATACTTAAGAGTATACTACAAGCTGGAACTGTTAGGAAATCAGAGGTGTTACCCATTAGCTTGTTTATTGCTTATAGCATTCTCATCAATCATACCTAAAAACAAAACAAGTGATGAACTTAGTTTCTCTCAATCACAATGTAAAATAGCTTGCACTGTCTTTTACATAACTAACTATTAAAGCAGAAGATAGATGCTCTCCAATATTGGCAAGTCTGATGAAACACCCCAATGGGACTATTTGATTCAATTCAGCTATCACTTAATTAAAAATTACTATGTAAGGTATAGGGAATGTGCTTGAAGTTAGATGGACAAAGGTTCAAGTTATTATCTCATTATCTCTTTAAGCTGTGGTCTCCACATCTATAAAGTGAGAATAAAATGTTCCTACTTCACAAGACTGTTCTGAGAATTAATGTTGGAAATAATTAGAACAGCTAATAGTCACCGAGTACTTACTACCTGCCAGGTGTCATTCTGAGAGCTAGGATCATTTAAACCTCTATAAATCTGAACCTAAGTTACAGTTCCAGGTTCTGGTTATGGGGAAAGATCCCAGAGAGAACTTAACTTGCCAGACATTATGTAGTCTGGCTCCATTTGCTTCTTTAAGGCTTTAAAAACACTTGATATTGTTCCTAGCATTTCAAATGAGTTGAGCCATGTGAAATTACAGATACCTGACCATTTTTTATGTATAAAGATAGCAATTTCATGTGGTTCTATCTTATAAACATTAAATATGGGTTTATAGTAGCTGCAGTTGTTACTGCTAATGATGGTAGCAATGATAATGATTTTATCTTTTAAACTCAATAATAAGGAATGCAAGTAGCTTTATAGTGTACAGATCACTAGCATGGCAATTAGGATCTGGCTAAACTCTAGGTCTCGGTTTCCCCACTTGTAAAATAATGGTGTTTGTCTTCTTTAGCTCTAACATTCAATGGCAGAGCTTTTAAAACTATGTAAAAAAAATCTTTTGGGGGGCACCTGGGTGGCTCGGTCAGTTAAACGTCTGCCATTGGATCAGGTCATGATCTCAGGGTCCTGGGATCAAGTCCACACCAGGCTCTCTGCTCACCAGGGAATCTGCTTCTCCCTCTCCCTCTGTGCTCACTCGCTCTTTCTCTCTCTCTCAAATAAACAGATAAAATCTTTTTTTTTAAAGGACATTTTTTGGTCTAATTCATCTTTAATAACTAGTTCTACCTAGTTATGACTAATACATATTTCATGTCATACACAAGGTGAGTTTACACATGTCTAGATATAGTAGTAGAATCAAACTGTACCCATTTCTAAACACATATTTATTTATCTTATAAATCATTAATAAGCAATTCATGCATGGGCACTGGCTCATGAACTATATACTATGAGTAACATTAGAACTCTGTGATATATAAATATATTCTTAAAGAAATGTGTGTGTGTGTTCATTCCCTTCCCTTTAAAAAATGTATTCTTTGGAGATTACAAATGATTATTTAGAAACATAAGGAATTGTAAAAGGAAAGGGCACAGGTGTGTGATCAAAGTATTACTCGGAGTATTTCGATAAAATAGAGGAAAAAAGGCAGTGTGTTCCACAGTCTTTTAGTACATTTATATTTTTTTTTATTTAAAAATAGTTAACCTCCTTTCATTTTGTGTTTGCAGCACTAAGGAATAGGGATAATTGAGGCATGGCCCCTGTCCTCCAGAAGCCTAGAGTCCAGCCGGAGATGCCAGCAAATAAGCATGTAATCACAGGAGAGTAGATAGTAGATAATGCTCTAACAGAAGATTAACAAAAAAGTATTTAATTTGGATTGGATGTCAGAAGGGTTTCACCTCTAAGGTATAATTTCATATATTTTGTTGTTTAGAATGTTTTACTTTACTAAAATACTTATTTATACTTTTTATTTATGTATATATAACTGACACAAAAACAACTGACTAATCGTGAGCGTACAGATTGAATTACAATAAAATGAATACACAGATGTATGTAGTTCTATATAGTTCAAGAAACCACTACATGATCAAACTTAGAATTTTTTTTTAGCTTTCTGGAAGGTCCTGATGTGCCCCTTCCTCAGCATTCCCCTCTTCCTCTTCACAAATGTAACCACAATCCTGATTTCTAATACCAAAAATTAAATCCATGTGTGTTCTTCAATCCTTCTTATAATTACATCAAAAAGAAAATATCTAGAAATAAATTTAACCAAGGAAGTGAAATACCTATGTATTAAAAACTATAAGATATTAATGGAAGAAACTGAAAAAACAAATAAATGGATATTCCATGGTCATGGATTGTAAGAATCAATATTGCTGAAATGTCCATACTTACTCAAAGCAATCTACAGATTCAATGCAATCCCTGTCAAATTTCCAATGTCACTTTTCACAATAGTAGAACACATAATCCTAGAATTGTATGGTATCACAGGAGATTCAAATAGCCAAAGCAATCTTGAGAAAGAAGAGCAAAGCTAGAGACATCATGCTTTGTGATTTCAAACTGTATTACAAAGCTAGAATAATTAAAACAATATGATATTGACATAAAGACATACATAGATCCGTGTAACAGAATAGAGAGCCTAGAAATAAGCCCATGCATATATGACCAGTTTATGAAAAATACAAGAATATAAAATGAGGAAAATTCAATCTCTTCAATAAATGATGTTCGGAGAACTGGACAGCCACGAGCAGAATAAAACTGACCACTATCTTACCACTCACAAAAATTAACTGAAAATGGCTTAGAAAATAGAAAACATAGGCAGGTTAAGGTCTTTGACATAGATCTTGGCAATGTATTTTTTTAATCTGACACCAAAAGCAAAAGCAACAAAATAAAAGACTACATCAAACTAAAAATCTTATGCACAGCAAAGGAAACAATCAACAAAATTAAAAGGCAACCTATTGAATGGGAGAAAATATTTGCAAATCATATATCTAGTAAGGGGCTAATATCTATATAAAGCCCTTACAACTCAATAGCAAAAAATATTCTGATTTTAAAATGTGCAGAAAAAAGACATATAGACAACAGTACATGAAAAGATGCTCCACATCATTAATACTCAGAAAAGTGTAAATCCCAGAGCGAGATAGTACTTCATACCTGTTAGAGTGACTTATCAAAAAGACAAGAAATAACAAGTTTTGACAAGGATGTGAAGAAAAGAGAACCCCCATGTAGTTGGTGGGAATGTAAATTCGTGTAGCCACTATGGAAAACAGTAAGGAGTTTCTTCATTAAAAATAAAACTACTTAGTGATCTAGCAATTGTATTTCTGAGTATTTACCCAAAGAAAATAAAACAGTATCTTGAAAAGGTATGTACCTTCATGGTCATTGGAGCATTATTTACAATGGCCAAAATATGGGGAAAAAACTAAGCATCCATGATGGATAGATGAAATGGATAAAGAAATGAATAAGAAATAGAAATGGATAAAGAATTGTTGTAGTTCTATGGGTGCATTTATATGTATACACACAATGTGTAATACATACACACACACACACACACATATATACACAATGTAGACATATACACAGTGGAATATTATTTAGCCATAAATATTGGGTAACCATAAAATTGGATAAAGAATTGTGGTGATTCATATATAAGGCAGTATGTATATATGTGTACACACACACACACACAATGGAATATTAGCCATAAAAAATGAAATCTTACCATTTACAAAAACATGGGTGGATCTTGTGGGCATTATGCTAAGTGAAACAAGTCAGAGAAAGACGACATACGACCCCTCTTACATATGAAACCTAAGCAAAACAAAAACAAACTCCTAGATACAGACAAAAGATGGATGGTTGCCAGGGGGCAAGGGTGAGGAGACATGAGTGAAAAATAAAAATTAAAAAATTATGTAGCAAGGTAGGAATCCCAATAATTTGTAATATGTTAGAATAAAACATGGTATATGAGCTATTTATGGGGAAAAGCTAAAAAACTATGTGTATTAATATGAGTTTTTCTTGAGTCATAAAACGATGACATTTTTCTTCTAGTTTTAAGTATTTCCCACATCTGCTATAATGAGCACGTATCACCTTCAATTGAAAAAAACTAGTAAAGTTTATTTTAAAAGACTACTTTAGAAAAAAAATAAAAAATAAAAAAAACTGCTTTAGTCCTGGTGGACTTTCAGAACCCTGCAATGGTGATCTCTGCTGGATGCTGTGTCTGAGAGGATGGTCCATCATTATTCAGGCCCCACAATGACATTTACTGAGTATTGTCCATGGGCAGAGGTTTAGCTGAGGGGCATTGGTTCTAATTAGGTGCTAGAAGGATGCAAAGAAAACCTAATAGACATGGAAGACAGGCAAAGTAGAATGAGAACTATAGACATGGAGTCAAGTTGGTATTTTCCACTTACCCACTCTGTGAACTTAGACACTCCTTTGTCTCTGGGCTTATAGCTTTTCCTTGGTAGAATGAGAAATGTGGACTACATGACCACCGAGGTCTCTTTCAGTTCTAAAATTATGGTGAGATTCTTTCCCTCTACCCCTGAGTTTAAAAGGGAAACCTAACCATAAGATCTAAATAGCAAATTTAGGAGCCTGGATGCTGGGTTTTTTCCTTAGTGATGTTGCTAACTTCCTGGCATTAGTTTTTTCTCCTTAAAGTTGAAGAAAGCATATATGCCTGTCCTTTAAATCTTATGTAAATGGAGTCACACTGATTGATTCCCTTATGTCTCACTATTTTTTTTTCAATGTGATTCAAAATCATGGTTCCCAAACTGTGTGCCAAAGCATCCCAGGGCACTGTGAGATATTTTTAAATTTTATACAACCAGTAATACTCAACATGTCAGAAACTGGACAAAGTAATAGCTTATGGTAGTTCACAATTTCAACATAGATTGTACCATGTTTCTTTTTATGCATCATAGTTTTGTAAATTTTAAGGGTAGCTCTGATTAAATGTAAATACATGCAAAAATCAATGCGGAAGAAAAAAATGAGGGTGGCAGTACTTAATCTGACTAAAGTTTGAGTAGCTGTGTAGCACCCAGAAGGCACTCACATCCCATTAGTAGGTTATTGTGGCTATTTAAGAATAAAATAAAAATACTAGGTTTTTTCTTTTAATTATTGTGTGCTTTTTAAGCTTAGCTTCTAAGTTGTTAGGACATAAGTATTAAGTTGCTGGGAGCTAAGTACTTAATAAGAACTGTTAGGTATTTCTTTGGGTGTAATAATATTATGAAAAAATTCCTGATACACTAAGAAATCTGAGAAAATTTGGAAAATTTTCCTCTATGAAATCCATTTCTGCTTCCCAGTACTTATAAAAGTTATGTGTACACTATACAGTAGTCTATTAAGGGTGCAATAACATTATGTCTAAAAGTACCCACCTAACTTTAAAAATATTTTATTACTTAAAGATGCAAACCATCATCTGAGCTCTCAGCTGGTCATAATCTTTCTGCTGGTGGAGAGTCTTGGCTCAGTGTTGGTGGCTACCAACTGATTAGGGTGGTGGTTGCTGAAGGGTGGGATGGATATGGCATTTTCTTAAAATAAGAAAGCACATTTGACACATTGATTGACTCTACCTTTCACAAACATTTTTTCTGTAGCATGTGTTTCTTTTTTTTTTCCTCAAATACTGTTTTCAGTGTTACAAGATTAATTGTTCATGCACTACACCCAGTGTTTCTGCCTGATAGCATTTTATCCACAGTAGAACTTCTTTCAAAATTGGAATCAATCTTCTCAAAACCGTATCATCTAAGTTTATGTAAATATTCTAAATTATTTGTTGTCATTTCAACGGTCTTCACATCATCACCAGGGATATATTCCATTTCCAAATAACCACTTTCTTTGGTAATCTATAAGAAGCAACTACTCAACCATTCAAGTTTCGTCAAGAGATGGCAGCGATTCAGTCCCATCTTCAGGCTCCACTTCTAATTCTAGTTCTCTTGTCATCTCTACCATATCCCTGCCATTATGTCTTCCACTGAAATCTTGAAGTCATCTTTGAGGGTTGGAATCAACTTCTTCCAAACTCCTGTTCATGTTGGTATTTTGATCTCTTCTCATGTATCATGGATGTTCTTTTTTTTTTTCCCAAATATGTTTATTTTTTCAATGTTACAAGATTAATTGTTCATGCACCACACCCAGTGCTCCATGCAATATGTGCTCTCCTCAATACCCACCACCAGGCTCGCCCAACCTCCCACCCCCCCCTCCAAAACCCTCGGTTTGTTGCTCAGAGTCCACAGTCTCTCATGGTTCATCTCCCCCTCTGATTTCCCCCCATTCTCCTTCTTAGTGACTACTAAGATGATGGATACTTTCCAAAAGGTTTTCAATTCACTATAACCAGATCCATCAGTGAAATTACTATAGATGGCAGCTGTAGACTTTATGTGTTTCTCAAATATTAAGCCTTGAAATCAGAATTACTTGTTGATCCGTGGGCTGCAGAATAGGTGTTGTGTTACTGAACATGAAAACAACATTCATCTTGTTGTACATCTCCATCAGAGCTCTTATACTGTACCTACATTGTCAATGAGCAGCAATATTTTAAAAGGAAGCTTTTTTTTCTGAGTAGGTCTCAACAGGAGGCTTAACATATTCTGTAAACCATGTTGTAAATGAATGAACAGTAATCCAGACTTCGTTGTTTCATTTATAGAGCACAGGAAAAGTAAATCCTGCATAATTCTTGAGGATCCTAAGATTTTCAGAATGGTAAATGAGCACTGGATTCAACATAAAGCCACCAGCCCTAAAAAGAGAATCAGTCTGTCCTTTGAAGATTTAGACCCATGCATCGACTTCTCCTTTCTAGCTATGAAGCCATAAATGGCATCTTCTTCCAACAGAAGGCTGTTTTATCTACATTGAAATCTGTTTAGTGCAGCCACCTTCATTAATTATCTTAGATATGTCTATTAGATAACTTGCTACAGCTTCTATATTAGCACCTTCTGCTTGACCTTGACTTTTACGTTATGGAGATGCCTTCTTAAATGTCATGAACCAATCTCTGCTAGCTTCAAACTTCTGCAGCTTCCTCACCTCTCAGCATTCTTAAAATGGAAGAGAGTTAAAGTCTTGCCCTGGATTAAAATTTAACTTAAGGGAATGTTGTGGCTGGTTTGATCTTCTATCCAGACCACTAAAACTCTCTCCATATCAGTAATAAGGATATTGCATTTTCTTACCTTTTGTGTATTCACAAGAGTAGCATTAATTTCCTTTAAAAACTTTTCCTTTGCATTCACAACTTGCCTATTGGTGCAAGAGGCCTGATTTAGTTGTATCTTAGTTTTCAACATGCCTTCTTCACTAAGTTTAATCATTTCTAGTTTCTGATTTACAGTGAGAGACATGTCACTTTTCCTTTCATTTGAATACTTAGAGGCCACTGTAGAGTTAGTAACTGGCTTAATTTCAATATTGTTGTGTCTCAGGGAAAGTTGAGGCCCAAGGAGATGGAGAGAGATGGGGGAGCTATTGATCAGTGGAGCAGTCAGAGCACACACATTTATCTATCAAGTTCACTGTCTTATATAGGAATACTTCATGGAGCCCAAAACAATTCCAAGAGTAACATCAAGTATTACTGACCACAGATCACTGCAACAAATGTAATTATGAAAAAATCTGAAGTATTGTAAGAATTACCAAAATGTGACACAAAGACACAACATGAGCAAATGCTGTTGGAAAAATTGTGCCAATAGACTTTGCCCAGAATTGTCATAAGCCTTGAATTTTGGAGCACCAAGGTGGCTCAGTCATTAAGCATATGCCTCAGCTCAGGTCATGATCTTAGGGTCCTGGGATTGAGCCTTGCATTGGGCTCCCTGCTCAGCAGGAAGCCTCTTTCCCCTCTCCACTCCCCCTGCTTGTGTTCCCTCTCTCACTGTGTCTCTCTACCAATTAAATAAATAAAGTCTTTTTAAAAAATTAAAAGTAATATACCTTGAATTTATTAAATCAAACAAACAAACCTCATTCTCTCTGAAGCAGGTAGAAAATGCGATAAAGGGAAGCACAGTAAAACAATGTATCCCTAAATGTTGTCAAAGTAATCCTCCCATCTAGCTAATTAACACATTAATGACCACATGTGTGTGTTGCATGCATGCAGGCATGCACGCACACACACATACATACATACATACATATATTTTTAGGTGAGGACCTTTAAGTTCTACTCTCTTAGTAAAGTTCAATTATACGATGCAATGTTATCAACTGTTGTCACCAAGTTATACATTAGAATGTCAGATTTTATCCAATAGTTAAAAGTTTATATTCTTTATCAAAACTCTCCTTATTTTCCCCAACCACTAGGTCCTGGCAACCACTTTTGTACCGTCTATTTCTGTGAATTTGACTTTTTTTTCTTTTTTTAGATTTCCCAAATAAGTTATACCCTGCAGTATTGATATTTCTCTGGGTTATTTCAATTAGCATAATGTCCTCAGAGTGTCTCCATGTTTGTCTCAAATGACAAGATTTTCTTTCTTCACATTAACTATTCCATTGTGTGTATACCACATCTTTTTTCATCTGTTGATGGATACTTAGATTGTTTCCATATATTGTCTATTGTAATGCTGAAATGAACATAGAAGTGCAGATATCTTTGATAGCCTGTTTTTATTTCCCTTGAATCCCACAGAAGTGGGATTGCTGGATCATATGGCAGTTCTGTTTTTAACTATTTGAGGAACTTCTATCATGTTTTCCATGGTAGTTGTACCAATTTACATTCCTACCAACAGTGTGTGAGGTTTCCTTTTCTCCACATCCTCACCAACACTCATTACCTCTTGTCTTTTTGATGATACTCATCCTCATAGGTGTGAGGGGATATCTTCCTATGAGCTTAACTTGTATTTTTCTGATAACTAGTAAAATTGAGCTCCTTTCCATGTACCTGTTGACCATTTGTATGTCTTCCTTGAATCAATGCTTATTCAGATCCTCTACCTATTTTGAAATCAGATTGGCTTTGTTTTTTTCTATTGAGTTGTATAAAATCTTTATGTCTTATGTAGTAACCCCTATTAAGATATATGATTTGCAAATGTTTTCTCATATTCCATAGGTAATCTTTCATCTTGTATGTAATCTTTCATCTTTCATCTTTCTTTTGCTGTAAGAGCTTTTTAGTTTGACGTAGTTTCAGTTGTTGTTTCTTTTGTTGCCTTTGCTTTTAGTGTCAAATCCAAAAGTTATTGCCAAGACTGATGTCAAGGAGCTTAACGCTACAATTTCTTCTAGGAGTTTTATGGTTTCAGGTCTCATGTTCAAGTCTTTAATACATTTTGAGTTAATATTTGCATGTGGTATAAGACAGAAATCCACTTTCATTTTTTTGCATGTGATTGTCCAGTTTTCCTGGCACCATTTTTCAAAGATAAATTGTATATTGTATCTTCTTTGCTCCTTGTACATCCATTCTTTGCTCCATATACAATCCAATCAATTGATTGTATATGTATAGGTTTGTGTCTGAGCTTTTTATGTAGTAGTTCCATTGAAATGTTTGTTTTTATGTCAGTACCATACTAATTTGATTATAAAAGCCTTTTAATTTGGTTTGAATGAGAAAGTGTGATGACCCCAGCTTTGTTATTCATGCTTAAGATTGGTTTCGCTTCTATGGGGCCCATTATGATTCCATTCAAATTTTAAGATTGTTTGTTTTATTCTGTGAAGAATGCCACTGGAATTTTGATATAGATAACATTGAATCTGTAGATGGCCCATTAATATTAATTCTTCCAGTCTATGAACAGAGGATATCTTTTCATTTATTTGTGTCTTCTATTTCTTTGATCAGTGTCTTACAGATTTCAGTGTACAGATCTTTCTTGGTTAAATTTATTCTTAAGTATTTTGCAATTTGATACAGTTATAAATGGGATTGTTTTCTTATTTTCTCTTTTTGATGGTTCATTGTTAGTGTATAGAATCACAACTGCTTTTTGTAAATTGTGTAATCCTGTAACTTTACTGAATTTATTCTAAGAGGTTTTTTTTTTAATGGCATCTTTAAGGTTTTCTACATATTAAATATCATCTGCCAATAGAGACAATTTTACTTCTTTCCAATTTGGATGACATTTATTTCTTTTTCTTGCCTAACTTATTTAGCTATAATTTCCAAAACTATATTGAATAAAAGTGGTGGTAGTGGGCATCCTTGTGTTGTTCCTGACTTTAGAGGAAAAGCTGAAAGCTCTTAGAATGAATTTTTCATTCTTGGGTACTATGTTAGCTGTGTGCTTCTTGTATAAAGCCTTTATTTTGTTGAAATGTGTTCCCTCTATACCACTTTGTTAAGAGCGATTATCTTGAATGGATATGGAATTTCGTCAAATATTTTTCTGCATCTATTGAAATGATCATGTGATTTTCTTAATGAAGGATTGATTGATTTTTGTGGATTTTAGGCCATCCTTGCATCCCTGGAATAAATACCACTTCATCACAGTATATAACCCCCTTTTTTTAATTTAAATTTTAGGTAGTTAATAAATAAAATAGTGATATATTGGTTTCTGGAATAGAATTCATCAGTTTCATACAGTGCTCATCATAACTAGTGCCCTCCTTAATACCCATCACCGATATAACCCATCCCCACCCCTTCCCTCCATCAACCCTCAGTTTGTTCTCTATTGTTAAGAGTCTCTTATGGCTTGTTTCCCTCTCTCCTTTTTTTCTTTCCTCCCCTTCCCAAATGTTCATCTGTTTTCATTCTTAAATTCCACATATAAGCAAGATCATATGGTATTTGTTTTTCTCTGACTGACTTATTTCACTTAGCATAATACACTCTAGTACTATCCATGTTGTTGCAAATGGCAAAATTACATTTTTGATGGCTAAGTAATATTCCATTCTATATACATGTCACATTTTCTTTATTCATTCATCAGTTGATGGACATTTGGGTTCATTCCACAGTTTGGCTATTGTTGATAATCTGCTAAAAACATCAGCATGCATGTACTCCTTCAAATCTGTATTTTTGTAACCTTTAGGTAAATACCTAGCAGTGCAGTTACTGGATTGTAGGGTAGTTCTATTTTTAACACTTTGGGGGAACCTCCATACTGTTCTCCAAAATTCCTGCACCAATTTGCATTCCCACCAACAGTGCAAGAGGATTCCCCTTTCCCTGCATCCTCACCAAAACCTGTTGTTTCTTGTGTTATTAATTTTAGCCATCCTGACAGGAGTGAGGTGGTATCTCCTTACAGTTTTGATTTATATTTCCCTGATGAAGAGTGTTGTTGAGCATCTTTTCAAGTGTCTGTTAGCCATTTGGATGTCTTTTTTGGATAAGTGTATATTCATGTCTTCTTACCATTTCTTATTTGAGTTATTTGTTTTCTGGGTGTTGACTTTAAGTTCTTTATAGATTTTGGGTACTAACCCCTCATCAGATATGTCACTTTCAAATATCTTCTCACGAGTCCATAAGCTGCCTTTTTGTTTTGTTGACTGTTTCCTTTGCTGCACAGAAGTTTTTTATATTGATGAAGTCCTAGTAATTCATTTTTGCTTTGGTTTCCCTTGCCTATGGTGATGTGTCTTGTAGGAAGATGCTATGGCCAAGGTCAAAGACATTGCTGGCTGTGTTCTCTAGAGTTTTAATGGTTTCCTGTTTCACATTAAGATATTTCATCCATTTTGAATTTATTTTTTGTATATAGTATAAGACAGTGGTCCACTTTCATTCTTCTGCATATAGCTGCCCAATTTTTCCAGGACCATTTGTTGAAGAGACTGTCTTTTTTCCTTTGGATATTCTTTCCTGCTTTGTTGAAGATTAGTTGGCCACAGAGTTGAGGGTCCATTTCTGGGTTCTCTATTCTGTTCCATTGATCTATGTGTCTGTTTTTGTGCCAGTATCATACTGTCTGGATGACTACAGCTTTGTAACATGGTTTGAAATTCAGAATCATGATGTTTTACTTTTTGTCAGAATTACTTTGGTTATTTGGGGTCTTTTGTGGTTCCATACAAATTCTAGGATTGTTTGTTCTAGCTCTGTGAAAAATGCTGGTGGTATTTTTATGGGGATTGCATTAATTATTTAGATTGCTTTGGGTAGTATAGACATGATAACGATGTTTGTTCTTTTAAACTGTGAGCATGGAATGCTTTTCCATTTCTGTTTGTCTTCTTCAATTTCTTTCAGAAGTGTTCTATAGTTTTCAAAGTATAGACGTTTCACTTCTTTAGATTCATTCCTAGGTATATTATTGGTTTCAGTGCACCCCCAAATTGGATTGATTCCTTGATTTCTTTTTCTGTTGCTTCAGTTTTGGTGTATAGAAATGCAACAGATTTCTGCATATTGATTTTATATTTTGCAACTTTGCTGAAATCAATCAAAAAATTGCTGAGTCCTAGCAATTTTTTGGTGGAGGCTTCCAGGTTTTCTACACAGAGTATCATGTCATCTGCAAATAGTGAAATTTTGACTTCTTCCTTGCTGATTTGGATGCCTTTTATTTCTTTTTTGTTGTCTCATTGCTGGGGCTAAGGATTCCAGTACTAAATTAAATAACAATAGTGGGAGTGGACATCTTTGCCTTGGTCCTGGCCATAAGGAAAAGACTCTTAGTTTTTCACCATTGAGGATGATACTAGCTGTATGTCTTTCATATATGGCCTTTATGATGTTAAGGTATGTTCCATCTCTCCCTACTTTGTTGAGGGTTTATCAGGAAAGGATGCTGTATTTTGTCAAATGCTTTTTCTGCATCTATTGACAAGATCATACGGTTCTTATCCTTTCTGTTATTAATATGGTGTATCACATTGATTGATTTGCAAATATTGAAATTTTTCCCTACAGCCCATGAGTAAATCCCAATTAATCATGCTGAGTAATTCTTTTAATGTACTTACTGTTGAATTCAGTTTGCTAGTATTTTTTGAAAATTTTTACATCCACGTTCATCATGGATATTGACCTATAATTCTTTTTAGTGGTATCTTTGGTTTTGGAATCAAGGTAATTTTGGCTTCAGAGAGTGAGTTGGGAAGTTTTCCTTTCATTTCTATTTTTTTGGAACAGTTTTAATAGGTATCAACTCTTTAAGTATCTGATAGAATTCCCCTATGAAGCCATCCACCCCAGGACTTTGCTTGTTGGGAGATTTTTGCTTACTGATTCAATTTCTTTCTGGTTATGGTGTGTTCAAATTTTCTATTTCTTCCTGTTTCAGTTTTGGTAGTTTGTAAGTTTCTAGGAATTTGTCCATTTCTTCCAGGTTGCCTAGTTTGTTGGCATATAATTTTTCATAGTATTTATTCTCTTATAATTGTTTATGTTTCTGTGGTGTTGGTTGTGATCTCTCCCCTATCATTCATGATTTTATCTATTCGGGTCCTTTCTCTTTTCTTTTTGATAAGTCTGCCTAGGGGCTTATCAATTTTATCAGTTCTTTCAAAGAACTAACTCTTAGTTTCATTATTCTACTGTTTTGTTTGTTTGTTTCTACATCATTTATTTCTGTTCTATTATTTCCTTTCTTCTGCTGACTTTAGGCTCTATTTGCTATTTCTTTTCTAGCTCCTTTAAGTTTAAGGTTAGGTTGTGTCTTTGAGATGTTTCTTACTTCTTGATGTAATCTTGTACTGCAGTATAAATCCCTCTTAGGACTTCTTTTGCTGCATCCTCAGGTTTTGGGCTGTCGTGTTTTTGTTTCCATGTACTTTTGCTTCCATGTACTTTTTTAAATTCTTTTTTTTTTTTTCCTGGTTAACCCATTCATTCTTTAGTAGGATGTTCCTTAACCTCCATGTATTTGAGGACCTTCCAAATTTTTCTTGTGGTTGACTTTCAGTTTCATATCAGGGTAGTAAGAAAATATGCACAGATCTCAATCTTGAGGGCTAATTTCTAATCCAGTATGTGATCTATTCTAGACAGTGTTCCATGTGCACTCAAGAAGAATGTGTTTGTTGCTGCTTTAGGATGAAATGTTCTGAAAATACCTGTTGAGTTCATTTGGTCCACTGTGTCATTCAAAGCCATTGTTTCCTTGTTGATCTTCCACTTAGATAATCTGTCCATTGCTGTAAGTGGGGGTGCTAAAGTCCCCTATTATTATTGTATTATTGTCAAATTACTTTGTTTATTATTAATTTATATATTTGGGTGCTCCCAGTAGGGGCATAAATATTTACAAGTGCTAGATCTTCCTGATGAATAGACCCTTTAATTATGATAGAATGCCCTTCATCATATGTTGTTACATTTTTTTTGTTCTAAAATCTAGTTTGTCTGCTATAAGTATGAGTACTCTGGCTTTCTTTTGATGTCTGTTACCATGATAGATTGTTTTCCATTCCCTCACTTTGAATCTTCAGATGTCTTTAGGCCTAAAATGAGTCTCTTGTAGGCAGCATGTACATGGGGTCTTTTTTTTTTTTTTTTAATACATCCTCATGTATTTTGATTTTTTGATTGGCACATTTAGTCCATTTACATTCAGAGTGATTACTGAGAGATACGAATTTAGTGCCATTGTACTATCTGTAGAGCTGGTCTTTTCTCATGATATTCTCTTGTCCTTTCTAGTCTTTGTTGCCTTTGGTATTTTTTTCTTCACCCAAAGAATTTCCCTTAAAATTTCTTACAGATCTAGTTTAGTGGTCACAAGCTACTTTACCTTTTGTTTGTCTGGAAAACTCTTTATCTTTCCTTCTATTTTGAATGACAGCCTTGCTGGATAAAGAATTCTTGCCTTATATTTTTCCCATTCAGCATGTTGAATATTTCCTTCCACTTCTTTCTGGTCTGCCATGTCTCTGTGGACAGATCTGCTGTGAATCTGATCTGATCTTCACTGTAGGTTAAGGACCTTTTTTCCCTTGCTGCTTTCAGGATTCTTTCCTTGTCTATGTATTGATACACCTTGGCAATGGATAGCTTTTGTTGAATTTAGTGGGAGTTCTCTGTGCTTCTTGGATTTTTATGTTTGTGTCCTTCCCCAGATTTAGAGAAGTTTTCAGCTATAATTTGTTCAAATAAACCCTTTTATCTCTCTCTTCATCTTCTGGGACTTCAGTGATGTGGATGTTATTATGGTTTACTAAGTTACTGAGTTCCCTAAGTCTACCTTCATGGTCTGTTATCTTTCTTTCTCTCTTCTTTCAGTTTCATTGTTTTCCATAATTTTATTGTCTATATCACTGATTTGCTCTTCTATTTCATTCATTCTCATTTTTATGACCTCCATTTGTGTTTTCATCTCAGTTATAGCATTTTTAATTTTGGCCTGACTAGATTTTAATTCTTTTATCTATATAGTAAGGGATTCTCTCCTCTGTCTTTCATTTTTTTAAGCCCATCTAGTATACCTATAATAATTGTTTTAAATTCCAGTTTAGATATCTTACTTATGTTGTATTGACTAAATCCCTGGTTGTGAGTTCTACCTCGTGTTTGTTCTTTTGTCCTGTCTCACCATCATTTTGTCCGGAAAAGAAAAGAAGAAATAGAAAAAAAGAACAGCAAAAACAAAAGCGAGCCCAAATCAAACAAAAGCAAGAAAAGTGAAACACAAAACAAATCTCCCTAAAAAAAACTAAGGTCCTGGATGTGTTGTGATCTGCTTGTTAGAAAAATCTAGATACCAAAATTTTTTTAAAATTTTTTTTAAAAATGAAAGTAGACAAAAATAAAAAATATATACAAAAAGTATGTATATAAAACTTTTTTAAAATTAATAAAGAAAATAAAAGGAATTAGAAAATATAAGAAAATAAGTTAAAAAAATAAAAACTTAAAAAAAGAGAAAAAGTAAAAAGAAAGCTCTAGCCTACTTCCCCTAGAGCTGAAGCTTTGCAGCACTGTGATCAATAAACTTGGTATAAGCTAGTTGTCTCTGCTGGTCTTCTGGGGGAAGGGCCTTCTGTGCTGATTCTCAGGCTGACTTATTTCAGTGGAAATAGTTCTCCAAGGTGCAAGTGGGTGGGGCTAGGTGTGCAGAGGTAGCTCAGGCCTACACTAGGTGGCGCTGTTTTGCCCCTGAAGACTTTCAGTACTGATAGGCTGGATGAAAATGGCTGTGCTCAGCTTTCTAGCCTCAGAGCTCAAAGGTGGCACTCCTTAGTCTTCAGTAAGCCTTCACCAAAAAAAGCAATCAATCACATCACCCTATTTGTTTCCCCTGCATGTGGCCAAGCCTTTTCTTTCAGGCACATGAATGAGTTTCAGAATTCCAAATTTCAGGGACCCCTGTGATGGGAACCTACACTGTTCCTCTGGGGGAAAGTCTGGCCATGCTTGCTGCCCCATCCCAGGAAAGCAGTTGCATAAGCACATGGCAGTTCTCAGTTTATAGCAGAAATCTGGCACCAAGATCCACTGCTCTCTACCAGCTTTCTGGCTCCTATGCTTGGGAATGGCACAGCACCTTGACACCATCAATTCTTCCTGTGGCCCGGAGGATCCTGTCACTCCTGGGATTCTGCCCTTCTTCTACCACCTAAGCATCTTTAATCCAGGCATGTCCCTATGATAGCAAACTTAAAAGTTCAGATTTTGTGCTCCATTGCTTCTAATACTGTGCAGTAACCTCCATATATGCAGGTTCCCTCCTCACCACCTTATTCTCAGCTATGTCTCCCCCAAGAGAACTTCTGTACCTCCTTCCTTCCAAATCTTTTCTACTTGTAGACTTGCAGATTGTGTTCACTTAGACCTCTGACTGACTTCTTGAGTGTTCAGAATAACTTAATAACTATCTAGCTGTATTCAAGGGATAAGACAAACTCAGGATCCTCCTACTTCTCTGCCATCTTAACTCTTCTGCCCATGTTATGATCCTTTTGAAGTGCTGTCAAATTTAGTTTGCTAATACTTTTTGACAATATTTGTATCTGTGTTCATTAAGGATATTGACCTATAATTTCCTTTTCTTATAGTGTCCTTGCCTAGTTTGGAGATCAGAGTAATGTTGACCTTGTAAAATGATTTTGAAAGAATTCCCTCTCTTCTAGGTTTTGGGACAATTTGAGGAGTACTATTAATTCTTTAAATGTTTGGAAGATTCCACCAATAAAGCCATCTGGTCCTGGACTTTTACTTGTTGGTAGTTTTCTTGTTTTGTTTGTTTGTTTTCATTAGTGATTCAGTCTCCTCACCCATAAACAGATTTTCTATTTCTTCAGGATTCAGCCTTTGTAGGTAATATGTTTCTAGGAATTTATTTCTTCTAGGTTGTCCAATTTATTGGTGTATAATTTTTCATGGTAGTTTCTTATAATCTTTTCTATTGTGTGGCATCAGTTATAATGTTTCCTGTGTCATTTTTTTTTGAGTTCTTTTTTTTTCCCCCTTGGTAAGAAAAAAGGTTTCACTTTTGTTTATCTTTTCAAAAGTCCAGCTCTTACTATTTAATAATTGTCTTTGTCTTTTATAATCTTTAGCCAAAAGTGTATTTTGTCTGATATAAGTGTAGACACTCCTTTCTTTGTTTCCATTTCATTCAATATCTGTTTCTTTCATTTTCATTTTTAATCTCTGTGCATCCTTAAAACAAAAGTCAGGCTCTTACAGGCAGCATATAGTTGGGTCTTGATTTTTTTTTTTTTCTTAAATCTGTTCAGCCACTCTCTGTCTTTTGATTGGAGAATTTAGTACATTTACTTTTATTTATTTATTTGTTTGTTTGTTTGTTTTATTATTTAAAGAGAGAGAGAGAGAGCGCGCGCGCACATGCCAGCAAAGGTGAAGTAAAGGGCCAAAGGAGAGAGAGAATTTTAAGCAGGCTCTACAGAGCCTGCTCAGGGCTCCCTTTCATGACCCTGAGATCATGACCTGAGCTGAAATCAAGAGTAAGATGCTTAACCAACTGAGCCACCTAAGTGCCCCTGGTCCATTTACTTTTAAAGTAATTAATAAGTATGGACTTAATGTTTTGTTAATTACTTTCCAGCATTTTTGTAATTCTTTTGTCCTTTTATTCTCTCCTTCAATATTTGATAATTTCCTGTAAATAGTATACTTAGAGTCCTTTATCTTTAACTTTTGTTTATCTACTATAGGTTTTTGCTTTGTGATTACCATGAGGCTTACATAAAACATCTTGTAATATAGTCTATTTTAAGCTGATAGCAACTTCAAATATGTACTAAAGCTCTGTGATTATACTCTTCTCCTATACAGTTTGTTTTTGATATAACAATCTATATCTTTTTATCTTGTATGTTCATTTAGAAATTGTTGTATAGTTACTCCTAGTATTTTTTGTTTGTTTGTTTAACCTTCGTACTAAAATTGTAAGTGATTTACCCACCACTATTGCAACACTGGAGTATTCTGAATTTAACCATATATTTAGCTTTACCAGTGAAATTTATAGTTTCATATATTTCCTATTACTAGTTAGCATCCTTTTATTTCAGCTTGAAAAAGTTCATTTAACAATCTTATAAAGCTATTCTAGTGGTGATCAACTCTGTCAGCTTTTGCTTGTCTGGAAAGTTCTTTGTTGTTCCTTCCATTGTGAAGGAAAACTTCCGGTAGAGTATTTTTGGTTGGCATTTTTTTTTTCTTTCAGCACTTTGAAAATAACCTGCCACTTTCTTCTGGCCTGCAAAGTTTCTGCTGAAAACTCTGATAGTCTTATGTGGATTCTCTTTCATGTAACTTTTTTTTTTCAGTCTTATTGCTTTTAAGATTCTCTTCTTTAGCTGTTGACAGTTTAATATTTAATTATAATATGTCTCATGTGGATCTCTTTAGATTCAACTTATTTGGAACTCTATGGACTTCCCAGATTTGAATGTCTGTTACTTAACCAATTTAGGCAAATCTTCAGCCATTATTTCTTTGAATGAGCTTTCTTGGACCCCCTATAATGTCTACATTGGTCTGCTTGATGATTTTCTATAACACCCTTTGTTACTTGCACTCTTTATTCATTTTTCTTTTTGTTGCTCTGATTGCATGAAGTACATTGTCCTGTTTTTGAGTTAGCCAATTCTATTCTGCTATTGAAGTCTTCTCTTGTATTTTTCAATTAAGTTATTGTATTCTTCAGCTCTGTGATTTCATTTAGTACTCTCTTTCTCTTTGCTGAAATTCTCACTTTTTTTTCATGCATTGTTTCCTGACTTCAGTGAGCATCTTTATGACCATTATTTTGAACACTTTTATTAGTTTTATTTTGAACATTTTTATTAGTAGTAAATCACTTATCTCCATTTTATTAAAATCTGTTTCTGGAGTTTCATCTTGCTTTTTTTGTTTGCTTGGAATATATGCCTCTGTGTATTCATTTTTCTTGACTATGTTTCTGCACATTAGATAAAATAGCCACCTCTCTCAGTCTTGACAGAGAAGCATCCTATAGGAAAGATTGGCATTCAGCCTAGCCAGTTTTTCTGGTTGTCTCTCAAACATTTGTGATTATTCATGCCACCTTGTTTGTTCTTTGTGGCTCCCAGCAGTTGAGAGTGTGTCAAGGTCTATCCATACCCCAGAGGATCACAGTCAGCACCTAGATGCGGGATGATTGAAAGCCAGACCCTTAGGCAGTGGCTGGAAAAGTATGTAATTAGAGCCCTTCTTAGGAGAAACGGGGAGGTTGGCTTTTTTGCCTGCTTTCTCTGTGTGGGTCTGAATATAGAGCCATGGGGGCTGCTCTCGAACCTATTTATAACTGCTTCGTTGTTTGCTGCAATTCTGTAGGTTTTGCTAATGCCAATCCCTTTGGCTATCAGAGTCAGGTGATCCTAATTTCATCTATTGGGTGACACCACAAAATCTGGGGCACCAGACATCTATACAAGCTTATTCTAGGGTATCACTGGTAACTTGAAGCAAGATAGAGGAAAAGGTCAGTAAATGTGCCCTTAGACTTTCCTATTATCGATGGAGAATAACTGCACTTAGATGCATGTTGAATTAGAAACCTGACATTCAGAAAGTAGCTTTGAAAGTATAAAATAAGGCTGTTTTAGGGAAAGCCTGAGAGATGGTTGTTTCTGACTTTTCCCTCTGCCTTGAGTCCTGGGAGGATAACCTGGTAAGCATTGTTTCTTTGTTTACTATAGTCCCATTGGACTCATAAATGCAGGCTCCGTTGGCTCTCAGAGCCAGGCAATCTAGGGGCCTATAACTTGGGTGACAAGCATAACAGCTGGGACACCAGATGTATCTAGGAGCTCCATCCAGGGAGATACTGGCAATGTGGAGTAGGCTGGAGTGAGAAAGTGCAGATGGTATCTGTTAGCTGCCCCAGTCTCCAGGGAGGATCGTCATCAGTCCCTAAATGTTAAATTAGAAGGCTGACCCTCAAGCAGCAGCTTTTAAAGTATGCAAATAGGTCTTTTTCAAGGAAAGACTGAGAGATAGAGGAGTTTTTTGCCTGCTCCCTAGGTACTGAGCCCTGGCCAGTAGCTCCACTGAGTTCACACAATCCCCTTATGAACTATTTATTTGTTTGCTATAGTTTTGTGTGTCTTATGGACACTAGTCCTTTTGGCTTTCAGAGCTAGGTGTTTTCAGGACCATCCTCAAGTGAGAGTCTTTAAACTTGAGGCACTAGGCATGGGGTCCCAACCCTTCACTCCTCAGGGAGAGGTTGGCAGTTTCCGCCTAATTACATAGAGCTATGCCAGGGGTCAGGTTTATGGCAAGCCTGTATCTGTCTTTCCTACTCATTTCGATATGGGCGAAATACCTATTTTTCTCTTTTACCTTGATGTATAGGAAGTGCTCAGCTATTTTACAGATTGCTTCCACAGGGAATTCCTCCATATGTAGCTGTAGATTCAGTGTGTTTATGAAAGAAAGTGAGTTCAGAAGGTTCTTCTGTCACCAACGTGGACCAGATCTCCAAAAATATTCTTTTGTTTCTATCTTTCTCTCATTTCATATAAGGTGTAGTTTTATATCAAGGCAGATAAAATAAATTAGGAATTGTTTCCCATTTTTCTACATTTTTGAAATAGTTTGCATATGATTAATGTTATTTATTCCTTAAATTTTGGAAAAAATCAGTAGTAAAGCTACATGGTCCCAAAATTTTCTTATGGGAATGTTTTAAAAAAGGAAATCACTTACTTAATAGTTATAAGGCTATTCACATGTTCTTCTTCTAAAGTCAATAAATAGTAGGTTTTATTTTTATAGGAATTTGACCACATCATCTAAATTTTTAATTTTATTGATAGAAAGTTGCTTATAATATCTTCCAATGGTGTTTTCTTCTCAGTTGAATGTTTAATAAAATCCCTTTAATTCTCTTCATGTTATTGGTTATTTGTGTCTTCCTTTTTTTTTTTTTTAAGATTTTATTTATTTATTTGACAGAGAGAGAGAGATCGCAAGCAGGCAGAGAGGCAGGCAGAGGGAGAGGGGGAAGCAGGCTCCCTGCTGAGTAGAGAGTCTGATGCTGAGCTCCATCCCAGGACCCTGAGGTCATGACCTGAGCTGAAGACAGAGGCTTTAACCCACTAAGCTACCCAGGCACCCTACTGTACATTTTTTTAAGTTTAATAACTTTCTTTCACTTACATACTTCGGGTTACATTTGTTTTTTTCCCTCCTTATCCTTTTGAGAAAGATATTTAGATAGTTGTTTTTAGCTTTTTTTCCCTAATATGCATCTAAGTTTATTATTTCCCTCTAAGCATGGATTTAGCTGCATCCCACAATTTTTGATATACCATACTCATTATCATTCGGTTCAGAATACATTCTAAACTTCCATTATAATTTCTTCTTTGACCTGTGGACTGTTTATCAGTGTATTGCTTAGTTTTCAGTTTGGGGGGTGGATCGTTCTGCTATTCCTTCCTAGCTTATATACATTTTAGTCTGAGAACATACTCTCTCTGGTTTTTATCCTTTTAAATTTGTTGAGACTTGCTTCGTGGCCAGGATGGGATCCATTTTGGTAAAACATTTTACATACACTTGAAATCCTATGTAGGACTAAGAGTATATGATCAAATACTCTGTTCATAAATTCATTGGAATAGTTCTTTCTCCTGCTCCTTTTTAGTGTGGTTATATCGTTTATTATAAATACAGTTCATTTGTTTTCAATTTGCTTTCAGTTTTAACTTTTCCTCCCTCTGAGTATACTCAGAAAAGTGTTACTACCTCCTGCATTTCTTCCATTTCATTTCCCTTACCCCACGTAGGTAACTTACATTGTTTCCTCATTTATTATTTTTGTTTTCTTTTAGATGAGTAGATGTATATATGCTCTTTATTTCTTCTTCCTTTACACAATGTAGCTTTTAAGCTCTTTTGCAATTTCTCCTTTTCATTTAACTGTATCTCCCAGAAATCACTCCACATCATTTATAGAGTTTTTTCATTCTTTGTTTACAGCTGCATAATATTCCATAGTATATATGGGTCATAGTCTGTTTAACCAATCTCCTATAAGCATGGAGCATTTAAATAATTTCCTAGAAATAACACTGCAAGTATTAGCTCTTAGCATATATGTATTTTTTTGTACTGTTGGTAGTGTACCTTCAGGATAAATTCCTATAAGTGAGATTGCTGGGTTGAAGGATAGATGCTCATGTACTTGTATTAACTGGTACCAAATTCACCTCCATAATGATTTGTCATTCCTACCTTATTGCATTTCTACCAGAAATATATGAAAGTGCTTGATTTTCCACAGCCATGGGAACAAAATATATTGTTAAGCTTTTGAATTTTGCCAATCTGATGAGATATATTATCTCAATGAGTTTTAAATTGCATTACTTTAATATGAGTTATCTTTTCATATGTTCAAGGTTCATGTTTATATTCTTTTGTAAACTTCATCTTCATGTCTTTTATCCTGTTTTTTAGGAGTATTTATAATTTCATTTTTTAATTGGAAGTATAGTTGACATACATTATTAAATTAATTCAGTTAAATGACATAGTGACTTAACATTTATATATACATTACAAAATCATCACCATGATAAATCTGTTACCATTGGATACCACATATATTATTAAAATATTATTAATTGTATTTCCTATGCTGTACCTTATATCTCTGTGGCTTATTCATTTTATAACTAGAAGTTTGTATCTTTTAATCCCCTTCACCCATTTCACCCATCCCCCCACGGCTTTATCCCTTCTGGCAACTGTCATTTTGTTCTCTCTGTCTGTGAGTCTATTTCTGTTTTGTGTTTTTCTTAGATTCCATATAAGTGAAATCATTTGGTATTTTTCTTTCTTTGATTTACTTTACTTAGCATAATATCCTCTAGGTCCATACATGTTGTGGTAAATAAGATTTCATTCTTTTTTATGGTTGAGTAATAGTGTTGTGTGTGTGTATGTGTGTGTGTGTGTGTGTGTGTGTATGACATCTTTATCCATTCATCTATAAATGGACACTGAGGTTGCTTTCATATCTTGGCTATTGTAAATAATGGTTCAACCAACTTAGGGATGCATACATGTTTTCAAATTACTGTTTTCATTTTCTTTGGGTAAAAACTCAGTAGTGGAACTATGAGATCATATGGTATTTCTTTTTGTGATTTTTTGAGGAAACTCCACACTGTTTCCCATAAAGGCTGCACCAGTATACATTCCCACCCAGAGTCCATGAGAATTGCCTTTTCATACTCTCAGCAAAACTTGTTATTTCTTTATCTTCTTGATACTGGCCATTCTGACTGATGAGAGGTGGTAATTCACTGCAGTTTTGATTTGCATTTCCCTAATGATTAGTGATGTTGAGTAACTTTTTACTTATGTTGGTCATTTGTGTGTTTTCTTTGGAAAAATGTCTCTCCAGGTCTTCCGATGATTTTTAAATCAATTTTTTTTGGATGGGGAGTTGAGTTATAGGAGTTTTTTTAATGTACTTTGGATATTAACCTCTTATTAGATATATAATTTGCAATTATGTTTTTCCATTCAAGAGCTTGATTTTTTGTTTTTTTGATGATTTCCTTCACTATGCAAAAGCTTTTTCAGTTTGATGTAGTCCCAATAGTTTGTTTGCTTTTGTTATCCTTACCTTATGAGACATATCTAGAAAAATGTTGCTACAGTTGATGTCAAAGAAATTACTACCTGTGTTCTCTTCTAGGAGTTTTATGAATTCAGGCCTCACATTTAGATATTTAAATGATTTTGTGTTTATTTTTGCATATGATGTTGGAAATAGGTCTAGTTTTATTCTTTTGCCATGTAACTGTCAAGTTTTCCCAGCACCATTTATTGAAGAGACTCATTTCCCCATTGTATATTCTTGTCTCCTTTGTCATAGATTAATTGACCATCTAAGCCATCTATGTCTTGTTTTGATGGCATATGTGGGCCTAATTTCTTACATTTCCTAGACCATTCTAGCAAGAATATAGAGTAAGGGCCCATTTGAATCCACAAGTAAAACTGCACCATGTAAGAACCCCCAGACTGGAAGTCTAGTACCAGCTGTCCCATGCAGTTTCTCAACTTCATGCTGCATAAATCAGAGAAGAGAGGCATCACGAATTGATGAAGTATAGCATAATAACCTAGGGCTTCAAAGTTTGTGCCAGATGAGAAAGCAACTGGAATGGACTTATAAGTACTAGCTTAATCTTGTAGTTTTGGCAAAAATTTATTAGTGAGAGATAGTCCAATACCAAATGGTGCCTGCAATCTGTGGCTCCATTGAAGAATCCTGATGTGAAAGAACTGGGTTCTGATAACTTAGCTCAAACTTCTAGGAGATAATGTATACCCTTATAAACAGTAATGGTTATTATATCCTGGTGAGCTAATGACAAGTACAGGAGTATCTCCAGGGCAAGAATGGGATAGAGAATGGATCATGGGGAAATAATTCTAAAAATGGTTCTCCAGGGCTAAGGGATAAACCAGATAGTATATATTTGAAAAATGGGGAAGAACAAATTATAGCTATTTACATTTCTACTCTGAAGGCAATGCCTGTATTTTCTGTAGTATAGCTTCTTTGTTAAGGACTATTAACTTGAAAGAGGAGAACTACCACCAAATGATATTTTAATGGCCAGCATAAAAAATGTGTTACTTTTGCTGTGATTTCATGGGGTAAAAAACATATTTTGGTAAAGAAACCTTGGTCATATTTTATAATCTCTGTTCGGTCTTTCTCATGAAATAAAATAGCAACATTTTAGGAAGAGAAATGCTTACATGGCTTTCCCTTTTATAAACTATTCAGCTCACTTGGTTAAGCTACTGCCTTTGGCTAAGGTCATGATCCCAGGACCCTGGGATCAAGCCTCTCATTGGGCTCCTTGCTCAGCTGGGATCCTGCTTCTCCCTCTCCCTCTACCTGCTATTCTGCCTGCTTGTGCTCTCTGTCTGTCAAACAAATAAAAAAATATTTTTAGAAAAAAGAAACTATTCAACTCAAAAAAGTGTTCAATAAGCTTTTACTATATTCATGGCACTGTACAAGGTGCCATGTACAGTGGGAATGTACTAAGGGAATATAAAGAGGAATAAAATCTATCCCTTGGCCTCAAAGCATTTTTTTTATTTTTGTGAAGAATATTCCAGTAATTACATTTTCTGTATTGTATGATAAGAGATTGTAACAATATATAAATGATCCACCTCACTTACAATTATAGTAGCTGATATCTTTTATCCTTTCTTTAAAAGAACTTTTTTAGTTGAAAAAAGAAAATCCCCCAAAACTTTCTTAAAAGAGCTAAACAACTTGCAACATTAGACAAATGTAATCAACAGTAATGAGAAAACATGGTGGACTGACTGATGAGGTGGAAAGACTTTTGATTGCCTGGATATATGATAAGACAGTGAATCCATATGCCTAGAACCAGATCAGTGATTTTTCCAAAGTGTTATTATACTGAAAACCTCTCAAGAAAAAGAAAAGTGAGACATTAAAGGAAGACATTTTTAGCTTCAGCAAGGGAATATTTGATAACTCCAGAATGAGAATATTGTCATAACATCATAGTTCAAGGAAAAGATTCAAGGAATAATGGCACAAGAAATAAAGTAGAAGAATACAAGAAAGAGGAGAAAATAATGGTCAGAGATAAAGGAAGGAAACAGAGGAAGTGGCATTTAATGTCAGCCCTGAAGGATATAGACGAGTCGAGTCCCTGAGAAAGAATTGATTCAGAGGAATTACAGTGACCAAACATATGATGCCCTGAATTTTCTAGGAATGTTGTAGGGAAAAAATAATTTGTCTGTTGATCTGGTAAGAGCTGAAGAAGCAAGAATAGTTTGCAACTAGTTTATAGAGGGTGTTCGTTCAATTTTATTTAATGAACAATGAAGAATAACGCACTAAAATCAGGGTTTTAGAAAGATAACAGTGGAGGAGCACTGTAAAGGGTAAGTACTTGTGACAGTAGTCCAGACAGAGAATAGAAGCACAAGGACTCTGTCTCATTTTGTTCTTTACAAATAACTAGCACATTATTGTGCACATGGTAGGCATTCCACAAATATTTTATCTACTCAGCACTTGACTGTAGCATGTCTATTACATATAAACATCTGTGGAGGCTGTAGAAATGGAGAAATGTTCCATTGTTCCCAAAAAACTTTGAAGGTCATCCAAGGTTTAGATGTCTAACTATTTTTGAAATGGTTTACATTCCACTCTCAAAGATATCAATAGTTAGGACCAAACTTTAGGAATAAGCCACACACACACACACATACACACACACACACACAAGATTAAACTGTACAAAAGATTATAAATTGCATGAAACAAGCAAACAAACTTGACTCTGTTACATCTCCATAATGGTCCTACTGGTTTATTTCCACTGAAACTGAAATTATATCTAGGAAACCAGAAACAGAAAATATGGAATCTGATGATGGAGGGCAATCATAGGGTTATGGAGGACTTGTATATTTCCAATGCATGAAGAAAAATCCTTCCTAGAACCAAATACCCTAAGCCAATTATCCAAACGTACATAACATAGGCAAATAGCTGTTTGACAAACAGGCATTTGGAATCAGGAAGAGGAAGATACATTTTATTTGAAAATGGCGTAATGATATTTATCTTCACAATGCTGTATATTCCCCAAGCTTGTCTTCATTCTTAACCCCTGAGGAGAGAAATAAACTGGATTGATGCCAGTGAATCAAGATCCAAATGTAGTACATAAGCTTATTCCTGATGGAGGTAGGAGGTCCCAGAGAACAGCATGTTCTGTAAAAACTTGGGCAGTAGAAAGAGATGACCATATGCTCCTCTTGCCATTTCTTCTTGTCATTTTACACTCCCCTTCCCCCTGCAGGTGACTGATAAGCAAAAGCTTAATATTCCTTCCAAAACAAAACAAAACAAATCAAAACAACCCACAAGCTATACATCTCAGCTTGTTCTTCAGCAAGCACAGTCTGTTTCTGAGCCAATGTTTGGAATTTGAAGTGACAGTTCAACCCAGTAATTTTATTCCCCTCTATCTCATTCTCAAATTATTTTCTTTCTTTTGCCACATCTTAATCCAAGGTATAAGAAACAGGACTCTCACAGAATGAAAAAAAATCTTGCTGAGGAATTATCTCTCCCTCAGCTCTACATTTTTTTTGGATATTCTCCCACTGAGCATGTGTTCAGAGGGACTTTACAACTCATCAGTAATCTGTATCTCAGTTTTCACTTCTTTGGGGAAAAACAAGGAAACAAAGGAAAAAAACCTTGATTTTCAATTTTTAGGAAACACATAAAATCTCATAAGGAAGTTGGAAGCGGGGGTGTTGAATGAGGCAACTACAAATTTCTGGCCAAAGGATGCACTGAGATACATACAGAGCAACCTTATTCTTCCTATTACCATTAGTGAGAAAGATTCAGGATGCACATAGTCTTACATATCTTCAGTCCTCAAGGAAATATATGAAAATAATAACAAATTCATGTTGAGCTAGAAAACATTTTTAAAAATTCTAAAAGGTATACCACAAAATCATGACTAAAGAGTTTCTGTGCTTCATGAAAACTTATACGTGATCTTGTATAGAAGCATGTTATAAATTGAGAAGCCTCATTACTTACACCCCCTGATTAGGTTGTATCTTATTAAATTTTAAGCACATTCACTCTATTTGATATACCTCTTCATTTTTTTTCAGTTTTATCTATTTTAACTCAACTAGTAGCATCTTATAAAGAATGTTGCCCTATAAAGTCAACATCCTTCTGTACAGAGGAATCAAATATATATTTTAAAAATCAGTATTCGTTGGTTTCTGCCACATCCAGCCTAAGACTGAACTCGATCACCGTGGACAGCATGCCCATTACTCTATATAAAACAGCATTATGCCCATAGCTGTATAAGAATCTGCTGTTGCTTCTTGAAAACACAAGTAAAAAGTCTCTTCCCAGAGAAAACAGTGCTTCTCTCTCTCCCCTAGGGACAATTGTTTTTCCTGGAATCATACTGTGGGATTGAAAAGTCTACTTCCTACATACAGGCTTTTAAAAGTACTGTTGGTGTTGTCACCATTTTAATGTCGAGATGTCCATCCGGGGAAATTCATTGAATGATTGCCTCCAAGTATAACTGAACCATTATTGCCACTAAACTTCAGGGTATGCCTATATCTATACCAAAGTTTTTCCATAGAGTTGAAATTTCCTTCTTAAGTATTTGAATTGCCCTTTAACCACTGCACATGTAAAAATTTGGAAATTTGTTTTTAAACTTTTTAAAATTTAATACACATCTCACTGTTAAAATATAAATGATACAAAATCATGCAACATAAAAATATGATTCTTTTTCATAACTTTCATTCTCAGTTAAAACTCTCCATCTCTTTGTCCCCTTTCTTCCACTAGATTCTTTATTTTTTTTTAAAGATTTTTATTCATTTATTTGACAGAGAGAGAGATCACAAGTAGGCAGAGAGGCAGGCAGAGGCGGGGGGGTGGGGAGCAGGCTCCCTGCTGAGCAGAGAGCCCGATGCGGGGCCTCGATCCCAGGACCCTGAGATCATGACCTGAGCTGAAGGCAGAGGCTTTAACCCACTGAGCCACCCAGGCGCCCCTCTTCCACTAGATTCTTTAAAACATTGATCAGAGTCTTTTAATTCCAACATCTGGACTGCTTCCATTGACTACTTTTTCCTCTTGATTATGAATCACTTTTTCCTGCTGCTTGCCTATCTCATAATTTTTTTGTTGTTTGCTAGACATTGTGTGAAAAAAAAGCCACAGAATAAAATAAATATTAACTACTCGAAAAGAGCATCTCCCTTTTTATTCAGTCTACTAATATGGAAAGTTAAGTTCACCTAATTATCTAACCTATAATTGAGCTGGTTCTGGGAATTGTTGCAGTTTTTTTTTGGTTTTTTTTTTTTTTTTTTTTAGTTCCTATTGACTTCTACAGATTTGACAGCAGGATTAGAGTTTTCCCTTTATTGGGATTTGGGATTTCATTATTAGTGAGAGTTTTGAGATCTTGCTACCCTCTATAAATGAGTGGCCAGCTCACCAAATAGAACTAGGTCTCTCTTTTAAGGCACAGCCATGAACTTCTTAGTTTTTGGTGTCTTATTAAATAAAATTTCTCTACCATACTAAATTTCTCTACTAAATGTTTCTACCATTAAATTTCTGACACCAGCCGTCTGAAGATTACTGCCTTAAAAAAAAAAAAATGGGTGCCTTTGTCATTGTCTTACATTTGGTAAGAGGAAAGCTCTTAGAGGAAATTCTAAAGCTTCTTAGAGGAAAGCCCATCAGATCTCCTGGTCTATCACTGATTCTGACACTCTCTAGTCTTAGGCATTTTGTAAGGGTGTTATGGAAAAGAAGTGGCATGTGAGTGATCCTGCTTTGGTTTGCATTTGCTTGGGATTCTGATTTGTCATGCAGTCTATACCTGACCACTTGGCCATGAAAAGATTGTTATAAATTGGACTTGTTTCCTACTAACCCTATTTATAGCAGGTTTGGTCCTCCTTCTGCCATGTCTTCAGGGATGAAAGAAGTTTTGGCATCCTCCCCTAGGAGTAGTTTATCTCTTTCTGTTTATTTCATTGAGGATTCTTTATATACTCAGCTCTTTTAAGAATTTTTTAAAATTATTTTGTGGGTTACTTAGCTTTACATTATTGTCAGGGTGGGAGCAGCAGTCTCATACAACATTTTGCATTGTAACCAGAAGAAGAAATCATACAGGAAAAACTGAAATTCCTCTTGCTCCCCAAATACATCCATGTGTGCGTGTGTGTACATACAGTGTACAGTGTTTGTGACTTTTAAAATAAATATGTAACCTGCTATGCATTCTCTCTACACCTTCTTTTTTTTTCCCCAGCAATATATTGAGTGTATATTTTCTTGTCAATACAGGTAGAGTCACAACATTCTTTTGAACACTTACAAAGTATTTCATCATATAGGCTAAACCACCATTTATCCTTGCAATCTTGTACTGATGGACCTTTAGTCATTAAGTGTTTTAACATTATAATTAACACTTCCATGAAGAATCTCACAAAGGTGTGGAGAATTTTATGAATAGTTCTAAGATTGGATAACTGGAAGTAAAATAACTAGTCTGAGGGCATTTTCTTCTTTTAAAAGATGACATTAAGCACATTCTAATCTTTTCATAAAGCACCGTGGCATAATTATATCACAATGTTGCTGGGATGCCTTGATCACTTGCCAATAAGTATTGGACCATTTGTCCCCTTGTATAAAGAATAACCCAAAGTAGATTCTTTCATTGAGAACAGAGTAATCCAAAGTAGATTCTATGGAATACTAGTGCCATGAATATTCCATAAAAGGGGGTTCAGTGGTGAAGTTAGATTGGGAACCACAGTATACTATACCCACACACACCCCTTAGAGATTCTAAATATATGTACAACATATTAAAGATGTTGTGAAGCCTTGCAAAAGAGTAATCTATCTTAACTTATTTCACCCAGTGTTTTCCATACCTGTTGATCACAAAACTCTTTTATGCCCATTATGTGTTGACATCCTATAGAAAGAACATAATTTGGGAGATGTTACTGCAAGCAATTTCTTCCTTTAACAAATACAAACATTCCTGTCACTTTCTTTCCTTGGATTTAGGCTTTCAGCATTTTCACAATGAGTTGTGTTTTTCTCCTGCTCTGTGAATCTCCTAATCCAAAACATCCATTCCCTCTTAGAGATGGGGTGCTTCCATGCTTATTAGAATTATTTATGAGCTAAAAATAAGCAGACATTCAGAAAGGACCTAATGATCTCTCTCATGAGTCAATTATTGGAATTTTTAATGCCTGAACTCTGTTGAACTTATTTTAGCTCATTTTTTTCTTCTTTCAAGATTCTCATCTGTTTTTTTCCATAAGTGAAGTATGGTGTGCTTTTTTCTCTCCTTAAGTCCTGATTTAGTGAAGTGTCTTGCTTATTTAAGTCTTAGACAAGGAAAATGTATGCTACCAAAATAGGAAAAGTGGGAATGTTGAGTAATATTATTCATCATTAGGTATCAGAAGAAAGCTATGCAGTTAAACAGAGTGTATGCTAGGTAGAATCACCATTAATTGTGAACTCATTACTATATGCTAGCCATGGTGCTAAGAAATCTACCTGAATTATCTCATTTACTTCATTCAAAAGCAGACTAAGAAAATACTATTGTTATCTCCAATGGACAGATAAAGAAACTAGGACCCAGGGAAACTAAAAAAAAATAATAATAATAATTTGTTTAGAGTCACAAAGCAAATGAAAAAATAAGTGGGAAAGCTGAGATTTAAACTAAGCCTGTTGGGTTTCAAAGTCTGTCTTTAACCACTTTATTTAACCCCACACACTTCTCTCCACTGTGAGTGTATGTACATGGTGAGAGAGATGCAGAGAGAGAGTGAGAATAAAAGTAGCCAAAGCTGTTGCTCTGATAGGTGAGATTAAGGAGGATGAGAGTGAGATTGAAGGCCAGGCCAACCTAGGGTAAAGTTTCCACTTGTCAGTCATCTCTCTAGATCCCATTCTGTATGCTGTCCTCATTTCTCCTCTAGAGCTTCCACTGACATCAGTTGTAGATTATGCAATAGAAATCTTTATTGCAGATAAAAGGACTGTAGAGCATCTCTGAGCTAAGAAAAAGCTCAGTCCAGAGAGTTTCATATATAGAAATTTGGCTCAATTTCTAATGAATTTGGATTACATGAAGTCAACAATGTTTTCTCTGGGGAAAACCAATCAGCCAAGCACAAAAGAAAGCTTAGATTAATCTGCAACTGGAAGCACATTTGAGAAAGCAAAACACAAGTTTTCAAAGCTCAGAAACCTTAGGCCTATTTGATCTAGTGTTACAATTACAATTTGTCACATGCAGAAACATATTTATTCATCAAATATGTATTGAGCACTTCATTTCCAAGCACCATGTCGATTGTTGTAATGCCTACACAAACACACAGTGATTGGAAAAAATTAAGGAATGAACTGCTTGAGTACATCTGGGAAGATTATAAAAAATGGAAGATTAAAGAAAATATAAAAATGTGTCCTAACTTCTGACATATAAATAAACATTAGCAAAAAGTCACTTAATGGCATTAGCATAATGAATTTTATATTAGAAATCTCATATGCATTCAAATATTTGCTGAGCAACTGTTATGCGCTAGATATGTGTTAGGTCCTGAGATGCATAGGACAGTTTCTCTACTCAGCTTAAAGCTGAGTAGAGAAGAAAGAAGAAAAGTCCAAAACTTTTGGACAGTTTTTAACCTCAAACAGCTTAAAGCTGAGTAGAGAAGAGAGTCATAAAAAAGATAATGACCGTACAACTTACTAATGGTGTTAAAAATAAAATTCACCTTTGTAAATTTTAAGATTTAGCTGGCTTTATTAAAAGATTCATGAATCAAGCAGCATCCCATCTTAATAAATAGAGGGGATCTCTGCTGAGCTAAACAAAAGAAACTTTTTCAAAGGCAAATAGAGGGCATTAAAAAAAAAAAAGGAATTTGTTCACAAAGAATGCATTGTTTAGGCAAACTTGCCCTCCTAAAAAGAGCTGAAAAGGTCTATCAGTAAATTTCTTAATATTGATCAGGAAATTCTATGCTGACCTGTTAAAGATTATATTGGTGGTGGGCAGGAGAGGGGGATTGAAACTGCCAGGTTAGATATTACATCTTGGTTTACTGACAGAGACCCTAATGTAAGTGCTACCATTTGGGGGCCTGTGGTTTTCTTTTTAATAAGAGATATAGAAGTAGCATAAACAAAGAAGTGAATAGCAGTCATAAAGAGTGAAATGCATAAAGGTAGTTGACAAGTTATATTTAGCCTCTGGAAATGTTAGAGAAGATTTGGGGGATCACAGGAAAATCCCCTATTTTACCAAAGAGGAAAACAAACACAGACAAGGTAGCTCACCCAAAGTTAGCAATTGGCAGAATGGGACTCAAAATATCCTTGGCTCCCAGGAAAGTGTCTCTTATGTGCATTTAAGAACGCTTTGTTCTTAATATCCAAGGAAGAGGAGTGATCTTTGCTGGCAAACTTCTCACCTGAGGAGAAGTTGTTCTCCCACTTTTCTACTTCTGAGCTCCTTAGTTTAGAATGATCGTTTGTGAACATGCCAAAGTACTTTCCAGAAAGCAATGGAAAATGCAAGCAGTTTGAAATAAACACTTTCATTGTAAAATGTGATGGGGATACTTTTTTTGTAAACTATTTTGCATTAGAATCACCTGTAACAAAGTGAGAACTGCTGGTGTTTACTGAAAATCCTTCTTAGCATAACAGGGTGCAAATAAACAGCTGCTGCATTTCTGCAATGTCACTGTTTGGAGGTTTGTTAGAGGACTTCTTGTTTGTGTTGGATATATCTCCAGGCCACTAAGAGTTATATTTTCAGGGAATTAGTTTAACCTCCTTTATTATTCATAAGATAATGAAAACTGGAAAACCAATATCCACCAGCTCTTCAGTGTGAATCTCCCCTCAGTTTTATTCACTGGACTACTGAGATGTAGAGGCTAAACAACTACATGGGAATCTTAAATATGTTCATGTACTGTAGTCTCAAAATCCTACTTCTAGAGTTTAAGAGAGATTATGAAAAAAATCCACTGTATTAAACGTACTTTTAAAAGAACTGTTTACAATAGTAAGAATTATATAAACACCTTACATGTCAATTCATGGAAAGAAGCTAGGCAAATTAGGTCAATTCTAGAACATTATAAAGGCATTAATACTAATACCTGGCTAGCTGCATGAAAAAAAAAAATGCTTAACATGATGTCTGTTTTCATTTCTGACATTATGGCTGATTAGATAAACTAAAATCTTATAAGCAATTTGACCATACACCCTGAAAGTCCCTAACCATCCTTTTAAGTGCTGGCTAAGCACTCAAGAAAGTAAAGAAAATCCCAAGGGTTCAAAAGCTAAATAGAAACAGAAAAAGAAACTATAAATGTTGTTACTCTGAGTACCTAGAGTGAGTTTTAGGAATGGCAGATAGGGCTGATAGTCTCCATAATGTAAGAACTTGATTTTTTAACAAACAGTAGTGTGCAAGAGCCAAAACCTTGGGCCTTATTTAAGAATCTTGAATTAAGTTGCCTATATAAAAACCACTTTTTTTAAAAAAGATTTTAATTATTTATTTGTCAGAGAGAGAGAGAGCACAAGTAGGGGGAGCAGCAGATGGAAAGGGAAAAGCAGGGCTCACTTCGGCAGCACATATACTAAAAAATTGGAAAGGGAAAAGCAGGCTCCCTGCTGATCAAGGAGCACAATGCAGAACTTGATCCCAGGACCCCAGGATCGTGACCTGAGCCAAAGGCAGATGCTTAAGCTTAACCAACTGAGTCATCCCAGGTGTCTCAAAACCAGAAGCTTCTAAGGATTACAACTCAAGTGAAAGACTACAACTGAAGAAAAAAGTGTGCCCATTAGAAGTTTATGTTATCATGCCCTGATTTCAAGGAAAAGTATCAAGAAACCTCCCCTGAAAATTCATACTGAGTATGTTTTTGCTTGTGTTTGGAGTTTGAATTTCATACCACCTGTTTTGTCCGGGAATTATTAAGCTGTAAAATATACATACAAAAAGAGTCTTGGGGTTTTCTGCCTTGCGCCATGAGGTAATAATTAGACTTGACTCCCTCTCCATGAATGATTAGAAAACTAGGGAAAATAAATGAATTCTTCTCGAACAATGAACAAAAGATAGTTGAAGGCTGTAATCCCTAAGAAAAGGGGGGGAAATAAAGTAAGCTTTCCATTGTCCAAAAATAAGGTAAGCTTTCCCTTGTCCCAATTTCTGCCTATAGGCACTTTCCAGACCACAGTGCAGGGAAGGAAAACCCAAGCAGATCGCAGCCAACTCGGTGATTTCGGAAGACTGAAATAGAGTGCAGAAGGGTTGAGGTGAAAGGAATTTGGAAGGCCAGTCTACCAGAAAAGAGGAAACTATATAAAAATATATATATATATATATTTCCTGGAAATTGTATAGGGTCCCTTGATCCTGTTGTTGAACATTAAAATGCATATGTATAGGATGAAGCTACATGAGACCAGCCAAAAGAAAACTTAGATTCGGTATACTGGTCAAATCACAGGGCTCACACAGGCCTGCTCCCAGGCCTGCCCTTATTCTTAAATACTAAAAGGCATTTAATCATTGGACCCTGAGGGTGCTCAGTAGCAACCCCATAAGACCACACCTTACCCACCTGAGTAGGTGGACTAAATTAGCACTAGAGTAGAAATTACTTCAGGCTAATTCTAAGGAATCTTAAAATATGATTCAAATATTAGTGTGACCCACAAATAACTTACTTGACTGCCAGAACAAAGTATAATACTCTTTAAAAGGAGATGATAGATTCAGATACTCAACAGTATATAAAATTCACAATGACCAGTATCCAATCAAATACTACTGGATTTAACAATGAAACATGAAAATATGACCCATATCCAGGAGAAAAATCAGTCAGTAGAAACAGATCCAGAAACCACAAAGCTGATGCAATTAGCAGACAAGGACCTTAAACTAGCTGTTAAAAATATTCTCAGTGATTTAAAAGGAATTTGAATATTGTGCAGAAAGAAATAAAAAATATAAAGGAGAAGTAAATGGAATTTTCATGACTAAAAAGTACATTATAGACAAAAAATTCACAGGATGGGATTACTAGCCAATTTGATATTACAGAAGAAAAGACTAAGCTTGAAGACAAAACAGTAAAACTATCTGAACTAAAGCAGAGAGAAACAAAATAATGGAGGGAAAAAATAGAATAGTGACCAATGAGGCAACAGTAAGTAAACTAATTAGAATCCTAGAAGGGAGAGTTGAAGGTAGGGGGGAAAGGGGAGAAATGATTTTGAAGTAATGATTTCTAAAAAAATTTTTTAAATAACTATAAAACTACAAATCCAATAAGTTCAACAAATCTCATAAGATAACATAAGGAAAAAACAAAACACACTACAGCACATCATAATTAAATTGCTAAAATGCAGTGATAAAAAAAATAAGAGGGAAAGAGATACATTACCTACAAAGGAACAAAAACAAGAATTAATAATTATTTATAGAAAACATTATTCTATAAAGGGAAAATTCTCAAAAAGCTACTAGAACTATAAGTAAATTTAGGAAGATCACATGGTACATATATAAAAGTTACTTGTACTTTTATAAACTAGAAAATACATGGTTGGAAGTAAAATTTAAAATACCATGTAGCAACCAAAACAATCTCATTAAACAACATGTTACCTAGAAAACTGCTGAGAGAAAATTTTAAAAACCTAATTAAATAGGAAGACATACTAAATTCATGGATTGGGAGACTCTATGTTGTTAAGATGTCAATTCTATTGAAATTTGTCTATGAATCCTATACAATCCTAATGAAAATCCAAGCAGGCTTTATTGTAAAAATTAAAAAGATGATTCTTACATGTATACGGAAATGACAAGACCTAACGTAGCCAGAGAAACTTTAATGAAGCACAAAGTTAGAGAGGTTGTACTGATTTCTAGAATAATTATAAAATTGTAATTAAAAAATGTAATCGAAATAACATTGTATCAACATCCATATGGACATATGGATCAATAAAACAGAGACACCGGGAAAAGATGCCCACATATATGATCAATTGTTTTTGACAAAGCAGTTAATGTAATTTAACAGGGAAAAGGCAGTCTTTACAACAAATGTTACCAGAATGCTGGCTATCCATATGAGAAAAACAAGGAACCTTGAAAAACAAGCTTGAAAAAAATGAACTCACACTAGACTTTAATATTGAAGCTGAAGCTAAGACTACAAAACTTCTTATAACATTCTTTGTTCAGAATGGTAAAGCTAAAAAAAAAAAAGTGCGAAAACAATTTATCAGGAATAAGTTATTAACCAACAAATATCAGAATTAGATCAAGAACTTTGGGGAATGGAACTGGCAAAGACTGTAAAATATGAATGATGAAATGTATAAAAGAAGGCATGGCAATTATGAAAAAGGGAGCAAGACTGTCTCAAAAATGACCAGGAAGATTTTAAACAAATAGGACTTGTGGAATAAAGAAATAAAATTTAAAAACACAGTCAATGACTTTTAAAATTAATTGATGTGTTACACAGCAGACCCAGGAAATCAAGTAGTAAACTGAAATACAGGTATAAAGAAATTCCAAAAAAAAAACAACCATAACAGTGAGTTAATGAGATAGAAACTCTGAGGGAGGAAAAAGAAATGGAGAAGCTGACAGACACAGGAGTGAGAGAAACAAAAAGGCAGTGGGGGAGCAATCAGAACTGTGGCCCTGGTATCACAGATTAACTGGAGTACAACTCAGAGCTGAAAGTTAGTAGCACAGAGACCCAGAGTAAAACTGCAGACTAGTAGACAAAGAGAAATCTCAGAAAAACATATAAATGATAGATACCATTTGCAAATAAATACAGACCTTTCATCACAAAAATAGAAGACAAAAGAAAATGGCACTAGAGAAGAATAACTTTTAACCTCAAAGTATATGTCCAGCTAAGGCAATATTGAAGAGTAAAAACAAAATAAAGATATTTTTAGACAGAGACTAAAAGAACTTAACAGAAGAGACTCCTGCTAAAATATGTGAAAATTTAATACAAAACAGATTCAAAGAATATATTTAGTAAAGTTGATTAAATGGACACACAGAGAATCCAGCATCCAAAGTAGACCAAAGGTATTCTCTTTTGAGGACAAATAGATATTTATAAAATTGTCAATGTATTCTACATAAAACAAATCTCAAATACTAAAGAATTGGTATAATACTAAACAATTTAATTAGAATAATTAAGTGTTTAAGCAATAACCAAAAGATAACTGCTTTAAATTCTCATGTATTTAGAAATATAGAAATTCTAATGGATGAAAGGAGAATAGAAATTGTAAAATATTTAGAACTAAGATGTAATGAAAATGCCACATAACAATTTCCAAACCCCACAAGAAGAAAAACTAATGCCTGAAATGCCTGAAATTCTTATATTATGAAAAAAAGACATGCTAACAAAAGAGGTAGCATGACAGGAGGGAAATAATAAAAATTAGAGAACAGATAAACTAGCAGAAATTGAACAAAAAAGTCAATAGGTGGGTTCTTTGGAACAACTTTAGAAACCCTATATATTTCTGGCAAAGTTGATCAAGGAAAGGAAAGGAAGATACAGTAGAGGTTAAAGAGAGATACAGAACATTATTTATAACTCAAAATCAATAATTGTGAAGATTTTAGATTTTATGATCAATTTCTTTAAAATATTTATCAAACCTGATTCAAGAAAAAATAAAAATACTGAGCGATTATTAAAAAATCCAATATACACAAAAAAGGTCTTAACCATTAAAGAAAATAAAAATAATGGTTAAAAATGATCTTTCTTCCACCCCAATTCCTTCTACAAATACCAAGACAGTTTTTCAGGTGAGTTGTTCAAGGAACAGATAACATCACTGTTAAACTGTCTTAGAACCAAAAAGAACCAATTCATATGTAAAGCTGATATGACCCTGACATCCAATCAGACAAGAACAATAAAAAGTATTGGTCATCTCACAAATGGGTGTACATGAAAAATCTAAAATAATAAAACTGTCAGTGGGTTTTGAAAAATCATCTCAAAGTTTAAAAAGCAATTGAATAAATATTTTAAATTCTTATAACCATGCCATTATTATCTAGAGTCAATTAAGAAGGCTTACAAGTCAGCAACAGTAAAAGACAAGCTAATGGTAACAACGTGCAAGGCAATCTGGTGAGCACTGTTTATAGAGGGAAAGGAAATAGACATAATCCCTACCCACAGAATGCCCACAGCCAAGTGAGGGGACAAGAAACAAACAGGTACACAAAAAAACAGTTACACAAATCAAGTTGAATACATTTTGTCATGGATTGAATTGTGCAAACCGGCCCCCCCCCCCCACACACAATTCGTGGGTTGAAGTCCTAACCCGGTACTTCAGAATGTGAACTTGTTTGGAAATAGGGTCTTTGCAGATATAATGAGTCAAGTGGTGATCATTATAGTGGGCCCTAATCCACTATGACTGATGTCCTAATAAAAAGGGGGAACTTTGATACTGGGATAGGCACACAGGTGGAACATCATGTAAAGACAAGGGTAGAGGTGAGGCTGAAGTTTCTACAAGCCAAGAAATGTGAACAATTGACAGAAAACCACCAGAAACTAGGAGAGAAGCTGGAACAGATCCTTCCCTCATAGCCCTCAAAAGGAATCAACCCTGTCAACCCCTACATTTTGGACTTCAAGCCCCCAGAACTGTAAGAAAATATATTTCTGGTGTTTAAGCCACTCAGTTTGTGATAGTTTGTTACAGCATCTGTAGCAAACTAATACATAATTTGATCTTAATACATGAAGATAATGAGGTAGATAATGCATTAGAGAACAATGGGAATCTGCCTAGATAAAATGGTCAAGGAAAGTTTTCCTAGGAATGTCTTATTTAAGCTAACATTGGAAGGATAAGAAAGATGCAGGAAGGCCAGGAGTCTGAGGCAGAATATCCCGGAGAGAATGATGTGGCCAACGCAGCTAAGGCAGAGAAAAGATAGTTTATAGTTTATTAAAAGAGAACATGATTGTGAGGGACAATGGAAGGAGTTGATGATAGAATGCAGGTTATTGGGCTTTTTGAAGGATAAATGATTACCAAAAACAGCATTCAAAACATAGTTTGTTGGGGTGCCCTCAGCTCAGGTCATGATCTCAGGGTCCTGGGATCGAGCCCCACATCGGGCTCTCTGCTCAGCGGGGAGCCTGCTTCCTCTTTTCTCTCTGCCTATTTGTAATCTCTCTGTGTCAAATAAATAAATAAAATCTTGAAAAAATATATTTAAAAAAAAAACCAGTTTGTCTTCATATGGATGGGGGTTACCAAGAGGTGAGAATCCTCTGACAACCTTCAGCCAGAGACAATTTGCCATCGGCAAAGTATTGTGCTCTTGGAGAAGATGGTAAAATTTCCATTTCCAAGGATGTTAGAATACTACCAGAGTCATTAGAATGCCTCCAATCTCAATCTGCCCTCCAAAGTACCTTTGCATCATCTCTGATATCTTCACTGTTTGAATATTCCTTGTTCACTCACTACCTCAAAGAACAGCCCATTCTGTTTCTCAAGTGTAACTTAGAAGTATATTTTGAATAAGTAGTATATGGCACAAAATTTTAAAAATTAAAAAATTGGTTTATAGTGAAAGTTGTCTCTTTCTTCTCCCTTCCAAATAGTTTCCCTTCCAAAGGCATTCACTATTACCAGCCAAGCCTATGAATTTATAAACACACATGAAGATTTTCTTTTTGCAATACAATTGGAGCAACTACACACAGCCTCTGACCTTTGTTTTTGTTTTGTTTTGTTTTTCTCTTGGAGCTTCCATATCAGTATCTGGAGAATTGCTCATTCTTTTGAAATAGATGTCTGCATAGTTTTCTTCTGTGGTTCTAATTTGCTGCTAGATTCTCTTTCACTGGGCTAAACTCTGTATCTCCATAATTTTTCCTCATCATTCTTTGCTCTGGAACACTTGAAAATGGAGCTAATGCCACTTGGATGCTACTGAATTCCCACACAAAATAAGGAACATTTCCCTGAGGACTAACTAGCACAGTGCTCTGCTGCCATAAACATCTGCAAAAGTCATCATGAATTCTGGAAGAAAGTGTAGATACTGGTTAAAAAGACAGATAGCCCGTGTTCAAATCTGGGCTTTGCCACTTATAGGTAAGTGACCCTTGACCAGTTACCCCAACCCTCAATTTCTTCAACTGTAAAATAGAAATATTGCACCCATGTAAATTGTGTTGAGTTGATTAAGCCATGGTTGTCAAATGCCTAGCACGGGGTAAAAGTTCAATCAGTGCTAATGGTTGTTATCTCCGTCTTCTCTGGAGAATATAGATCAACCTCCCAGACTTCTTGGACATTAGTCAGAAAGAAAGACAAACACAGTGAATGGAAACCTCCCTCTCAGCTTGTATTTCTGCTTTCTGAACCTTGTCCCCCTCGCCTCTCAGGGCACACTCCGAATAAGGGAGGATGGAAATGCCCAACTGCCCTTCAAATTCTACCTTATCTTATCCTAACCAGAAACAAGGACACGTGGCCTTGGTCTCTGCCAGAGGAGTGTCATTTAACTTGTAACTCTCTTCCCACAGAATGCCCCTACTTCCTACCCAGGGCCACCTGCTCACATACACGTGGCTGCTAAACACAGAGGAACCAGCAAGAGATTCTGGGTCACTCGGGGCCACCACAAGCACTGTGTAAATGCTCTTAAGTGCCTTATGTTGCACTGTACTTGGGAGGTTGGCAGGCAGCAAGACAGGTTTCTGGCTCTGGAGAATGTGGGTTAGTCCCAGTGGCCCTTCTTGGTGGGTGTGACCCAGTTAGTGTAGTCACCTGGAAAATCTCATGTGTGTTTGCCAGTCCTCAAATCAACAGCATTGCAGGCAGCTTTGGGTCAGCTTCTAAAATGAAGAGACAGCATAAAACGTTAGTGATGATCTAAATGGTTTCTTCAAGATATATTAGGCGAGACAGTTAAATTTAACAAGATGCTGTTAAATACCAATGATCATTTAATAAGAATGTGCTAAGGAGCTACCATGTAGACAAACACAGTTTAATTATTACTAAATGATTTTATCAGCATTTAAATTTTAATATTTCCTATCAAATTGGAATACTTACGTGTGGGATCTTAAATATAATACATAAGCTGTGATATTTAGTCTTTAAAGCTCTTCTTTCTCCAAAAAGGGGAATTAAAACTAATGTGTACGCTATGTGGGCACATACAATATACTAAGTGCTACCTTAGGCACCTTACAAATAATACAGCTAACCTCACAACACCATGAGATACTCCTGTTTATATCTCTATTTTATATTTTTTATTTATTATTTTTTAATTAACATATAATGTATTATTTGCCCCAGGGTACATGTCTGTGAATTGTCAGGCTTACACATTTCACAGCACTTACCATAGCACATACCCTCCCCAATGTCCACAACCCAGCCACCCTATCCCTACCCCCCCGCCTCCCAGCCACCCTTCGTTTCGTGAGTCTAGGAGTCTCTTATG
>CM053607.1:42496314-42512013 GCA_028646535.1 Procyon lotor | reverse complement strand
GATGGTATTTTGATAGGGATTGCATTAAATGTGTAGATTGCTTTAGGTAGAATAGACATTTTCACAGTATTTGTTCTTCCAACCCATGAGCATGGACCGTTTTTCCATTTCTTGGTGTCCTCCTCAACTTCTTTCATGAGCACTTTGTAGTTTTCTGAGAACAGATTCTTTGACTCTTTGGTTAGGTTTATTCCTAGGTATCTTGTGGTTTTGGGTGCAATGGTAAATGGGATAGACTCCTTAATTCCTCTTTCTTCTGTTTTGCTGTTGGTGTATAGAAATACAACTGATTTCTGTGCATTAATTTTATATCCTGACACTTGACTGAATTCCTGGATGAGTTCTAGCAATCTTGGAGTGGAGTCTTTCGGATTTTCCACATAAAGTATCATATCATCTGCAAAGAGTGAGAGTTTGACTTCTTCTTTGCCAATTTGGATGCCTTTGATTTCTTTTTGTTGTCTGATTGCTGAGGCTAGGGCTTCTAGCACTATGTTGAATAGCAGTGGAGAAAGTGGGCATCCCTGCCATTTTCCTGATCTCAAGGGAAAAGCTCTCAGCTTTTCCCCATTTATATCTCTATTTTATATATAAGGAAACTGGGACACAGAGTGGATACATGACCCAAGGTTGAACACCCCTAGGTGGAAGGTGATGGAGCCAAGTTTAGAACATAAGCACACTGTGTCTGGAGGCTGCACACTTACCTGCTTATCATACCATCTCCCAGGTGACTGCAAACTTGTTCAGTTTTCAATCTCTCTTATCTAATACTGAAGGTACTTGGAGCTTTGGATCCAGGTGAGCCTGGGTTAGAATCCTGACTCCACATTTATTAGCTGTGTGACTGTGGACTCATGAGCCTGTTGCATCATCTGGAATATGTCAGCACTATGCATGCTTACTTGGTTGGAGATATGTCAACACTACACATGCTTACATGATAAGAGAAACGTCTGCCCTACAGCGTGCTTACATGGTAATGCACTTGGAGTGCATCACACAGGACCTGACACATAGCAGGAACCCAAGTTCACTCACTGGCCTTATTCATTGAACATTCTCTGTGTACCACCCCTGTGGAAGACACAGGCAAAAATGAGGAGCGAAAGCAGTGGTTGATGTTCTTACCACACATGGAAATGAAACTAAACAAGTGCTAAGAATACCTGCTACTAGGAGGGGACTTTGACCAAGATAAAATGTGTTTCTGAAAAGGTGATGGAAACCTGTAACTCCCATCCTTTACAGGTATAGCTATTTGGCCAGATGTGTCTGCTGTTAAGCATGAACACAGGTATAGGACATTTGATGGGAGTTTTTTGCGGGGACTTTGAGCATTTGAACTCAGGAGGCATGTAAGAATGGTAGGCTGGGTCAGGAACTAGTGTCAGAAATTTTCTCTCTGCTCTCTGAAAACTGCAAGGGGCAGTGTTGAAGAAACCTCAGCATTGACCCGCCCTAGCAGAACCTCTAATGTATAAGAGATGCTCAGTAAAGAGGCGCAAATATAAAGCATAGGGAAATTTTTTGAGATTTATATAGTATCTCACATTATCCAGAGCTGTTTTTCACTAAAGTAGAGCTCAGTGGTTGAACTATCAGGTTTATATTATTCCACCACATATAAACCATGTGACCTTGAGTAAGTAAGTTTCTATGCCTCAAGTTACTCCTCTGAAAAGTAGGTTAGGTGAGGATTGAGGTGGAGAGTGTAAAACACTTGGCACGTTCTCTGCCATGTAGTAATCTTCATGCCAGTGTTCAGAGGTGGTGATCCATGGCAGGTGATGGTATGGTTGTTTAATTTACACAGCACAACAAAAATGGGTGATAATAGAATTTTCCTTTTACATAAAAGGAAAAATTAAAGTTCAGAGGTCTAAGGTAGCAGAGCTAGTCAAACTCAAGTCAGCAGGATCCAAACCCCCCAGGGAAGATGAACTAACAGAAGCCTGCCACAGGGAAAGCATTGAAGAAAAAGCCCGCATCAGGAGGCTGTGCAAGAGCGTGAGGTCAACAGGAAGTCACTCCTTCCTTCTGAGCAAGCAGGAAGTGCACCTTATGGGGATCTCCAATTTTCCCCCCTTTTTCCGGAATGGGGTAGAAGATGCAGAATTGTGGCACCGGAAACTATTTCCTCTCATGAACTCAGCAGGAGAAGGATGAAAACTCAGACAAAAGCTCACCCCTCTTCTCCTGGGATCCTGCTATAGCAGTGGCTGCAGGTCTGAAACTAAGCTGCCCTCAAATTGCACACTCAGTATTCAGGAGGCTGTGCTGAGGGCATGGACAGGTGCAACAAAGACTGGGCAGGAAGAAGGCGAAAGGATTCAAGCACCCAGGCACTGTGAATTCAGTGCCCCTTGACCTCTGTTTCTGAATTATCTAGGCCAAGGTTTCTCTACCTCCAGCATTTTGTGGTCTGAATAATTCTTTGTTGTGGGGACTGTTCTTTGCATTCATTCTAAGTGTTTAGCACCATCCCCAGTCTCTTCCATTTAGATGTCAGTAGAACTCCCGGTTGTGACAGTCAAATTGTCTCTAGTTATTGCCAAGTGTCCTCTGGGGGATAAGACAGCCCTAAGTTAAGAACCATAACTTGAAACAGTCCATGGCTAGGGGTTAAGCATGCTCCTGGCTTTCACTTAGGGCAGAATTAAGAATTCTACCTGAGGGAAAAACCCTGCACCTCTAGGCTAGATATTTTTGTTCTGTCTTTGGAAATTGAGGCAAATCAGGAAGCATTGAGCTCCTCCCCATGTTTAGTGTAGAAGGAGGTAGTCATGTGGTGGTTCATCTTCCTTAGCTTCTTGTAGGCTTTCTAAGACCTACTTGTATTTTTAGGAAATAGTTTCTCAGTACTTGATGTGAAGTGGTATAAACCATGTCTAGAGAGGTGAGCTTAAGGAAGAAGTTGTTGCAAAAATCCTTTCCACGCCTCCACCTCCACAGACATGACTGGAAGACACCTGGAAATAGATGGGGCCTCTGGGAAATCTTGACCATTATGCTTGGCCATAATCCAAGAAACATTTTTTAGGCCGCCCTATATCAGGTATTGTGCTAGATGAAGTGGAAGGTGCTAAGATGAAAATATTGTTTCTAACCTCAAAGCTTCCAGTCTACTTGGAAAGACCATGTGGGCTATGTATCTTCTAAGTTCAAGACCTAAAATTGAAACCCAGAAGTGGACTTTGATTAACTGGTGAACTTGGGGTATATATTGCCAGGGGTCAGGGTAGGTGGTTGGGCTCTTCCTAGGCACTGATTTGCCTTAGAGCTTCTGCCTTCTTCACCTGGGTTCCTGTGTGGGGTGTGGGTTCAGGAAAGCAGAATGGTTTGTTCATGGATTCATTCAGCACATTTACTGAGCACTACTAGGTTCATGACTGTGTTGCTCAAAATGTGAGGTGGTGAGCAAAGCATATTCAATTCATTCCTTTGTGGAGTTTATCATTTAATGTGGAGGACGGATCTTGGGCAGAAATGTCAGAAACAATGCTTTAATTGCCATTAGTAATAAAAGTTACAAAGGAAGAGATCAGACATCCTCCTGGCTCTCAGTCTGGCTGTAGTCAGAGACTGAGGGGAAAGGGGTGTTATGAGCAGAGGCCAAAAGAGCTGTTAAGATGAAGGGATTTGTGATATATGAGCAAAAGCAGAGAGACGCAGGATCCACAGGGCAAAGTAAAAGGGCAGATTGCAGAGGGGCAGCATTTCTATAGGAAAAGAAGCACCATTTTAATTCCCAGTGATGTTTGTGGCTTTGGAAGTTCTCTGGGTAGGAAATCTATGCTCACAACGAGGACCCCAGAATTTGGGGTGGTGGGTAAATACATCACCAATAGATTCCTGGGCTGCAAACATCAAGGAGGAGGCCAGAGTTGCTCCAGTTCATGTGAAACTCTGGGCTGTAACTCTAGGATATTCTGTGGTGTGACGGAGATTTTACCGCATGAAAGTGGAACTGAGTCAGCAAACTCTGCATTACAAACTTATTTCATAAGAGGCAAAAGAAAGGTCGAAGTTTTGAAGGCTTTACAAGGGCCCTAGATGACAGGAAATTTCAGAGCTTTTTAGAAGAGGCAGGTCTTTACCTAAGCCTTGAAATATGAATGTTTTAAATTTGTTTCCTAAGCTGATATCATCTACCCCAAATGATAATTAGGAAATCTTTCTTGCTCAGTATGAGCAAATACTAATAATCAAAGGGAAATGGATTATCTCTATTGAATTCAGTGTAGGAAGAAAATAAAACAATAGTGTTAGGAGCCAAATCAAATGCATGAGTAAAGACCACTAAGCAAGATGGAAGATCCTTCTCTGGCAGGAATTTACTGCCTATAACTTTGTACTTTGTGCGGAACACTGTAGTAAGAACCCTAGATCACAGTGCTACCATTGGCTAATGGTGACAGATCAAATCCCAGTTCTACCATGTTTTTGTTGTGTGATAGAGGACAAGTCTCTTAACCTCTCTACTTTTCAATTTCTTCATCTACAAAATAGCAATAATAATATCTATGTATAGAAGGATGGCTGGGCACATAGCAAATGCTATAGTGTTATTATCATTATAACTTTTGTTATCAACTCTATCATTATAATAGGTCAGACTTACTGTAGCACTTCATTTAATCCTTATAGGACAGACATTTTCATTATATTTATTTCTGAGATGAGAAAACTGAGGTCTAGAAAGATAAAGCAACTAAGTCACTCATCTACTGAGTTGCAGAGCCAGGATTTAAACGCTGGGTGTTAGACTTGAAGTTCATTCTTTTAACTACTACCCTACAGTGATAGGATTATAAGAGAAAAAAAAAATGTTCCTGAAGTACCAACCAAGATTTCTATTTTCATCATTGTCAGTGACAAAATTTCTTTCTTAAATGGAATAATGAATATACTACATTTGGCTTGATAACTGACACATTGTTAGTGCTCCAATTCAAAAGTCCTTGTTACAGTTGGCAAAGAATGAGGTTTAAATTTCTAATCAGAAGATTTTGCATCCTAGATAGATGAGAATTATAGGTGAACTCATCACTTGTAAGGAAGAAGGAAAATTGTCTTCCTCTAGACTGAGAAACTAAGAACTCCAAATCTCATCAAGTTGCATAACACTGTGCACTCCAGAACTTTCTGGGACTTCTGTCCCATTTGGCCATTCTTCCCCTCAAGTAATATATTTTTCCAGAAGCACCAGGCAGCCTAGTGCTCATAAATGGCTTAATTTAAGCTGTAATTGGGCACCTGAATCTAGTCATCCATTGATTTTTAGGCACATACTGGAAGTTACATTCAGAATTAGAAAAAAAAAAACCCTTCATCCCTTAAATAAGCACTTTTTATAGCAATGTCAGCAAAGCAAACATCAGCATTAATTAACAGTGACTTTGGAATGTGTAATGTTTTCCATTAGATCTGAAGGGGGCTAGAGGGAGGAGGATAAAGGACAACACAAGTCATCACCACGTGTCTGGGGAAAAAGCAGCTAAATTCAGAATGCAGAAGTAGAATCCTGTTTGTTCAAAAATAGAAGTGAAGTGATTAGAAACCTCAAGTTGATAATGGTGTAGACCGTTAAACCAGATGACCCATCTCCCAGAGCGACACAGTGTGCCCGTCAGTGGGCAGCTATGTTGCTGAGGGCACAGTAAAGGGCATAAGCCTCTCAGCCTTAAGGAGAGACAGGATGTCCTGAGCATGAAGACTGTTTTCATTCACTTGATATACCTTTTTATTTTTTTTATTTTTTAGAATTTTTTTTTAAGATTTTATTTATTTATTTGACAGAGAGAGATCACAAGTAGGCAGAGAGGCAGGCAGAGAGAGAGGGGGATGCAGGCTCCCTGCTGAGCAGAGAGCCCGATGCAGGGCTCGATCCCAGAACCCTGAGATCATGATCTGAGCCGAAAGCAGAGGCTTTAATCCACTGAGCCACCCAGCCACCCCTGATATACCTTTATAAAATAAAATCTGAAAAAAAGTCAGTTCTTATTGCTAATAACACTTTTTCACGGATCTCCATTTCTCTGATAATGAACTGTCTCTTGCTTGCCCCCCTCTATCAGTTTCTTAGGGTGGCTTTAAAAAATTGCTACACAGGTAGACTTTAAACAACAGAAATGTATTCTCTCACAATTCTGGAGGCTTGGAGTCTAAAACCAAGTTGTGCGAAGGGCCATGCTCTCTCTGAAAGTTCTTGGGGAGAATCCTGCCTTGCTTCTTCCCCCAGCCTCTGGTGAAGACCAGCAATCCTTTGCATAGCAGACCTTGTAGATCTAACACTCCATTCTCTGCCTCTGTCTTCACATGTGAGCATAAACTCACCTTAACTGGCTACATCTACAAAGACCTATTTCCACCTAAGATTACATTCTGAGGTTCCAGTTGAACCTGAATTATAGGGAGACACTGTTCAACCCCACTCATCTCCCTTGTGACTCCCCAGCCTCACCAACTAAGCTCTAGCCACAGTGGTCTCCCCTCAGTCCTTTGGATCTCTCGAACTCTTTCCCACCTTTGTCCTTTTGAACTTCCATGTCCTCACTGCCTAAATGTTCCCCTGGCTACCCTCTCTTGGCCTGGATGGCTCCTTCCCACACTTCATGTCTTGCTTAAAATGTCACCACCTCAAAGAGACCTCTTGCCCATCCTGTCTAAGCTTCTCTATTGCATTATTGCTTCCCAGTCTCCACACTTACTTCTTTTTAGTATTTAACACTATGTTGATGCTTTTCTTGTTCGTATGTGGTTTTTCTTAGCTTTCTCGCTAAAATAGAGAATAAATTATTCTCCCCCATAATTTTTCCCCCAGCTCCAATCAAGTCCCATGTCAACAATGAAATGTAATAAATGGTTGTTTATCCAAAAAAGGTGTTAGTATCTGTTATATGCAAGCCCAGAGACAGACTCATGGGAGACATGAAGTATACGAAATAAAATTCCTGTCTTCTTCAAAGAACTTAGGCTGGAGGTGAGATCAGAGGTAAACACAAATAACTGTAAAACATGATGTGTTAAGTTCAAGCAGAGAGGGACTGAAAATTGCTGCAGGAAGAACTCAGAGCAAACAGTCCGGCAAAGCTGTCTGTCTCAGGGGAGAGGAGGGACACAGGTGGAGAAAGACTCAGAAAGTTGCTTTCAGAGCAAAAGGGAGCTGGTATTCGTGCAAAAGGTGAAAGTAATTCATGGTGCACACGACTATGGGTAACCTCCCGGGCATTAAGCACATCTGTGGGCTGGACTCAGGGGAGCCAGGTGGAGTAGGTGCCTGACTCCAGCTGCTGTGGCCGGCAAAGTGTTCAAGAGGAAGATGCAGCAGATGATGCCTTTCTTAGCCAGTGGTTCCGGTGCCCTATTCCTGGACCTCTAGAGGCCTGGGAGCCATATGTTTAATGAGTTTAGAAGCGTATCAGAACCTCAGGGAGAGCTTTTGCTGCCTACCCTTGGGTGCCCCTAGCAGTTGGTCAGGTTCTGGCCCTCTCTCTCCCCTCCAGCTCCCACCCTAAGGATTACGTAAGCTTCAGGTTACACTAAATCCTGATGCTCCTGAAGCAAAAGGCATTCAGTCTTTTATTCCAAGAGGCAGATGGCTCAGAAGAGTCTTTTCTGCCTGTATTCCTTCTGGACTCCCTTCTGGTCCTCCAGGTACAGTGGGAGTGATACCTGGATGAAGGCTTCACTCTCAAGATTCCCACTTGCTGTAAGAATCTATAGCCAACAATATGTCAGAGGAGAAGGGAATCACTTGTCAGGCAGTAAATATAAAATGTAATTTTCTCTGCAATTTGCTGGTTAGAATCCAATATCCTTCTGGAGGAAGGAGATCGTTGGGAAGGGCACGTGTAAATGTGAAGCAAGGCAATACTAGTCAGAAACCTTAAGGATGTAGATCGTGGACTTTGTCATGAATACATTTGTGAAAGAATTCATTTAGAAAGTACTGTTTGTGGAGTCTGAAATATATAATACATTAAAAGTGCTTAGCACGATGGTTGCCACATAGCAAACAACAAGTTACTGTTTACTGTTATTACTACCTTTGGTACTATTCCTGTTTAATATATTCACATTGCTTGTTAAAGAGAAAATCTCCATAGCACCCTTAACAAGACTGGGCCCTTCTTAACCCATTGCTCTTGTGTTGGCTGCAAGAGCTTAGTGTGAGGATGATGAGAAGAGATTCCACATGGCTGAAGGTGGCTGGAGGAGAAGGTCCACAGAGAAAGGAGCAAGAGAAAAAAGAGGAAAATAGAAATTGCCATGGAAAGTGGACTGTGAAGACAATATTTAAGAAGGCTTCGTAGTATGATAAGGATAAGACTGTCCTTTGTAGCTCTCCTTATTAGACTGTATACATTGACTGATAAAGCGTCTAGAGTGGGCCTGATAGAGTTACCAGGTATGGTGACATTAAAGACTGACCTCAATGTAGTCTCTGGGCTTTTAGGCTGAGTCACTCACAGTCGTACCTGTAGTACAGATGAATATTGTGTCAGTTTCTTATGGCTACCATAACAAATTACCACCGATTTAGTAACTTAAAACAACAGAAATTTATTCCTTCAGCGTTCTGAAGGCCAGAAGTCCAAAATCCCACTTCCTCAGGGGACTTAAGGAGAAGACTTTGTTATTTCCTTCTTCCAGCTCCTCATTGCTCTTGACCTTGCTTCACTTGTGGCCTCATCAGTCTCCATCTCTGTGGTCCCATTGTCTTCTCTTTCCACAAATCTCCCTCTGCCTTTCAGTTATAAGGATACTTATCACAGGATTTGGGACCCACCTGAATAACCCAAGATGATTGCATCTCAAGATCCACTGCAAAGACCTTTTTTCCAAATAAGGAAACATTCACAAAGTCAAGGAATTGAGACATGGATGTATCTTTGTTCGTGGGGGGGGGGGGCACTGTTCAGCCCACTATGAGTACCCTACAACTAAGAGGTTAAATGACTTGCCAAAGGTCTCAGTGCCAGCAAACAAAGGAGCTAGAAGAAATCTCAGTATAGAAATTTGAGAAACAGAGGGAAATGACTTACTCAAGACAGTACAATAAATACTAAACAGATTCAAGAGTTCTCTCTTCACCAGTTTGCAGTGGTTTTTCCCAAAGATAAGAATAATATAAATATTTTCTATAATACTCATAAAATATTTTGTCTGGGTAACTAGAAAATTTTAAGGAAGTTGTTTTTGTTTTTGTTTGCTATTGAGGTATCCAATCTGAGACTCAACTCGAGGATTCTTTTTCTAATCAGGATTTTAAAAGTAGTTTATAAGAAGATAAAGAAATGGAATGACCAGTTTACCATGTGTGTCAGTGTTGAAATGGAAAGGGGAATGATTTCTATATAACATGGCCTCCATCCTTTTAATCACCAAAAACACTTATCTGTTCACACAGTTATTTGTTTATTCCTTCAACAAATTAAAGACCTTCCCTGTGCCAGGTAGTGTGCTTGGCTAGGGAGGTAATAATGAACAAGATGAATGAATTCATTACCTTTGTGTAATATACTATAATATGGAGAGGACAGACAACAACAATAATAATAAAACAAGTGAGTGCTCTTTTGAATTTTGAACACTTCTACAAATAACACAGAGTGCTGTGGGAGAGTCCATTACTGACTATTCTACTTTAGATAGAGGAATTAGACAGGGCCTCCGAAATTAAGGTGAAATGCCCTAAAGGGGCCAGTGGGCTTGTCATGTTCTTAGAATAGTTAGAAGACCAGTGTGTCTGGAATTTAGAGCTGGATGGGAAGGTGAGTGTAATCAGATTGTAGAGATGGGTTAATGCTGCTTTTCATCTTGCAATCCAGAGGAAAAAATTATAAAAACTCAAAGTACAATAAATTGAAGTGTTAGAAGTATGTGCATTGGGGGAGGAGAGACTTTTGTGTTTTTCGAATCTCTCAGTGGAGAAGACGTTATAGGAGAGCAAGAGTAAAGCAAGAACCTATTAGGAGTCTATTGTACTGGTCTAAGCAGCAGATGGTGGAGGTTTGGACTTGTGTAGTGACCGTGCATCTGGAAATGAGAGGACAGATCTGAGATATGATTTCAGGAAATGAATTGACATCTTATTCTGCCCTGATTTTAGCAGTTCTTTTTTTATTTTTTTTTTAAGATTTATTTATTTGAGAGAGACCATACACATGAGTGTGGGAGGGGCAGAGGATGAGAGAGAGAGAATCTCAAGCAGACTCCCCACTGAACATGGAAACCAACTCAGGGCTTGATCCCAGGACCTGAGACCATGATCTGAAGGGAAATCAATAGCTAGAGGCTTAACTGACTGAGTCACCCAGGCACCACTTAAGCCTGAGTTCTAATCAGTTTTACTTTATCCTTTTCTAGCTTATAGATAAATTGCTCTCTTTGCTCTGAGACCTCTAGACCCTCCAAGTTCACATGATTAAAACAGCAGTACCTACAAATAGCTATGCATACAGAAGTCATAAAATGTCTAAGGACAGCCAGCAGATAAAAGGCTTGGTCATGACTTGTGGTGCAATCCTTCACAAGAAAGGAGTTTAACTGGCCACTTGGGCTTCTGATGGGTGTCACCATCATTTCTCCTCCTCCAAAACATTGCATGGATCACATAGATGGAATTTGTGCTTGATGAAATGTAGTTACATTAAGTAAACAGATTTCTCTCCTGTGGACAAACTCATGTTTACTATGTAACTGCCTCCTGTTTGCTCAGTGGAGAGACCTTGACACAGAACTATCTGCTACCTCTAATTCAATTAGATGTGTTAGATATGGTCGAAATGTGGCTATACAAAATTCAACTCACAGGAAACCTCCTTTAACAACATTTAGTGAGATTAGATAGATTGAGAACCACTTAAAGTAGTTTTTGCCCTTTCCTATTTATATTCCTGGCTCCTAACTTATGTTAGTGCCTTCCTAGTATAAATCAGTCTAAATGGCTGGTGTGTTAACACTTCATCTCTGACCTCTCCTTCCACCATTCTCTTTGTGACTCTGTACCCTGCTACATAGCCTTATTTCAATTTCTCAAACACACCAGACTCATTCTGACCTCAGGGACTTTACACTTGCAGTTCCCTCTGCTTGAAGCCCCCTTTCCCCATATTCTCGCATGGCTGGCTTCCTTTGGAAATGGATTTTAGCTCAGATGTCATCTTCCCTTAGAGGCCTTCTCTGACCACCTGGACTGGAGGCTGTTTATTTCTATCCCTACTTTCATATCCATGGCTTGAATTATCTCCTCAAGTTCCTTGTTCATTTATTTGTTTTTTACTTGGTATTCATATCCCTCCCACTCAAACAGAAGCTCCTTGAGGATTAGGTCCCCACCTGTTTCATCCTCCTGTATCCCCAGGCTTAGAAGACACTCAATAAAAATTGATTTAACAAATACAGATAACGTTGTAACTTTTGATTATATGTCAACTGCTCTGCTTAAAGCTTTATATTTACCTCAGTATATCCTCATGAAAAACCCTTATGAGGGGGTGGATATTATTTTCTCAACATCATATAGCTGGCTGCCAAGAATGCCAGAAATGAAAGCCAAGCCTGCCTGCTATCTAAGCACTTTTTCTTTACTACCACTATATTCTGCAGTACTTTGAGGATGGATGACATTTATGACAAAATAAGAAAGGAGGGATTTTTTTAAATCTTGAACTCCTTTGCACCTAGCTGGAGACATAGTCAGTATGGTTCCATTCATTCATTCATCCATCCAGTCATTCATTCAAGAAATATGTCTTCAGCATCTGTTCTGCTTAATACTGTGGAGTGATAGGGACTCCCAGACAAAGGGGCTCAAAAGTAGTGTTCAACCCTTTCTTCCATTTCAATAAATTTACCATTTCAGTAAATAAGTAGTGAGTACTTACTATGAGCCAGTCGTTGTTTTAGTATCTGGTCCAGCTAGTGTGTATCCTTCCAAACTGATGTGACTACTTGTCCCTCGATGCCTGCCTCTTCATCTTCCCACCACCTATCTTTCTTGTTTCCACTTCTCTATTGCAAAATATTTATTCCATGTGGCAAAAGAACTGCCATAGTTGGTTCCAAGATTACCTCATCCCAGCCTGGTAATGACAAATCAAAGAACCTCTGTATCTTACTTTTTCCTAAATTGTAAATCCCAGAAAAGACTTTGACAGTGCACGTTTGGGTCATGTTACTTCCCTTGACCCAATCATTGTAGGCAAAGGAGTACAGTACACAGAAAAGGCAGACCTGGATCACCTGACTCCCTTTATGGTCAGCAACCCCATCAGAATCACATGGTGAGGGGGCACCTGGGTGGCTCAGTCGTTAAGCGGCTGCCTTCGGCTCAGGTCATGATCCCAGAGTCCTGGGATCGAGCCCCACATCAGGCTCCTTGCTCGGCAGGAAGCCTGCTTCTCCCGCTACCATTCCCTCTGCTTGTGTTCCCTCTCTCGCTGTGTTTCTCTCTATCAAATAAATAAAATCTTTAAAAAAAAAAAAAAAAAAAAAGAATCACATGGTGGGAACAACAGGCAATCAGTTGTCCAGAGAAAGGAGTTAATGTAGGACAGCTGAAACAGCAGACATTTACTATCTCAATTCATCTGCTACCTACTACATCCTTAGGAGCAGGGATATTGTCTCTTTCATTCACCACTGTTTCCCCATGCTGAAGACAGTAAACTGTCATACTGATAGCATGAATTAAAAGAAGGACATTTTATTATCTGGGAAAAAAATTTACATTATAAAACATACTTCACAGTGGATTACTAAATGCTACTGTTATATAACACTGTTGCTGAGGACTATTGATTTAGGGATTGGGAATACTAATACTTCTGCTGCATAACCTACCAGGCTTTCTTCATGATTAAATGCTATTAGATTGTGAAAGCGCTTTGAAAAGTATTAAACAACATACAAACAAAAGGCATTCCATTGTTAATGCCAGCTAGGAGATGAATGATCAGCAGAATTGTCTAAATAGGCTCTTAAAAGGGTATGGTTAAAAAAAAATGGAATTTTATAAAGAAAGTTTCTAATGGCAAGAAATGCTTAGGTAGCAAAAGACAATTTTCTAAAATGATGAGTTTGAGAAGAATAAGTCAGCAATGAATGTTGAGGCAAAACATTATTTAGGAAGCCTGGACATACTTCTGATTAAAAGATATTTTTTCAAGAGCGACTCCAGCAGAAATAATAAAATGCTAGGCATGAATCTATTCACTTAACTCTTATAACTAACCAAAATGGGAGAGCCTGAGCTCATAACTCCCTCCCACCAGGAGCCCTCGGCTGCTCTCAAGGTAGGGTATTATGCACTTCAATTGTATGTTTAGTATTTTAGGTCTCATCATTTTAGCCTCGGTGCCTCCCTCCTGGAAAATGACAAATGGAAAGGAAGCCAGACATCTGTCCATAGACCAAGAGACCAATTCCTATCAATCATGTGAATGAGTTGAGGCAGGCACAGATAAACTGCTGTCATACAGACCAAGCACAACAGTTTAGAGGAGCAAGTCTGTATATCCCTCACAGTCCCAAAGTGGGGGAATGGTCTAGGGCAAGTAGGCAGCTCCACAAGGTCATTCTGAGTCACAGGCTGACCAGTTAGCCCTGCCATCCTTTACATGTGGCTTCCAAGGAAGCTCCTATATTGTTTTTCAGCCAACAAGAAGGAGCCTAAAAGAAAAGTCCTGACAAGTAGATTTATCTTTATGGAGATGAGTGATAATTTTCAAATATCAGTCCTATTCCTATTCCATTGGCCCTACCTTAGTCACATGGTCACATGTAACCCCAAGGGAGACTGGGCACTGATATAGCCAGTTGGATAGCTATGTATATGAAGAGCACTTAGGGCAAGGGAAGGGGGTTTTTTCCAGGAAAAGGGGACTGTGGATACCAGGGATTATGGATACAAAGTAGCAGTTTCTGCTGTGTCCTGCATAAACTGAGTTTATGCCATGTTTGAGAATTTCAACTATGTATAAGACAATGGCCTGCGTTCCAGAAGGCAAGAGAAGCTATCACATTTGGCAATAACTCTCACATAAGGAGAAGTGTGACAAGGAGTAAATATAAATCCAGTGTTATGAAAGTTTAAGGAAGGAGGGGATTATTTCCCTCTGAGGGAACTTGAGAAAAAATTCTTGGAGGAGGTAAGATTTGAAATGGGCCCTGAAGATTGAATAGAACTATAAATTGGAGTTAGGAAAAAGGGCTGGGAAGTGGGAGCGCCGGGCCTTTAGTCAGTATGGAGGAAAGAGCATCCCAGCTAGAATCATTTTCATACCTATGACCTTTTGAGAACCATCCAGCAATGCCCCATCAAAAAAGAATTACTACCTGAAAGTAAGTATTGTTTGTTATCCCTCCAAATCCATTCTCCTATTTCTTTAGTGAAGACAATTCTTTTAGTTGAGCATATTGCCCTCCATTTAGAGATATATATGATCATGTGATCATGCGACCAACTTTGGGCTAATGATCTATAAGTAGAGGCACTGTATGCAACTACTGAGAAGTATTTGTGAAAAAATAGCTTTCCTCTGCACCTTCTCTGTACACTGCCTGGAATTCAGCTGTGATGACTAGAGCTCTGGTAGCCATATTGCATCAGAAGGATGAAAGCCAACCCTGAAAGTGGCAGAGCAGAAAGTTAAAATTAGCCTGCTTTCCTGGTGACTCGATAAAACCCCCTGAGTAGGAAACCATACTATACTGTCTACCTTCAGATTTCTTTAAAGTAAAAACAAACAAACAGAAATCTTTAAGCAACTGCTATTTGGAGTTTTATGTCACATTCAGTCACACCAAGGCCTCACTAGCACAAGCAGTTTGCAACCCCCAGCTGATGTTATATCAAACTTAACAATGGATGGGGGATAAATAAAAGTCAACACATTAGTGCCCTATTGCTACCACACACGTTACTACAAACTTGGAGACTTTAAGGAATACAACTTTATTTATATTAGAGTTTTATAAGTCAGAAGTCCAACTGGGTCTCACTAGGCTAAAATCAAGGTATCAACAAGGTGTGTTCCTTTCAGAAGGTTTTTGGGGAAAATCCATCTCCTTTCTCACTCAGGTTGTTGGCTGAATTTACTTTCCTACAGTTATAGGTCTGAGGGCTCCCATTTCTTTGCTGCTTTTTAGCTAAAGACTATTTCCAGCTTCTAGAGCCTACCCACATTCCTTGGCTCATGGTCTCCTTCTTCTATCTTCAAACCCACAACAGTGCATCAATCTCTGTCACATTTCAAATCTCTCCAAGTCTTCCAACACTGCATATGTCTGCTTCCTTCTTCCACGTTTATGGACCCATGTGATTACATCAGGCCCACTCAGATGATCCAGGATCATCTCCCTCTCTTAAGGTCTGTAACCTTAGTTTTATCTTCAAAGTTTCTTTTGCTATATAATGTAACAAAATGACAGATTCCAGTGTTTAGAGCATGGACATCTTTGTAGGTCATTCTGTCAACTGTAGTTAGATAATATGAAGTTTTCTCTGTGTACCCTCCTTCTCCTGTCAGTTTAGATCCTACTTCAGCTGTCCACTTCATTTACGGGTGTAATAACCCAAAGGTCCATCTGTATTGGCTATCCAGGGCACTTGGTAGCCTCGATAGTCAGGAATGCTGGCCTCCTCTAATTCTCAGGAATAAAGCAATATCTTTACCTGATCTCCAAAAA
>CM053607.1:42462636-42495814 GCA_028646535.1 Procyon lotor | reverse complement strand
ACCCTGCCTCTCATATTCTTCATATCAGAGAGATCATGTGATAATTGTCTTTCTCTGACTGACTTATTTTGCTTAGCATAATACCCTCTAGTTCCATCCATGTCATTGCAAATGGCAATATTTTGTTTCTCTTGATGGCTGCATAGTAAAGAATGGTAATTAAAATAAAACATCAAAATCTGTGGGATATAGCTAAATGCTTGCTTTGAGAGATAGTAATAGCTTCCTTAGCTTATATTTAAAAAATCTAAAGATCTAAAAGATCTAAAAATCAAGGATCTAGGTTTGTACCTTAAGAAATTAGAAAAACACCAAAGTAAACCCAAGGTAAAGGAAGGAAAAAGATAATGGATAAACGTAAGTGTAGAAATCAATGAAATAAAAATTAGACACAAAACAGAAACCTAAAGATCAATTGATCTTTGAAAAAAAAAATCAATAAATTGATGTATCACTATCTGCTCAAAAATAAAATAAACAAAATGCCAATATCACTAAGCGCTATGTATCCTACAGACATAAAGTGATAAGAGAATACTTTGAACACCTTTATGGCAATCAATTTGATAACTGAAAACAGACAAATTCTTTGAGAGACATAAATGATCAAAACGTACACAAGAAGAAACAAAAGGAAATGAATGCTCCCATGTCAATTAAAAATTTGAAATAAAATAAAAAATCTCGTTAAAAAAAGAACAAGGCACAGATGACTTCACTGGTGGATTCTACCTAACATTTAAGGAAAAAAAATTTTTTTATACAAACTCCTTTAGAAAGGGAACACTTCTCAAATTATTTTATAAGCTCAGTATTATCAGACAAATACATCACAAGACAAGGAAACTATATACCAATGTCCCTCATGAACATAGGTTAAAAATCCATGGCAAAATATTAGCAAATAAAATGTAGCAATATAAAAAAGGACAGTACAGTATGGTCAACTTGGATTTATTCCAGGAATTCAAGGTTGGACTTAACATACAAAATCGATCAATTTGACTCATCATATTAATAACTGATAAGAATAAAGGAGAGAACCCATGTGATCCTTTTGGTAGATGCAGGAAAAAAAATTGAAGAAACTGTCAAGCTAATTTTAAAATTTATATGAAAGTGCAAAAGACCTAAATAACTAAAACAATCTTGAAAAAGGACACCAAGTTTAAAGGACCTTCTCTGCCTGATTTCAAAACTCACTATAAAGTAAGACAGTGTGGTACCAGTATAAATATGGACAGTCAGGTAAGTGGAACAGAATAGGGAACCTAGAAATAGTCGATTGATTTTGACAAAGGTGCCAAAGTAATTCAACGGGAGAAAAGATATTCTCTTTAACTACTGGTATTGGAGTAGCTGGATAGCTGTGTGGGGGGAAAGATATGATATTGATTCTTATTTACATTATACACAAAAGTTAATTTGAAATAATCATAGACCAAAATATAAGAGCTGAAACAACAACAACAAAATTTCAGAAGAGAACATAGGAGACAATCTCATGATCTTAGATTAGGTAAGGACTTCTTGGATAGGACACCAAAAGCACAAGCCATAAAAGAAAATAATTCACAAGTTAGCTCATGACAAAATTAAAGTCTCTTGTGTTTTGAAACACACAGAAAAAACCAAAAAGCAAGATATATTATCATAGGACATGTTTGCAAAACATATATCCACCAGAGAGATTGCCTCCTGAATTTATTAAGAACTCTTAATAACTCAATTATAATATAGAATGCAACTGAACTTAGAAAGAGGACAAAATATTTGGACTTCACAAAAGAAGATAAAATGCGCACTTGAGAACAAGCCTGGGTGAGAGACGTGAATGGCTATGATTCCTCCAATTCTCAAACATCATTAGGTATTAGGGAAATGCAAATTAAAGCCACTTACACACATTAAGTTGGCTAAAATTGAAGAGTGCTAATACCAAGTGTTGGGAAGAATTTAGAATAACTAGGACTCTCGCATCGTGCTGATGCCAGAGCAAAAGAGGACAGTTGGCTCGGAAAACAGTTTGACTGTTTCTTTTTTTTTTTTTTTTTTTAAAGATTTTATTTATTTGACAGAGAGAGATCACAAGCAGACAGAGAGGCAGGCAGAGAGAGGAAACAGGCTCCCCGCTGAGCAGAGAGCCCTACGTGGGGCTTGATCCCAGGACCCTGAGATCATGACCTGAGTCGAAGGCAGTGGCTTTCTGAGCCACCCAGGTGCCCCTAGTTTCACACTGAGCCACCCAGGTGCCCCTAGTTTGACCGTTTCTTATAGAGTCAAATAGATACTCACCAAACTACCCGGCATTCCCACTTCTGGTATTCACCCAAGAGAAAAGAAAATGAAGACTTGGATGCATATATTTGTAGTTACATTATTTATAAAAGTTAAAAACTAAACTAAAAACGACTTAAATGTCCAACAGGTGAATCAAGAGTTATCGTAATTTATACTGTAGACTGTTACTCAGCCATAAAAGGGTATGAATTATTGATAAGCTCAACGATGTGATTGCATCTTAAAAATTTTATGCTGAGTAAAAGAAGTCAAACACAAAACACTGTTTATACTGTATCGTTCTATTTATATGAAATTCTGTAAAAGGGAAACCTATAGTGACAGAAAGAAGATCAGTGGGGTCCAGTGGCCAAGAGGAAGGGGAAGGGATTGGCTATAAAGGGGCCTGGGTGCCAGGGAAGTTTCAATGGTGATAAAATGTTCTGTATGTTGATTGTGATGGCAGTTACAAAACTACAATTATTAGAACTCAGACTGTACGTCTAAAGTGGGTACATTTTATTATATCCAAATTATGCCCAAATAAAGGTGGAGGGAAAAGACCCTAGGATGTAAGACAGAGATAAAAAGCCTTTAAAATCATAACAAAGATGCTCTAATTTTCACCCGGATTTCATCCCTGCCCCTATTTTGTGAGATTCATAAACCAGCGGCATATTTAATTTTTGACTGGCACCCTCAACCTTCTGTGCCATAGGCTCACACACACATAAACGTACAGCAATTTAAATAACATAGACGGTTCCTCCTGCCACTCTATCCACTCACAGAGCTCGTGCTCTGGTGAGAGAGATGAATAGCTATGATTCCTCCAAAACTCAAACGTCTAACCCTACTGAAAGTCATTCCAATGTATAAAGACCCATTTTCCACCACACGGTCCCCAGAGGAAATCAGCCTTAATTGTCCAGGGCTGTGAGAAATACAATTGCACAGATATATAGATATAGTACTTTATGGACAATTTAAAGGATTTTCAAACGTAATTTCAGCCAAATATGATTTTTGTTTCAGGGCCAACTGTCAGAGCTAATTCCTACACATGCTGTGATTTTATTGAACTTTAAGAGAGCTGTAAGGCTACCTAGAACAGTTTGTAAACCATGCTGTGCTTGGGTGCTTCCAGTCGGGAACTTGTCACGTCACAAAGCAGTCCATTCCAGTTTGGACCAACGACCTGTCAGTTTTCCAGATGCAGCATCATCTTGCTGCGACCTCCATTTTTGACCCTTGCTCTGCTCTATGGAGCCAGGCTGAAAACATGGTCTTCTTTTCCCTCAGAGTTCTCTTCAAGTATCTGAAGGGCTATCGGGTTTGCCTCTGGTCTTGTCTTCCCAATACTAAACAATCTCAGTGCTAGATTGATTTTTCTTCCCTTCTGTAATCAGCTCAGCAAGGACCTGTGGTCTCAGCCCAGAACAAATGCCACATCAGGCAATGGTACCTTGGCACCATCCGACCTCGAGTTACTTAACTTCAGCTACTGAGAAGTGCAGGAGGCCCTGGAGTATGAGGAGTGACTGCACTAGTTACATTTTTTCAGCTGAGTTCTGTGACAAGGAGTAGCAGTGGTGAATGACTTTCGACCTTCACCTGACCTTCATCCCTGACAGGCCGCTGATCTGCTTTGCGGGATCACCATCCCTTGAGAGTTCACTAATCCATTCAGCTCTTACAGCAATGGGACTTTATAAGGTCATGGAATAGAAATGGCCTCCCCAATCCTTCCCTCCTTTGCCCCAGCCTCTACCGGGGAGCTATTTGAAATACAGTGAGGATCTTTAAGAAGTGGCAGGTTTATTCTACAGGCAGCCTCTGCTACCTCCATTAGTGGGCTGAGCCCTCTCCCAGTCTTGCACAAGCAGCCCTCCTGGAAGCAATCATGCTTTATGAACTCTTCCCAGGGTAAGCATGTCACCAGCTGTCAGCAGCTGAACACTCTTCTACCCTGAAGAGCTAGAAAAGGAAGGAAAGACAAATAGCACTGAAGAAATGCTTCTGTAAATTTACCAAACAGAATGGCTACACAGAATCACTTGATGCCTCTCATTCTGTTTAATGCCATTAGTCGATATATCCAGCCTCCCTGGGATGTCCAGAGGGAGGACGGGAACAGTTTCTGTAGGACCCTTCACATTCTGTGAGTGAGAAAGCAACTAGGCTTGAGGTCAGACACTTGGGTCTCAATCTGACTTTGCTTTGAGGTGCTTCCAGCGAGGGTTTCCAGCAGGCTCTCCTTGTCTAGGAATGTGCTAGAAGGGCAGAAGGGTAACCAAGCCTGTTAACTGCCATTGCTGGGATCAAATGCAACAACGACAAAAGCAGCATGAAAAGAATGAGAAAATTATTATTTGTTAAATCTGTTTTGTACTTTACATTTTTCAAAGATACTTCCTTAGAGCTCAGTTGAGCTTTTTGCTTTCTTTCTAAGCAACTGGAGGCAGATAATATTAATTCCATTTTAACCTAGTAGGAAACTGGGCCGTAGAGGTTGAGATAGTCACTCAAGATAACTTCCCCATTAGGGACAGATCTGGTATCCTAACTGCTACTGTGGGGGGTCTTTTCATATACTGTTCTTCATAGACCAGTTAGACTATTACTAGACCATCTTGTCTTCATTTAAATAACCATTCTTTTCAGCATGATTTATTGAGCATTCATTAGATGTCAGGATTTGAGCTTAGTGTATCATAAGCATTGTTTACAAACTGAATCATTAGAACCCTGTGCAGAAAAAAACCGTTATGAAAAAAAGATATGAAAAATTTCTCCCCTCCCCCCTCCCCTTTTTTGCATAGGTTGGCTGTTAGTAAATATATCTCTGGGTGATTGTGCCCCAAGACCAGCTCACGACCACTCGCCCTCGTCCAGAGAATTATACAAAAGTAAATACAGGCTGAGGGAGGGGGAGGTAGGAAGGGAGGACATGCCGTTTGTCTCTGAAAGTTATCTCACACCGTTCGTTGTCCCCCTCCACTGGCATCACCACAGAGGTCCCTGTGCCAACAAGTCCTCAGGGGCGGGAAGGTCTCTCTCAGGTCGGGCATTCTCAGAAGCAAAAGGTCAAATAACTTGCCAGAGTTATTCTCTGATTCATGCCAAACTGATATATCATCATGAGCAACTAACAACCTCTCTCACTCTTTGTTTCATGGAATTACCGCTTTGTACTTCTGGTCTCCCAGAGGCTGGCTAACACGGGGACCATCTGCACTGCTGGATAGGAAGGTGTCTTGAAATGTGTGCAATGACAATCCTCTCCTCATAGCTAGTAAATGGCAGAGCTGGGAGTTAAATCCAGGCCTGGGCATTTCCAAACATAGGGTGCAAGCATGATGCTACACTGTATACTAGTTGTATACAAGGAAAGCCACCCCCCAGACCCCTTATGGATGATCACATACACAGAAGAAGTAGGATTCTGTGGTAAACACTTAAATCTTTACTGATTTAAAAAAAAAAAAAACAACAACAGTAGAGGTTAAGACTTTTGAACCTCTACATCCTAAAGGGCTGTTTCCTTCATGCTGGACATATGGGCAGCAAGGAGTTAATACTGGGTGGTGAGAAAGGGGTAGGAGCCACTTTGGCTGCACCTGAGATTCACCTCTTCCCTCCAAGTCTTTGTTTTTCACCTGCTGAGAAAATAAATATCACCAAGGAAACAAGATCTTTTCCCCCCTGTCATTCTGAAGTCAAGTGTAGCCGCTTCAAACGATGGCAGTAGCTACTTTTGGAAAAAGCAAGTGGAGGGAGTTGGGGAGGCCCTATTTAGATGCCTATGAAAGAAGAGTAATTTGGGGACTTTCGAGTGGGGGGTCTCTTGGAATTTCCTGGTTTCTGGTTCTGGCTGGCTGAGTTCGTTGTAGACATCCTATGGACATCTTGGCTGGCAATTTGAGTGGTGAAAAAAGATGATGAAATAAGTTATCATTTGCTTTCCAAAATGTTGATTTCTACAAAAGTTCCTAAAGCAATTCCCTGACTGCCTGAAGTCATTATCTTCAGGTACTTCTAGCTGAAGTAGGAGGAAAGGGAATGAAGTGATAATTAAAAATAATTATAATGGCAACGATGCTAAGGGTAATAGTGTGTATTGATGCTTACTATGTGCATAGCACTTGGCTAACCACTTTATATCCAGCATTTTGGTAAATTCCCTAACAGCCCAGGAGGGCAGGCACTATTACTGTCCCCGTTTTGTAGATAATGTTCCTGAAGCTAAGACTTTCTGGAACTTACCCACAGTCTGAAACTAGCGGATGGATGAGCTGGTATTCAAACCTAGCCTGTGTTATGAGTATGGGGTTCAAACTCTTCATGCCTATGCTCACAAACAATGTGTGACTTAAGCTCAACTAGTTATGAAGTAATTACTGGAGAAAGTTGATGGGCTAAAGACAATTTAAAAATATAAAGTAAAAAATAAATGATATCCCTTAATAAGAGAAAGCCTATCTGGGTGAGTTAGCCCTCACCAAGACCCTTGACATTTACTTTCATGTTTCTTCCAGTTTCACATTTGCAGCAAGACGAAGGCTGGTCGGTACAGTTGGAAGAACAGGAGGTGGTGAGAGGGGTGAACCTGGGAGGGATTATTAAAGCTAAATTATTTTAGTAACTGACTTGAGGTCAAGTAGCCAGGAGCAACTGGAGTGAGGAAAAATCACTGTGCTTTTGACCTCAACATATCCACCAGGACATCTAGATAAAGGACAAGTTTAACAGTAGGAAAATCTACTGAGTTTGACTTTTTATATAAAAGTCACAGAGATAAATATCACGGAGATCATAGGACTGTAGCCAAATGGTACTTCTGAAATCGTCCAATTCGGTATCCTACTGGGATTTATTTTGCCCTTCAGGGGACATTTGGTAATGTCTGGAGATAATTTTGATGGTTACACATCAGGGAAGGGGAGGTTCATGCTAATGGCCTGTGGTTAGCATGCCATTCATGGTTCAACTCCCCAGAAGCTTAATGTTCAAACTCTACATTTTATTTAAATGTTATAATTCATCAGTGAAGTGTAAAGAAAATCAAGCTCAAGAGAAGTTTATCTTATTATTATTTGTATCATCAGCCTCAGCTCATTCATGCAAATTAAATACCATGTTTGGTCCCTGCCAAACCAGATGTCACCAGTGCCTTTGCACATCTCAAGCAAGCTGTGACCAAGGTCTCAGAGGGTGCTTTAAGACTCCCAGCATTGCTGTGTTTCCCCACCCGATATTCCCAAACTGACTCTACTTCCAAGTTTGTTATTTCTCCATAGAGCAGACAAGCACGTTCTTCTTGTCTAGAACCATGGCTTTCCTGTTGGATTCCCAGAGCCTAAGGCTCCCTGAGGATGCCTCCTGGCTACTGCTGGGTCCTTGGCTTCCCGGAATCAGGGCAGCTCCTCTTTGATCCACGTCAACAGAGTAGATATGGGGCTGGTTTGTTCTTAACTGCTCTAAAGACTGGACAGATTTCACCAAATTTGGATGCTAACTTTTGGGTTATTCTGTCTTAAAATTTATGCTTTGAGGCAGACGTGAATATCTCTTTGAAAGACCCTGTGGAACACTTCAAAGACAGACTAGCTAAGACTGAGATACAATGACAGACCCATGTAACTAACATCAGCCGGGTGAGGCGTTTCACATGCATTACGTCCCCATGGGTAGTAAAATTGGACAATGGTCTGATAGGACCGTGAGTCACAAGCTGCAAAGGCACAGCTCTGGAGAGCTGGCTGTTATCTGCAAGCAGCTGTGGTGAACCAGAGTGAACGATAGAGCAGGAGGGTGGGAAAAGTCAGGGGCCTCCAGGCAGCCCGCCTGCCTCCCACACTGAGCTCTGTGACCTTGAGCAAATTATGTGCTATTTCTGTGCCTCAGTTTCCTCAGAGGGTTGCTGTAAGGCTTGGATGAGTTACCATGGGTCAGGTCGCAGAATCAATAGTGCCTGGCATGCGGCAAGTTCTCAGCAAGGACTAGCTGCTATTATTACCATCATCATGATTATTATGCCTTAGCAGCACATAATGGACACCAGCTGACACTATTTTATATGCTGGCATTCTATGTAAGGTTCCATTTTTTTTTTTAAAGAGTTTTCTGCTAAAAATAAATTTGAAAAACCACTGGACAGCTTCATTTTCACATCAAGAGCTTTTAGGACTAAATGACATCAATATTAAAGCCAGATTCCTCTTATTTTGAAGCATGAATTAAAATTGTCATATGACTGGGAAAAAAGCTCAGTGATGCAATCTTAGGCCAAACGATGCTGCACTGAGGAGGGGCCTTCCTACCTCTTCTCTGCCCTTCACATTTAAAGAAGTCTATGCTATCTTCCAGGCGTTCACCTTCATTTTTACTGGCTTTTGTTGGAATCTGTGAAAGATTTCAGCCAGTACAAGTGGGTCAGTATCCCGTGTCCTACCTAGATCTGGGTAGCTTGGTTGGTGGAGGGTCTTAGAAGTGTCAGAAACACTTACTGAAGCCTGCAGTGTAGTGATTAAAAATAGTGACTGCCCTGCCTGGGCTTAAATCCTGGGTTTTGCCACTTAAAAGCTTTATGACCTTGGCAAGTTATTGAACATCTTAACTATGGCCCAGAGAGGGTATGTAACTCACCCAAGGTCACACAGAAAATGGCAAAGCTAGCACTGGAACTGGCTCAAAGCTAGTACTGACTCTTGATCAGTGATTACAGAGTGGCTGCCCATGGGCTGGTCCAATTTGCAGATGGGCCTGTTTAGACTATACAGTGTTTTAAAAAAATATTTGGTTTAGCTGTCATAATTTAAAGGGATTGCATTCCACCTAAAACTCTGGAGTCTCAGCTTCTCTTTCCTTGTCAATGAATTAGGAGTCATTATAATATCGTCCTCATAGACTTGGCATGAGGACTAATTGCAAATAATCCACAACAGCTCTTAGTACAATATCTCGTATAGAGAATATGCACAACAAGCTGTTGTCATTGGCAGCATTAAAACCAAGATTCAAAGCTTTTCTGTCTCCAGTCTGTGGCTGCCTTTCTTGCCCACTCGGTGATATTTCCCTCACATCTCTGCATTTGGAATTCATGCTTTTAGCCACTGTACTGAAACAGCTGCTAAGTCTCACTGAGAAAGGAGCCCTGAAAGGAGGTAAGCACAAGAAGGATTATTCACCATTAGGCTGGGGCAGGCACTTTCTAGTGGTTTTAAGTTGATCCACTTATATAATCCTCACAACAACTGCATGAGATCACTCAAGTTTTCAGATGAGTAAGTTTTTGTTTCTTAAAGTAATCTTTAAGTAATAAAATAATTTAAAGTAATAAATACTCCTAGCATGCACCTGGTATCCCAAAGACTGTCTCATCCTACCATGCAATTGTGGCCCAGAGATGGAGGGTAAACCACCCAAGGTCACACAGCAGTGGCAAGCCTGTGACTTGAACCTGAGGTTCTTTACCAGTGGTGGCAAGGTGGCTGCTAATGACTTCCCAGTTTCCAAATGGGCTTAGTTTGGCCTGTATCACATTATTAAGAAAAAAAAAAGTTGCCAAAGTTTAAAAAAAAAAAAAAGTGACATTTCACATATAAATCAAGGTTCTCAGCTCCTTGTTATGTCTGGCCTCCTGGAGGCTACACCCTACAAAGCAAGTATGGCTGGAGCTGAGCAACTTCTGCAGTTATGGGGCAAGCACTCCTGTTCGCTGCAGTCCCAAGGTCCATGGGCTAAGGAACAACCATCATTTTTCCATTCTGCAGCCCATTATGCTACCTTCCTGGCCTCTGCAGGCCTGTGAATTTACGACCCTGAGTTCCTGACCGGTCCTTTTCTAGCTTCCTTCCCACCCACAGCCCCCATGCCCTCTACAGCACTGGGCTAAATCAACCAGAGAGCCGCTCTCTAAACAGCCTTTAACAGGCTGCAATGTGTTCCCCTGAAAGATATTGAGTCGTATGTTGAAACATTGTAAGATGTTCATTAAACATCTTAGGACATTGAAAGATATTCAAGTCTTAGCCCCCAGGACCCGTGGAAGTGATCTTATTTGGAAATCGAGTCTTTGTTGATGTCATTAAGATAGGATGAGGTCATACTGAATTGGGAGGGAACTACTCCCCTCAGAAGAGGAGAAGAGACATAGATACAGACTCAGAGGAAAGATGGCCATGTGAAGTTAGAGGCAGAGGTTGGAGTTAAGCTACCAGAAGCCAGGAGGCAAGGAAGGATCCTGTCTGTAGAGGCTTCGGAGGGAGCATGGCCCCGCAGACACCTTGATTTTAGACCCCAAGGCTTCACAGCTATAGCAGAACAAATTTCTGTTGTCTCAAGCCTCTCAGTTTGTGGTACTTTATTATGGCTGCCCTAGGAAATGAACACGCAGTGCTATTTATACCCCTTTCCTTTCTCGTTCGAGCTTGCTTTTGTCTTCGCCCTCCCTTCTTTTCCATGTCCTGTTTGTTCTCATCCCTCCTCTGGTGCATCTCTGTCATCTTTTGCCCTGTCTTCCTCAGGTCCACGATGGACTCTTAGCCTGACTGGTGTCTCCCAGGATGCAAAGGTTGCTGGACCCAGTTCAGAGTTTGGCAAATAGGGAGGTGACAATGGGGAGTAACTATCTGGGTGTTGATATGGCTCAGAGCTGGGTGGCATCGTCGCTAGGCTGCCCGAAACGGCCGCAGAAACCTGAAATGTACAGTGCAGATCCTTGCAGTAGCACCTTTGGAAGCTGCGAGAACAAGCCTGCCAGGGACTTTGTGTGAATTGGCCCAGACACCTCCCTTCTCTCCCCAGCATCTCGAAATTGACTCTCGTAGCTTCTTAGCATTCAGCGCAGCTCGCTCCGGTGAAGCTTAGACAGACCGTTTGCTCCCTACAAAGCAGGGCGCTGACAGCCTTTTTGCTTTTCTCTTCCTCATTGCTTAATCTGCCTGCTTCCAGATACTAATGGATTTTTAAATGAGCCTAGGACAATTGATAGCATTTCCCAATTAAAGCGAATACCCTTCATCCACCCTTTATGCAGTCAGAGGGCTATAAAGCCGAGCTGGGGAGCATACGCCCACCTAGATCTCTTCCCCTAGCTCTCCTGCCTCCTTCTCCCTGCACCTGCAGACATGCACCCTCTCAGAGGACCTGGCTCTTGAGATCCAGGAGTGACTTCTAGATGCCTGCTCGAGTGATGTTGGCTGAGATTGCTGAGCAGTCACAGGGTTAGAGTCAGAGACTCAGTATTTCCCCATCTTCTGTGACGTCAACTGGTTTCATAACCACTGAATTCAGATGCTTCCTTCAGGATGGGAGAAATCATTATATAGCCATCATAATTGACAAAAAGCTTGAGAGAGGGTGGACTAAGGGTTTGGGGAAGCATATCATCTTGTTACCATGATTTAATTAAAAATGAAATAATATAGGGGCACCTGGGTGGCTCAGTTTAAGTGTCCAACTCTTGACTGGCTCAGGTCATGATCTCAAGGTTGAGAGATTGAGCCCCATGTCGGGCTCTGCACTGGGTGTGGAGTCTGCTTGAGATTCTCTTTCCCACTCCCTCTGCTCTTTCCCCCTTCCCCATTAAAAAAAATAAAAAATGAAAAAATTCAATATTGAGTGCCCGCTCTGTGTTAGGCCTTGCACTTGGCTCTGACATAAAGTGTCTCTAATCCTTTTAAGAATGTTTAAGAAAGATTATATGTGTTTTTACAGATAAGGAAATAGACACCGAAGTTAGATGACTTATCTAGGGCCATATACCACAGTAAATGTCAGAGCTGAGTCAACATAGTCTGAATCCAAATCCATGCTCCACCCCTCTAGGAATGCCTTCTTGTTACTCACTGGAAGAGGCATAAACTAACCCTATTTGGGGGTCTGTGTTCGAGGCTACCTTACAGGGTTGATAAAAAGTACAGGTACAGAGGACAGTTTATTTTTTCACAGTCTTATCCCTGTGGGAGAAAAAAAATGCCTGGGAGTGGTAGCTCCATGACACATAGAATTCAATCTTCTCAGACCTCAGTACCCTCCAACAGGAAAATTCAAGGTTACCCCCAAGGGAAGGCCTGACAGAGAGGTCTAGACATGCATGCCAGCAGAAAGGAGGAATTGGATTTGCTCCTTCTCGTTCTACAATTTAGATGCTCTCTCCATGCTATGAAAGCAAGCCCCAACTCCTTTTCAGTTTCCACACCTACTTTCCAAGCCTTGTCTTACCGATAGTCTTCACCACCACTTTGGGGGGGAAGGGTAGGGTTCACTACTGCCACTATTATTCCTCTAACTCAGAGAAGGAAGCTCTTTGAGAATTAAGAAACTTGCTCAAGATTAACACTGCTTCCAGTTGTGGTAGTAGGTCTCAAATCCTCTGACTTCATGCACATTACTGGCAGTTAAAATTGTAGAAGCCGAGATCTTGCATGGTATATATATGGATGAGCCCAGCCTTTGAAGCAAGCCTACAGACCACTAGAAGAAGAAGATGAGTTCAGCTCTGGGCTTACTGAAAGAGAGAGCATAAGTGAGCACATGTGAGGGTCACAGATGGAAACCTCTAGCCAGCCAGCTGGCCAACCACCACCAGATACAACTCATATAGGCCACATCCTGTTCTCACTAGACTCCAGCATGGCCCTCCTTTGGCACTGTCACTATAAATTTCTCCAACCCTTTCTGAGGCTGCTGAGCTCCTCCAAAACTAAGTTCCTATGTATTAGTGCAAATAGCAACAGGGAAATTAAATTTTCTTTTTCCTCCAAGGCTAAGGATGCATGTGCAGATAGCAATAATGAAAGATGCAGAAGAAATGTGGGTTGTAAGTAAAGACAGAATAAGAAGACACCCTGGAAATTGTTCTACTGTGGTTGCATTTATGTACCTGAAGATGGAGTCTACACAAGGTCTCACTCTAGAATCCTTCTTGTCATGTCTTATGTAAACATGTAATCTTCTCACAGGGGGTCACAAGGCCTAGTTTAAACTGAGTATACCTATACACAATCTCACACAAAAGTGTGACAAGTGGCATTCTAAAATTCTAACAAACTTGGCTTTTTTGTAACCAACCAAAATGGCCTGTAGTTCATTTCTCCATCACTGACCCCACTTAGCAAATGGCCCAGCCATTCACTCCATTGTCCAGCAACTTGGGCTTCATTTTTCACTTCCCTCTTTCATCCCCAATATGTTCTGTTGGTTCTAATTCTAGAATCCATGAGCATCTTTCCACTGCCACTAGTTTTGTCTATTCCATCACCCACACTGTTGACTTGGTCAAGTGTCTCTCTCATTCCCTCTACCATTACCACCCTCCACTCTGCTGCTAGCATGATTTTCATTAGGCTACAAATCTGCTTAAAACACCAAATTGTATTCTTGCCTTCAGGTAAATTCTAAACCTTTAAATGTGACTTATTATAAGTTGTAGTTTAGCCTCTGCTAACTTCTCCCGCCGAGTTCATCCTTCCTCTTAAGCCTTCTGAAGGTCCACTCCAGCCATAATAAGCTCCCTACAGTCTCTCAGGATCCAGTCTTCTCTCTCCTCAAGGCTCTGCACATTTTGCTCCTTTAATCAACAATGGCCCAGGACCTGTTTACCTGGTTTCCCTTACTGCTTCCTCAGACATTTTCTGTGGGAACCACCCCTACCATTCCCACTCCAAACACCTATGTTAGCCCACATGACACCTACTCCCACTGCCCCCTATCTTTCTGGCCTGGAACAAAGGGCCCCTTATGCGACAATTGCTTATTTAGTCCTTTCTCTTCCAGACAGAGAACTCCGAGAAGTTGCAGACTATTCATTCTTAAGCAGTGCCAGGCATGTGGTAAGCACTCAATAAATATTTACTGCTTTCTTTTCTGTCCTTCTCAGTTTCATTGGCACTGACCACATCAGCCACAGTTAGTTCCTCTCAAACACATCCCCAGCATGCCCAGGCCCTTCGCTTCCCCTTTATGTCCCTCTCAGATTCTCCCTTCCTTTCCTCTCAGAAAAAGTTGTTTTAGGCCCATACCATGAAATGTCACTTCAAAATATTTGACAAAAAACAGAGAGAAGCATAGCGTTGATTTCTTTTTTCCTCCGGTTGTCCGTAGTGACAGGATGAACTGAGCTTGTAGTGGATCTGAGTTGCCATGGTAACTGATAATGGTCTAGTCCTTTCACTTTCTTTGCAGGGGAAAAATCTCTCTCTCTCTCTCTCCCTCTCTCTCTCCTCTCTCTCTCTCTTTATAACTAGCAAGGGATAAGGATTTATCTTACCATCTGCTAGATACCTAATAGCCCAAAGGACTCGTTCTCAATTACCTAGTGCTTTCATTCCATTCTGGAAACTTTGGTTGGTTTCTGCTGGTCAAATGGTTCATCAGAACTAACACTGTCACTGATGCTGTCCCCATAGTTGTCATTCTGGAGTCACACAGAGGCTTGGCAGAAGGAATTCTGAAATGTTTGACCCAAGGGGTCTGGAAAAAGAAAAGTGTGTGTGTGTGTATTTGTGTGCACATATGCATATGCATCTGTCTGCAGTGGGGAACAGGTAAAAAGAAAGATATGTTTCATATTTTTGTCCTGGATCAACTAGGTCATTAGATGTATCAACTCAGGGACGATCTGAACATGAAGTTTTTACTATAAAGATCAGAAGATTCTTTGAGGTGCTGGATCAGTGTACACCCTCTAATTGGCTATATGTGTAGGAGTTAGAGACGGCTGCTCATAGACATTCTTGACTCTAAGTAGGGCAGCCACATTTCCAATTTTTTAGTTAAAAAAGAAGATCTTCAGAGAAAAAGGCATTTGTGTATACAAGAGAATAAAGATAAACTACAGCCAATTCAAACTCCAGGGGGCAGATCTCTCCCCATAACCCCAATTTTTTGTCCTGGGAAAAAAGAAAAGAAATAAGAAAAAATTCCTCCTATTTGTAGAGTGTTTAGATTTCCCTGGGTCATTTCTCATTTGGGTCACCAATGCTTTAAGGTGGGCATAGTGGATTACCCTGAAATCCAGAAAGGCTAAATGACCTCCCAAAGGGAACAGAGGAACTTCATGAAAGATTCAATGAGAATCCAGGTCTGTAAACTTGAAAGCCAATGACTATCCCTACCCACCATGTAAGGACTCCCTTTTAAGAGAGGACTGGTACTCCCAACAGTAGCCACCTCCTTTACATTCTACTTCCACTGGCTGTAACATAAACATTCATGGAAAAATCCTCTGGGGCTAGATATTTATGTGCAAGGAAATTGTTCAGTCTTCTAGAAGATTCTCTGTATGGAGTCTATACCCATGTTGTAAATTGAATTTGCTACTATTGCTCTAATCTTGTTTACTCATCATAGCAACTGAGTGTGGTTAGTAATAATGTGATCCTCATTCTAAAAATGAAGACTCAAAGGGGCGCCTGGGTGGCTCAGTGGGTCAAAGCCTCTACCTTCAGCTCAGGTCATGATCTCAGGGTCCTGGGATCCAGCCCCGCATCCGGCTCTCTGCTCATCAGGGAGCCTGCTATCCCCCCTCTCTCTGCCTGCTTCTGTGCCTACTTGTGATCTCTCGCCTATCTGTCAAATAAATAAATAAAATTTAAAAAAAATAAAAATAAAAATGAAGACTCAGAAAAGTTAAGTTCCTTGCCCAAGGTCAAGGAGTTAAAAATTTATGGAACCGGATTTAAGGAAAAGAGAAAAGGAAAGAAAGGAAGGGGAAAAAAGAAAACTCTTATGGGTAAATATTTTACATGCTGAGCTCTGGGCCCAGTGCTGGGCACTTTTACATACAGTATTGGATTTAATCTCATCACATCCCTGTGAGAGGGTATCTATTCTAAGCATGAGGAAATTGAATTCAAGGAGGTTAGACTGTGCGCTGTAAAGCATACATCAAGTAAGTAGCAGAGGAGAAATACCAGCTCAGTTCTACCTGGTCAGGTGAAGTCTATGCTCTTAACCTTTACAAGAAAGCACACATATGTAGTATTACTGACACCAATTTTGAAAAGCTATAGGGAACTAAACACTGTGGAACAACTTGAGGACTAAAGAAAGCTAGGAGTTCCCTATGTATGGAGGTGGGGAATAAAAACACAGGCATTCTTAAACAGGGTCCATCAAAGTTTCTATCATCTTCAGTGTAATGGACCCAGAGTTGTATTGGTGAAAGGACATGGCTCTCCACCACTTACTGGCTGTAAGATGGTGATGGTGAGCACGTTGTCAGCCATATGTGAACTATGCAGGTTGAACTTGATTAGTATTGGCAGAATGACTTCACATCCCATGCCAATGCTGATTAATTGGTAGTGGCTGCCTAGAATGCTGTGTTGTGAAGGACTCTGAGGCTGTACCTAAGCCCTGATCACTAAGTGATCTCTCTGCCTTGGCCATTGGATGTGGGAATGGAGGCGCATGTTGTAGAGTTACCATCCCAAGACTGATGAGTAGTAAACATTGATGGCTTTATCATCTTTACTTGCTCTGTTTTTGGCAAAGCAATTTCTATTTTTGATCTACATTTGCTTTATCCAGCCCTGTGATAATTCATGGGCTCCCCCCACCAAATATGTTTATTTTATTTTTTCAGTGTTACAAGATTTATTGTTCATGCACCACACCCAGTGCTCCATGTAATACGTGCCCTCCTCAATACCCACCACCATTCCAAACTTTTGCTTTTATCTTTCCAGACTAAAGAATGTTGAAAACTTCCCCATATTTGCTTTTAAAAAACCAATATAATGATTAGAAGAAGGATAGTAGGAAGGAAGGAAGAAGGATTTTTAATTTACTGAAAAATTTGGATTTTTCACTTTGGAAAGAAGGCAGTTTGAAGACAACCTGATTGAAATGGATAAAAGTACAACCAACTTTTGTATCAACATGGACAGTACTGGAAGAGATTATGCTGAGTGAAATAAGTCAAGCAGACAGAGTCAATTATCATATGGTTTCACTTATGTGTGGAGCATAAGGAAAAATATGGAGGACATTGGGAGAAGGAAAGGAAGGGTGAATTGGGGGAAATAGGAGGGGGGATGAAACATGAGAGACTGTGGACTTTGAGAAACAAACTGAAGGTTTTGGAGGGGTGGGGGGTTGGGTGAGCCTGGTGGTGGGTATTGAGGAGGGCACGTATTGTATGGAGCACTGGGTGTGGTGCATGAACAATGAATCTTGGAACACTGAAAAAATAAAATTAAATGAAAAAAAATAAAATGAAAAAAAAAAGTACAAGCAGGGGTCATAGGGATTGTTGGCTTTTCATGAAATACACAAATGCAATGATGAAGCAGCTTCTTTAGAAAACTGAGTGAAGAAGTTTGCTTCAATGTAGAAACTTTCAAGATGTGATCTGAAGAACATTTAGGGTTTCTTGGAAGTACTTCAGGGGACGCTGTAGGGGACAGGAGTATGTGCAGGGTTTGGCTGGGAGGCCACTGGCTTTATTTCTCAACCTACACCCCTCAGCTCCTCTTATTTTCTGCTTTGTGAATTACATTTCCATGCAAGATTAATGTGAGTAAACATAAGTTTGAAAACCATGCACTTAGACAAATAAAAGAAAGTACTGTTTCATATAACAGTCAAGTAAATTACTGAATCCATTATATAAAGGAGTGCTGCAGAGGACTGTTAAGACAAAATCATTGATTAAAAAAATTTGGAACATTTTTTGAAGGATTAGCCCAAAGACAACTGCTGGAGGAAGCTGTGCTCTAACATTACAGTGAGGAAACATCATGTCCCGCTCCTTTTCTAAGATACATACTTTGAGTGTAGCTTGGTATGGCAAGTCTAAATTCCCAGCCTCCTAAATTGGTTAGTGTAGATGGCACCCTGCTTGTTCTGAACATCTTTTCTAGAAGCACCCTTGTTGTTTACATAGAAAATAGCATGCTTGCTCCTGAGATGGTAGGAGGATTGAAGAAGTAGCAAGTACTCAGAATTAATTAACTTTGATTTACAAAGCAGTATCACTGACATACATGATAATTAAAATCTCACATTAGTTATTATTCTATTTGCTTTGCTGAGCAACACACACACATGGAAAAAAAGTGTCATTCTTACTGTGATCTGAAGAACATTTGAGTTTTCTTGGAGTTACTTTAGGAATACTATAGGGAACAGAATTTGTTTTGAAAACCAGAAGAGATTGTCTTAAATGAAAGATTCCTAGCATTTATCCATGCCTACTAGGTTGCACACTTCATAACAAATGACTACAACAATAATGCTGATCACAGCTAACATTTACTGAGTCCTCATCTTATTCCAGGTACTGTTGTAAAGGTTTTATATTTTCTAATTAATTGAATCCTGACATGTCAACCTTAGGAGGTATTACCATTTTACAGATGAGGAATCTGAGGGATAGAGGAATGCAAGTAATGAAAGGTAAGGTCAGAAGTAAAATGTAGTGTGCCTGGCTTCAGATTTCGTGATCTGAATGACTATACTACGGCTTCTTCTTGTACAAAGTCCGTTAAGGAAAATATCTTACTAAACCATTACAGCAATTATCCCACCTTACAGAAGAGAAAACTGAGGTAACATTAAGAAACTCGCCCAAGGTCAGACAGCTTGGGAATTATACAGTCTGTGAGTTCAGGTTTGAGTCCAAAGTTTGTGATAATTTCTACTATAGCAGGCATCCTGTCATGTAGAGTATGTTATGACCCTTTTCTGTTTAATATAGACACACATAAAGAAAGATGATGGTAAGACGACAGAAATTTGTCCAAGAGCATTATAGTCATCTTCCCAAATATCATCAATGTAGATCCCCAAATCTCAAACACGTAGTTAACCTATTCCCAAGAAGAAGGTTGCTGGGAAAGAAATGCCTTGACAAATTGTGGTCTTCATGTGGCTCAGGATTTTATTGTTTCTTGTCAGGAAAAAGACAATGGAAAGTCAAAACAAATAAGCTTTCCAAGACATGTAATCAGGGAACCAATAAAGATGTGAAATGAAACTTAAGGATGATGTACTGTAAGGTTCTATGGCAGTGACATACGTGCTCAGACACTGTGTTTTAGCAGATTGGGACTTGTATGACCTCTAAGCTATGCCTTTGACTCTAAAATGATTGGTGTAACTCAATCCATATTTAATGATGAAGATTACCCAAGATGAGGCCACTGATGTCACTGATGTGCAATTTCGAAGCAATCATCGCCTTTTCAGCTCTTTGTGTGCTGGTTGACCAGTGAATGACTGCACCGGCAGAACCTTCCAAGAGACGACTGAGGTTGGGAGACTGCCATAGGCTGGCCCTAGAGAAGCAGCAGTCATGGGAATGACCACTGTGGTTAACACTACAGGGATAGATATAGATGCTCCCTGTTGGGCAGCAGCCCCCCATTTGTGCAAAGGAAGCTAGAGGACATAGCCCATTGTCCTTGCCACAGACACACTTTATTTCATTTTATTTTTCTATAGTTTTGAGGTATATTTGACGTATAATAAACTATGTATATTTAAAGTATATGATCTGATGAGTTTGACATAAGTATAATTTGTGAAATTATCACTTCAATCAAGATAATGAATATAGCCATCACCTCAAAAGTTTCCTTTTGCCTCTTTCTAAATCCCTGTCCCTCATACTCCCGCCCTCCAGGATTGGATTTCCTTTCTGTCCTATCGACATGCATTTTTAATAATTGTATATAAATGGAATCATACAGTATTTTGGGGGTGGGGTAGGGGCTGTGTTTGGCTTCTGTTATTCAGCACAATTATTTTAATATTTCTGTTTTGTATGTGTCAGATTTATTCCTTTTTGTTTGTACAGTGTATACCACACACTATTTGTGTTTCCAGTTTTTAGCTAATGTAAACAAAATTGCTCTAAACATTTGTCTTTATGAGTGGGATACAGGTTTCTTTTTTTCTTTTGGGTACTTAGGAAGGGAATTTCTAGATTTAATAGTGCAGATATAATCAATTCAATATAGTTGGGTATAAGTGGATATATAATTATAAAATTAATTTTTAAGAAACTTCCAAATTGCTTTACAAAGTGATTTTTTTACCATTTTGCATTCCCACCAGCAGTGTATGAAAGTTCTAGTTGTTCCTAATTCTTACTAATTTGTGGTCTTTTTAATTTTTAACTTTAATTTAACCTTAATTCTAATAGGTTTCAGGGGTATTTCCTTACGAATTTAATTTGCCTTTCTTTAATAACCAAAGATGCTGCTTATATTTCATGTGTTTTTTTGTCATCTGCAATTTGTTTTTGGTTCAAACCTTTTCCCTGTTTTTTTTATTTTTATTTTTTGGATTGCTGGTCTTATTTTTAAGTTATGAGTTCTTTGCATATTTCAGATATAAGTCCTGTGTTAGATATGTCATGCAAATATTTTCTCAGTCTATAGCTTCTTTTATTCTTGTAAGTGTCTTTTCAAGTGCAAACTTTTTGGTTTTATGAAATCTGAATTGATTTTTTTCTCTATAGTTCATGCTTTTGTGTCATATTTAAGAAATCTTTGCCAAGTCCAAGGTCACTATGATTTTCTCTTAGGTTTTTTTTCCCAGAAGTTTTATAACTTTAGATCTCATGTTTAGATTTATGATCTTTTTGAGTTAGCAGTTTACGGTGTAAAGGCTTAAGATTCATTTTTTCGCATATGACTATCCAACGTATAGAAAAGATCATCCTTTTTCCATTTTATTGCCTTGGTACCTTAGTCTTAATCTATTGACTATATGTATGTGGGTACATTTCTGAACTCTGTTCTGTTGATCTATATGAATAGGCTCATATTTGACATGAAATTCATCATGTTTTCCTTGAGGCCTTGGATTATTAGAATCTTTTTATTGGCTTTAAAAGTAAAAGCAACCAAATCAAATGACAATAGGGGATTATTCATACCTGGGTAGGGAATATGTTGGGTTAATGCTCACTGGAGGATAAACTTTGTAAGAACAGAGATATTATATTATTCACCATTATTCCCAATTAATGGATTGAGATTAGGCATGGTGTAAGTGGAAGATAGTTGAAATGGAAACTAGGAATCTTAGATCTAGTGCTGGCTTTGTCATTCACTAGTATTTGATCTTGAGCAGTTTACTAAGTATCTAAGTCTCCATTCTTAAATATGGGGAATATTAAGACAAGTAGGTAACAGAAGACTGGAGAGTTTGTGTGGTAAGGATGGGGTGTATACAAGGTGGAGAGGTTAGAATAACATTTTGCTCTCTCCAGAAATCTAAAGGCTAACATTAAAAAAAAAAAAGTTAATGTAGAAAGTAGTTCAGTTTACTGTGTATGGCAACAGAGCAGGATTTTTCAACCTTAGCACTGCAGGTCAGATAATTCTTTGCTGTCAGGAGCTATCCCGTGTGCTAGAGGATGTTTACAGTATCACTGGCACTCTCCATTCCCAAAGTGGCAACAAAAAGTCTCTAGAAGTTGTCAAATTTCTATGGGGGCAAAATCACCACGGTCGAAAGACAAGGCTATAGAGGATACAATTAGTTCATTGTAGTAGGCTATAGGGAGGCAACATTTTCAATAGCAGGGGGAACTTCATTGTGTTCAGAATTACCAACGCTTGATCCAAGCTGTGGGGTTTCACCAGTGGTTGGCTACACATCAGAGTGGGTATTTAAACACTGAATAGGACTGCTGGGGTAGGTGAAACCTGACCTTTCAAGACTCAGTTTTCTTGTCTGTCACATGTATATTATCATGCCAAGAGCACAAGAGGTTCAGGGTAAATTAAATGAGATGATATACAGAAAGGCCTCTGAACAGCACCTAACACAGTATGTACTTAATATGTGGTGGACATTGTTATTGCTGTAGAGGCAAAAACACTTGCACTCTACAATCACTTTCCTACAACAGGAAGCTTTTGCCTCTGTCCATTCTCTACCTGGTTTCTCTGCAAGGCAAGAGAAGACATTTCCCTGACTGATCAAAGCACTGACACAGAGTTCACTAGCTGTCAAGGTTGTTGTACCCTGAAAAATTTTAGTTTCTTTCTTGTACTTCTGTCTTCCTGTCTCTGCATGGTAAACAGAGGGAGGCTGGCCTGGCCACTGGGGAGAGTCTGCTAGCCTCTCTTTCTTTTCTGATTCAGTGTTCCCAGTTGGGCAAGTGGACATGGCTCTTGTCGGAGCCTTATTATCACTCTTTACTTATTGGCATGTTTTGGAATACTGGGTCGAGATTTAGATGAGTAGAAGTGTCTGGGTGGCTCAGTTGGTTAAGCATCAGCCTCTTGATTTCAGCTCTGGCCATGATCTCAGGATTGTGAGCCCTGATCTGAGGGCTTTGAGCCCTGCACTCAGCACAGAGCCTGACTGGAATTCTCTTTCCCTCTCTCTCTGCCTCTCCCTCCACTCTGTCTCTCCTTTCCTCTCTCTTAAAAAAAAAACAAAAGATTCAGATACCGAGTATAGAGATATAGGGACTGAGTAAGATTAATAATTGAGACCTCAGTAAACTCTGTGATTCCATCTAACCTTTCTATCAGAGCTTTGCAACATTCCCAAACTCTTAATAATGTAGTACTTCACATCCCTTTTACATGATTTTCTTGTGAAACCTATAAAGTAGTGGGATGTTTAACAAAGCTGGCTTTGGACACCTTAGGGTCCCAGACTTTATAACTACAAAATGGCCATCAATCCAGCAACCGAATCCATAACAACTTACGATGTAATCTTTAGAGTTTCTTTCACAAATAAAAAAATCTATGATTCAAGAGTCTGTAAAAGAAGGTTAGGCTTTCCTTTCTGGATTCTTTTAAGCTGTAATTATTTTCTCTGAGTTTGCCTTATTATCTGCATTTTCATAGAATTCTAGGTGCAGATGCCGTGAAATATACTGCATGATGAGGAAAGTTCTGCCTGGTATCTGGTGGATCAATGTTTATTATGCTTTTTCCCAAAGTCTCTCCTGAGATGACAATTCATACTTTGAATAACACCTCCATCTTTAAATTGTATCATGATGGAAGCAGAGGTAAGCACGATAGCTTATTCGAAAGCTCTAACCTTGATAAGAAGAGAATAGTTTTGTCATCCATAAATGATGTCCACTTATCTTTCACTGAATATATACACAAAGAAAATAAAACAGCCATTTTTTTTAAAAGTCTGTTGCTTCTCCATCTGTTTTACTGAACTCAGTAAGGCATGGGTGAACATTTGAGGTCTTTGTAGACCAAGGTTTTCCAAACACCAGAGCATGTTCTGTAGACACTTACAGGAACAGGCTGTGTGAGAACAGTCAGGATGTCTGTACCCAAAGGAATATCCATCTGTCTGCTCTTTCCTATGCCCTCTTCTGTCATCCCAAGTCATCACCATCATGCAAGCATTTCATGCTTCACCTCCCATCCTCACAAAAGGAAAACTACTTTCCTTTCAAGACCACCTTCTTCCAGAGTGGAAATCTGAACGTTGTCCCTATTTACTTAATTCTGTTCCTGTTTGGATACAGGAAGTCAGTCCCCCATGTTGGCTGTTTCTGCTCCAAGACCTGCTTGTTAAGAGGAATTCTGGAGTCCTTGGGCATCCTCCACCATTGCTGCCAGCGCTGCGGACCAGCACTGATGCCTGGCACTGAGCGCATCAGGCCCACGCCTCAGCATTTCACCAATATCCATCCTCAGAGCAGCACTCTTAGACAACAGAAGGAAGTGCCAGCAGTTTTAGGATAGGACTCTCGAATTCAAAGCATCAAGAGAGAGATCAATTTCCATTCTCATTCTAGGAAAATCGGGCAGTCTGAGCATCTGCTACCCTCACCTCCACTTACTGGTAATGGGTACTTCACAGACACAACAGCAGTGTTGGTATTTCAGTGAAAGGAGGTGTGACTGGTTTTCAAATTGTGTGCACACGGCTTGAAATAATCAATAACCAAGCAGACTAGAATCTTTCTTTTCCCACAGCCTTGGTTCCAGTATATACCCAAAGACAATAATCCTGGAGGAAAGGTACTGTGATTGCCCCCACTGTCCTAATCAGCAAAATGAAGATTTCCTGCTTTCTAGGCAAGGGTTCCCATCCTCTGCATTATGCAGTGTAATAGAATTTCCAGAGAAATGTTGGGAGCTAATCTAGGATTGCCAAGGTTTTACTTGTCCAAATAAGTTAAAACACAAAACCCAAATCCTAAACTATCTTTATACTCATACGGTTTTACTGTTAACATTAGAAATGATACGATCTTAGAACAAATGGTAGTCCTTAAGTTAAGTGAATCTCACTTTATGGAAACCCTATTTTTTAAATTTTCTCCCTTTGCTGAAGACTGACTTGAGGGCAACAGTAGTGCTATTTCACCCACACAGACACATTCCTCCAGAACATGACAAAGGACATCTGGAGTTTGACACCGGCCTCCACTCAGTCTCCAGGGGATTTTCCAAGCTTAGTGGAGAAGTTCCAGGCTCGCTGGGATCAATATTCTTACCTTCGCATCTTCCCTGAGGTACATGGGCAATATGAGGAAGCACGGCCCTGGGCAATGGGAGAAAAACTTGTTCTGACTGAATATTCCTAATGTGTCAGGCACTGCGCTTACCTATATTTTAATCCATAAAAAATAACACAAGAGTTTTATCCCCTTTTTACAAATGGTGGGGCTATGCTTCAGAGAGATTGACTTGTTTGAACTCACAATGTCATTTAATGATAATTCTGGCATTTGAACATACATCTGACTCCCAAATCCTTGATTTGGAATGAAATACCTGTGGCCATGAAATGGATTATAGCTATTACTTCAGTAGAAGCAAAATTGATACTTGGGGGAGGGGAGAATCAATCCTCAGAAAATTTCTGACTGGTTCTGGTCTCTGAAATGTTAGAGCCTTGATTATTTCACATAAACCTTGAAACCCTAAAAGAGCAATTTAATTCCAGATGTTTGCTATGCTCATGTCTGTGGAAACATCCTGAACTTTATGAATATGGTAATCACATGAGGAAGCTGCTGTTTTTCCACCAGGAACAGATACATGTAAACTTGGTATCCTTGGCAATTTGGGGATATATTCCTTTAAACACTTGTATTTTGCATTTGGCGAACCTGACCTTTACGATACTGACTTCCTTGCACTCCTTGCAAGTAAACTTCCCTGTTTCCATTTCCTTTCCTGTCCCGAATGTTTCTACCACTCAGTATTCCTTTGTCATTTCACAGTTTTCAAGGTGTTCTTGAGTCAGTGCCCTACTCTGTTATCCCCTACTCCCCACCCCCGCCCAAGTGCATGAGCTTCTTTCCTTCCTTCCAGAAAGAGCGTCTTCTGTTATGCGGTCTTGGCTATCATTGGCATTGCCATCATCATCTTCTCCTATCACTATCATTATCTATTCAGCATTTGCTATATGTCTGAATTTTTTCTAAATATTCTAATCCTAGTGTTTTCTGAAATGTATGTGGCACAGTCATAATTATTCCCACTTTAAAAAAAGAAGACTAAGGTTTAGAGAGATTATGCTATTTCCTTAAATTCATGTGGCTGGAAAATGGTAAAACAGGAAGCATTACTGGGTATTCACGCTAAAGATACAAACGTCGTGATCCAAAGGGGCACATGCACCCGAATGTTTATAGCAGCAATGTCCACAATAGCCAAACTATGGAAAGAACCTAGATGTCCATCAACAGATGAATAGATAAAGAAGATGTGGTATATATATACAATGGAATACTATGCAGCCATCAAAAGCCAAAATCTTGCTATTTGCAATGAGGAGGATGGAACTAGAGGGTATTTATGCTAAGCAAAATAAGTCAATCAGAGAAAGATAATTATCATATGATCTCTTTGATATGAGGAATTTGAGAGGCAGGGCAGGGGGTTGTGAGGGGAAGGGAGGGAAAAATGAAATGAGATAGGACTGGGGAGAGAGACAAACTGTAAGAGACTCTTAATCTCAGGAAACTGAGGGTTGCTGGGGGTTGGGGGGAGGGGTAGGGTTGTCAAGTTATGGAGATTGGGGAGGGTATGTGCTATGGTGAGTGCTGTGAACTGTGTAAGACTGATGATTCACAGACCATATTTTGTATGAAACAAATACATTATATGTTAATTAAAAAAAAAAAAGACAGCTTTGACCATGATGCATGCTACTAACTGCTTTATACATCCTCTCCTCTTTATCTGATAGACTTTCCACAATTCCTCTGACTCCCCATACTTAAGATCTATAGCAAGGCCTTTTTTATTTTCCTGGGCCACAGGAATTCCTTCTCCTCTGAACTCCTCCAACATTTATTTTTTTAAAAAAATATTTTATTTATTATTTATGAGAGAGAGAGAGAGAGAGAACACCAGCAGGGAGAGTGGCAGGCTCCCCGATGAGCAAGGAGCTGGATGCAGGACTCAATTCTCAGATCATGACCTGAGCCAAAAGGTGGACACATTACTGATTGAGCCACCCATGCATCCCAACTCCTCCAACATTTAATTAGTACCATAACATTAGGCATTTTTCTGTTTTGTATCATTTGCCACTATGTTACTAAATGCCCTTTCTCCTCAGTGAAAATGAAAGCTAGTTGGGATTCCACAGGTATGCAAGAGGTAATTAGGCAACAATATAAATCAACTAAGAGCATCGCTATTTTTATAGCCAGTGAACACACTGATGGGCAGAATTTCCAGGAAGTTACCCAGGTAGGGCCAGAGCTTTGGGGATGTCCAGCAGGATGCATTCAGGAAGCTAATGGGTCTCAGTGCGCTGGCAATACAACCTCCGCTGACTAATCATTCATTCTTTTCTTTCCACAAATGCTTATTGAGAATGTAAATGGCTGGGCACCATGACAGGTACTGGGGACATGGTGGGAAATAAAACAGGTGTTGCAGGCAAAGTTCCTTAAAACAGGAGCCTCGGTCTTGAGTTGGCAGTCTGTCATGGGAAAGTAAGGGAGTGTCCCCAGGGTCATGGAGGCACAAGTGCTCCTGAGGCCACTCTGACCACCTCCTGTCACATTTGCCTCCATCTTGGTGCCAGATGTGCACCTCCTGCTGCACAAGGACAGAGTCTCATTAGATGAGGCAAGTGGTACAGGGCACCTTTGTTTGAACAGAGAAGGGAAGATGGTCATTTAAGCACTTGGCAAGTTTCATTGTTTCTATATATTCAGTTGTTTCCTGGGAGCCCCACCTTTCTTCCCTCTCCCCCTTGAAAGGTTCTCAAGACTGCTCGGTTGCCAAGCTTCTCTTCTGACTGACTGTATTTGTCATGGAGATTGACAGAAGAGGTGAAATGTGCATTTTTTGAGGAACAGCGCTGAGTACCTGGAATTGAGATGGGGCTTGCATTTCACAGTTGCGGCACATTCTACAAGGCCCACACAATTGCTCTATTAAATTAAATGACTGCAGTATCCATCTGCAGGAGTAATCTCCAGACAGGTTGGGCTCCTTTATAGCCAATAGCCTGCAGGTGTGCAAATAAGCGCCGCGTCCACACCAGATGTCAGGGCCTAATTAAAATATAGAATGAAAGTGCTCTTCCCTAGGTGCCGAGCTGTCAGCATTGTAGGGCTTCTTGGGACAGGAAGTAGCAAAGGCAGAGAATTTAATTCTAGTTGTAGAAGCAAATGGCTGCAAGAAATCCACCTCTTGAGACCCACTTAGCAAGAAGTAGAAAGTCAAAAAGAAACACTGAAATCACCTCATTCACTCGTTCAGGATCATAAGTTGGTTACCAGAATTCCGTTAGTGTGGCTACTTTTTAGACCGAGGACAGGGACTCAGTTCCGGATCTCAGCCCGGTTTTCAGATCCTGGAGTCACATTGCCCTGATGATGAGCACGCCAGACAGTTCATAGTTTTGCCCTACTGTGCAGCCATATCACATGGATGCTAAGAGGGGTTCTAAAGGCTTAAAAGAAAAAACACCCGAAGAGCTGTCAGTCACCTACTGACATACAGTGAATAGTGTTAGGTGGCAATTACATCTTACAACCCACAGGAGCCCAAGTATGGATAAGAAGAAAGGTTTATAATCACTTAAGGATTTACCAACTCCTCCCATGCCCCAACATCTCTTTCCTAATATATTCTCTCCTCCCTCCTTCCCTCTCTGGTTGCCCATTTGCCTGTCACTTTTCCCCTGTATTTCTAGCTGTCCCTTTTCACTTTCCCCCACTCACCTCCTCTGCTCCTTCCCAGTGCCCCCCATTTTTTGCTGTGAGGTGAAAAAACATGGATTTTGGATTTAGGAAGAGATGAGCGTGAGTTCTGGCTTGGGTATATTTTTATTTTCTTTTCACTATTCTGTGAATTCGACTTCCAGTCACCTCTTCAAAAAACAAAATTAAGGGGCGCCTGGGTGGCTCAGTCGTTAAGTGTCTGCCTTCGGCCCAGGTCAGATCCCAGAGTCTTGGGATCGAGCCCCGCATCGGGCTCCCTGCTCCGCGGGAAGCCTGCTTCCCCCGCTACCATTCCCTCTGCTTGTGTCCCCTCTCTCACTGTGTTTCTCGCTGTCAAATAAATAAAAAATCTTTAAAAAAAAAAAAAACAAAAAAACAAAATTAAGTTATTTAAAATCTGGGGAGTTCTCAGTTCATTTCCTCAAGGACCTCAAGGAGCACTGCCTTTTGTTTAGAAGGGACCTTTTATATCCTTCCTGCTTTCTCTCTCAATATGCACTCTAGTGATACACTTGGTAATTCTGCTCAGTGCACTTTTGACGGTTGAGCATTTATTTTAACATAGGCTTAGGAAAAAAATGTACATCAAGACTATGATGGCATGGATATGAAAAAATTGATTTAATGAATATATAGTATGCAGGTGGTATGAATAGGTGGTATGGAATTAGGGCAAAAATCATGAATGACTGCAGTTTTAGAAAAGAAGTGTTTATGTAGAGATGCCTTGGTGGCTCAGTCAGTTAAGCATCTGCCTTCGGCTCAGGTCATGGGCTCAGGGTCCTGGGATCAACTCCTACATCCAACTCCTTGCTCAGAGGGGAGCCTGCTTTTCCCTCTGCCTGCCACTCTTTATGCTTGTGGTCTCTCACTCTCTCCAATAAATAAATAAAATCTTTCAGAAAAAAAAAAAAAGAAAGTATGTAGAGTCTACTTTACATGCTAACCATATATTTAAGGTGAAATCCACATTTACCTTTCCATCACCAATCTCTAAAGTTACCGAGACTCTCAGTAGTCCAGAAATTCACCAGTGAGATAGAGCTGGGACTGAATCAGGCCTCAGTTCTGGACCTGCACACCTTCAGTGATACCACAGTGCCCCTAAAAGTATGTGCAGTGCCCGCACCTGGTAAGCTTGCAAGAAAGGACAGCTGTTCATCAGCATTATCATTTATGTAAAATATCCTTAGACTCTAATATCAGCCCTGTAAGGTAAATGTTCATCTTTTCCTTTTACAGGTGATAAAAAATAGGTATAAAAAGGTTAAGTGACTTATAGCCAGTGTTGAGGAGTATTTGGGATTATTTCTAGAGGGTCTAATAATACAATTACTATTAGCATTTTTAACCCTTATTCCTGTGAAGTGCTAGCCAAGGGTCTTGGGTATCCCATATATGGGATATAATTATAAAGCAATGTAAAATAATCTTTAAAGAATTATTCCATGAGCTATGTGTAAAAAAGAAGTCATTATCATTATTTTACTGTCCCATCTTGCAGAGTTGATGAGAAAATGTATCTACAGGAGGAAGAATTCTAAGATGGTCCCCAAAGTTCCTGGGCCCTGATCTGTACATGCCTTCTCCCATTAATTCACCTAAATACCATTCTAGGGACTTTGGGAGTGGGGCTGGCAGATGTAATTCAGGTCCCAAAGCCACTAACTTTAAGATAGATTACCGTGGGTGAGTCTGATTAATCAGGTGAGCCCCTCAAAGGGACTGGCAAGAGAGATTTGAAGTGTGGGAGGGCTTTGATGGGAGAGAGATTTTTCCATTGCTGGCGTTGAAGATGGATGGATAGATGGGACCACATGGCCAAGAATGGAGATGACCTTTAGGAGCTGAAAACAGGCCCAGCTCTGACAACTAGCAAAGAAACGGAGTCTGCCGTGCTACGACTGCAAAAAAAATTGGATTAGCCAAAAACCAGAGTAAGCTTGGAAGCAGCTCCAGTAAAGAATAGAACCTAACGAATACCTTAATTTCAGCCTCGTAATAACCTAAGGAGAGAACCCAGTTATGCCTTGCCTGGACTTCCTACCCACAGAAATGGTAATATGATAAATGAAGGCCACTTTAAGCTAAGTTTCGGGTAATCTGTTACATAGCAATAAAAAATTAATGCAGTGTCTAAAGCCCTAAATGGGCCATATTATATAAATTATTATATATATAAATGCACTCAAATTAATCATTCACTGTATTTTCACCCTTAGGTTTGAGTAAATTTTACTACTTAAGACAAATCCATAGTCTAATAGCAATTATAATATCTAACATTCATTGAACAATTATGATGTATTCATTGTGCTGTTTTTCATGCATTAAATCATTCAATCTTTATAATCTTAGGAAGTAGGCACATTATGAGTCCTTATTTTACAACTGAGGAAACCAAAGCATAAAGAAATATTGAGGGCAACAAATATTCTGTTATTTAAAGGAAAGGTCATTAACATTTATAACATTTTTTAAAAACAAAATGTGTTTCCTTTAGTGAAGACAGGAATGTTACATTTTTCTTTTTTAATATGCCTTTATGCTCATCTCAGCTCTGTGATCCCCACCTCCCTCACTTACATTTCCTCATCTTTACCATGATGATAAATTAAAAGCATTGATAAATGAGACTAAAGGATAAACAAGAACATTATGCTTGTAGTACTGCTAAAGTAAGTGATCTCAACGCTCAGCACATTTCTTGGCAATGGACAGCTCTCAGGAAAAGGAGGACTTAATGCTAACCCCTGGTTACGAATGTGACACATGCCATCCCTTATTGGTTTATGTGCCAGGTTTGCTGTTTCGATTTGGTCATTTCTGTCTGGGGCACAAAGCTTGTCACCACCCAAGAAGACACTTGGAAGTGCTGTTTATGGGAGGGAGCCGTGATGTCTGTGCTCTGGCCTGGCGTCCTCAAACCCAGCGTTTTCTGGAGCAGGTCAGCAATGTTTCAACCCACCCATCTTACGTCTCCCTGGGTTTAGGGTTCTGAGATGTCGACCATAAGTCCTTAGGGAGAAATCTGGTGATTCCTCTGAACAGTTGTTGTCACATCACAGACCAGGACCCATGGACCACACTCGAGGCAACCAACCAGGATTTGTTCTTTCCTTAATTTAGTTTGTTTTGGTAAGGTCATTGGACTGAAAATCAGAAAAACTGAGGGTGCATTTCTTGTTGTTATTAGGATTTGCTAATTAGTCTATGGCTCTGGGAACTTCAAGTTTCTTGGATTCCCAGGGCTTAGGTCACAGGCCCCCCAAGATCATTTTGAGGACTAACACTAATCTGACTACTGAAGAATCACAGAAGCCTGAAACTGAAAATGACAGAAGCCTGGTCTTTATCCTCAGAAATTTTGAAAAGCAGCTATAGATGTTGTTAATGGAAGTGCCTTACTTTTGCCCTGGTCACACTCTGTAACTGCATATTGAAGGCATGGGGAGGTCTCTGAGTTCAAGAGCATAAAAGGGAGCTCTATGGGTGGGAATGTCTGGGGTGCAGCCAAATACATTTTCAGAGAGCACCTCACATGAGGTTGTGCTCAGTGATATTTGGGAACCTCTGGGTGAGGTGATCTCTGGAGGCATTTCCAGCTCTATTAGAAACCTGCTACAGAGATGGCCCATTTATTTAGCTAAATACTTTATGAGCCATTTGTTAGGTACATAGTAGCTCCATCTTATAGTTGAAGAATTACAGACAGAACTATTACTATACTATACTATTACTAACTATATTACAGCTAATATTTTTCCAGTGTCACACAGCTAGAAAGTTGCAGATCTTGGCCTTGAATCCCATTCTGTCTGGCTCTTGATCACCTGACTGCAGTTTATTCTGCAGCAGTTTTGTGGCAAGTTCTGGATGCCAGAATCATCTGTCCTTTTCCAGCACGTACACCTTGAGCAGAAGTAACTTTTTCTCTTCTCTTTATTCCTGACAGGTTTTTTTTTTAATATTCTACGTATTCATTTGAGAGAGACAGAGAGAGCACAAGCAGGGGGAGAGGCAGAGGAAGAGGGAGAAGCAGACTCCCCACTGAGCCAAGAGCCTGACATGGGGACCAATCTCAGGACCTGGAGATCACAATCCGAGCCAAAGGCAGAAGCCCAACCATCTGAGCCACCCAGGAGCCCATATTGCTAAGACCCTTTATATATAGTTCTTTCTCTACAAGGAGGAAGGTGCAGCAGACATTCTCAATGGCTTTAATTCAGGAAGGTGTTTTCTTTCACTGGGGTTCCTTAGGAGCTTTGCCACTATAACTCTAGGAGGTAGACATACACAGTAAATGACACTGGTCTTCCTTTTGGCTCCATGGGAAGAGTAGCCAGATGTCTCAGCAACTTAATGATGACGAATAAGGACTGAGGGCTTCCCGGGCTGCAATGTCTGTGTGGAGCACCCGCCTGTGTCTTCGTGTTTCCCTGGACATACCACTAAGTCTAAGTGTGCACTGAGAGCAGACAGATCAGAGTTTTGGTGTTTCTTCCATCAAATTGCTGGTTTGATGTTTTTAGGCAGATCTCATAACCTGCCCAGATACTCACAGTTTGTAGACACATAAAGTGAGTTAAAATACCCAGTGTCATCCCTACCCTATGCTTCAAGGCTCAAATGTGACACCCCATCAGTAAGTCCTTGGAAAGGGATGACATCCTGTCTGGCTCAAACAACTGTGCTCAGCCTCTTTGCGCAGTCCTGTGTGGTCCTTGTGTTTTCCTATGGTGA
>CM053607.1:42388385-42462136 GCA_028646535.1 Procyon lotor | reverse complement strand
GAGACTTTCATAGATATCTTATTACTATTGATTTTTAACTTAATTCCACTGTGGTTACAGAGTATACACTGTCTCATTTCAGGCTCTTTAGATTTATTGACATTTGTTTTATCGCCTAACACATACTGGTGAGCATGTGCCCTTGAAAATAATTTATATGCTAGCAGTTATTAGTAGTTCTGTAAATGTCAATCACATAAAGGTGATTGATAATAATGTTCATATATACAGTCTTTACTAATTTTTTGGCTAGTTCTACCAGTTGCCAAGAGAAAGGTATTAAATTTCTAACTGTAATTGTGGAATTGTCTGTTTTCTCCTTTAACTGTAATTGTTTGTCCATATATTTAATTAATATATATTTAAAGGTCTATTAGACTCATATATATGCATGACTATCATGTCTTCCTAATAAATTAATCCCTTTAATATTATGAAATTTCTCTCCTTATCTTTGTCTTGAAATCTTTTTCTTTTTGTCTTGAAATCTTTTTTCCCTGATGTTAATATAGCTCCTCCAGTCCTGTTATGCTTGCTGTTTTCACCGTCTTTTTTTCCCATCCATTTACTTTCATCCTATCTGTGTATTTTTATATTCTTTTTATACTGATTTATTTATAATTCATTGATTTTTGTCCATTCTAACAATTTCAACACTTTAATTGAGGTGTTAAGTTTCTTAATATTTAATGTAACTTTTATATGGTTATGTTTTAATCTACCATTTTGGTATTTATTTTGAATTGCCCCCTCTGGTTTGGTTTTACGCTATCATTGCTCCTCTGTTCCTGAAAAATTTTGGATTATTTTCATAATTTTTAGAATTCCATTTTAATTTTTCTCTTGGTTTTTTAGCTACACTTCTTCATATTATTTGTTGTAGTAGTTTTATTAGGTCTTAAAGTGTAAATCCTTAAATTTTAATGGTCTACTTAGAGTTAATGTGTACCATTTCACATGAAATGTAAAAGCTTTGCAATCAAGAAAGTCCATTTATCCATTTATTCTTCTACTTCTATCTTTATGCTATTGTTATATGTGTTACATCTACTTACATAAAAATCCCAGGAGGCAATGTTATCTTTTTTCTTTAATATAGGCACATGTATTATAAACAAATTAAGAAGAAAAAAGCCCCAAAAAAGTATTTTTTCTTTTTTACATTTACAAAGATATTTACCATTTCTGATGCCTTCTTTTCTTCCTGGGGATTTGAGTTTCCATCTGATATCATTCTGCTTTAGCCTGAAGAAGTTCTTTTAGTGTTTCTTGTAATACAGATCTGGTGGCAACAAATTCTCGTAGTTTTCTTTTATGTGAAAATGTCTGTTTTGCTTTATTCTTGAAGAATTATTTTTGTTCCGTATGTAATACTGTTTTTTCCCCTCTTTAACTCTTTAAGAATGTTCCAGTCTCTTTTGGCCTTTAATCAAACCATTGTTCTCTTATATGTAATGTGTCATTTTTTTTTCATTCCTCTTAAGATTTGTACTCTTCCTTGGCTTTTCATAGTCATTGACACATGTACGTGCCTATGGCCTTTTTCATGTTTATTCTCCTTGTAGTTTACTAAACACTTGAACTGGTAAATTTGTCTTTTATCAAGTTTGGGAAGTTTTTGACCATTATTTCTTTACATTTGTTTTATTCCCCATTCTCTCATTCTTATCCTTCTGGGATGTCAATAACAGTCAGTCAGACTACTTTATATTATCTAACAAGCCCCTGAGGTTCTGCTCATTTTCTCTCTGTTCTTCACACTGGATAATTCCTGCTCTATCTTCAAATTCACTACCTTTTTCCTCTATCGTGTCTATTCTCCACTGTCTATCCAGTGAACTTTTTTATTTTAGATATTTTATTTTTGGTTATAGAATATTATTTTGCATATTTGTTGTTCCTGTATCTCTCCTGGGGTTTTAAATTAATTATTGCAAGCATATTTTCTTTTAAATCATTGAAAGTGGTTAGAGCTTCTTTAAATTTGATGTCTGCTATTTCCAAAGTCTGTGTCATCTTGGGGTTAGTCTTAGCTGATGGGTTTTTTTCCTTTTAGAATTAGTCACATTTTCCTGGGTTTTATATGTTGAGCATCCTGGACCCTATGACTATTAAGCGTGGAGATTCTGGAACCTGATTTTTCTACAAGATATAGTTTCTTGTCTTTTAACAAGATATAGTTTCTTGTCTTTTAACCAGGCACATACTTGGTTGGAATTGAAGTGTAAACTCTCTTTCTTGCATAGCATCTCCCACTTCGGTTCAAATCTGTTTGTTTTTCATGGATATTCTTGAAGTCTGTTCCATCACGCATAGTTCAGGAGTCAGATAGAGATGTGAGCAAACAGAACTTGGGGGTTCCCTCTGTGACTCATTCCTGTCTGAAAATATTCCCTCATCTTTCTACAGTGGGTGTAGTTTCCCTAGATCCCGTCCTCTGGCTACCCATGTCACAAAGACAGATTTTTCCACAAACACTCCCACCAACTGCACTGCCCCCTCCCATTGCCTCCTCTTCCACTTCTGCACCTTGTCTTCTCAGTATTAAAATCATTTCTCTTGACAGGAATATGTATTAACACATAAAAAGTTTTATTTGTACTGAGCTCTACTCAAGTGATGTTTGCCAACATTCCATTTCTTAAATACTTCTTTATCATTTCTACCGATACCTCTTTACCTTTGATCTTCCTCTCATCTTGAGTGCCTTCTCTAGTGCTGCTTCGGTTTTTCAGATCCTACTATCTAAATTATAACTCCAGTCCCACCTTGAAACTTTCTGCCATTCTGTTCCAAGTTAGCACTGTCTCCTTTGAGTAATGTTTTGTTTTGTTTTGTTTCTAGAATTTTAGGAGTTCCATCACATATAATGTCTTAACTTTTGAGGTAAAGGGGATTCCTTTTCCCTCATAATTGGCCTAAACTCCATGACCATAAGGAATATGTCTTATGCAATTATTTTTTATCCTCCACAATAATTAAAGGCAGAAAGATAAAGATTAAAACCAAAATTTGCTACTTATTTACTATCTGTTTCAGACAAGTTATTTACCTCTATAAATTCAGTATCCTAATTTCTAAAATAGATTTTACAATACCTGATTTATGGGGCTATGTTAGGATAAATAAAATTATTTCCCTTGTACAAATACTCTAATATTGCTCTAATATAGCACAAATATATAAGAATAAAGAATATTTATTCTTATATACTTTCTTTTTTCCTCAAATTTCTAGTGTCTCTGCCCCTTCTTCATTTTCACTAAATGAATTTTTGCTTCTGATTTCTCTGAGAAAACTGTGAAATCAATAGCAGTGAGAAGGAAATTTCCACACATTCCCACCAACTAATCTATTTTTATACCTACATACATGCCCATTTTCCCTATCTTTCCTCTTGGGAAATGTCAACACTGCTATAAAACGCAATTCCTTCACTTGGGTACTTGATGTCATTTTTTTACTCAAAGACATTGTTCCTATGATTATTCCCTTTCATTCCTTGCCATCAGTGTTCCATCTCAACTCAATCATCCTACCAACATGCAAACATGGAGTGATGACTTCCATCCTTAAAATGAACTTCTTCTCTTGACCTCATATCCTTTCCATTGTTGTATCTCCATTAACAATCCTCAGAAGTTGTTTGGACTCACTCTCTCCCTTTCCTTGTCCCCCATTTTCTGCTGGATCAATATACTCGGGCTTTTCTATCAACTGATGAGAACATTTCTTGTTAAGAGCTTCATACTGGCAAATCCAATGACCAGTTAACACTCCTCATTCTTCACTTTTTTCACTGACTTCCAGGATTCTGTTGTCCCTTAGTTCTCCTTCTATTTCCTTGGCCATTCTTTTTCCATCTCCCAGATTCAGTTCTTAGGACACTTTTCTACATTCACTGCTTAGCTGATCTCATATTTTCCCATTGCTTTAAATACTATCTACACACTTAAAACTTGAAAATGAATATCTCTAACCTAGATCTCTTCTCCAGATTGCAGATTTAAATAAGCAGTTGACTACTAGTTATTTTCACTTGGATAATTAATAGTTATCTCAAACCGACTTACGCAAAACTGAACTCCTAACCTTCTCTCTCAAGCCACCTCTTTCCATAGTCTTCCCATCTCAGTACATAATTACTCCATCTTTTTCAGTTGCTTGTGTCAAATATTACACTCTGTCCTTTACTACTTTTTCTCTTTTACCCCATAGGTAATGCATCAGGAAAATTTTGCTCTTCTAAATATATCTACAATCTGACTGCTTATTGTCTTCAACACTAGCTTACTAGTCTAAACCACCATAATCCCTCAAGTGGCAATATCATTCTAGTAACCTCCAAAGTGCTTCTCTTACTTCTTTAGAATGCTCCATTCTTTAGCTCCTGCTACACTGGTCTCCTTGTCCTTCTCAAAAATGACAAGCATGCTTCTGCTTCAGGGCCTTACACTGGCTCTTTTCTCTTCTAGCAGTTCTCCTCTTCAAGATATCCTGTGGCTTTATTCCCTTACTTCTACTCTCTGGTCAAATGTCACCTTCTCCTAAAAATTTTCTCTGACATCACCATGTAAAATAGCAACCATATCTTTATTAACTAGTCCTCTTACCCTGCTTTATTTTGTTTCATTGCACTTATCACTATCTGAACTGTCATACAGTTGTTTCTCTCCTCCCTTCTTCCCTAATTCTCTCTCTCTCTCTCTCTCTCTCTCTCTCTCCCCATATCCCTTTCCCTCTCTCTCTCCCCCAGCACATACTTGGTGACAAGGATTTTGCTTTGCGTTGTTTCACTGCTGTATCCCCAGAGCCTAAAACAATGCCTGACGTAGAATAAGCACTCAGCAATTATTTTTTATTAAATGGATGAATGAATAATATAAATTGAGGTCCTGTCACAGTACCTGGAGTACAGTTAGCACTTAATAAATCCTAGATTTTATTACCAGGCACTTGATAAATATGTGTTGAATAAATAAACGACTTTCTTCAAAAGTAGCTGAAAGAATGTTATCTATATTGAGCCAGAACCATCACCTGCCTCTTGATCTTGTGTCTCATCTCCTGATTGCTTCACCAGATTCTCCATCCAAACACTAGGTGCCCATGGTTCAGAAAGCCATTGCATCATCCTTGTGAAAGATCCCATCAGTGTAACCTTGCCCTCAAATGCCTCCAAAGATGTCAGGAGCCCCTACCTGTTCACTTGCCAGAGAGATTCTCTGTGCAAAGCCAGAAAGAGAGGTTCAACTCAGATATGGCCTGATTGGTCATAATGACAGAAGACTGGGTAAGGACAACAGGGCTGCTCTGAACTTAAACATTAGAAGCATTTTTATTCCCTGTGTTTTCCTTAGACCCATACACTGCAAATAAGACTGGTTCATCTCAGTAGGTGTCCAGGGTTTATGACTTTTAATATATAAAAGGAACTGAAAATAATAATGGAGACTATTATTGAGTAAAACAAAACAGAATTAGCTGTTTTCTTGGTTAAATTTCTCTGATTCACATACTTCAAACTAGAGGAAATGTTAAAAAGGCTTTTATGGGAAGGTTAATGGGGTCTCACACAAAATCCAAAGAAAGGCTGGACCCCAGGCCTCTGGGAGGGCAGAGGTCCAGGACCCTTTTTTACCAGTATTCTGCCATTAGAATGACACATGTCAGCTCCATGCCTAGAAATAATCTGATTGGGCCAGCTGATTTTGAGATGCACTCAGGCTTAACCATTCCAGCCAATTGACTGGAGGAGGTAGGGCTGGGTCATATAAGAGAAATACGGTACTAAGAGTAGGAGAGGTGTGGTTTTCAGAAAAGGAAGAATAACTGGACAAATATCCTGGAAAGGGTCTCAAACACATAAGGGAGAGTAGAGGGAAATTTAGAGAGCTGCTTGATGAGCAACATACACATACAAAAGAAAAATGCTTTGCTGCCTCAGTCATCTGATCCAACAACAAAAAAAATATTGATTTTTCCCAGGAGCTCATTCAGCCTTGAGCATATGCAACAGCTGTGCGTGCATCATTACAGCTCTCATCAAGCAGGGGGAAGTGCATCAGGAAGCCAAAGAATTAATTTCCAACCTCATCATGTGGTCTTAGGCTTATGATTTAACCTTTTTTTGCTTCAGGTTCCTCATCTATAAAATGGGAAGAATATTATTTCCCACACAGGGTAAGAACGAGATGAGATAGCAGGTAGTGTAGTACAGAAGTCAAGAAAACAGACCTGACGTCCAAGCAACTGCACAACCTCACCTTCTCAGAGCTGCACCCTCTGCATCTCTAAAACAAGGACAGGTGTATCTACCGTGGGCTTTGTCAGCACGAAATAATTTATAAAAGGACTGTGCATAGAACCTTATAGTTCAAGGGCTTAAAACTGTAGTTAAAAACTTTTTAAGTACATAGTACTTTGAAAAACGTAAAACACCTGTGGGTGCATACTGTGATTTTTGATATTGTCACTATTATTATTATCATAGCTTCACTACTGATTCAAGGAAGCACAGTAGGAACAAGAATAAGGAAAGTACAACTTCAAAGTATGCCCTTATCCTTCCTTCTTCAAAAGACCCTTCCTTGCTACCAAGTAAAATAAAAATACTTTGCCTTGCTGGATAAAGTCATCTCCAGCCTCATTTCTTGCATTCTCCCCTCCCTCTTCCTGTTGCTTCCTTTGCGGTGTTTAATACCCCAGGCTCACCAGCTATGGGTCAGTCCCCGAAAACACTTCTGACTTAAAAATCTCTGGGACTTTATTTGTGTCATCTTCTTCTCATGGAAACACCCTTTGATTAAGCTCTACCCATTGAAATTCTTATTTTAAATCCTATATAACTTCCTAGACCCTTATCGCAATGACTACCATGGCCGCCTTCTGAGTTATTCATTCACTCCTTCAAACTTTCATTGTACCTTCGTTCATAATTAGCCCTTGTTTTATTTAGATATTCTATTTAGTTGTTTACATGACCCAGCCTCTCACCCCATTAAAAGCCCCTATAAGGCAAGGGGCAGGACTGTGCACATTGTTCTGTAATCCCTGCTAGCTATCACAGTGGCGGACGTATGGTGGAATACAGAGTTGTTGGAAGGGGAGGGAAGGAAGCAAAGCGGGAAGACGGTGTGCTGTAAAGGGCCCTCTGTGGAGCTCAGACGCATGATCCTGATAAGCATTAGCACTGTGTTCCAATCAGCTGGGCTACTCAGCCTAGCAAAAGTACCCAGAAATGAGAAGATAAACTTCTTCTGATTATAAACCTCGAGAGGGTTTTCACCCTTTCCATGCTGGCAACCATGGAATTCCAGAAAATCTAAACCCTTAAGAGACCTAATGATAATCTAACTCAGTATCTCCATATTAAAATAAAGAAACAGAGGCCCAGAGAGATTTAACCTCCAGCCCCCCAAAGGCATTAAACAAGTGAGCAACAGACCTGAGGCTAGGATCAGGGCCTCTCTCTGCCTGTCACGTCCAGTCCATCCTTCTTTAGCTCCCACCTGCCATTCCAGGGCTTTACCTTATTTCCATTTTCCTGAGCTTGACCCCAGACTTCAAGTCCTCAATCCCATGCTGGCCCAACCCAGTATAACAGTGGCTCATTCTAGGGGCTTGGTACTTTGAACTTATAAGGAGAGAGGGGAGGTACACAGCCCAGACTGAAGCAGCCAGCAAAAGCGCTAAGTGAGCCCACAAAGTTAGAATCACAGTCCATACACCCACCTTCACATTTGACACCAGTTGCAAGTTTGGGGGATCCCAAGACCACCCTTGGAGTTGTTGATTCACTAACAGGACCCGGAACTCACTGTATGCTGTTAGACTCATGGTTATGGTCTATGACAGGGAAAAGATACAGATTAAAATCAGTCAAGGGAAAATATTTATGAGACAGCTTCCAAGAAAGTTCCTAATGCAGTTTCTACTGTCTTACACCCCTAGAACTGGGGATAGTGTTACATTCCCAGCATCAATGTGTAACAACACACGCAGAATATTTGCCAACCAGGGATGCTCTTCCCACCCTTTGTGTGCGGAGTTTTCATTGGGGTTTCATCATGTAGACACAGATGACTGCCCACATGGCTAATCTCAGTCTCCAGCCCCTCTGCACGTTGAGCTGATACTGCATGACCCAAAGCTCCCACAGTAAATAGCATCGTTAGACTATCTAGCATGACCCAATATCCACAGGCAAACAGAAATACTCTCGGGCCTGACTTTCTGTGGCCTTAGGGGTTACTTTCCAGAAGTATAGGGAGAAGAGCAGACCTCTTTCAGGCAAGGTTAAAATCTTTACTCTTGCACAGATTCTCTTCCTGACCTCTCTTCCCTCCCTTCAGTAAACCATTATTGGTAAATGCATGAGCTTTGGAGTCAGATAGGCCTGTGCAGGCTTTATCATTTATACCCACATGACCTCAGCCAGGCACTCATACCTATAAGCCTAACTTTTCCCCTTTGGAAAATGGAGATGAAATATCTATCATCTGCAGTGTTTGTGAGGATCAGAGTTAATGCTTTTAACATACTTCATATAATTCTCACGTGTAGTAGGTACCAAATAAATGAGAGCTGGCATTAATACCTTCTGTTCTGCAGTCTTGTGATCTCTGTCTTTCTTTCGTTCTCACTCTCTCTTTCGTGATCTGTGTCATTCTCCCGTGTCCTGTTTCCTTTTCCAACCTTTCATCTTCCCTCAAGAGAGGAGGATGTCACTTCAGTGTGCTGTGAATAAGGAAATGCCAAACTCCGAAGAACCAAATCTTACAGCAGCCTTGGGATATGCTGCCCCCTAGAGACAGCCTCTGAAGGTCCATGTTGGACAAAGCCAGCTGTCCCAGGCTGGGATGAACAAGAGCTAACACATTGTAATAACTTAGCTCCACTCCAGATCTGGTGTAAATTGAAGAGGAAAATGTGTTTTCCAAAAATACACAGGCTGCTACAGATGTCTGGGCCCGTTTCACCTTTTGTTATACAATAGTCTTGCCTGGGCTTCTCTTCTGGGTTCGCAGGGATGGCTCGGCTCACATTGCAGGAAACGTTCAGGAGAAGAGCTCTGTGCTCCTCACTAGCATTAGCAACCAGTACACTCACTGCACAGAGAAAGAATCTAAAGCACCCAGGAGTAACTTTGACCATGTTACAAAGGCAGGTCTTAGCGAGACCACAAAACTCACACCATCCTGAGCTATACTTACACATCTCTCAGAAGGTCCCCTGATGCTGCCTGGAATTGTTCTGGGATTTAGGAAAGGTAAAACTTCTCCAGACTCCCATTCTGTGATTCAGATCAACCTGTGTGTGCCTTTCCTTCAAAATACTTTCTCCTACATAGCTATAATCATAAAGAAGGAAACAAAAAGTCCCGGTTCGGGGCCTCTATTTTCAGACTATTAAAGATCCGAGTCACAGGTTTGCTGTTTCCCTCCATGCACCTCTTCCCACAAACATTAGGAATGGTCAGTGGTAAGGAGCCTGTGCATTTTCTGCATGAGAATCTCATGATAAGCCTGTGATGTAGTCTGAGGCAATAAGAACTAGGTAAGACAGTTAAACACTGGTGCACTGCCCTTATTTTACCTGCAAGGTCTAAAGAGAGAAAGCCACTTCTCCAAGGTCACAGACGTCCTTAGTGAGCTGAGTAGGTGACTGACTAGTCTTGAGTAAAGAGTGAAGACTGAACTGAACTAAACAAAGATTTTGCTTTCCATCTCTTCCAACTATTTTTATACCTGGCCTCTCTTATTTGACTTGAAATGATATTTCCCCTGTGAACATTCCTTCCTTCCCTTCCCTTATTTGTAGTCATTCTCCCTCCTCTTCCTTTTCTAAATCAGGTATCATTACCTTTTTCAATCTTGACACAAAAAGTATTTGACCAACAACTGGTAAGATAGAGTTGCAATTTGGAAACAAATTATGATTAATCTCTTTCTGCCTCAGTTTTCTCATCTGCCAAATGGTTAAACTAATTGAAATGATAAGTTTGTAAAAGTTAAATGAGCTGTTACAAGCAAAATGCTTAGGATTTTTCTTGGTCATAATAAGCAAATTTTAGCTACTATTTCTCATGATTCTCCTCTTTTTCCTGCTTACTTCTTTCAGAGAACTAAACATAGTCTGATATGATCTTGTGTACTTTTTTTGTCATCTGTTTTCTTCACCAAAATGTAAGCTTCATGAGGACAAAGATCTCATATGTCAAGTTCATTCTATATTTTCAACTTCTACAACAGAGTTTCAACCTTAACATATGCTTAATAAATATTTATGAGTAGAAGTGTGAAAAGATAGAACACTTGGACTGCCTGGATTTCCCATGATGTCTTTGTTTGGCATATGTACTGTCTGTTTCATACATTCATGCTTATCTGTTTGCTGATTAGAAAATTTGGTCATTGACATCAAGGAGAGCCTTAAATGTAGACCACACATAAGTTAAATAGTGCACTCTGAAAAGTCTCTTTGTGCTATGATTTGATGAAAGGAAAATTTCTACCTAAATACAGCCATCAGCAGGAGCTCTGAGATTCTGGGCACCCCAGTCCATGCTTGTTCCTTCTGAAGCTGAAATTAATGCACCTGGTTGTTCTTTAATTAGCAGAGCCATCACTCTGCCTCCACTCCCTGGTTCTGCTGTCAAGATGTCGCACATCTCTGAGCTGGCTTTCCATCCCAAGATGGTTTAGCTTGCTGTGCATGGCTGGAAGAAGGCAGGAAAAGGGCAAGGAGCCAATTAGATTGAAATGGAATCTGGTCTTTAGAGGCCCCTTGTCAGGGTGAAGAGTATTGGATGTTCCCAAAGATGACAGATGCTTCTTTATTTGGGCTGATCTCAGGGGTTAGAGGTCGTTTGTAAATAAGATTTGCTCCATTTGGTATGGCAAGTCCTGTTCTCCGTGCCTTTTTTTTTTTTTTTTTTTTTCAGTCTCTGAGTCTTTTCTCTGTGTTTTGACATGCTCACTGCCAGCAGAAAGGCCATTTGGTCTGGAATGAATATTTCAAATCCTTGGGAGCAGCTGAAGTAGCAACCAGCAGTTAGATAGGTTCGCTTAGGGCACCAATGATCAGTACATATAAGGCTAAAAAGAATCCAATGGAAAGAGAAGGTAGAACAACTAGTATGAGGAAGGAAGGGAGGGAGGGAGGGAGGGAGGGAGGAAGGAAGGAAGGAAGGAAGAGGAAGAAGAGAGGGGAGGGGAGGGGAGAGAGGGAATATTAGTGAAGTCTCCAAGATTATTTTCTCTTATTTTGGCTGAGAGGAGAGGAAATACGCTAAATTCTATTATTTATTCTTCATTTTGTTGGTCTAAGTAATCTTTGTGTAGATGATATTCCATGGAAGGTAATCTTCAAATAAATAAAAACCCATTCTGAGTACAAACACAAATTTTAATCCAAATCAGGGAATTTTAACCCAGGTCAATGGACTCACAAGTATCCATGAAATGCCTGAAATGTGCTTTTTAAAATATATTTAGTTAACAACCACCTGTAAAGAAAGTGCTTAATATGGGGCAGTCTTTGTTCTAATGTTTTAGAAGTGTTATGTAATCCCCACAACCCTAGGAGGTAAATGTTATTACTATCACCATACAAGTTCTGAGATACTAAGATACTAAGATAAGTAGGACTTAACAACTAGTAAGTAGCAGAGCTGGGGTTTGAACTCAGGTAGTCTGGATCTCATTGAATACACAGTGTAATGATAGGTCAAGGAGGGGACACAGATATAGAGTTGTTTTTTGGTTTTGCGCAATAGAGTATATTGAAAAGAATCAGAATTCTCATAGAATTCAAAGTCAAAGAGAGCAGCTAGCCTCATGAAGCATTAGAACCAGAGAATGCTAAGTCATCAGGGGCCTTTGCAACCATCTATCTGGTCTCTTAGCTTTTCTTTGTCTTTTGTCTGCAAGACTGGCCTATGAACCCGCTCATCAGCTTGAGTGTGGCCCATCATAGCTGACAAACACACAACCTCAGCTTCTTAGCCTTTCCTATCTGGTTCTCACCTTTACCTCTCATCTGTGGCTCCACAGATAAATACTGATTAGCCTAAGTTGATGGGGTTTAAAATTTTAATTTCTAGAAGCTTCATTGGATATTGCGAGTTGCACTTCAGCAACCTGTTCAGAACTGTGCATTCCATGTCCCTTCCTTCATGCCATGATACTAATGGCAATGAACCTGAGCCTTGGGGAAGACAAAAGTGTGGGCTTGAACCCAGGGAGGATAGTGCTGAAGATCTACCAGAACCCACTTTATATCTTCAACCCACTCTATATCTTATTTTCCCTTTTCATAAAATCAATATTATAAATCAGGTCAGCATCACCATAGTTACCTATCAATGCTCATTCCTCAGGAAGTGTTAACATTTGACAGGGAACACTATCCCACCCCAGAATGTGCCACTTTGGCACATGGATTACTTCAAAATGAGGACAGGGCCTATCAGACGCAGAAAGAACTTTTTACCTCCCCCTTCACTGCCTAAAAGAATTTAGACAGGGGTCTGTACCAGGAAGAGAGCTTTATTTCAGAAAGACTTATCTGCATGGCACAGCAAATATTTGTTTACAAAACATTTGCTCTTCACATCTTCCTATGAATTATCTTTGTTCTCTTTGAAGTCCCAAATCCCTACCCCTTCTCCTTAGCTCAGAAAGGTATGTAAGTCTCAGTTACCTGACTGTTAGGGTCTCATATTTTTATGGAACTCCCACACACATGAAGTTTGTTTTTCTTCTATTATTCTCCCTTTATCAATTTAATTATTAGATTAGCCAAAGAACCTAGAAGGGAAAAAGAGATAAGATTTCCACCCTTACACTTTCCATAAGGACAGAGCACCATTGTTCACAAATCCCTAGGTGCTCTGATACGTCCTGACCTATGATTCAAAGAGAGCAATGTGTGTGCATTTTCCCCAACTTAAGAAAGCCCAGGTGGCAATATTCTACTGATACTGTTTTAATCCTAAGTAACACAGCACACACACACATACCAGCTTATTCACTTCAGCCAATGTAGACACTCATGCCAGTTACCATCTGAGTGAATTGACACCAACAATAGTAAGAAAAGGCAATGGGCTGAGTCATGAGATGGAATAAGTTTTGATTGCGTGGCTTTATGAGCAGACATGCAAAACATATGCTTCTTCATCAAAGCTACTATTCTGACCAAGGCAACATCTCCCTTTGAAAAGCTGACAACAGATGTGGTGAAACATCAAAGAAATTTCCAACATGAGTAAAGGATAGTTTGAGCTCTTCAGGAAAAGAAAACTATAAACCCAAGGAAAAGCTACATATGCAGAAAAGAAGCAAGGCAAAAATCTTCCAGAGAGTTCGAGAGTTGAAACTATTGAAGTAGGATGCTAGCAATTGCACTGTATTTTACATCACAAAATAAGGATAAACATTTCCTGGTCAAAGCCCCATTGCTCAGGTTTTCAGACATATTGACTCATAAGAAAAGTTTAGGAGTGTTGATTTTAATTTTTTTTTATTATATTAGTCACCATAGACTACATCACTAGTTTCTGATGTAGTGTTCCGTGATCCATTATTGGAATATAACACCCAGTACTCATTACAACACATGCCCTCCTTAATACCCATCACTGGGCTAACCCATCTCCCCACTCCCCTCCCCTCCAAAACCCTCAGATTGTTTCCTAAGTCCATAGTCCATAGTCCCTCATGGTTCATCTCCCCCCCAAATGCTCCCCTTTCAGTTTTCCCTTCCTTTCCCTAATGTCCTCCATGGTATTTCTTACGTTCCACATATGAGTGAAACTATATGATAATAAGTCTGCTTGACTTATTTCACTTAGCATAATCCCCTCCAGTTCCATCCATGTTGATGCAAATGGTGGGTATTCATCCTTTCTGATGGCTGAGTAACATTCCACTGTATATATGAACCATATCTTTTTTATCCATTTGTCTGTTGAAGGGCACCTAGGCTCCTTCCACAGTTTGGCTATTATGGACATTGCTGCTATGAATGTTGGGTGCATGTGGCCCTTCTTTTTCACTACATCTGTATCTTTCAGGTAAATACCCTGTAGTGCAATTGCTGGGGTTAGGGTAGCTCTATTTTTAACTTATCAAGGAAACTCCATACTGTTTTCCAAAGTGGCTGTACCAACTTGCATTCTCACCAACAGTATAAGAGGGTTCACCTTTCTCCACATCCTCTCCAACATTTATTGTTTCCTGCCTTGTTAATTTTTGCCATTCTAACTGGTATAAGGTGGTACTTCAGTGTTGTTTTAATTTGAATTTCCCTGACGGCTAAAGATGTTGAACATTTTTTTCATGTGTCTGTTAGCCATTCGTATGTCTTCTTTGGAGAAGTATCTGTTCATGTCTTCTGCCCATTTTTTGACTTAATTATTTGTTTTTTGGGTGTTGAGTTTGAGAAGTTCTTTATAGATCTTAGATACTGGCCCTTTATCTGTAGGGTCATTTGCAAATATCTTCTCCCATTCCCCGGGTGGCCTCTTTGTTTTCTTGACCGTTTCCTTTGCTGTGAAGAAGCTTTTTATCTTGGTGAAGTCCCAAAAGTTCATTTTTGCTTTTGTTTCCCTTGCATTTGGAGACATGCCATGAAAGAAGTTGATTGGCCAGTGTTGGAGAGGTTACTGCCTATGTTCTCCTCTAGGATTTTGGTGGTTTCCTATCACACATTGAGGTCTTTCATCCATTTAGAGTTTATCTTTGGGTACAGCATAAGACAATGGCCAAGTTTCATTCCTCTGTATATAGCTGTCCAATTTTCCCAGCATCATTTATTGAAGAGACTGTCTTTTTTTCCATTGGATATTTTTTCCTGATTTGTCAAAGATTAGTTGACCATAGAGTTGCAGGTCCATATCTGGGCTCTCTACTCTGTTCCACTGGTCTATGTGTCTGTTTTTGCGCCAGTACTATGCTGTCGTGGTGATCATAGCTTGTAATTTAACTTGAAATCAGGCAACTTGATGCCCCCACCTTTGTTTTTCCTTTTTCAAAAAAAAGGAAAAAGAAAAAGAAAATACATTCATTATTTGATTTTTGCTTCTTAATAATGTTTATAAAAGCACGTAGTTGGGTGTTATATTCCCCCCATTTATTTTCATGATTAGTGTTGGTTTTTTATGGTATACAAAGTTTTCATAGGGTAGTAATAATTCGTAACATCTGTCCTCTGTAAATAAAGGTTTACATTATGTCAACTAGATTTGCCAGCAGAAAACAATTTTATTAGGAGTTACATATATTCAGAATAGTCATAAGATAAGTAGCCAATGCCTTGGAAGGGGTTGTAGTGTTTCACATTTGATAAGCTCTCAACCAATTTACTCCTATTAAAGTAGGCATTCAAAAAATGCTGCCCTTTGGAACAAACTGTTCCAAGTCCAGTAAGGGCTTGAGTTTTCAAGAGAAGAGGAAACTCTGGGGGAATCTAGATCCTTCTCTTCGGGAAGATAGTGTGAAAACCAAAGGCCTAATTGGTGTCATTTAGGCCAAGTCACCAAACCAGGGTTTAATACCAATTCCAATTTCAGCTTCAACCTCCCCTAGAAGTGTAGTCTTAACTACTACAGGAGGAATTTTCTGATCAGCATCATTGAGGTAACCTGCCATACGGATCCTCTCCATCCCCCAAAGGAAAATGTAGTAATCCACCTAGTAAGTCCCCTGTTCTTCCCCCTAATGGAAGGGGCCTTGCCTAGAACAATATTTTTTTTCTTTTGCTAATGACTTACTTGCCCCACCCTCCTTCCTAGAATAGCCTTCCATTTTATACAACTCTTCAGAGCTCCCCTCTGCTGGCTAGACTGGATGCTGCCCAGTTCATAAATCAGAAAGCAAATTAGATCTTCAAATTTTTGTTCTTTAACAAGAGAAAAAAGAGTGAATGAACTACCCAAAAGAAGAAAGAACTAGAAAACACATATGCTTCCAAAAGACATACCACGTCTTACCCTCCATCCAACTTATCAAATTTTAACATTATTTCATTTTTGCTTTAGAGGTTTTTTTAAAAGGTTAGACATATAGTAAAGTTTATGGTGTATCCCTCTCTAGTGCTTCTTCCTTCCTTCTCCAAACATAACTATTGTCCTAAATGTGATATTAATTATTCCCATACATGTTTTTCTACTATAAACATATATAGTATTCAAGCCTTATATATATGGTGTTTATGATAGAAACTCTTAATTTGGGGCACCTGGGTGGCTCAGTCGTTAAGCGTCTGCCTTCAGCCCAGGTCATGATCCCGGGGTTCTTGGATCGAGCCCCGCATCGGGCTCCTTGCTTGGCAGGAAGCCTGCTTCTCCCACTACCATTCCCTCTGCTTGTGTTCCCTCTCTCGCTGTGTTTCTCTCTGTCAAATAAATAAAATCTTTAAAAAAAAAAAAAAAAGAAAGAAACTCTTAATTTCCTACTCAACATTTATTTATTAGTTGACCTACTCAGTATTAACTCTTCAAAGCAGAAGCTTTGTAGAACAGGTAGTGTATTCTGAGTAACAATGCACCCTACTAAAGGCCTATATTTCCCACCTTCTCTTACAGCTATAGAGACAGCCAGTGAGAAGAAACAAAGATCATTGGGCAGGGTTTCTGCAATGACACTTTAAAGGGTCACTTTAAAGTGACTCAGCTGACAGGTGTACCATTTGCTCTTCCTTCTTTTTCCTTCCCACTTGGAACACAGCTATGGTGGATGAAGCTCCAGTAGCTCTTTGGTTCATGATATCATCTAAGGTCAAAAACCAGTACTAAGGATGGTGGAGCAGAAAGTCCTGGGTCCCTCATGACCTTGGAGCCTCTGTATCAGTCCTGAACTGCCTGCCTCTGGATTCATTTTATGTTATAAATATGAATATAAATACAAATATCTTGTTTGAGGTGTTTTTTGTTGTTAAATATAGTTGAACTTTGCCCTAATAATACTCAAACCGTGTGAATCATCTTCCAAATTGAATTTTTCTCTCAACATTATATTTTTATTGCTCAGCATTCTGAGTGTATTTTATAAGACAGGTACAGTGTTAAAATCACTAATTCTGGAGTTAGACTGGCTGGTTTACAACCCAACTGTGTCACTGAGAGCTTGAAACTTGGGAGGTAATTAATTACATCTTTCTGAACCTTAGTTTGCTCATAAAACAGGGATGAAAATAGTACCCCCGTCAGAGGAATGTCAAGAGAATTAAATAAGTTCATTTTTATATGCAAAGTGCTTACAGTAGTACCTACAGCAAAATAATTAAACTTATAGAGAATTATTAACTATTATTTTACTATTTATCCATGAGGGTACAGTTCAATTTTAAGTGCCATATATTACATTTTATAAACATACTATAATTTATATTTTCATTTTATATTTGATGTTATGTTTGCTTCCAGTTTTTAACTTTTACTAAATGATGATGCATTGAACATTTCTGAATATATCTCCTGAATTTCTGAATATACATGTGAAGGTTTCTCCAGGGTATCTGCCCAGAAGTAGAAATTCTGAGTCTAGGGGCAAGTGCACTTTCAACCTGGCTTGATAAAGCTATATTGCTTTCCAAAGTGGTTATAACAATTTGTATAAGAAAAATGCCCATTGCATTTCATCTTTGCCAAATCTCAATGTAATTAGAATTAATCTTAGCCAATCTGATGATACAGCAAGGTATCACTTTGTTGTTGTTTTAATTTACATTTCCCTGATTACTAACAAAGCTGGAAATAATTTCATGTGATTTGTAGCCATTTAGGTTTCCTCTTCTGATAACATCCTGTTCCTATCATTTCTTATTTTTCTCCTGGGTTGTTTATCTTTTCCTTTTTGAATTTGTATATGTAATAATGTTATAAACATCTCTTCTCTATCTGTGACTTGCCTTTCTACAATCGTTAGGGCACAGAAAATTTAATGCAGTCAAATTCTTCAATCTTTAATTATTGATGTCTTTGCCTTAAGAGTTCCCTCCCTACCACAAGGTCATAAGGATTTTCTTCTATATATTTATTGCAACTGGAATTTATTTTTTGTCTGCTGTGTAAAGTAGAAATTTGCTTTTATATGAGTTAACGATCTCAACACTATTGACTGAGTAGTCTGTCCACACTGATTTGTAAGGCCACATCTGTCACGTATCAAGTCCCCATATGTACACAAGTCTGTTGCCCAGCTCTCTGGTGTGTATCATTTGTTTATTTGCTATTTTGGTGCCAACACGCACTGTCTGAATCTGTCTCCAAGGGGTCTTTAATCCATGAGATAATTCAGGAACCTTGGTTTGTTGGCATCGTACAGATAAATCGAATCATAGGATGGATTTTCCCCCATTCAGACAGCTCTTCCCGCACTATATAGGACAAGTCTCAGTGCCACAGAGACATAGCAGAAGGAAGGAAGATTTAACTCAAACTTGCCTTCTACCTCCCTTCCCAATATATACCCTATGGTGTTTCAGACTCCAAAATCCATACACACATCCTGCCGCCATCAGAGTCTATTCTACATGACGCTGTACTTGACAGTCCCCCTGCCCACATTGTTGGACAACAAAGCCATTTGTCTTTCTAATGCTCTAGAGGAAAAGAAAGATATCTAGGCAATATTTATAGCCTCTACAATATGAAGGGCTTCTGATGCAGACCATCACCATCACATTGGAGATGCAAAACGTCACCAAATCCCCACACACATGACTCTAAAAAGACTGAGAAAATTGGAAATAAATTATCTGCTTACCAGATGGAGTGTTATCTCCTTGGCTCTTTCATGAAAGGACAGAATGAAGTGATCAGAGAGTGGGAGGGAAGGTGAGTGTAGCTACCTACGTGTGTTAATTTGCTTTTTTCTCATTTTCCAACATCAGAATAATAAACCAAACAAAGTATACCAGAAAGAATGCTAATTTTGTCTTATAAATCAAATTTTAAAAAGCCTGCAAAACCCCAAAAACGTTTAAATGGTTGCCAAAACCCCCTGGGCACCAGGAAATGTCAGCGAGTCTGCCTTAGAAACCTCAACCACAATCAGACGGGGACATAAAAAGGTCCAGTGGTTTTCCTAAACATCCAGGATCTCTAGCCAGGGATTAAGATTTAATGAAGAAAGAAGATTTGAACCTCAGGGACGAAGTCTGCAGAAGGGGAAGATTACCTCGAGGTGTGGGCAGCTCCCAACCCCCACCAAACAGTCCAGCCAGGGGACATCACTCTGTCATTCTTCTTTAAGCTTGTGGTGGCAGATTGATTTATCACTGTGCTGCTTCTCCACACCTCCGAGGACCTTTGCTGTTTAAACCGTAGGAGTATTCAAGTGGTGACAACTGTTTCTCTACTTTTTTCTCATTCTGTGTGTGTCTGCATGCGTGTGTGTGTGTGTGTGTGTGTGTGTTCTCTCCTCTCCTGTCTCTGGGTTTACAGGTTTGTGGTTTTGTTGTACGAGACTACAGCCATTTTCTTCTTCACAGTCTTATAGATCTCCTTCCGCACATCCAATATTAATATCTTCTTCTTGACTATAGGAAACAGATTAACAATTATGGTATATGTTCTCCAGAAAGCTATCTGTGGATCTGTTTGCCCCTACCCTGAAGATAAAATGTGCATACTTCAACAGACAAAAAAGAATGTGGTGGTGTCACAGTCCAATGCAAAGTCTCAGTCCAGAAAGTTCTTGCTTACAGTTTAATGAGCCTTATAACAACCAGGGAGTCCTTTTAGAATCTCAGATGAGGCAAAAAGGTTATGATTGACTATCATGGAGAGTCCAGGTTCCCTGCCCCAAAAAGCCAGACTCCTAAGCACCCATACTAGCTTGAGCATCCTACTCATAGTGGGAAAGCCAGAAGTAATGTGGATTGTACCAGAAAGTCACTTAGTATTATTTCAAGTAGGGATAAAGGGCTATAAAACAAATAAACAATCCATAAACAAACCTTTGACCAACTGAGTTTCTTGGTGCCAAGACCAAGTATCATTATAGCACTGGGGTCAGGATCTGTACTGTTCTCTAATTTGAAATGCTTTGTAATTTAAGAAATTTTTCAAATGTCCAGATGAAACATAAATAAAGTCTATAGTTTAGTTAACTGTATTGTAGTGATGCTAATTTCTTATTTTGAGAAATGTAGCCTGATTCTATAAGATTAGGAGAATGTCAGGTAAAGGAACTCTCTGTACTATCTTTGCAACTTTTTAAACCTGAAGTTGTTCTGAAATCAGAAGTTGATTTTTAAACAAATCATCCAGGGCAATAACAGATATCTAAAGTTATAGAAACAAACACAAATGGCTCACACTGAGGTAGAAAAACTAAAAGCCAAGCTGTCCAGGCTGTGCATTAGGAAACTGACAATTCTACTGATTATCTTTGTGACCTTAAGCCACCTAACCTTTCTATGTTTATTATTCCAGAGTAAAAGAGCCATCAGATTGATCTTTAAAACCTGGGAAAATTCAGAATTATTCACAGCCAGGCCCTCCAAGCCACAATTTCACCAGCTATGAAAATTCAGTACAAACAAATTTAATCCTATAATCTTCTAGTTCACCCAGATAGTATCAGTTCTGCTGTGTGCAAATATCAAGTCATTTCTAAGAAAACAGGAAACTAAAGAGTTAGTAATAAAGACAATGTATTGGAAATAAAGATTTACATGAGATAATATTGAAAGATAAATATTGAATGCATATGAATTGTGATCTTGGAACTGCAGGGAGAGCTTTTGCTAAGAGGTGTAAGAGCACCCTTTTAAAAGTACTTTAGTCAGAAATGCTCCTAAGCAGTTAAGGACATGTAATCCCATGTCATGAGGAGAGAGTTTCAGAAACACTTCCCCAGTAATTTATCTCAAAGATCCAGCCAGAGTCACTGAGATCTAAGAAGCCAGAGATCAAAAACCCTACTTCATAAATCAGAACAATTTTGTTTTTATGCTTCATAACAGATGTTAGCTACAGATAAAATTAACTTTCAGTCTCTTGTATTAAGAGAGGCAAGCATTAGTAAGTTCTAGAGAGCAGATTCTGAGTGAAATTGTGTCATATCTGTTATTATATAAAAGGATAAATTTCATTTATATTGACATTATGTAGTAGGCTACACTGATCGTCTTTTTCAAAACATTTTATATTTTTTTCACAAAACTTGGCCACAAGGAAGGGGAACTTCTGCCATGAGTTTTCACATTCCTTAATCACAGATCCTTCTAAGTTGGCATATTGAGGAACTTAATGCCTACAGCCAAAAAGAAACACCCTAATACCTTAGTGGATTGTTTGGAGGGTAACATGGAATAATAGGGTTGAAGTTGTTTGAAATTTTTAAAAATAATATCACAGTACAAATTTTTTTCTTCATCAAATCAAGCATGTCTTGGTGCCTATCATTGTCCTGGGGAAGGAGGTGTAAAGAGTTGATGGTTCCCAGGAGGTGCTGGAGTAAAGTGATGACTGAACACACCAGGCACTGGGGAAGAGTGGTGACTACTCCCAGAATGCACTAGGGTTGTCAGTGGTGACTGCTTTCAGGAGACACGGGGTAGGGCTCTTAAAATGGTGACTTCTCCAAGAAGTATGGATGGTAGAGTGGTGACTGCCCCATAGAAGCCTTCAATCCAGACAATCCAGCCTATGTACTTGTCTAGATTGTGTTCAATACACAGAACTAAGTGCTAAAATGGGATAAGGACAGAGTACTGTGAAGCATATGAGTAACCTTTAAATCATACTTCAGGACCAAGGAAAGTTTCCCAGGGGAGGAGACTTCTAAGTCATAAAAATGAACGAAGATTAGCTAGGTTTGGGGGTGGTGGGGAGGGATAGGGAGTGCTGCTGGTATTGGTTGTGACGATGAGAGACACAAAAAGAAATAAAATAACTCCCTATGACTAGAATAGAGCACAAAAGGGAGATAGACAGAAGAGGAGCTGTATCTAGTTCATGGAGGGAAGGATTTGTAAATAATTTTAAAGTTTTGTTCCTTATTCTATCTGACGGAAATTGAACGCTAGAAAGGGTTTTGACCAAGGCAATGACATGAACAGATTCACAATCTGACGACATCTTTCTGATTTCACTTTGGGAAAACAGAATGGAGGGGAGCAATTTTGGAAGCAAGGGGACAAACTATGAAACTATCTACATAATTGAGGCAACAGTGTCTTAGACTGGTGTGGTGGCAAGGAGCCCAGAGGAGAGTGGATAGAACTGCCAGAATGTTTTTAGGTTGGAATCAACAGGACTCGGTAACTGATCGGATGTGTCAGGTGGGAGAGGAATCAGAAGCCTAGGCAACTAAAGAGGTAGCACCACCCTTCCATGAGATAGGAACTGGGGTCAGCAGCAGATACAGGGGTGAAGATGATGAATCTCTTTGGAAGTAAACTGTGATTGACATTCTTAATAGACACCCAGGAGGTGATATCCAATAGACCAATTGGATCTGTCTTGAAACTCCTCCTTATATTGGGAATAGAAGTTTGGGACATGTGAAGGCCTTTTGAGAACATTATCATCGCCATATTAATGTAATAGGAGAGCAGAAATAATAAAATGAGAAGGTTTAAGTTACTTCTTTGGCCATATGAGAATACTCAGCCCAAAGCATATATAAGAAAATAACTCAACCAAAATAGATCTAAGAAAAAGTCTCCATTTCTGAAAAGAGAAAGGATTATCCACTTAGTAATTATGTGCTATGAGATCTTACCTTTTATGGATAGACTATCATCTGGGGAGGAAATAATCTGCTCTCTGGCAAGGTCCCTCATCAAGGTCACTCATCTCCTTGACTTCTGAAAAGTGAGGATAGGAATTAAACCTGAAGCAAAAGTGTTAGAGACACACATGATTACCTGGTCAGATTTCTTCATTCATAGAGGAAGGAACTAAAGCCCAGAGAGGGTAACCAACTTGCCCCTGGTCACACAGCTGGTCGACAAGATGTATAAGCCAGGTGTCAGCTTGGCTTGACTTACCCCACCCTTTAAAATCCAAATTAGATGAACCTGAACCCCCATCTCATATCCTATGAAAAACCCTATGCCACCACTTGCCTCCCAACCTCTGAATTCTTATGGGATTTTTGTTTCTCCTTGTCACTAGTTCTGATTTCCAGCATTTGCTAAGTTTCTCTTTCTCTGCTCTTCCTTGTGCCTCTTCTTTTATCTTCTCCCCTTGGCATTAAGCCAACCAAATATGGGGACAACTCTTTCTTGACTTCTAGACCTCTACCCCTAATCAAATGCTTCATTTATACAAGGCCATTCTGTGTCATGAAGTTTTATGAAAAATTTTAAAGTAACATGAAAACACATTATACATATTTCAGTATCATACATATTTTTAGTGAATATTTTACCTTTAAAAAAAGTCCCGTATACACTATGGAATTTTATTTAGTTATAAAAAAGAAGGAAATCTTGCAATTTGCAACAATACTGATAGATCTTAAGGGTTTTACACTGAGTGAAATAGAGAAAAATATTGAGTAATCTCACTTATATGTGGAATCTAAAAAAAATGAGCTCATAGAAATAGAGAACAGGGGCATCTGGGTGGCTCAGTCAATCAGTTAAGCATCTGCCTTCAGCTCTGGTCCTGATCCCAGGGTCCTGGGTTCAAGTCCTGCTTCAGGTTCCCTGCTCAATGGGGAGCCTGTTTCTCTCACTTTCTCTGCTTCTCCCCCTGCTTGTGCTCTCTCGCACATACTCTCTCCCTCTCTGTGTCAAATATATAAAAATAAAATCTAAAAATTGGATTATTCTTTGGGTGTTGAGTTTGATAAGTTCTTTACAGAGTTTGGATACTAGCCCTTTATCTGATAGGTCATTTGTGAATATCTTCTCCCATTCTGTCAGTTGTCTTGGTTTTGTTGATGGTTTCCTTTGCTGTGCAAAAGCTTTTTATCTTCATGAAGTCCCAGTAGTTCATTGGGCCCTTGCTTCCCTTGCCTTTAGCGATGTTTCTAGGAAGAAGTTGCTGCTGCTGAGGTCGAAGAGGTTCCTGCCTGTGTTCTCCTCAAGGGTTTTGATGAATTCCTGTCTCACATTGAGGTCTTTTATCCATTTTGAGTCTATTTTTTGTGTGTGGTATAAGGAAATGGTCCAGTCTCATTCTTCCACATTTGGCTGTCCAATTTTTCCAACACCTTTTGTTGAAGATACTGTCTTTTTTCCATTGGACATTCTTTCCTGTTTTGTCAAAGATTGGTTGACCTTAGAGCAGAGGGTCCATTTCTGGGCTCTCTGTTCTGTTCCATTGATCTATGTGTCTGTTTTTGTGCCAGTACCATACTGTCCTGATGATTACAGCTTTGTAATAGAGCTTAAAGTCTGGAACTGTGATGCTGCCAACTTTGGTTTTCTTTTACAACATTCCTTTGACTCTTCAGGGTCTTTTCTGGTTCCATATAAATTTTAGGATTATTTGTTCCATTTCTTTGAAAAAAGTTGACGGTATTTTGATAAGGATTGCAATAAATGTATAGATTGCTTTAGGCATAGACATTTCCACAATATTTTTTCTTCCAATACATGAGCATGGGGGAAAAAATACATGAGCATGGAACGTTTTTCCATTTCTTTATGTCTTCCTCAATTTCTTCCATGAATACTATACACACACACACACACACACACACACACACACACACACACACACACTGGAATATTATGCAGCCATCAAAAAACAAAATCTTGCCATTTGCAATGACATGTGACATGGATGGAACCAGAGGGTATTATGCTAAGCAAAATAAGTCAATCGGAGAAAGATAATTATCATATGATCTCATTGATATGAGGAATTTGAGAAACAAGACAGAGGATCATAGGGGAAGGGAGGGAAAAATGAAACAAGATGATACCAGAGAAAGAGACAAACCATAAGAGACTCTTAATCTCAGGAAACAGACTGGGGTTTGCTGGAGGGAAGGTGGGTGGGAGGGATGGGGTGGCTGCATGATGGACATTGGAGAGGGTATGTGCTATGGTGAGTGCTGTGAATTGTGTAAGACTGATGATTCACAAACCTGTACGTCCTGAAACAAATAATACATTATATGTTAATAAAAAAGAAAATAAAAATAGAGAACAGATTGGTGGTTGCCAGAGGCAGTGGTGCATGGGGTGGGTGAAATGGGTGAAGGAGGTCAGAAGGTACAAAGTTCCAGTTATAAAATAAATAAGTCCTGTGGATGTAATGTACAGCACATGACTATAGTTAATAATATTGTATTGCATGTTTGAAAGTTGCTAAGAAAGTAGATCTTAAATATTCTCATTGTAAGAAAAAAAATTGTAACTAGGTATGATGATGGGTGTTAACTAGACTTACTGTGGTGAGCATTTTGCAATATATCCAATTACTGAGTCATTATGTTGGACACCTGAAACTGTTATAGTGTTGTGTGGCAATTATACCTCAAAAAAATTTAAAAAGTCCCTCTACCCTTTTCTGGCAACATAAGCACAAACTACCTTAATTTCTATTTCTTATACTCTTGCCAACTAATTTTCGCCTCCTTTCCCTGCCCTTTTTTCCTTCTACTTAATTTGGGTTCCCTAGCCTTTCATTCCAAGAGTTGATCAGCATGTATTTCCTTCCTAAGGAAACTCTGGAGACACCCAAGAAAATATTAGTTTTTCTCACCCCATTTTACAGATCCGGTCCCATTTGCTTTGCACTAAGCCAGGTGTCTAGTCCATTTGACCTTGAGAAAACTTCCCAAATTTCCCTGCTCTCTCACTGCCTACCTCACCCTAGTCTTTCCTGGAAGTATTAGCATGTAACTCACAGAATCATGCATATGTTTGGAAGTGAACTGAGCACGTCAGTGTGTCCTATTGTCTTTTAATTGCTTTCAGTCCTACAGACTTCGAACAACTTTCTTCACCCTGCAGCTCAGCACTGATTTATTCAGCTTGTGCAAGCAATTTGTTCACTTTTAATTAGACCCAACTTAATTATTTTGTCAGTAAAATAAACCAAAAGAATCTATAAAACAGCTTTTAAGTGAAATCACATTTCTGCCTAGAGGGATATAAAAAATGAAATTATGCATCTCATTTTACCTTCCTCTTATAAAGAAAAGATTACCTACATTGTCTTTTTTCTTTCCCAAGATCTGCCTTTATTAGGAATATACTTGGAGAATCAGGCTTGGAATAGAGGAAAGAAAACTGGTAAAGGTAGTTTTCAATGGAGAGCAGATATTTAAGTGCATAAGGCAGAGTATCTCCAGGTTTGCTCTTTGTCATTCCCTACTTTACAATAATCTGGGAGCTAGTTAAGAGTACAAATTTCCTACCCCATTCCCACCATTTCTAACTCAGTAGGTCTGAGAGGTGGGAACAAGAGACAGAGCTTCTCACTTGCCTATTCTTGCATGTTTATCCCTGCTTCTGGATACCCAGGCTCTCTCATTCACTAATTGCCCACTTCTGCTTCTCCAGCCGGTTTGCCTTGTCCTACTCAGTCATTCATGTTTTCTTCTATCTTTGATAAGTTCCAGAACTTTCCATCTGTGTTTATTCAATTCCTGTTGATAGCCTGTCCGCTACCTTTCCTGTGTATAACCTCATCTCTCTGCCCCAACAAGATGGGGCAGGAACTGTGCATTCAGAACATTTTCTCTGCACTTAGCCAAATACCCTGCATTCAGCTCCATGCTCCCTCTGCTACACCAATCTTTTCCAACCTTGTAAAGCCCAAAGACATCTTTTGTCATCAAAGAATTTCATAACCTACACCTCAGAGTTGGTATAATTTTAGTATCTTGGATTGAGAAAATACATAATAGCAAAAGTTTACTATGAAGTCAGTAATGCCCTTAAACAAATTTGCAAAATACCCATTTCAACCATATCTGCTACACATTTGCAAAAGTAGTGGCTCACATTTGCAACAACATGAACAGAGCTAGTGAGTATAATGCTAAGCAAATTAAATCAGTCAGAGAAAGACAAATACTATATGATTTTACCCATAGGTGGAATTTAAGAAACAAAAAAAAAATCAAAACAAAAAAATAAGAAGGAGAGACGCAAACCAAAGAATAGGCTCTTAACTATAGAGAACAAATTGATGGTTACCAGAAGGAAGGTGGGTGAAGGGAGGGGTTAAATAGTTGATGGGGATTAAGGAATGCATTTGTCCTGATGAACACAGGGTCATGTATGGAAGTGTTGAATTATTATATTTTGTACCTGAAACTATTATAACACTGTAAAGTAAGTTAAATTAAAATAAAAATTTTAAAGAAAAAAAGAAAAAAAATAGTAGTTCACATATGTATGCAACATATAATATGTTCCATCTATAGACTATGCCTGGAGCACATATGAATTATCTAATATCTCACTATCATCAGCCTTAACTCAGGGCATCAGCTAAGGCCGGAGTTTACAGATCATTCTCTTGGCCTCAGATTTGAAGGTGAACATCCAAATAGAAGGTCAGAGTGTTTGAAAGTATAGAATCTCTTTCTTCAGCTAATAGGAAATAATGACAGGTCTGACCATATCCTAATTGCCAAACTGTCACATTGCCCTAGTAGCCCTCACTGGATTAATCCTATACCCAAATCTTTGAAGAAATGTCATTTAATTTGGGATTGGTAGAAACCACCAGTTCTCACCAAAGAGTCTATGTATTCACCCACATAGTTCAGCCTCCCTTGTAGCCGAGGTTAGACCATGTGGCTGATTCTGGCAGTATTACTTTGCTCATAGTCACTTCTACATCTCTGTTATGGCTCAACTTAAAGCCACATGTTGAAATCATGAGGCAGAGGGAGCCTGGACCCCTGAGCCACTGGATTAAGGAGAGCTACTATGGAGCTGCAAACCCTTCCTAGGTTGTGGTAAGCCACTGATACTTAGGGCTTCATCTCACAGCCTGGCCTGTGGCTTAGCCTGACTAATATACTAGCATGACTAATATACAAAGCATGAAGAAAGGGCCTTCAAAGGAAACAAACTACTAACTGCCTAGATTCTCACACATGGGCACACACTCGAATGCACGCGTGCGCGCACACACACACACACACACACACACACACACACACGGGATGGGGGGGTGTAGGCTGGGTAGATGGAGAAAGAAAGCTAGGAGTATTTGAGAATATTGAAAAAGAAGAAAAAATGTAGGTGGGAGTTGGGTCACATGAAGTAAAACGTAGGCCACAGTGAAAGTCTGGGTTTTATACAAAAACAATCATAATCATTGAAAGTATTGAGAGACCTGACATGATCTGATTTGTACTTTAGAAAAACAATTTTGGCTGTTAGGAGGAAACCAGGTTGGAAAGGGAGCAAGCAAGGACGTAGAAAGCAGATAGGAGTCTGCAGTGGTCCATACAAGAGACAATAATGTCCTTTATTATATTGGAAGCCATAGAAATGTTGAGAAGCAGACAGAGTTGAAAAATATTTAGAAGGTGAAAGTGGGTAGAATTTAAAAATAGATTGACCGTTCATCAAAAAAATGAAATTTTACCATTTGCAACAATATGGATGAACTAGAGGGTATTATGCTGAGCAAAGTCGGTCAGTCAGAGAATGGCAAATATTTTATGATTTCACTCATATGTGGAATTTAAGAAACAAAACAGATAAACATAGGGGAAGGGAAGGGGAAAATAAGATGAAATCAGAGAGGGAGACAAACCATAAGAGGCTCTTAGCTATAGGAAACACACTGAAGTTTGCCTGAGGGGAGGCCGCTGGGAGGGATGGGGTAACAGGGTGCCAAGCATTAAGGAGGGTGCCAAGGTAATGAGCACTGGGTGTTATATGCAACTGACAAATCACTAAATTCTACCTCTGAAACTAATAATACACTGTATGTTAACTAATTGATCTTAAATAAAATTTTAAAAAATAGACTGTAGCAAATGAAGGGGAAATCAAAGATAACTTTCAGGTCATTTGGGTCAAGGGAGATGCTACTTATAGGAAAGGGGGCTACTGGAACCAAAGTGAATTTTGGAGAGAAGCCAAAGCTTTAGAAATATTAAAGCTGAGATACCTAGAAAAGAAGAGAAGATGGGAAAGAAGCAGTGGGACACTCTTGTCCAAAACTCATGAGAGAGGTCTGAGCTCCAAATACACCTAATGGGAGACCAACTTGCTGGGTACCTAGTGATGCCCTAACCTCCAACAAACCTGGGGAGTAATGAAGTAGAGCACAGCAGACCATAGAACTTTCTTCTTGTCCATTTAAGAAACAGTTCCTGTCCTTGAAAATCTGTTGGAGGAAGGCTCTTATAGACTAAGATGCTAAGAAAAAATTAGGGTAAACCACATTCACAAAAAAGACTGGTGATGGAGACTAAGTGCGGTATGCTATTATTAATACTTGAGTTCTGTAAAGATCTCCCCTCTGATCATTCCCACAAAAACCCTTTCTGAAGGATTTCATTGGCCACAGGTTTCCATTACCTTCTACAGAAGTACATCCTTCAAATGAAATTCTATCTAAGGTGATTGCTATTTCCTTCTCACTCTGCCTTCCCCTTTCAAACTGGTCCCTGCTCTCACCAGCCTCCAAAAGCCACAATTTCCACCCCACCGTGTGCAAGGGCCTCAGACGCATTTCTTATTCAATATTTCTTTCTCTCTGGAGGAAGTCAGCATCTGGCATCCTAATTATAGGACACGTTTTGTACCCGGTGAATGAAGCACAATCACAGCTCTTGCTCTTCCCAGTGGGAAGGACAGAGCACTTTCTGGTACTTACAAGAACTGATTGCACACAGCAGCTATATGTAGAATCCTGTAGCTGAGCACAAGGCAAATGAAGGCTCTGACGCTCAGCCTTCCTCAAGGCTTCTAGCCTTTCTGAATTCCCCTGAAGAATAAGACCTCCCCTTGGCCCATTCCTTTCCCAACTTTCCCAAGCGGGTTCCGAAACTGGAACCCTTAGTGACAGGCTTTTAAACTGTGATTTCTGTTCTGTGGTCTGCAACTAAACGCATTTCCTTGAATCTAAAATGCCATCAATTTAATAATATCTTGTGAGGGTAAAAAGAAAAAAAGAAATATTACCACATCAATTATGTGACATATCCAAGGTTCAAAACATTAAAATGTGGGGGGGAGGGGGTTACATCTTGGATTCTATTAAAAATAGGTTTTTCTGACAGGGAGGAGGAAGAAGTTTCCAGAGAGGAATCATTCTATTCCCCTTACTTGTTTCTCCATCTATAAAATGGGTATGGGTAAAATGGGTAGACTACTACATAAAAGTAGTGGCCAATTCCACAAGCAAATCCAATCAGTATAAGTGGGGGAAATAACAAAATGAATAGGGAATTGGTAATAAGCTTGTTGTATTGCAAGTTTTTCCTTGATCTAGTATAATATTTGGGAAATGGATGGGAAGCAGGTTCTCTGGAATTTTTATATAATTCGGGGTTGATGAAAAACCTTTTGTTGTTTTGACACTCCTGTGGGAAACAAACAAAAAACTTGCAAAACATGTTAGCAGCATTTCCTGCTTTAGTAGGTATGCATCAAATAATGAAAATGAGTGACACTTTCTCCATATTTCGTGATGTTTCTGAACCTGGTTCCCAGAATAGCAAAGAGAGATATAGAAGGTCTAGGACAACATTGTGATAGTGGGCCAACAGTTTTTATTTCAATAAAAGTAGGTCCATGTTAGTGCCTATGAAAAATAATGTGTATCAAACCCCTAATTTCAGATATCATTGTTATATCAGTGGTATAGTCAGTGTTATATCAGTGTTAATGTCAATATTTAAGCTTTTAAAAAGTGAGTTGACCTAAAATATATTGCATTTAATAAAACAAATGATTTTTGGGTACAGCAAAAATTGGAAAGGTGATTCAAAATGATTGCAATTTAGGGAAAACTGATATAATTGATTTAAGGACATACTAATCCCTGACTATTCTAAGGTGGTTATTGTTTGCTACCTAGCTGTCTAAGAAGAAATTATTTTGTGAGATTTATACACTTTGTATGGCTCAGGGTAGAGTGTTTTAAAAACTCCTGTGGTTAACTGAAGGACAAACTTTCTTAGATTCCAGTTAATTCTAATATCAAGATAGTGTACTGTTTACCAAGAATCTAAGTGCAGACTAAATTTAATTTTATAGTTATTATTTGTTTGTTTTCCCTTCATGGTCCTGCCCAACTGATACACTTTTTAAAGAACTGGACATGAAGGGAAAATAATTCTACAGTCTCTACCTACTACTACTTTCTAGCCTTATTTGAATTTTCTTTCCATTTTTAAAATCAATATTTGCTCTAGCCACAGGACACTTGTAACTGTGGCTTCTTCCTAGGATGTTCTCTTACAGACACAATGCGCACATACACACCACACACATACCCTTATCCCATCGAGTTATTCTCACTCATGGCCCTGATCTCAGCTCAAACACCACCTCTTCAGGGACAAGGCCACACCCCTCTAATGCAATCACACTGTGCCCTGTTCTCCTTTGTAACACTTATCATGGTTAGTGAATATACAGTTGACCCTTGAAGAGCAGGGGGGCTAGGGGTACAGTCACTCCACACAGTCAAAAATCCACATACAACTTTTAACTCTCCAAAAACAACTACTAATAACCTGTTGTTGACTGCAAGCCTTTTGGATGACATAAGCAGTCAATTAGCACATATTTTGTATGTTATATGTATTCTATTCTGTGTTCTTACAATGAAGTAAACTCAAGAAAAAATATTTTTAAAATCATAAGAGAAATTACATTTACAGTACTATGCTGTATTGAAAAAAAATCCACATGTAAGTGCACGCACACCTGTGGTTCAAACCAATGTTGCTCAAGGGTCAACTTTACATTTATTTCCATGAGTGTGTGTTTAGCTTCTGTCAGCCTCACTAGAGACCAAGTTCCAGAAGAAAAGAAATGGATGTGTAGGCTTTACTCGTTTAATACAAAACAAGAGTTCAATAAGTATTTTTTGGGTCAAAGAATGACTGGTTGACATTTAATAGTGAAAATGGAATTTGCTAAAGATGGGGTTTACTTGGTTCATTAAAATAAAAAAGGAACATTGGTTCCTTTGTTCCAAAGAACTAGGGTTAATTGGAATGTGGGCCTGGCTAGATGGAGAAAGTTGGGGAACAAGAACAGGATTTCTCAGTAGAAATTACTGAGACTGTAAATACTCTAATTACAGTAGACTGTAATTAACTCGATACATGAGGCTAATGGTCCACCAAATAGAAATGTACCCCCTACCATCTAGAAGATAGTCTGCCCAGGAGAAAATGATAGTGGTGCTGGAAAGAATTACTCCTTCCAGCCAGAGGGATCTGAGTGTGAATTAACAAAACTAGAAACTTCTCAAGCTTATTGTTAGTGGGAGGTACCATTTCAGAAAGTCAGAAGGAAAGAAAGATTTTATAAGTGGATGGACCTTGTAGAGTTGCTTCAGACATGCCCCTCCCTTTATGCAAACAGTAATAAACCACACTTCAGATAAAAGGATACACAATCCCCCCTTGTTTCCTGATCTACATTCAGAAAGAAGTAGCTTACTTGGAAGAAAGAGTAAGCAGGGGCACCTGGGTGGCTCAGTTGGTTAAGTGGCTGCCTTCGCCTTGGGTCATGATTCCAGGGTCCTGGGATCAAGCCCCACGGGCTCCCTGCTCAGTGGGGAGCCTGCTTCTCTCTCTCCCTCTGCCCACCTCTCTGCTTACTTGTGCATTCTCTCTCTCTCTCTCTCTCTCAAATAAATAAATAAATACAAGAAAAGAAAGAGGAAGCAATGGGTTAAGGAGCTACCTTCCTGTCAGATCCCGGCCCTGCCCAGCCCATTCTAGTAAGCTTTGGCCAAAGCCATCTGGTCCCTCCAGCCTTGGCTTTTACTCTTCTTTGTTCCTCATTTCGTGAGCTCTATAGGACACTCCTACAAAATTTTTGTTTCTAGAAGCAGTTCTTCTCCCTGGAGCACCCCTGCACAACCTTCCTACCTAGCTAAGTGTATATATGTATGTATGTATAAACACACACACATATACAAACATTTTCTGAACCACTGAAACATCTTGCCCCTTTACCCATAACTACTTTAGGATGAATTTTCTAGGAACAAGTGCATTTTCTTATATAACCACAATATAACTATTATAATAGGGAAATTTTACATTATTAAAATACTATTACTGATCTTCAGATAATTTTTAAATTTTATGCATTGTCCGTTTATGTCCTTTATACCTACTTTATCTCCCCCAGGCCACGCTCCAACCCAGGATCCCACATTACACTTACGTAACATATCTCTTTAGTCTGTTTTAATCAGAAATAGTTCCTCTGCCTTTCTTTGACCTTTGACATCTAATACCTTTAACATAAACTAGTTATTTTGTAAAATAATCCCCAGCTTGAGGTTTTTCAGTGTTTCCTTGTGGCTACCACAGAAATGATGTCATGTCCTTGGTACATCGTAACAGGAGGCACAGACTGTCAGGTGATACCATATTGGTGATTTTGCTTTAATCTCTTGGGTTAAGTGGTGTCTGCCATGTTTCTTTACTAAAGTGAATCTTTTTTTTTTACTATTGTAATTAATAGTTTGGGGGAAAGATACTTTGAAACTATGGAAATATTCAGTTCTTCATCAAACTAAAGTCTACTTGTTTGGCATCCATTTTACATCTGCTTTATTTTTAAGAAAGCTTATTTTACAGTGTGAATAAAGAAAAGCAAAGAATATGATATGAAAAATGGACTTTTTAAACCACCCCACCTAAAATACCTGCATCTCCCCTATCAATCCAGTCTTCCTTTTTGAAGTCCTTATTGCCTAAAATTGAGAGAAGTATGATATATATGGCATTAGGCACCGCAAGATTTCTCATTTGCATTTTCAACTCTATTCATGAATTATCTTTTCATTTCCTTTTCTTTTGCAATAATAAAAAAAAATCCATGAAAGGGACATTTTTTTATACGGAGAAAGAAGATATATTATTTCTGGCTTATCATATGTCACAATATTGCTTTTGGTCACATTATGATGGTTATCAGCAATTGCATTTATTTTTTCATGCTTGCTACAAGGGCTCACTTAAGACTCTGAAGAGCTCTTCTGGGTTAAAAATCATTGGGATTGATTAAACTCATGAGGAGAATTATGATAAGGGTCAGATCATATGGGCATCAGGAAGGTAAAATATTACCATTTAAACTAGAAATGGAAATTTTTCCAATCCTTTACAGAATCATATTTTCAATGACAGGTGAGGTTGTTCAATGTAAGATAATACCTAATATTTACTTGTCTATTTATTCAAAAGAAAATCATCCTGTGAGCCTACTAAGTGAAAAGCCCCATTATATGCAACTTTTTACAAAGGACATATTTGAATAATATCCTTCAGGGTCTTTAAGTAAGAATCACCAGAGGGAAACTATATAGGTTCCATTAAAAGAGCTCAGGACCTGGAATATCCTAGATAAAGCAGTATTTGTCCCCCATCAGGATCATCTGAAAAAGTGCTCAGTTACAGAAACCACCAAATGGAGTTGGAGAGGAAGAAAAGGATCTCTCACTTTCACCCCCAGTCAACCACATTAACAACAACAACAAAAAAAGTGGCTTCCACAGAACAACGTTCTGTATAGCACAGTCACCTCAGGCCAAAACTTCCTCGGAAAGAAACTGTCTCCTCTGTCCCACCTATTACTCTCATTTGAGGTTCTGACCACAAACAAGGTTCTCCAAAATATCAGTAACCAGAAAAATTTAGAGCTAGAGAACACCCTTCCCTTTAAGATACTGCTCAGCCTATTTTTATGTACGATTTAATTCACTCCTTACAAAATCTTGTGAAAAAAGTAGAGTAAGACTAGTTTTCCTCATATTACAGTGAGGACACTGAAGGCCATGAAGGTGAAGGGACAGTTCAGTGTTAGGAACAAGCCACAAATCGCATTCTGATGGGGGGGGAGGGGAATAGCCCACAGGGCTGTACCTTCCTTGATAGGCCTAACAATGTTATCAGCACCTTCCCCCCATCTTAAATGCTTTCATGGTACTTATCACCGTGCTAGTAGTATATTATTTACAGGATTATTTGCTTTATGTCTCTCACTCTTGAACATATGGCTTACAGGGATTGAACCTACTTGGCTCACCTTGTATCCCAGAATCTACCTTGGATGGATGGGTGGACAAGTGGGTGAGCCAATATACCACATATTTTCTTCTGACCATGGCAACTGGCTGTGTCTCTTTTCAGACCGTAGCTCGCTGCCAAAAATGGCCCTCTCAGTGGACTCATCTTGGCACCGGTGGCAGTGGCGAGTCAGAGATGGCCTCCCCCAGTCTCCATCAGAAACCACACCTCTGTTGTCCCAAGACAAAAGGAGGCGAAGCTACAACCTGACACAGCAGCGGGTTGTGTTCCCCAACAACAGCATGTGCCACCAAGATTGGGCAGAGGTCTCCAGGAAATACTCCGGGAACAGAATCTGCACGACCAAGTATACCTTCCTCACCTTCCTGCCTCAGAATCTCTTTGAGCAGTTTCATAGGTATACAACCACTTGGCTAAGTAATATGTGCTTTAACCAAGTATTTGCTAGTATTTCTGAAACAAAGATACTGCCCTCTGGGCCACCTAGCCTTTAATATCCAAATGCATAAACCTTGAAAAGACTTGTCATTCATTTGCTCATTCACTTATTCAATATTAGATCCTACTCGTGTTAGGCCATGCATTAGCTGCTAGAGATACATGAGGGGAAGAAAAGAGAGAGATTGTCCTGAATGTATTTCCTAGTAGGAGAGCTAGACCTTAATTTTAAGAATTACATAAATTGATATAAAATTACAACTTAAATAGATACTTACAATAAGAGGTATAGGGTGATCTTAGAGTGAATAGGAGGGAGATCTGGCCTGGTTAAGAATGTCAGGAAAGATTTCCAGGAGGAAGTGACAATTGAATTGAAGTAACCTGTAAGAAGAGAATGCATTAACTGGGTAAAAACAGAAGTCAGGAAGGGAGCCAGGGGAATGTTCCTGCCAACAGAACTTCATAGTGGGAAGAAGGAGCAAAATGCACTTGGAAAACTTAAAAATGTAAGCAATAATTTCAAGATAATACATGCAAGATCATCTTTTATTTATAAAGCAAAATATATACCAAGATATCATCCTAAATTTTGTAATAACTATTACATGCTATCATTTATCGAGCAGCTACTATGATTGAGAACCCTCTGTTGTGTATGTAACAAATATTATCTTTTGTAATATTTATATGAACCCTTTAAAGTAGATAGTACTACCCCCATTTTATACAAGTTGAAACAAACTCCAAAGGGCCAGACAACTAGTGAACAATTCGAGTTTGAATATATCTGGATTTGGCTTCAAAGCCTTTACCATAATTCCAGGTGACACTGAAAGAGAATGTCATTTTAGTGGGTAAGGGCCAACAGTAGGGAAGAAATAGTGTGGAGAGTATATTTTCCTGTCTATGGTTTTCCCTCACACTTTGCTTGCTTCTTCCAGATGGGCTAACCTCTATTTCCTGTTCCTGGTGATTCTGAATTGGATACCCTCCATGGAAGTTTTCCACAGAGAAATCACCATGTTACCATTGGCCATCGTGCTGTTCATCATCATGGTCAAGGATGGCATGGAGGACTTCAAAAGACATCGTTTTGACAGAGAGATCAACTGCTCCAACATCTGGATATATGAAGGGTAAGAAAAATCATTCTTCTGTTTGCTTTCTTGCAAATAGGTTATGCAAACTCATCAGCATTTTCAAAGGATTGGTCTCTCTTCTCACATTTTATTAAGTTCACTTAATTCAGTAATTCTCAAGTAGGGCAATTTTTCCAGAAGAGAACATTTGACAGTGCCTGGAGACATTTTTGGCTGCCATATTGAGAAGGAAAATACCAATGGCATGTAGTGGATAAAGGCAGAAATATGATGCTAAACATCTTACACCATACAGGACAGCCCTCCACAACAAATAGTGTCAGTAATGTTGAGATTTAGATACCTTAATTTAACATGTATAAACACAATTATTAAATACAAGAATGTTATATTAAGAGTACAGTTGAAAGCTCAAGAATTGATGTCTAGAATTGACCAGATCATCTCAGGAGACCAAGTTTAAGAGCAGCTCTTTGGAAAGTGACAGGCTATGTCTCCCATACAAGAAAATATATACCACTTTTAAAGCATCTGAGGCTTCTTGTTTTTATTTTTTTTTAAAGATTTATTTATTTATTTATTTATTTGACACAGAGAGAGAGAGATCACAAGTAGGCAGAGAGGCAGGCAGAGAGAGGGAGAAGCAGGCTCCCTGCTGAGCAGAGAGCGATGCGCCTGAGTGGCTCAGTGGGCTAAAGCCTCTGCCTTCGGCTCAGGTCATGTCTCAGCATCCTGAGGCTTCTTGTTTTTAAAACTTAACCAGGTAGGTTTTAGGACCCAGAGTTGGCACACCTGCTCCTGGCTGCCTAGGTGGAAAAGGAAGATCCCGTAGGTGACGTCGATATTCCTACAGGCGGAGTCTCCAGAGGTAGAAGGAAGTGGCCTGGCAGGTGCACACCTGTTCTCTGCAAGCTTTTTCCTTGTCATTTCTCACCTAGAGTTTGTAAACCAGCTTTTTATTTTTAATTTTCCTTTTGAAAGAAGAGAGAGAAATTTCCAGCAGAGAAAGCAAGTAAAAGATGTCAGGGACATGACTCACTGGCAGCTCAGCAATGGAACTGATTAGGGAAAAAACACTTTTATGGGGAACTGATGTGCCGTGCTCTGAGAGCTAACGAGACAAATTGAGCAGAGATGAGAAAGGAAGGGAAGAAAAGGTGGAAAAGGAAAGAAGACAAGAGACGAGTGGTAGTCTCCAACCTGCCCTTTGAAGGATGGTCCTACAGAGAGAATCCCAACAGGCATTATTGTGGAAATCAAATTAAGACCAGCAAGTACACTGTGTTGTCCTTCATACCCAAGAACATCTTTGAACAGCTACACCGCTTTGCCAATCTCTATTTTCTGGGCATTGTGGTTCTGAACTTTGTCCCCGTGGTCAATGCTTTCCAGCCTGAGGTGAGCATGATACCTATCTGTATCATTCTGGCGGTCACTGCCATCAAGGATGCTTGGGAAGACCTCCGGAGGTACAAATCTGATAAAGTGATCAATAACCAAGAGTGTATCGTCTATAGCAGGTAAAGCAAAACCCACTGGGGAGGTCTTGTGGGCCCAGCTTCTGTTGCCACTACCACTACTGTTTAGAGAAGAGATGGAATAGGGAGATGGCATTATTTTATTTCGGTGAGGCTGTTTAATTCTCCACAGTCAGAATTATCTAAAACCAAAAACCACATTTAAAAAAAAAAAAAAAGGCTTGAATCCATTGTTTATTTTTTTAAAAGGTTTTATTTATTTATTTATTTATTTATTTATTTATTTATTTATTTATTTATTTATTTGAGATTGAGAGAGAGAGAGAGAGCAGGGGGAGGGAAAGGGAGAAGCAGACTTTGCACTGAGCATGGAGCCCCGGGGAGGGCTAATCGCACAAGCCTGGGATCATGATCTGAGCCATAACCAAGACTCAGACACTTAACAGACTGAGCCACACAGGCACCCCTTGAATCCACTGTTTACTAAAATTAAGAGGTCTTTACCAAGTGGCATTTTCTTTGGTGTTTCACATGTGTTTAACATTTAAGACTTTTACATAAATTCTCATCCACTCTTAGTCTGGTGTTCCTGTGAGCACACTGGAGCATATCTGGAGAACTTTGGAGGGAAGAGGCATCCCTGTTTTTCAGGAGAGCGGTAGAGCGTTGAATTAGATGAACTGGAGACACACACTGCTTGAGTCAAATCACTCATTAACTACATGACGGTAGGCAGGTGACCCAAACTCTCCCAGCCTCGTTTTGCCATCTATAAAACTGAAATTCTTCCTGGGGTGGTCATGAGAATTGCATCATTGAGAGTGCTTAGCACTATGCCTGATGTATAATAAATGCTCAATGCATAAGGCAATTGCTTTATTTTTAGAATGTAAAACTCATGTTAGCTCCATCATCAAGGCTTTCCTTCCGATTTCTCTTTGATGTTGTCCCAACAAAAGCAAAAACGGTGAACCACCTGTCTTGCCACATTATTTAAAGTTATTTTATACCTGCTGTTGTTTTACAAAGGTTCCGTTGAGGGTTGTTAGGGAAAGGACATGCTCCTGGTCAGCCATATCCATATCCTTCTTTAGTGAAAGAGAAAAAGATAAGAGTTGTTGTTAGGTCTTAACTTTATGACTGCACGTGTAGCCAACAAAGAAGCAAGGGAGTCAAGTCTGGGCTTACAGAGCAACTCCCTGCCCTGCTTTCTGGGTCAGCAGTCCAAAGGCACTGATGATTGAGTCACGAGCAGGGGAGGGCTTGACTTTTTGGCAGATAAGGAAAACATCTCTCTCTCTCAAACAGCACCATCCCTCCGACTTTTTCCCTCTGACTTTATCAACCTCAACTCAGCCCAAGTTCTGTAGTCACTGTGGTCACTCTTAAAATGAGAGGGGCTGGCTTCAAGGTATGCACTGAAGCCTTTTTAGCAGCTTCCTTATAAGGAGGGTTTCTCTTCCCCTGGGAAATGGAGAGTGAGATTTGGAGCTGGCTGATGAAAGGGCTTATAAGAGACCATTGAATCCAAGGGACTCATTTGCTCCAGGGCACCTCTATGAAAAGCTCCACGCCCTCTCCCTGCAGCAAATGTGCTTCTGGTCTGTTTGCTTGCAGGGCCACAATTGCATGTCTGAAGAAGTTAAGCTGAATGTGTGTGTGTGTGTGTGTTCAGCTAAATCTAATTGCCTTGATTGTTGTTAGCACACTGAACACCTAGAGATGAGATTTAGTCATTCCTTACCTTTGAATAATAAAATTATAAAAAGAGGGAAAATAATTGTCAGGTGGCCTTTCTTTGAAGAGACTCAACCAATCCACTCAATCACTTTTTGTTTGCAACTTTTCTCCTTTGTTGTTTTTCTCAGAGAAGACTCACGGTGGTGAGCCAGGAAACTGGTTCTTTAGGGAAGAATGAGTGTGGACCTCAATTAGCCTGATCCTGTTCTCCCTCATCTGCCAGAAATCCTCTGCCCTAAGCCTCCTAGAATCATGAGCCTATTCTTGGGGATAATCTCACTGTTGATCAGAACCTAGACTGACCTGTGCCGGGAGCTGGCCTAACCTAGGCCATGCTCTTGTTCTGTCCTCAAAATAGCTTCCAGGAATAGCGAAAAACAGAGGCAATAGCAATCCTAGCAAAGAGACCTTGGACCATAGGCTCACTGGTAATGAGGGACATAAGAGGTTTTATAATAGCAGTATTTCCCAAAATGTATTCAGTGGAATAATAATGACAAAGAGGTAGTCTCTGAAAAAGAAGACATTCATGATCAAAAAAATAATAATAATAATACATTGGCCCTCCTAACCTGTGTTCCATGAGGGAACTAAGAAAAGAGACACCATAAAGAACTCTGTCCATCATTAACTCAGTGTTGTTCCTAACTTACTTAACTTGGAAACTTTTTCTAACATATATTAACATCTCAATTTGGGGAATTTTACCTCCTTCAATATATATAGCAAAATAATTGACTACAGGGCCAGGCAGGTAATTGAATGAATGAAATAGACTAGATACAAAAAGGAAAGCAATATTATCTGTGTACTAACAAATGGGAACTGATCCTTGACATCAGTGCTAGGATGAGCTAGGGAATGGTGAGCACTCTGGCAAACAGGGGGACCCATGTTCTCATATCAGGAGGCAGAATTTGCCACCATATGGAAATATAGACCTAGTGTTGCCAGATTGTCTGAATTTTAATAAAGGAGCCTAGAAGTTAATATTTTTATTTTAAATAACCTAATATTTAAATGAAATAATCTGATATAATTTTTTCAAATACTTCATGCCTATTTTGTTTGGCCTAAAGTTCTTATTTTGCCTGTGGGCCCTTAATTTGCAAACTTTGCTTTAGTATCTGGTGCTAGGAATCTGGAGTCTCTGCAAAAGAATAATTAGATTTTTTCTTTTGAGGTTCATCTTCAGTGAGAGAACTTCTTAACCTCTTTGGGCAGGGATGTGATTTTGAAGTGAGAATGCGGGCCCGGTATTCAATAGGTCTAAACTTCAGGCCCACATCTGCAACTGACTACTAATAATAACTTAGAAAAGTCATTTAATTCTCTGGATCTCAGTGTCCACCTTTGTAAGACTTGGGAGTCAGACTAGATCTTGTCCTGTGAAATGGGCTCTGAAAGAAGAGAATCTGCAACCAAATAAATTTGAGAAATAGAACATACTTGATGTTTCTCTTGAACCTAACAATACACAGCAATATAATAAAGGTCCTAGGAGGACACTCCATAAGTAACCTGTCCAATTTTGTTTAACTCAATTGGGTCTGTTGAAATATTCTCTACTGTAAGCAGCAGATACCAACACAAATTTAAACAACAAACAGACTTATAGGTTTAAGTCACTACGAATGTTCTGAGGTGTTCAGGTGATCATTATAGTTCAGTCTGCATTCTAGAACTAGCACTTAGCTGTCCTTTTCATTCAATGTCCTCTGCATTATCTTTACCCCAGGCAGACTTCGCTCATGGCAGTGAAATGGCTGCAGCAGCTCCAGCCTTCATGTCTACATGTGGTAACTCATAAAGGGAAAAAGAAAGGCACTTCTGGGAGCATTCTTGCAAGGGCAAGGAAGCTTACTTTCCTGAACCTCCTCACACTTCAGTGACCCCACTGGATCATGTGCCCATCCCTGAACCAGTCCTTATGAGCAGGAGATGGGGTTATATGAACTAAATTTAACTCACCCACAGTTCAGTATGAAGACCATTTCCCTGAAAGTATATGTGCTACCCAGAGAAGATGTAAAACCCAAATGAAAAATAAATAAATAATAAATAAATAAGATAGTTTTTAAGAGAAGTGGGAACAGATATTGAAGAGGCCTCCTCTATGGACTCATTACCATCATCTTAAAATATTTTTGAGCCTAAACTGTTTGTAAATTGTTTGGACATATTAACAGGAGCATATACTCTTGGGGACATTCTGTACTTTAGACCAGTAAGGTTCTTCCAACTCTGAAGTGGATTGATTCTGTAAAAGACCCCAGAACAGAAAGCTAGAAAATTCTAAGTAAGTGTTAGTTATTACCTTAATTGATGGATGCTGAAGGATATTTCCTTTTGCCAAATCTTGATGACACATGATAGGGTGTCAGGCAAAGAATACAAGAGAACAATTTGTTTTTTAAGAACACTGTAAAAGCTTATTTTTCAGGCACTAGTTCTATCTATTTTGTCTCAGAGTCACACCTATGGGAAATGATGCCTGTGTGTGTGTGTGTGTGTGTGTGTATACACATATAACCAAGTGTAGTTGAATACGAGGGCCCTTAGAATTTTGCTCGACCCAATCCTAAGCATCATGCAGCCCAGACTTGTTTATACTGTGACAGACTCCTTTTGCAAACAGCAGAAGCCTTGTTAACAGAATTACAATCCTGTTAGAGCATTCTCTTTTAATATAGCAACTGTGCTTGTGGTCTAAAGGTGACCCATTAATCAGATTTATGGAACGGCTTCAAAAAGAGATTAGCTTCAGAATTGTATTAGCTTACTTTCTCCCAGGGCTCAGTTTAATGAATCTAGGAACCATACCCAGCAAGAGATTTCTATCCTTCCATTCAGCTTAGTAAATTTTTATTTGTATTCAGAAAAGATGCAGTAAGGAAGCAGGGGTGTGAACCGAGGAGATCTATGATGGGGTTCGTCCCCATATTATATGAAACTAAGGCCCTCCCGTGTCTCAGCAGTAGCTGATCACTCGGGATCTAGTGTGTGTACACCACCTGGTAGGCCCTGAGTAGACCCCGGGGGCTCTCAGTCCAGTGATCACAAGGAACTTGTAAACAGCTCCATTGTCCCATTCCAACGCACAAAGGGCACAGTCATTAGGGGGATGAGGTGATGCATCTGCCTGCAGAAAACATCAAGGTTGAGGGAAGCCTTCCCTGAAAAGGTGACACTTCAGGAGGCATCAGAGGATGAGCAGCATTTAAACGGGCAGAGGGAACACATCTTAGCTCATAGCCTGTTCATGTATCCACATGAGGGTTGTATATGTGGCTTATGCATCAAGAAATGTCAGATATTTAGAAGAATGACTCGGATTAGAAATTTTAAAATTCTGGCTCTTTTACCAGTACTTTCTGGGAAGTCAGGTGGCTACTGTAACAGATGCTCTGGGAGAGTGGCCAGTCTCGCGACAGCATGGCACTGAGGGCCTGATTTCCCAGCAGTGGCCAGCTCTACTGGGAAGAAAGAAGCCTGACCTGCAACTTGTTTTTATTTGTATGTCAGTCACCTTTCGTGCCAGAGCCCCCTCTGAAAGGCCTGAGAATGCAGAAACCAGAAGTCCTGGTCCTGGGTCTGCCACTAATTAACTGTATGACGTCAGTGAAGCCATTTAAGCAGTTGGGGTCCCATTTGTCTCATCTTTAAAGAGTGATCATAATCTTTATGGCATCTTTTGTGGAAAGACACACAGTTGACATACAAGAGGGCTTGAAAATAACAGAGCGATAAAAACCAACTATATAATGCGTGCCAAAAGAGGGTGAAAAATGAGTCTCAACAGTAGCATTTAAAATGTGACCTCTTACTGGATGCTTGGCATCAAGGACTTTAGCATCAGACCTAGGATTGTCCCAGAACTGCCACTTACTAAAGCTGTGACTATATGTAGTGATTTAATCACTTGAGACTTCATTTCAACCCCTGTAAAGTGGAAACAATACTAGCACCTAATTCTTAGGGTCCTGTGGATGGAATGAGATGATCTATATAAATTGTTTAACTCCTTGTTTGCACCATAAATCATACTAAGTTTTTTTTTTCTTACTTTCCAGTGACTCCAACTCTAATTTTTTTCAGTGCCAAGCCCACCTGTGTCTTTAACTTTCATGCTAAAGTTAAAGGGAGGAATCACTTATTTTAGTAGTGAAAAACAAGGCTCTGCTCCCTTATTTCTATTCAATATGGCAGAATTTGAAACCTGAAATCAAAAAACCCTTCTGAAACTTAGCCCTCTTTCCCCCTCCTCCCTTTTCACAGAGTACCTGAACACACCCACTCCAACATTTATATCCAAAGGATCCAGATGGCCTCAATTAGCCCACAACCGAGGGCATTTTGTGCAACCTAACTTCTAACATAGAGCATGCCTTAGAATATCGTGCTTGTGTGGCTATTAACAAGGCAGCTGTTTGGGCCTCATTTCACTATTATTTCCTCTAAATAATGGCTCTTTGGGAAACCCAAAGGAGATGAGATGATTGGTAAGTCAGAATTCGGGCTTTGCCAGGGTTATTCTAATATCGAGATACATAAACACACCTTTACGCTAAAACTATCTCCCTGGGTTGCTGTGGGTACTAAATGACAGAATGTATGTAAAATGTTTAGCCACTGCCTGACATTCAGGAGCATTCAGAAAATGTTAGCTATAATCTTGATAGCCAGGAGTTACCATGAGCCTGACCCAAGAGAATTAAGGAAGAAATGCCATTGGCTGGCATTTGAAACCACATGAGAGACCACAAACTCTTTAGCTAAAGAACTTGAACTCCAAGCTCTTGAACATAACAAAATGGGCCTGAGGGAAGAATCTGAAAAATGCAGACAACAAACAAACATCTAGCGTCGGCTGAAGCATGACCCTGAAAAGCAGCCCTGGCTGGAGTTTATGGATCAGCAGCCCACCGCGTTCATCCCACACATCTTTGCTCTGCAGACGTGGCTCTGCTCTGAAGCGTCAATTTTCCAAGTGCTCACCCTATCCCCACTGCCTCCCCTCGGCTCACAAAAGGCCATAAAGGATTTGGGCCTTGTCATTTCAGCATGGAATGCATTAGGTCTTCTCCAAAACTCAATGGATGCAAGAATCCAATTGTCCCTGAAGCTCCGCCCTCACGTCAATAGGCATGATTTATATTTTGGCAGGGAGGAATTTATAGCCTCCATTACGGAGCGCATGATTCTAAAAGGTAAGGTTCCTATTTTCAACCTGGCTCTGGTTGCTTAGGTCACCGGTATCTGAGGCTTCATCAGCTTCATACCTCACTCCCAAACAGAACCCAGAGACCGCATCAAGCCATTGAGCTTCCACGGCTGTCACTTATCACTTTATGCAGGTTAGATAACCTGTTTGGGCCTGCTTTCCCATCTGTGAAATGGAGATAATGGTAATCATAAAAGTTGTTTCATTATTGGGTAATATAATGTAGCTAAATAGTAATGTAGCTTAAGTGCTGGGCCAAAGATAGATACGCATGTCGTGTTGTGTTTTATATTATCAGAAGTCTCCCCTGGCGAGTCCATAAAAAGAGAGACAGTTTACATATTAAAATGGCTAAAGTTTAGCAAAAGCTTCCCTTCTGCTGCCTCATGTTTAAGACAAATCTACACAGAATCAATTACTAAATACCTACCAAACACTTCCCCATATGCTAGACATCCCTACCAGATGCTATGTAGGAACAGAAACCAAAGGCTCAGGGGTCATCCTACCTCTCCGCAAGCTTATTACATTGTGAAAGTAAAAGATACATCAAACACTTAGGAAATAGGACCACAATATGTCAGGAAATGGGGCAAAGAGAGGTGCACCACTGACACTCAGTGCCCAGACATGACAGTGAAAGGTAGCATTTAGATCTGCAGAGGCTTGAGGAAGGGCGTTTGGGGTGACATCTCATGCCTTCAGTACTCCCAGGCTGCTTCTCCATAATCTGTGACTGTGACCTTGGTGGATTGCCCCAGTGAGTCTCTTGTCCCCTAAGAATGGTTTTTCGGTGGTCATCACTGCTTTGTGCCATTCCGTGCTCATTTCGGCTTTTTGTGTGTGACAGTCACGTGCACAAAGAGGTCAAAGAGTGGACTCTCTCTTGGAGCTTCGATACATAGTTGGGACTCTCAGTATAAAAAAGGACTTTAGTAACAGGTGTGACTGGTTGTGTTAGGCTCATTGGCCTCTGGGTGAGGTCACATTAATATATATACCCCAGTGACCCCAAACTGTTGATTTGGGACATATTCTCCCACCCTAATTTCAAGCCTCCCCAGACATGCCTAAGCATCCTCAGATATGGGGAGCATCACTATGTCCCCCAATATTTCCAGTCAAGCCAGAAATCAAGGTACCCTGCCACTCCTCTGGCCTCCCACTTTCCCCTTCTGGTACTTTTCTTAGTCCTGTAAGCTTGAAGCCCTCTCACTGTGGCCTGTAGCTGACAGGTGAATGGAGAGGCCGAAGGAATAGCCAGGCAGGGGGCACTCATGACAGGGGTGAGTCATGAGACATAAAAACTCATGTCTTTAACAGAACTGCTTTAGCTTCTGTTCTATTTCCTGGAGCCTGGTCAGGGACAGAGGCCACACAACCTGTTACCCCTTTTCAAATCTTCTATACCCTCTTGCCACTTTCCTCCCCCAGGAAAAGAAAAAAAAAGAAAAAACACCTCATTCATATGAGATCATAAAAATAGACAATTACACTGTCTCTACTCTACCATCTCCACAGCAGTGACCCTGTTTGCTCCAAGCTCATAATAACTACAATGATAATAATAGCAGCAGTAAATGCTATTTGCTGTGCACTCATTAACCACTTCTCATATATTATTTTAGTTAGCTCTCACTATAACCTATAGAATATATTTTAGTTGTCCTATTTGATAGATGGATAAATTGAGGGTCAGACAATTAAGCAGGGGATTCAGGGCAACACCACATAAAAGAGATAGTTCCAGGTTTCAAATCAGGCTCACCTGACTCCAAAACTTTAACCACTCTCTGGTGCTGCCTCTACCTCGACACACCACTGGCAAAACAATTGGGCACTACAAGTATTCCTGAGGCAGCCACAGGGCCCTGGGTTCTCTTCCTTAGCACCATGGAAAGGATAGAGGTTCCGATGCAAACTTTGTTACTGTGTACCTTGGCCAGGTCACTCCCAGCCTCAGTTTCCTTACCTGAATAATAGGAGTAGAATTGGAAATCCATCAAGTCCCTTCAGTCCTGATTTGTTGTTCTTGTTTTTAATTAAGATTTTATTTTTTATTAGAGCAGTCTTAGGTTGGTTCACCTAAGCAAAATTAAGGGAAAGGTACAGAGATTTCCCATATACCCTGGCCCCCACTCAGGCATAGCCTTCCTCCTTATCAACATCCCCCATCAGAATGCTACATTTGTCACAATACATCATAATCACCCAAAGTCCGTGGTTTACAATATAGCTCACTCTTGGTGTTATATATTGTGCATTTAGACAAATGTATAGTGACACATATCCCTTACTATTGTGTCCTACAGAATAGTTTCACTGCCTTAAAAATCCTCTGTGCTCTGCCTTTACATCCTTCTCCACCCGACCCCGTTCCAACCCCGGTAACCCCTGATCTTTTTATGTCTCCATAGTTTTACCTTTTCAGAATGTCACATAGTTGGTATCAAACAATATGGAGCCTTTTCATATTGGTTTCTTTCACTTAGTAATGTGCATTCAAGGTTCCTCTCTTTTTTGTGACTTGATACCTCGTTTCTTCTTAGTGCTGATTAATACTGTCATTGTTTGGATATACCACAGTTTGTCCATCCACCTACTGAAGGTCATCTCGCTTGCTCCCAAATTTGGAAGTTATGAATAAAGCTGCTATAAATATCCATGTGCAGGTTTTTGTATGGACGTGAGTTTTTAACTCCTTTGGATAAATATCAAGGAACATCAATGATGGATCATATGGTAAAAGTATGTTTAGTTGTGTAAGAAACTGTTGGACTTTCTTCCAAAGGGGGCTGTGCCATTTCACATTCCCACCAGCAATGAAGAGGGTTCCTTGTGGCTTCACATCCTTGCCAGCATTCAGTGCTGTCAGAGTTCCGGATTTGGGCTATTGTAATAAGTGTGTAGTGGTTTCTCCTTGTTTTGATTTGCATTTCTCTAATGACATATGATCCAAAACATCTTTTCATATACTTATTTGCCAACTGTATATCTTCTTTGGTGAGGTGTCTGTTCAGCTCTTTTGCCCATTTTTTAATTGGGTTGTTTTACTTTCTTATTGTTGAGTTTTAAGTTATTTGTATATTTTGGATTTTCTCCTAGTCTGTGGTTGCGTTTTCATTCTCTTGACATTTCCTTTGGTAGAGCAGAGGTTTTTAATTTTAATGAAGTCCAGCTTATCATTTATTTCTTTCATGGATAGTACCTTTGGTGTTGTATCTAAAAAGTCCTCACTGTACACAAGGTCCCTGGATTTTCTCCTATGTTAACTTCTAAAAGTCTGAGAGTTTCGTGTTTTGCATTTAGATCTATGATCCATTTTGAGTTAATTTGGGGGGAAGAGTATAAGGTGTGTAAAAGGTGGGTCTAAACTCATTTGTTTGTGGACTTCCAGTTCTAGCACCATTTGTTGAAAAGACTATGTTTGCTCCATTGTATTGTCTTTGGTCCTTTGTCAAAGATCAGTTGATTATATATATTATATGTATAATATATATATATATATATATTTCTGAGTTCTCTCTTCTCTACCATTAACCTGTTTATTTGTTCTTTCACCAGTACCACACTGCCTTGAGTACTGCAGCCTGAAGTCCTGAAGTCAGATAGGAATAGTCCTCCAATTTTGTTCTCCTTTAATATTGTGTTGGCTGTTCTGGATCTTTTGCCTCTTTATATCAACTTTAGACTCAGTGTGTCAGCATCTGCAAAGGAACTTGCTGGACAGCACTGATATTAAAGATATACTTTTCTGGGAGTTTGTGCCAGTAGCCAGAGCCCTAAGTTTTCAATCAGCTATATTGACTTCCTCTTTTCTGAACTTGGGGAAAAGGATTCAATTTTTAGAGTTTCCTATGTTTGTATATTGTGTAGCTGGGCAATCATGGGCATAAAATGGGTGTCCCAATGGCATGAAGTAGAGAGTGCTGGGGCTGGCAGAGCAGGGAGTTAGCTCACTGTGATATTAATAATCATTGTTGTCATCGTCGTCATCATCATCATCATCATCATCAAAGAAGCTTGTATTTACTGAGTACTTACCAAGAGCAAAGCCCTGAGCTCAGTCCTTTTCATGGGTCATGTCACCAATCCTTTCACCAAGCCTCTGAGGCAAGCGCACATATTACTGTCAACTGAAAAAACAAAGGCTCCACAAGGTTAAATAACTTGCCCAGGGTCACATGGGTAATAAGCTGTGAATCTGAAGTTCAAACCCACTCTTAGCCCCTACACTACACTCATTCCTCCTGGCATTCCTCTTTCACCCTGGGGTAGTAATGTTGACTATTCTGTGTCTGGCATTCAAGCTTCTGGAAGGGTAGCTGAGGTTAGCTCATCATCCTGTTTTGAATAGATAGTCCCACAGACAACTAAACCTCCTGATCAATTCTACTGTAGTTCCTTGAAACTCTCTTTGTAAAACCCACACACTTGATAAATGGAGCCTTAAGCCTCCTCTCCTCCTGTTTCCCTCCTTTCACCTGCTTCCCCATGGCATCCAGTTGGTTACAAACCTCTCTTGCTGTTTATTTCCCTCTTAATAAGCCCCATCTCCTCTCGGAAAGCCATTTAGCACGGCACCACTTAATTTCTCCTCGAAGCAGAATCTGCCAGATGGAGTCTTCATCCCAAGCCACTTTGATTTGTCTTATTTTTAAACAGCAGTGAACATCCCATGAAACTAAAATAGCAGTTGGTTCCCAGGTGTGACTCACTGAGCAGCGAGGTGATCAAGAGCATATGGACTCATCCACCTGAGGCAGCTGTTCTAAATGACTTCCTCAGGTGGCACCCAGCCAGCTGCTGGCCACATCTGGGTGTCACTCAATGCAGGGGCATGCTGCTTTTCCACATCAGCTGGGTTCAGCCACTCATCACTTCCTCTTGCTGAACCCCCTTTGGCTGTGCATTCTTGCCATTTCCACAGACATACTCACCCTCCTGGCTGTTGGGGAGACAAAATGGACCCAGAGAACCGAGAGACCGGCACAAAATGGGCAAGTGAAAGAATGAAATGTCTCATTTTTTTTACCTTGATTTATTTATCTCCAAAATACCTCATTTTTTATCTCCAAAAATTCCTTTCAAATTTGACTCTAATTCTAGAACATAACTATATTTGGGTTAATATAAATATAATTCATCAAATTATGTACCAGCTAAATTACTAAACCATATTCCTACACACACACACCATGTTTTTTAAAACTAACATCCCAAAATCATGTTGATTCTGCAGCTTCATTATCCCAGACACACATAATAAGTTGTGTGCCTCAAGGTATATGTGCCTCTGTTTCAGGTGTACACTCACAAAGATGGGCAGTCTCTTTCATGAGGGAGGATGTGCTTACAACAGGGACTAAAAATGTTTCTTTACTGCCACACATCATCCTAAGAAAGAGAGGATTAACCTAAAGGAAAGACAGAAGTGATTGTTACTAGTAAGGCAGTGACTTCCCTGGGATCTAAGGGATAATAGAAATCAGAGACTGGTCTGACTTACAGCATCTTGGGTGGCTCCCTGACCTCATTATACCTACCGTCCCAATGGGAATTGACAACACTCAAGCCCAGCTCACAGAAGTGACTGCTTATAAAAATGCATATACCTGGGGCTCCTGGGTGGCTCAGTCATTAAGTGTCTGCCTTCAGCTCAGGTCATGATCCCAGTGTCCTGGGATCGCCCCGCATCAGGCTCCCTGCTCAGCAGGAAGCCTGCTTCTCCAGCCACCGTTCCCTCTGCTTGTGTTTCCTCTCTCGCTGTGTTTTTCTCTGTCAGATAAATAAAATCTTTTTTAAAAAATGCATATACCGGGGCGCCTGGGTGGCTCAGTCGTTAAGCGGCTGCCTTCGGCCCAGGTCAGATCCCAGGGACCTGGGATCGAGCCCCGCATCGGGCTCTCTGCTCTGCAGGAAGCCTGCTTCTCCCGCTACCATTCCCTCTGCTTGTGTTCCCTCTCTGGCTGTGTTTCTCTCTGTCAAATAAATAAAATCTTTAAAAAAAAAAAAAAATGCATATACCATAAGCTCATCTCCATAACTCTCCATCTTCCATCACCTTAATAACCCAGATCCCATAATAAGCAGTGGAGTCCTTTATTAGAAGGAGGAAGAATGAGGGTTGCCTGGTGGCTCAGTTGGTTAAGCATCTACCTTCGGCTCAGGTCATGATCCCAAGGTCCTAGGACTGAGCCCTGCATCAGACTCCCTGTTCAGTGGAGAGCCTTCTTCTCCCTCTCTCTTTGCTGCTCCCCCTGCTTGTGATCTCTCTCTCTCTCTCTCTCTCTCCCTCTCTCTCTCTCTGTCACATAAATAAATAAAACCTTTTTATTTAAAAAAAAAAAAAGGAGACTAAGAATCAGTGTTCATGGATGAAGGTATGCTGTCCTTGTCTCTGATATGCCTTTGTATGCAGCAATCCCAACTAGCATTTGCAAATCTTCTGAATCAGTGTACTCTGGAAGTTTTGGCAATGAGGATATTGCTCAGAGTCAAAGACATTTTCACTAAACTCAATTTCAAATACCAGGCCAAATGCTGAGATTATAGGAATCAACTGATACCCACCATCCCCAAAGGCATTATCTGATAGGACACAGAAGTCAAAGCTGGGAGGTGGGGAAGAATGTAGACAAGTTGAGTGACAATCCTTTATTCCTTGGAGCAGTTTTGCTGTAATATTTAGGATTTTTTTGTTTTAAGTACCCTCTCAAAAAGAACAACAACAGCAACAAAAGCAATGGAGAAAGCTAGTCTTTCTTTGACTCTATGAGATTCCTTCTCCCATGGAGAGTATGAGCCATCCCAGTTCCTTGAAGTAGCCTTATACTCAAACATTTAACAGGTGTTTTCAGGGCTACTCTGAAGAAAAAAACAAATCCTTCCCTGAATTAGCAGAAAGTCCATGAATTATTTGACAATAATATTCACATTCCTGATGGAGGAGTAGCCACCCCAAATATATCAAGAAACAAACAGATAAGTATATTTCCAAAATGTCACTGAGAAAAAAATATGAGGGGTACTGTTCCTATTCTTTATAGGAAAAATAAGTGATAAAGTAAGCTGATGGAATCAAAAACTGTTTAGAAACCTGTTAAATGTCTTTCCATGGAAAGAAGCACTATTACTAAAATGCTAATACTAAAGTGCCAATAGAGGCATTGCTCCCCAAATCCTTAGAAGTGGTCGTTTTAGTCATTTGGATGATATTACCCATGGACTGAGTATACCAGTGGCTGCTTTCCTGTGCTTTCTGGAGCCATGGGAACTTCCATAGAATTCTGTAGGTCTTTAGCATGGCAAGATGCTCCCCAGTACTAATGTCCCTGATTATCTTATAGACTGAGATCAGACCTTTCCTTGATTGGCCTTCCAGATGAAACACACTCATTTCAGGGGATTAGGGGAGTCCTCTGCATCTCTTTTATGACAAAAGCAATGGTGTCTCAGGAGGGCTTCTTTAGGGCTCTCCAGAGGGCACCAAAGAAGGAAAGAAGATCTCAAACCCTTATCCATCTTAGGAACTTTTATGAAGTTAAAAAAGAAAAACAAAATTCCAGTCACGTCTCTTTCTCTGTAAAAGAGTACTTGTCATGGCCAGGGCACCCAGACTCCAACAGAAGCGTTAACATGCCAGAGAAACTCAGCACTAGTGGGGAAAAACAGCAAAGGAGAGCCTGCCTCCCTAGGCCTGACTGGGCTCAGAGGCATCCAGCTGCAAACCAGCTGGGCAGGGTTGAGGAGAACATGTGTGGAATATTGGTTTGGTTCCAAATCCCATGTTTAAAGAGGAACATTTCCAAATACAGGCCTAGACAAAACAGCCCACGCCTTCAGGACAGGTCTTCAAACTGTCATACAAGAGTAATGAAGGGTGCTTGGAAAGTTAAATTTGACTTGGCAAGTCCAAAAGGCTTCCAGAAATACCTGATAAATGCCTTAAAATATTTACAAAATGTTGGAAGATGGAATAGATTGCACAGGAGAGCAGAACTAGTTCAATATTTGGCTAAGAAAGAGGACTTTCTAAGACGAGAGCTCCTTGAAATGGAATGTCTTGACTTGGGTAGTAGGAAGTCCTTTTGCTGGTGGCGCAAAGCTGAGGCTGCCATAGCACCAAAGACCTGAGGAGAGAGAGAAATATTTTTGAGAAGGTAGGATCTCCAAGTATTGAAAACTATTGGGTTGGGTGTCAAGTTGGATCTGGGCTTAGGTTTCAGATGTTTTATAAGATCTTGGGAAATTTTTCTTGGACCCTCAATTTCCTCATTTGTGAGCTGGGTCTAATAATATTCATTCTAGTGAGCTATTATGCAAATAAATAAAGTATTAACTATTACTAATACTTGGCACAGTAGATATGCTACATTTGTGATTATTGCTGCCACTCTTATATCTGAGCTTGATAACTGGGTGGGAAGAGAAAGTTCATAATTTCCTGGAATTTTTTTTAACCCTCTGATTCTATGATCACCATGGGTCCCATCCTATCAAACTTTCTGATTCCCTGTCTGCCCAGGGTTTTCCATTTCAGCATCATCCCAGAGCTTCCTATACAGTGGTTCATGTCCTCACATTGCTACTGCCACTTTCCTCTCCTAATCAGAAACAATCTTTCCTAAACAATCTTTCCTTGCAACCCTGCTTTCTACAGTGATAACTGGCTATTCTGGAAAATGATGTATATTAAGAGTACTATAGTAGCATGACTATGTAATCACTTTCTCCTTTAATTTTTTTTTTCTTCTGCTAAGAAGCAAGGCTGAGAATAGTACCTTGTCTACAGCCAACAGTCAATCAAAACTCTAAAGGATCATGAGGACAGATCTTCTCCTAATGGGATTCTATAAACCATGCTTAGCTTTTCTACAGAACTATGATGGTGGTCATTTGGGGCAAGGTAGAATGCCAATTTTGTGACAGGCTGCTTGGGGGATATTTAGGCACAGGTCTGACCTTCCTCCATTCACTTAATAATTTTCTAGAGAATCCTAAAACTCACTGTTGTTCTCCCACCCAAGAAAAGAGCAGAGGTACGTGCAGAAATGCTGGAAGGATGTGCGTGTGGGAGACTTCATCCAAATGAAATGCAACGAGATCATCCCGGCAGACATACTGCTCCTCTTCTCCTCAGACCCCAGTGGGATCTGCCACCTGGAAACGGCCAACCTGGATGGAGAGACAAACCTCAAACAAAGGCGTGTTGTGAAGGGCTTCTCACAGCAGGTAAGGCTCTTTCTAACATCTTCATAGATGAGGTCAAAGGAAAGAAGCAAGCCAATTCTACTGGGAAATTGAACTTAATGTGATAGCTAGAGGAGAGAGTAGGGGATGCCTCCTTTTCCCAAGTACTTAGGTATACTTAGGTAAACTTAATTAGCAAGCCTCTTGATGGGTATTATCCCCTTATCACAGATGGGGGAATAGTCTTAGGAAAGTTGAATAACTTGCTGAAAGCCTCAGAATTCCTAAGTGGGGGCTCACCCTATTAAGGAAACTCTGGTGTCTGTTCTAAATACAGTCTAATATCTGTTCAGTTACCCTTGGAATTAACTCACTTTTCCATGCTTATGCAGTCCCTGCCCATCCTGCCCAGCTCCACTCCCTCAACCTCTGCCTCTCTGAATCTTCTCCAGTACTACTTCAACTCCAGCATAAGCTACAGGAAGGTATTGCTAACTATTTTTCCACTTGTGTACATCTTAGCTTCTCTCCCTGAGAAACAAGGAATGATCACTTTTAGTTAAGGCCCACACTTACAAGTATGGTACCATAGACATCATAGGGAAGTCATTACCGTTTGATGGCTAAGAGCCCAGGCTCCGGAGGCTGACAGAACTGAACTCAAAGTCCAACCCGACCATTTATTAGTATTCTCACCTCAAGCAAGTTACTGCTTTCTCACATCTTTATTCCTGCATCTGGGAAATGAGTACAAAAATAGTCCTTCTCCTTTAGGGTGACTCTGAAGACTAAAGGACACATATAGGAATTATTTAGCATGAAGGTAGACACATAGTAAGAAACCAGTAAATAGCTGGCAGTAAATGTCAGTGGTGTTCAGAGGCAATATGTGCTGATAAACTGAAACTGAATGTTTCCAATTTTCAACTAAAATTCCACTTGAAAGGGTTGATTTTTAATCTAGAACTTTCTTCTGTTCATGGAAAAGAATAAAATTCTATCAGTTTCTTCACTCTTTCCAAACTGTGGAAAGAGCCAAGATGCCCTTCAATAGACTAATGGATAAAGAAGATATGATCCATATACACAATGAAATATTATGCCTCCATCAGAAAGGATGAATACCCACCTTTTGTATCAACATGGACAGGACTGGAAGAGATTATGCTGAACGAAATAAGTCAAGCAGAGAGAGTCAATTATCATATGCCTTTGGTGGGACAGAAGTTAGATGAGTCAGGAATTTAGGGGAAAGAAGGCAAGTGCTTCATTCCTCAGAGTTTCTCGTGAGCTAGAGTTCAGTTATCTAGATTGAAACTTCTTGAGAGAAGACAACTTGTCATACCTCATTTTGCCTCTCTCCCAAGCACCAGATGAGCAGTTCTCGTAAAATCTCTTTGATATGATAGATTCAATCCTCAGAAGCCTGTTCTCTCATCTCTACGTAGTTCTCCCCTAGTTCTGCTGGGAGATTCAGAGGAGATAAAGAAAGTTAAGGAACAGGAGAGCCTGGCTGGCTCAATGGGTTAACGCCCCTGCCTTTGGCTCAGGTCATGATCTCAGGGTCCTGGGATCGAGGAGAGAGTAGAAGCCCGCATCGGGCTCTCTGCTTGGCGGGGAGTCTGCTTCCCCCTCTCTCTCTGCCTACTTGTGATCTCTCTCTCTCTCTCTCTCTCTCTCTCTCTCTCTGTCAAATAAATAAATAAAATCCTTTAAAAAAAAAAAAAAAAGAAGAAGAAGAAGAAGAAGAAAAAGTAAGGAACAAAATATAGGGTTTGCTGCATAGTAGGCCCATAATAAATGGTCTGTTACTGCTACCTCAGCTGTATTTACTACCCTGGGCATACAAACCACCATAACCACTTTGCTCCCATCTGCTTTTTCTTGCTGTTTTGCAGGTTCAGTCTCTCCATTGGTCTCCAGGCTCCACCTGAGTCAGTCATTGCACTGGTGTGTGGTGTCTGAGTTTTCTCTCCTTTGCTTGTGCTCACCACATTCACCAAATCACCCTAAAGTTTACCAAAAAAGCAGGGCAGGATGGGGGGAAAGTTCACAAAGCCATTCTAGATGCACAGCAATCTATTTCTTGGCTCAGGGCCCTGTGGCCTATCCTCTAGATAAGAGGCTTTTAAGTTTCTTTAATCATAATTCACAAGGAATACATACTATTCACACACGCGTGCACATAAAACGTGGATGTGTGTGTGTGAGATGTAGAATTGTCACCTCAGCCATACTACATGCAAAGCAGCCTGAGACTTTCTAGTCGATTTTTTTTTTTTTTACAAAGCTCTGGAAGCATTGAAACTTGCATTTGCTTACAATGCTTACAAACCTGGCCGTTGGCAGCCCCTCCCCAACATCCCGACACTGTTCGGAGTGTGTCGAACTCTTTACTCTCTCTCCAGCGGCTGAGCAGAGTGCAGTGTTGAGTTTCAACCAGTCACTTCTCTTTTTGTCTTTAGCAACAGCTCCCAAGCTGTTTCTGGTATGTTAATTAGTCAGATTGGGATTTGACTGGCAAGAAGAGCAAGATGAAAGGGTCGTTTACACTCCAGTACAGTAGACCAGCCAATTTAATGACGTCTCTCAAACTCTAACCCTGAACTCTCACAGGGTACTTGGCATACTGACTTACCAAAAAATGAAAATAAAAAAATGTTCATTTGTGAAGGGAAGGAGATTTATTTGAGCTTCAGGGTTTTTAGTGCTCTCTATTTTGTTCCTTTATTCTCCCCCTTATTTTGCTTAGGTGTATTTTTCCATTTCTATAATAACAGCTATAATAGTAATGATGTACTTTTATTAAGTCCTTACTGAGGGCTTTCCATGATTATCTCATTTGTCCTTACAAATCTCCAATAAGATAAGGCTATTATTGTCCCCATTATACACATTAGGAAAAGAAGCATAGAGAGGTTAAGTAACTTGTCCAAGGTCACTGAGCCAGAAAGTGTTGGAACCAGGATTCAAAGTCAAGTTTCTCGAAAGTCTTAGCTCCTAAGGTTCATAGTAGCTCCTCTCCCTGGCCCTTTGCTACCCAGAGATGCTTACTTGAATGCACATATTTATCATTTTCAATATTATTTCCACCTATAAATAGAATGCAGCAGAAAGAATAAAAGTAGGTTTAGCCAGGGGCACCTCGGTGGCTAAGTCAGTTAAGCCTCTGCCTGCAGCTCAGGTCATGAACGCAGGGCCCTGGGATGGAGCCCCACATGGGGCTCCCTGCTCAGCAGGGAGTCTGTTCCTTCCTCTCTCCACTCATGCTCTCTCTCTGTCTCTCTCAAATAAATAAATAAATAAAATCTTTTAAATAAATAAGTAATTAAAATTTAAAAGATTAAAAAGAAGCCTTAGCCAGCTCCCCAAGAATGAGGAATTTGGGCTGCTATTTACTATGTTGCTTCTCCCTTATGTCAGCGCAAAAATGTCTCTGAATATAGGTAGAATTCTCTTCTAACTCATTACTAGAACGTGTCTCAAATGTGTTGGACAGACATTGGTGAGAGTTGCAGGAAAAATATATGTTGTAAAATCAAAAAGCAGAAGACAATAGGTTACAAATTTTCAAATACTTCACATAGTACTGCCCGACATCTCAGGTCATTTAAGAAAGCTCAAGGGGGAAAGAGGACAGGACTAGTAGGTAGCATCTCTAAACATTTCACCACAGAGAACTTACATTCCACAGAACATATTCCAGGACTTCTGCAGGAGACGTAAGATCACAATTTAGGGATTTGCTCCAAATGTCTTCTAGGTGTTCGAGATGTACCATCATCACCACAGGGAGAAACTTTTAAAAATAGACATGCATTCATTCTTTCCCATTATCACTAAATTATAGCTCACTGGAACTGAGTAGGGGGCAGGCATGCATATTTTTTAAATGTTCCCCCATATGATCTTGCCATGAACCTACCACCTACCACCTTTTTGAAGACCTCTACGACAAAGAGAAGGTGTCACCTCAAGCACTTACAAAAAATACTTGTAACAATAAGAACAAAACTAGCATTTCCGTGCTTCTTACCTGTGCTTGTGTTTTTGCATACATTGACTCTTTTAGTCCTTGCAACCACCCTATGAAGTGGATATTACTATCCTCATTATACAGATGAAAACTCTGAGGAATAGAAGTAGCAAATTTTACCATTGTCTCAGAGAAGGTTTCGAGTGACTACAGATAAGGTTTGTTCAGAAATTTGATATCTTAAATAATGAGTATTAATAGCATTTCTTAGTTTTCCCTCTAACCTCTAGTAACTATAAGACCTTCACCTTGCCAAAACGGTTTCTGCTAACAGAGATTTATAGAAACTTCCCACTCCATCGGTACACCCACACCCATTTTTACCATCTTGCAAATGATGAGAGGTTAGTATATCCTATTAATTCAGAGTCAGTAAGCAAACTTTGTCCCAGCTCCCCTGGATCAGTATTTCTCAAGGCAGAGTGTGCCAAATACTTATCTTAAGAGTTAGTTCTTAGAAAACAAGGTTCATGGTCAAATTTGATTGGGAAAACTGTGTCCTGTGGACTCCATTTAGAGGGTCCAATGTACATCAACAAAGCAAGGTCTCTGAGAAGATCTGCAGTCAACAGATCTTTTAAACTTTCTTTAACCCTGGGTTTTCAGAACTATTTTTTAGCACAAAAATTTTAGCATTCCCATGAAAATTTGGGAGGAAAATTAACCTGGATTGTGGAGCATGCATGATCCCAGTAGCTGACCAATAATAGAGAAGGACCTAGGCAATTCATCCTCCCCTTGCCTATATAGGTTCAAATGAAATTATAAACATAAAAGAGCTTCTCAAAAGTATCTTTCTCCTGTGACAAGTCACATTATTCTCAAGGTTGCCAAAGAGTTGCTTTCAAAATCCTTTTCTTAGAATTCAACTTGGACAAGGCCAACTTTTTTTTTCAATTTTGAATTTTATCGTGCTGGTTGATCTTTGAATTCACAAAATTAGTACCTGTTCTTGAAATATTTATTCCCACATCCCATTGCTGAGGAATGGGAAGGAATCCAAAATTAGGCTTAGGTTAAGGTCGGCTGAGCAGGTCAGAAGACTTTATTAGAGAATTAAATTGTACCATTCTCTCTTTGATGACATTCTGATAGCCAAAATCTCAAAAGGATTTCCAAGAAGGGTAGGAGGCATTTAATACCTGAAAAGGAGTATTTTCCAATTATTTTGGTAAATAGAAAATACTAAAGCCAAAGAATCAGAAATGAATTCTTCCAATTAATATTTCAGGTGAAACATATTCCTGGCTATTATTCAAATCACTGAATCCTTTTTTTTGTGTGTGTGATGAATTTTATTTATTTTATTCAGTTATTTATTTATTTTAAATTTAATTTTATTTTTTCAGTGTTCCAAGACTCATTGATTATGCACCAAACCCTGTGTTCCACTCAATACATGCCCTCCTTAATACCCACCACCAGGCTCATCAAAGCCCCCACACCCCTCCCCTCAAAAACCCTCAGTTTGTTTCTCAGAGTCCACAGTCTCTCATGCTTCATCTCCCCTCCGATTTCCCCCAATTCACTTTTCCTTTTCTACTCCTAATGTCCTCCATGTTATTCCTTATATTCCACATATGTGAAACCATATGATAATTGATAATTGACTCTCTCTGCTTGACTTATTTCACTCAGCATAATCTCTTCCAGTCCTGTCCATGTTGGTACAAAAGTTGGGTATTCATCCTTTCTGATGGAGGCATAGTATTCCATTGTATATAGGGACCATATTTTCTTGATCCATTTATCTGTTGAAGGGCATCTTGGCTCTTTCCACAGTTTGGCAATTGTTGCCATTGCTGCTATGAACATTGGGGTACATGTGCCCCTTCTTTTCAGTGCATCTATATCTTTGGGGTAAATACCCAGTAGTGCCATTGCAGGGTCATAGGGTAGCTCTATTTTTAATGTCTTAAGGAATCTCCACATTGTTTTCCAAAGTAGCTGCACCAACTTGCATTCCCACCAACAGTGGAAGAGGGTTCCCCTTTCTCCACATCCTCTCCAACACTTGTTTAATGTCTTGTTGATTTTGGCCATTCTAACTGGTGTAATGTGGTATCTCAGTGTGGTTTTGATTTGAATCTCTCTGATGGCTAATGATGATGAACATTTTTTCATGTGTCTGTTAGCCATTTGTATGTCTTCTTTGGAGAAGTGTCTGTTCATGTCTTCTGCTTATTTTTTGACACGATTATCTGTTTTTTGAGTGTTGAGTTTGAGGCGTTCTTTATAGATCTTGGATATCAGCCCTTTGTCTGCAGTGTTGTTTGCAAATATCTTCTCCCATTCCATGTGTTGCCTCTTTGTTTTGTTGACTGTTTCCTTTGCTGTGCAGAAGCTTTTTATCTTGATGAAGTCCCAAAAGTTCATTTTCTCTTTTGTTTCCTTTGCCTTTGGAGACATGTTTTGAAAGAAATTGCTGTGGCCAATGTCAAAGAGGTTACTGCCTATGTTCTCCTCTAGGAGTTTGATAGATTCCTGCCTCATGTTGAGGACTTTTATCTATTTCAAGTTTATCTTTGTGTATGGCATGAGAGAATGGTCAAGTTTCATTCTTCTACATATAGCTGTCCAATTTTCCCAGCACCATTTATTGAAGAGACTGTCTTTTTTCCACTGGATACTTTTTTCTGCTTTGTCAAAGATTATTTGACCATAGAGTTGCACGTCTATATCTGGACTCTCTACTCTGTTCCACTGGTCTATGTGTCTGTTTTTGTGCCAGTACCATGCTATCTTGGTGATCACTGCTTTGTAGTAAAGCTTGAAATCAGGCAATGTGATGCCCCCAGCTTTGTTTTTCTTTTTCAACATTTCCTTAGCAAATCGGGGTCTTTTGTGGTTCCATACAAATTTTAGGATTGTTTGTTCCAGCCCTTTGAAAAATGCTGGTGGAATTCTGATCGAGATGGCATTGAAAGGATATATTGCTATGGGCAGTTATAGACATTTTAACAATGTTTATTCTTCTGATCCATAAGCATGGAATGCTTTTCTACCTTTTTGTGTCTTCTTCAATTTCTTTGATGAGTGTGCTATACTTCCTCAAGTACAGATCCTTTACCTCTTTGGTTAGGTTTATTCCCAGATATCCTATGGTTCTTGGTGCTAGAGTAAATGGAATCAATTCTCTGATTTCCCTCTCCATAGTTTCATTGTTAGTATAAGAAAACAACTGATCCTAAGTCCTACTAAAACATGTGTCAGATCATTTCCCAGTGGCCAACTAAGTGCTTACTATGGCAAATATGATATGTGGACTAGCCTCTTCATTATCAATTGGGAGCTTGTTAAAAATGCAGAATTTCAGGCCCTGCCATAAACTCGGTGGAATCTGCAGTTTAATAAAATCCCCACATGACTGCCATGCACAGCAGAAGTTTGAAAACTCTGGCTTAGGGCATCATTGACTGATGTAATAATTGTGCTTATCTGTTTATTGCCCAAATTAAAGATTTTTAATTGACTCTCCCTTTTAACTAGCTTGCCTTCCATGATGGTTAGTGATTTTAAGCCATTTTCTCAGGAAGAATAATTGCAGCTCGAATCTTCTACAGTGAATGTGTGCACTGACTTTGACATATTTAGGCAGCAGAGTACTTTGCCAAAAGACTTGAGGGAAGATAGGGAGTCCTTTATCACCCTCCCAGGTCAGTGATGACACACCTAGAAAGAAGCAAAAGGTAGCTATCCTCTCAACCCTGCCTGCCCTGAGAACCAAAGGAAAAATCCCCTTTCCTAGGGGATTTTATAATATAATAAGACCTGCCCCTGGTAGGCTGTTGGAAGTTTCCCTTAAGAATGATAGTCTTTCTACCTATTGGCCACTGCTTAAATGTTGAGCAGAGATCATATTTTCTAGAATCCCTTCAATATAAAATCTACATCATGATATATAATTAATATCAATGATAAGGTGATTGAACATGTACTGTGTGCCATGGGCAGCTCTCCTACGTGTTTTATACCTGTTATCTCTTTCTACTCTCCATAAATAACCCTGCGAGGTAGGCACTTTGATTATCCTCATTTGACAGGTGAAGCAAGAACAGTTAAGTAACCCTGCTAGCAGTGAACTGAGCTTGGGTTTAAACTCAGGCAGAATTATTTACTTTAAAATTTTATTATGTAAATTTTTAAGTACATTCAAATGTAGGGAGAATAGTATGATGAATTTTTAATGTGTCCATTACCCAATTTCAACAATCAACTCATAGCCAATTTTGTTTTATCTATAGCCTCATCCTCTTTACTCTGCAATTATTTCGAAGTAAACTTCAATGTTGCAACATTTCACCTGTAGATACTTTAATTAATCTATATCTTAAGGATAGGATTTTTAAAACATGCAATTATACCATTGTCATTCCTAAAATATTAGCGTTAATTTCTTGATGTCAGCCTTGAAGTCAGTGTTCAATATTTTCCAATTTGTTTGAATAAGAATCCAAGTAAGTCTAAAGACCTAGATAAGTTTCTTAACTCTCTTTTACTCTAGAAGTTCCCTATTCAGCTTTCTTTTTTTGTCTTTCTTGTATATTTAGTTTTTGTTGCTGAATAAATTAGGTTGTTTGTCCTGTAAAATTTCCTACAGTCTGGATTTTACTGATCGCATTCATTTTCTCCAAGTTGTATCATTTAAACATGTTTCCCTGCTCATTATATTTCTATAAATTGGCAGTTGGAGCTCATGCCTAAATCTGATTCAGGTTAAGTTTGTGTTTGGGAGTGTATATGTCACTGTTGCATGAATTGATTCCTTCCTATCCTGCAAAGGTGACCAGTGAGTTTGTCTTCTTTAGTATCAATATTCACTGATGGATTTAAACAGATTTGATGTGTGTCAGATCAGTGAAGTTGTTACCTTTATTGATTGCCCCATTTTTAGCCAGTGGGACCTTCTTTGCATTGGCTCGTGAGCTCTTTTTCATGAGCCCCGTAGTCTTAATAGATCTAGTCCCTTTCAATGGAAAATAGTGTTTAGAAATCACAATAAGTACATGTTGGAGGTACATACTGCTATTGGATTGACCATTATTTCTGTGTTATTTAAATGGACACAACTAGGACTTTTTAAACATTAAATACATCAAGATTTACGCTGATACTTGAAATTAAGACTAAAGGTCTTTACACAACCTCATCAATATGGAGCATGTAAACCCTTCTCTCACATTAGGCAAAGTCCTTAGCTACTGTACTGCACAGACTATTTTACTACACAGCCCCCTTGGTTATTTGACACTTACAACAATCCTTGGAAGTAGAAAAGGCAGGAATTAGTAACATTTTCAAGATGCGGAAAAAATTTCAGAAAAATTAAATCTTATCAAAGATTACCCCACTAATGCAGTGTTACACCAAAATAGGACTCAATTCAGATGTACATGATTATTTTTCCCATTGCTGAAGTGATTCTTAGATCCCTTTCCATGTATATTTTATTTCTCAAATAAATACAATTTTCAAATATGGAATTACTACAACTAGTAATACAAGTTTTGGTTATAATTATTTGCAATAATAATAATTAGACCATGAAGGAAATAACCCTACAAAAACTTACTTTTATTTTTGACAGCCCTCTGACATATTTTTGGCCACCCTGTCCTCCAGAGTTGTTCTAGGGCATGAGCAACGCACGCGCACACACACACACACACACACGCACACACACAACACAAACATGGGAGATCCCCTCCCCTTCTCAGTATTTAGCAGTATTTGGAAGCTTCTATTAAAAAGTCTTTTTCTGCTTTTGTCCCTTCAGGGCCTTATGAGGAAGCTATGCTAGGTTATAATATGATATATTAAAAAGATATAATCATGCAAAGTGTTAATAGATGATAGCTTAAACTCTTCCTCCTTTCCACTATCTCCATATACAGTGATAACATATTTACATTTGAATATGTAGTCATAATGTATGCATACATACATATGACATAATGACTGCATACATTGAATATGCAGTCATAACCACCAGGGATAATTGGGAGTATTTCAGGCCAGTGTGGGAAATATTTGACGTCTCAAAGGAGAACCATACCAATCTAGTATAAGGATTAGGCAAGACTCTTTGCTGCATGTGACCAAACTCTGATTCATAGTAGCCTTAACAGAAAGAGAATTTATTGAAAGAAAATAAGTTGAATTGGGCCTTAGGGTAGTGTCAACCAGAAATTTAGCATCCATCAGTGCAATCCCCGTTTCTTGTCTGGGTTTCTCTCCATGTTTGGCTTTCATCTCTCACAAATAGACCTAACACTCACAGCTTCACCTCCAGAGAAGTACTGGGAACCTTTCCTGATGTCTAAATTGAGTCATCCCAAAGACAGAGACTGATTGGCCTGGCTGGTATAGTGCACCACCTTTAGACCAGTTAACTCTGGCTGGAGGGAAAGGATTCTGAGAGTGGCATCCTCTACTTTGGCTTTATGGTTGAAATTGGCCTATGGAGCAGGAGGGTTCTGAGCAGCTCAACAGTAAATGTCCATTACATATGTATTGGCATCAAGGCTATATGCACCTAACTTTATCTGCCCTATCTCTGCCTACATACCATCCTCTGTAATGTACCCAGAGTGAATCATTCCTTCCTCTGTGCTCCCATGGACCACTTTTGTCACTCGCCACCACTGTGCCTACCTCACTGTAGTTCATTCAATGAATCCATTCATCCAACCAATATCTGATGAGGTCCTTTTATTGCCAGATACTCTGCTAGATCATTTTGTTGTTGTTTATTGGGGTGACACATTACGATCATATTTTTTGTGAACAACTGAATAAAAAGTTTCTCAAATTGGAATTCATACTCTCTTCTCTGTGACTTCTTTTGCCAAAAACATAAGGTACAAAACATTAGCTCTCCTGTCATTTTCTTTTGTCTCAGTTATCCATAGCCAGAAAAATGTATGCAGAAAATGTCTGTGCAATGGCCTGTGAAGGCACCACTGCCCATCTGGTGGCAGCTGGCCCTGTTTAAAGCATCATGCAGTCCCTCCTTCATTCACCAAATATCAATGCGCTATGTCCTCTGTGTCAGGTGCTATAGTGTGCACTCGGGGTTTAGGTTTAAACAGGAGAGATACAGGCTGTGACTACATAGTCTAACAGGGAATCACAAAGACAATTATTAACAAACAATCCCAGAAGTAATTAGTAATTGGTGCCTTCTAAGAATGACAGAAGAAGTCATTCTTTTTCCAGTATTTGCTTGGCATACCAACCCCCTGCCTTAGAGGTTAGAAAATGCCATAGCACAATTTCAAGATTAAATTTAGTCTTAGCCCTGAATAAGAATCAGAGTATCTGTCCACTTGAATAGAGTCCACACAAGACTGTAAGGAATCCTTAGATAGAGTCTCCCATTCGCAACCCTGCGGCCCGGTCTGTGTGCTTTAGTGGGAATCTCTTGGGCAGCCAGGGAGACCCAGGGTGATTGCATAATGCCAACCATCTCCTCACCCAGAGTCAGAAAGGAAAGTAACTGCCAATCACTGTGTTGCGGGTTATCTTGAAAAGAACTATGACTCAACCGGGAGCAGGAAGGGTATCGAATGCTGGTAACTGTCATTAGTTTTCAGATAGAATTCTCAGAAATCAGAAGGTTGTCTAATTTGTATGCCAGGAAGGAAACCTTGGTCACCTGACTTAGCAGCTAGGGCGTGAAGAACATTTGATTCTAGCGTTATCCAAGCTAATAAGCTTTAAAAAAAAAAAAAAAGGCAAAACTTTAAATAGTATCCTCCTAAGGTTGCCTGCAGTGTATCTCCCATGTAGCCACCTGGGGGGTGCGGTCTGTGTATCCTGAAACCTTGCTTCACCTACGTGAACACTCCACAAATGTGCTACTTCTCCTGCTCTGTCGTCTTCTCCCCGGTATGGGCTGGTTTTTCCAGTCATCTATCCTGAGGGTCATGTAGAAACAGAGTGAGAGATGCACCCATGCTTGGCAATCCCTGGTTCAATACTTCTTTTTCACAGGCTCAAAGTAAAAACTCAATAAATAAGTACATTCTGTGATTAAGGAAAGAGTTTAGCTGATTTCTCTCTTCAGTTAAAAGAATCTTTCTTGAATATTTCCTAATAGGCATGGAGGGATTTCAAGGTGATCTAAAATGTACTTCTGTCCTCTAAGAACTTAAGACTATGCATACCTTTCTTTTTTTTTTTTTATTTAAAGACCTTCATGACTATCAAAAATCTTTGATAATTTTGCCCCTCCTAAACCCTCTGACCTGAAAGCAATTGTCCTTTCAGTGTCCATTATTTAAGAAAATAAAACAAAAAGGTACTATGAATTTGGGTTTGTAATTTACTGAACTCAAGAATTCCTAAAGAAATCAGAAAACTGGGGCGCCTGGGTGGCTCAGTCAGTTAAGCCTCTGCCTTCGGCTCGGGTCATGATCTCAAGGTCCTGGGATCAAGCCCTGCATCAGGCTCCCTGCTCAGTGGAAGTCTGCTTCTCCCTCTCTCTCTGCCCCTCCCCCTTTTCATGCTCTCTCTCTCTTTCTCTCTCAAATAAATAAAATCTTTTTTAAAAAAAAGAAAGAAATTAGAAAACTATGTATGAGACATGTTTATGCTGTCTATGGACAGCATCTTGCTGCATATAGGAATTATAGACAAGCTGCAGTGTCTGATCTACCAACTGGCTTATAGAAACAGCTTGGTATTTAGCAATTACAAGCATAAGATATGACAAGTTCCAAGTGAATGGCATGGTTATTAAGAATTGTCCCAAGCAAGGCAGATTGCTACAGTCTGTGGTGGACACATGAGTCCTACTGAGCTTGGCAATAAAAGTTTAAGACAGTTATCAATATGGAAAACCTACAAAGAAAGCATGATAAAGGCCATGAGGGTTTTTCCTGTGGGCAGACAGCATAAAATGCTAACGCCAAGCAAAGAACATGTATAACCTTTATAATCAAACTTGGGTGCTCATGAGCTGTGTAATCTTGGGCAAGCTACTTCATACAAGCAACACTCACTTTTCTCTCCAATAAAATGGAGCTAACTTGTCCTCCGCACTTCACAGGAGAGCTGGGAAGAGTGAATAAAATCAGATCAATAAGGGACAGCATTTTGTGAACTATAATTTTACCAAATAAAAATTGTTATTTCTTTAAAGGCCAAGATATATCCATGGGACTGAATAGACCACTGTTTTGATTAGACTTCTTTATTTGCAAGAAGCAGAAATGATTATGGCTAAGTTAAAGTGGTATCCTTGCAAAAATGCAAGGGCAGGTAGGGTGAAGGGGAAGAAGCACATTATGTGGTTCACAGAATCAAAAGGAAGATGAAAACCCAGGCTCAGAAACAAGAACCAGCGAGCCTCAGTGCTGTGGCCAAGTATTGAGAGCAGCAGTTACCAAATGATCTCAATTGTTTTTTCTTCCTTGAGTCATTCCCCTCAAGTCAAAGTCCCACAGTGGGAGAGTCTAATGGGCAGGGCATGTTGACCTAGAGTCCGATCAAGATTACAAACCATGCTGAGAGGTAGTTTCCCAAAAGGAAGTCAAAGGATTGTTAATGAAAAGGGAGTAGCCTGGAAGGTGGGTAGCCAGAAAACAACTGCCCACTACAAGCAATTTTGAAACATCATTTATACATATGTAATCATGCTTATTAATCAACTTGAAATTCATTCATGAAGAATTGTGGAAAATAGGCCTAGAAAAGTAAAAGTTGAGGCTAGTGCAAGGGAAATGGCCCATTCTTGTTACCAGAACGTATTTCAGCCTCTCTGCTAAACCTTGGCCTTCCTGGTGGCCCTCAGAGAAAGCTCGTTGATTCTGGGTCATAAGTCAGGGAGGATACCTTAACCCCAAAGAGTCATTACACACTAGCACTTGGCCCACTTTCCTCTGCTTTCACAGATACTGCCATTGACACACCTGGGCTGAACTGGGAACTTTGAGTTGTTTTATGACTGCAATAATTGATTTGTGTCAAAAACCTCTCCCTTCTTTCTGATTCTCTCTCACTTCCCCCGTGGCTCATATATTATAGGTATTCAATAAATGTTTGAATATATGAATGAATGAATGAATGAATGAATGAATGAATGAATGAATGGGAGACTAGTCTGGCTCATGTTGGAATGCTGGGATCTAGTTCTTTGACTACTTTTTTTTAAGTCGGGCCAAAGAATTTCCTTACAAGAAGCAGTCCTATTCCCATGAATCAAAGTTAAGATTTGTCTCTGGGGCTTTTCCTAATTGCTTTGGGCAGTCTTTACAGAGAGGTCTTCCTTCATCTCCTCATCCATCACCTTTCAATATATACGTCCTCATATCACCCTCTCCAGGACTAACCTTCTTTCAACAAATCTTGATGGTGTGCCTGTCACCAAAAGGTATCATGGGAGATGCCCCAGAGGCAGCTGGCAGTTGAGTAGAGGAAGCACAGATTCATAAGTGTTAATGGAGGCATAAGCAGTGTGGTGTGGAAGCACATAAAAAGGACAAATTCTCATAAGTTGGGATGAAACTGTCTGTGGGGATTTGGGTGGGCTTCATAGAGGAGGTGACAAAAAAAAAACTTCTTAAATGCTTAAAAATTTTAAATATATATATAAAATATAATATACAATAATATAGAAGTACATGTTATATTCAATATATTTATTAATATTTAATATTAATAATTATATAGTTATTAATAGTATATAATAAATAATAGTATATAGCATATATATACTATATAGTATATAATAGTATATAATAAATAAATAATATGTAATAATCTAGGTAGTGTCTTAACCTCTACCCTTCAAAGGTCCCTGCTTTAAAATGCAGATACACTTGGAAAACATAATACATTGAGTTTCTTACTAGTTGTGGTATTTTTTACTAGATTTTAGACAAAAATTCATTTCTTTTCATTATCAATCCCCTTTTATTTTTAACTTTGGCATGGTACATATAGTGTAAGGAAACCTCCACCATGCTTACACAATAGTTTCTATAGTACATATAGGATAGAGTGATATATGCAAATTTCTCATCATTGAATCATTAGGAACTCCCAGTCATAAAATCTAACCTTTTTTTTCCAATTGAAGAGAAAAAGAAAAAAAGAAAAAAAATCCCATCATTTCCTCTCCTGATAGGCAGATAAGATAGAGTGTGTTCTCAATCTTGGCAACTTTGTACCTCCTTAGCCTAGAATTAGTTCTAGAGCAATTCTCAGTATTACCCCCAGGAAATATTGAGGAATGTCTATAAACATTTTTGGTCATCACATCTGGAAGAGAGGGTACTACTGGTATGAAATTGGTAAAGGCCGAGAATGCTGCTAAAATCAAAGAATTATCCAGCCCCAAATGTCAGTAGTGCCAAAGTTGAGATACCCTGGTCTAAAAATGCCTTGACTGCCTACCAACTAGATATTTATGTAGATACCAGAAAAAAGGATGAGAGTGAGCCAATGACTCTAAGAAACACTTTTTATAAAACATAAAAGTCTTTTAGAAACAATCAAATAGGGGCGCCTGGGTGGCTCAGTGGATTAAGCCTCTGCCTTCGGCTCAGGTCATGTTCTCAGGTCCTGGGATGGAGCCCCGCATAGGGCTCTCTGCTCAGCGGGGAGCCTGCTTCCTCCTCTCTCCCTACCTGCCTCTCTGCTTACTTGTGATTTCTCTTTCTGTCAAATAAATAAATAAAATCTTATATATATATAAAAAAAAGAAACAAAAGCATTTAATGGAGGCAAATCAAAGGTCAGCATGGCAATATGATGTAGTTTAGATTTTTCATGCTTCCTTGTTTGACTCAGGTTAAGAAGGGTTAGGTGACCATGATGATTATAATAATGATGATTTCTAGGCATGGGGCTTATTTTTTTTTTTTTACTAAGATATAACTGACTCATAACATTATATTAGCTTTAGGTATTTAACAATGATTTGATATTTGTATATATTGTGAAATCACAGTAAGTCTAGTTAACATCCATCACCTTGCAGTTATAATTTTTTTTCTTGTGATGAGAACTTTTAAGATCTCTCTTAACAACTTTCAAATATACAATGCAATATTATTAACTATAGTCACCTTGCTATACATTGCACTGCATGACTTACTTATTTTTTAACTGGCAGTTTGTACCTTTTGACCCTCTTTACCCATTCCACCCACCCCCACTTCTGGCAATCACCAATCCATCTCTATCTATGAGCTCAGTTTTTTGGGATTTGTTTTTTAATTCCACATATGTGAATTCATTTATTATATCAGGTACTTAAATTATAGAAAGTGGAAAAGAAACACAGGAAACGAAATAGAGCCAAGGGGAGATCTTTTTTTTTAATTTTCTAAATTATTTTGATTCAACTAATTAGCATACAATTGGTTTCAGAGGTACAGGTCGGTGATTCCTCAGTCTTCTACAACATCCAGTGCTCATTACATCGCATGCCCTCCTTAATGTCCATCTGTCAGTTACCTCATCCCTCAAGCCCGCTCCCAAGGGGAGATCTTAAACGCTAATCTCTCCTCTGTGCATCAAAATAACACCATTGTTTAAGAGAGCAAAGTGTAAGGCATCAGAAGTCCCGTGGTTAAAGCTTGCCTTCTCACTTGGCTAGCTGTAGGTCTTTGGGGAAATTATCAGATCTCCTTAACCTTAGTTCCTTCACTTGTAAAATAGAGATAATAATGGTCTCTGCCTGGGGCACCTGGGTGGCTCTGTCAGTTAAGCCTCTGCCTTTTGCTCAGGTCATGATCCCAGGATCCTGGGATGGAGCCCCCACTCCCCCTGCTTGTGCTCTCTCACCCTCTGTCAAATAAATAAGTAAAATCTTTAAGAAGTAATAAGAATAGTCTTGTCTGATAGAGTTATTACATGATTTAAAGGCAATAGCATGTGCAAAATATTTAGTTGGTTCTTAGCACATAACAAGCATTCATAAGTGCTGAAGCAATAATAATAAAAACAGGAGGACAGAGAGGATTAAATGTATTGATGATGGAGACGATGATGACCACAGAGACAATAATGATGATAATTGACTTTGGATTCTAATGTATGTGAACCACAGTCTTGGCGGTTACTTACCAGCCCTAAGACAATTGTTTTACCTCAGTCTCTATTTGCACATCTGTCAAAACCTCCTACGGTCGCTGTGAGAACTTAATAACGGGCGCCCGGTACACAGTAAGTGTTGGAGGGAGGTGGGTCTGGACTGCAGGGCTACAGACACAAACACTCCTCTCTGGGAAGGGGCTCTCTTTTCCTGGACCCTGATGGCTCCCCAGGCCTTTTTGCTTATTAGTGGGGCTTTCCTAGGGAAAGGGCTGAGTCAGAAAGAAATGTTGGTTAGGTGGGCTTTGTCCACAAATTATGAAAATCTGTGCTGTAATGAATCAGAAGGGAGTCAGAAACTCTGAACGAGGCTTAAATAAGGGCCTTGTAGGGTTTAGCTGGTCCCTCCATGCCCTCCTGTCCTTGGGCTCTCCTAGCAGCTCCCTGGAGTGACTACAGAAAGTCCTTCAAAGCAAGCAATCCCGAGAGCTTATCTCTGAAGACAGCAAGACCCACATGCCCCTCTTTACAGCCCATTTTGGGGAGGGAAGTAAGGAGCCCAGGGGACAGGTAGCTCGAGAGGGTGAGGTCACCTCCTCAGAAAAAGAAGGAGACGGACAGAACCCAAGGCCAGTGCCCTGAAGAAAATGAGAACAAGAGACACTTGAGGAAGGAGGTCACGGGGAAGCCCCAGCGCAGGGACAGGAGAGCCAACGTCACATTGCCGGCATCTGCCGGGTATGATTCCACACACACCCGGGACTCACTGCAGCAGGATCATTAGCTCTGAGACCCGCTGCCGCTCACACCTGAAATGAGTTTGGATTTAGAAAGGCTGCAATGAGCCGAGTGGTATGGATCGGAGTGAAGCCCACAGCTTAATCAGGGGCCCGAAAGCAGCTGACAAATTACAGCGTGATTTGTCATCATCTCAGGGCTCGGCAAGTGTTTGTCCCTGAAAGAATCGATACCTGGAGAGAAAAGGGCCATATTTTTAGAAACTCCTGGATGGGTAATTTATTTCAAGTGAGTGGAGAGTTTATTTATGTTGGCGCCCCCACAGATCCAATGGACAGTATATTTATACGAAGCTAGAAAATGCTATCATTTCTTCTAATCAATTTGCCCCTTTGAACAGCTGTACCTTGAAACTTGCAGCAATAAATTCAGTCCCCACACTAAAAGCTCTACCCAGGAAACCATTTCTCACCCTCACCTTTAGCATTCCTTCCTTCTACTGCATGGCATGTCACATATGCTAAAACTTTCCACGTAGTCTGTCTGCTGCGATGCAAATGAGATGGACAGGGACGGTGGAATTAGCTCCATTCCACAGATGGGAGACTGAGGCTTAAGAAGTAAAAGGAGTATTAGCCCATGTGGGTAGAAAGCAAGATCTCCCCTCCCCGGGGCCCCTCCCCCACTGGACTGTAAAATCTTATGTACCTAGATACCTAATGAAAGAGAAATCATGGAGGAAAAGGCAAGCATGCGTCTGAAGCACTTGGCTATAGGCACGTTCACCTGGGCGTCAGCGTGCTGTGCCAGCAAAGGACAGGGGTCCTCCAGTCAGACTTGGATTTAAATCCCAGTCCTGGGACGGCCGTGGGCAGCCTGTCTACCCTTCTGAGCCGTGGTTTTTCTGTCCCTAAAGAGGAGATAATTGGTATTTCTACTCCATAGAATAACTGTAAGCTTAAAAATAAGTAATATATGCGAAGTTCTCATCATAACATCTGGCAGAAACAAATAGAGTAAACGCTGTTTATTGTGTTTTATTAGCTACAATTTCCACAGCATGTTCATGATAGAAAAACAAATTGAAATGCTATAAATGTGCTGTAGTAAAATAGTGAAATGAATATGGTGGCATTCATACAACAGGTTTCTGTGCCGGTGTTAATAAAGATGTGTAAAAATTGTAAGCTATAAAAATTTCCAATTTATATGAACACCAGCTCATTTTTTGAAACGCATAAATGTATGTGTACCCATACATATATGTATGTATTGGTATATTTTTTAAATTATATATATATTTTTTCAAACCCTACAAGTATTTTATACACAAGAATATTAATTCTGGTTACCTCTAGGTGGTGTAATTTATAATCTCCTTTTGATTATATCTGTGCTGCCCCATGTGGTAGCCACTTGCCACAGGTAGCTATTTAACTTTAATTAAAATGAAATAAAATTTAAAAATCAGTTGCTTGGTCATACGTCCACATTTCAATAGCCCCACGGGCTGAGGGCCTCCCGTATTGGACGCGCAGACCAATGGACACGCCCATCGTCGCTGCATGTTCT
>CM053607.1:42348926-42387885 GCA_028646535.1 Procyon lotor | reverse complement strand
CAGAGTAAAGGGTCGATGGTGGCTGTGCTCGTGTCATCAGTGTTATTCTCATGCCTCAACTTTAGTTTGGCCTGACAGTTTGACTGTAATTCTGCACCCATGTCAGACTACTGGTCTTAATGCCAAGACAGACCAAAGAAGAGCAATGGTAACAATGAGAATACAAGCCCTCACACGCTGTTTTCTCAGTTGTTAGAGTAGGTACGTGGAACCTCATCCCTCTCACTCTGTACAAACCACTCAGGGAAGTGACACTTATATCCCCATTTTCCACATAGGGATGAGATATCTAAGACTTTCCAGACACACCGAAGATGCACGACAGATACCAGATGATACCAGGACTTGAATCCCAGTCTTTCCACTAGAGCCCCGGTATGTTTTGCCTTGTTGTGCAGAACAGAGCTCAGCTCAGTAAAGCGACTTCTCGACCAGTCCACCAGTCGGGTCTGGAATGAGGCTTAAGTCATCTTCTCGGAAGGCAGATGTCTGTGCTTTCTCTCTGCCCACATTTTCTCAGGCCTGTGGTGTCCGAGGAACAGTATGAGAGGGAAAAGGATAAGAACAATACAAGAGAAATAGCAGATTTTAAACACAAATTATTTTAAAATGCACAGACAGCGCAGATGGAGACAGGCAGAAAAGAGCCGGAGCTCCTGGCAAAGAGAAGAATTCATTGCCTGCATCTGTTCAGGTGAACTCACCACCTGCCCAACAAAGAGTCCATCCCTTGTGCCCAGGGTCTGTGGGTTTGGTTCATCCCAAGTCAGCTGTCAGATGTTCTCTTGTTAGAGTCAAAAGAATTGCAAGTGGAAAGGACTCTGATTCAGTGCAAGTTCATGGGGCACTACTCTGGGAACCCTAGTGTTGTGAAAACTGCAAGACAGCTGCTGTCTGTGGCCCAGGTCCCCGAGTCCCAGGATGTCCCATGTATCAGGTGTGTGGCCTTGGAAAAAATCTCTCATCCTTTCTGGGCTTCGTCTTTTTCACAAGGAGGATAATTACTCTTCTCACTTCCCAGAAGTAGTAAGAATCAAATAAAATGATATAAGCAAAGTTAGTTTATGACCACAGTAAGGAATAATAGGTATTAAAAGACATATTGTGGCAGGATAGCACTCCCGAGCCAGACTTTGTAGACTCAAATCTCCGCTCTGCCATCTACTAGCTCTATGAACTTGCCTCAGTTTCCCTTTCTATAAAGTGGGTATGATAACATAACCTATCTTCCAAGGTTGTCGTGATGATTAACTGAGTTAGTAAATGGAAAACAATTATAACCACACCTAGAAAAATGAAGTATTGAAGTATTGAAGAACTAAAAAGAGAAAAGCCCTAAGGGTTCGGATTATTATTCTTTTTGTTCTCCCTAATGCCTTGGAGAAGTTATATTTAAGTTTAAATGATCTCAAAGGAAAGGCATCAGAATTGAGTAAAGGTCAGACCTCTGGTAATGACTGGTGTTGGTTGGCTTCAGAAATTTCTAGTGTGAGGTAGAAAACTGCAGTGCCCCTGAGGCTAGAGCAAGGAAAAACCTCTCTCGGCTTTCAGGAGCTGCCTCCCATGTGTGGCACTGAGGGCTACTGTCCCTCTCCTGTGAGTTCTATTTTACAAGACACGGAGCAAGAGGAGGGTGGAACGGGAGAGAGGCGAGTGAGAGATGTAGCTCCAAATGAGAGGAGCCTTGCCATCTCACGGGGAAAGGTGGGGGGCACTGTCTGGTGGCTTTGGCGGACTTGCACAGTGACACCCTACGGTCTGGTCCCAGCAGCCAGGTGACAGTGAGCATGGGAAGGCCACTGAGGGAACACAGTGCAGTCTTTGTAGGGCCAGAAACCAGTTTCCCCATACTAACCCATTTGAGTAAGAAAACTGAAGCCAGTGCTTTTGCAGCAGAACTCTGACTTTGAAGTAAGTTAATAATGATTTTCATAGGGATGGATAATTCCCTTTTAATGGTCCAGCCCCTACCAGGCCTCCCAGGAGCAATGAAGGTCGTACTTGAACTCGGAAACCAGATGCCAAGTTAATAATACCCATTGCTTTTCTGAAAAAAGAGGGAGGAGAGGGATCGTGTTCATTCACCTCTTCTAATTCTATGACGCCAACCAGTGATGGCATGAAGAGGCCGCCAAACCACTCCTGGTATTTCCTTATCTCCAGGGAGCATCCTGACCAGACAAGGACCGGCTTTGGTAGTGAGAGTCTTCTGCTTCGAGGCTGCACCATCAGAAACACCGAGGTGGCTGTTGGCATCGTCATCTATGCAGGTCAGTGACTTATGTTGTTCCTTCCCCTTATCATTCCTCCCCCATCCCCTCCAAATCCCCCTTCAGTCAGTGGGAATCCACAACAGTTCTTTGGGGTACAAGAAGCTCCCCATTTCTCAGCTAAGCAAAGTGAGACTAGAGTCACAGCAGCTTAGTTGATTCACAGGAGATGTTCTTAGATTCCAAGCTAACATCACTCATTTGAACAGAATGAGTGATTCATGCTCATTCACCTCTAATGGTTTTGTGACACAAAAGGCAGGGTGAAGAGTGCTTTCTTGAACCTGAGGAATAATCTCATCAAACTTAACAACTCCACTTTTTTGTGAAAATTGTGCCTCTATTTCATCTATGCAAATGGGAAGAACTCACAGCGTACTCATGAGGGTCAAATGACCCAACACATGAACCAAATTATGTCTAACACAGAGAGCACTCAGTGGATTTTCGTTGTTGCTTCTGCAGTTGTGTGTGTATTATTTATTCATTTTGTGGTGCTCTAGCTTTCCTTTCCACTTAGATTTTGCTTTCCAATGGAAACAAAAAACCTAGCAGCACTTTTCACAGTGAACCTGAAGTCTTAGAGGGCCATCTTGGGACTGCTATATATCTAGTACTTACTTAGCACCCAGCACTCAGCTGATGCTCAGTAAATTTCAGCTGTCACATCAACAACTGCAGACTTCTTCCTCTGTAGAGAAAACAGTGTCCCTGTAGTGTCTACCTTCACTGGAAGATCCCAAATCGTGTTCTCCTGGGTCTCCCACTCACTGGGACATCTTGAAATATTTTGCTTGTTTGTTATTTTCTTTGATTTGATTTGTTTTGGAATTTATAGAACCCTACTCTTGATGGAAATGGCAGAGCATTTAAACATCAATCTAAAGATTCACTTTTTGAAACTGTCAAAGAAAAACAGGGTTTTTAAAAAAGTTAATGTCCCAGTCTAGCTAGCTTTCCCTAACTTGGTGGAGGGGGATTGTTTGTCAGTTCATGTGACTCTTTTCAAGGGTCCTTGGCAATGGAGTTCAATGCCATCTGGTAGACCTATGAAAGATGAACTCTGAAGCAATCTCCACTCCACCAAAAAATCCCACATGGGCTTGGAGTTTGCTTCTCTGCCTGATCAAAAGCAAAACTCGGAGTGAGTAATGAACATGGTAAATGAGAGGGAAGATTTGGGAGAGAGTGAATCATAACTCTGAGGAGTTAGGCTACCTGGGGGTGAAATCTACTGTCTGACTGCTGTGTTCCTGAGTGTGTTGGTTAAGCTTTCAACACAAGGAGACTAATAGTTCTCACCTTGTAGGGTTATAAGGTTCAAATGAGATTGTCTGTGATTGTGTCAGGCTCAACACAGTGCCTAGCACATATTAGGTTCTTAAAAAGTGTGAGCAAAAATGGTACTGATTGTTTCAGTGTAATTATCTAGAGTAATGGGTTCTCAACCTAGGCACTATTAACATTTTGTTTAGATTATTCTTTGTGGTTGGAGGCTGTCCTATAGAATGTTTAGCAGCATTCCTGCCATTAAGATGTGACAACCCAAAATTTCTCTACATTGCCAGATGTCCCCTGGAGAGTAAAATCACCCCTGGTTGAGAACAACTGGTCTAAGGTCATAGTCTCTCCTCTGATAATATGGACAAACAAAATAGGAGGACCTCAGAGTCAAAGACTCAAAAGGCCAAAGTGAGCCTCCCAGAAGGAAGAGATCCATCATAGGTGTGTGCTCCTCACAGCAAACATATTGAGCTCCTACTGTATATAAGGAAGTAATTTAGGTACTTTGTGTGTATTAATTTACTCTCCTGCCCTAAACACACATACAACTATTATCTCTCTGCAGATGAGAAATTGAGGTACAAAGGGATTAATTTACCCAAGGTCATTTGTCTCCTGAGATTAATTCCTTATAACCCAAATGTCAAGTCTCTATGGAGATAAGCTCTGAGTCTAGAAACTACATTCCAACCATTACACCATACTGCCTTCCCCATGAGCCCGTTTACCAAAAGAACAGAGGACTCTCAGAAGGTGGGAAGCAGGTGGGTAAAGAGGGAGGTCTGAGGACCCCTGACATGAGGTAAGCCTGAAGCAGGTGGGAAAGCTACTGTACCATCAGCGCAGTCAGCCTGTGCTCATTGCTGTGGAAATTCCCCTTACTACTCCAGCAACTTGAGTCTGATTAATAAGCCCAGAGTTAGCTCACTCCCACTGTTTTGTTGCCACTTTAAATCCACAAAGCAACCAGTTAAAGAGCATTAAAGCCATTCACTGCTGGAGCTGATATATTGGTTTTCTTTAATTTTGCACGGCAAATATGTGGTGTTTATTTTAATTTGCTGAGGAATACAGCATGGTGTTTAAGTTTAGCAGCCCCAAAGGACAGGCTCTGTCTAATCTCAGCTTGGCTCTCAGATCTTAGCTGAGTGCCTGGGTACCATGAATTGGTAGGAGAAAGAATTGGAATCAGAATCCTGAATTCTCAGTATGGCTCTGATGTTATGGTTCTTTCCATTTAGGCAGGTCTCTTCTACTCTCTGGTCCCCAGTCTCCAACTGGAACAAGGGTAACTAGATGAGATTGGTAGTTTTCAAATTTTGTTGTCTTTTCTTTGAACAAAATTTTATGTAGAATTCCAGGATAGGTGTAGAGCGGCTCAAGGCTAATGCTGGGATACAGGCCTTTGGCCCCTACCACTTTTACTTAGGCAAAGAAACAGAATGAAAACTACTGGCCTCAGGCAATGTCCTGCCACAGGGCCTTGGCATGCACTGTTTCCTAAGGCCAAAACCATGTTCTCTCAACTCTTTTCTCTCCCTTCAAATTGTCATCTCCTCTGAGAAGTCATCCCTGACCATGTTCTCTTAATATCATCTCTTACTTTTTAGCTCATTGTTTATTTCATGGGACTTATTACTAACTGTAATTATTTATTTGTTTTCCTAAATATTTTCACCAAAATGTGAGTCGTCTGTCTCATCCTTGGATTCTACCATTAGCCCATAACAGTGCCTTTGTGTAAATTAGAAAAAAAAAAAAGCCCTTACTCCAGACAGCCTACTGTCATTTGCAGAAATTTTAGCATGATAAACCTACAAATCTACAACAACTACAAAATGAGGGATGTTTCTTGAGCTATGCAGTGTACAACTTATGCTTAGTAGCTCTATCAATGGGCACCACAGTGTCTGGTGTGGAGGTGATTCTCAGTAAACACGTGGTGACAAATTGTGTGAGGCCTCTACAGCTGTCCTCAGCAATCTCCCTGAGGCAGGAAAGATTTAGGATAGAGGAAGAAGCCTCTCAGCTATTGCAAGCTCCTGTGAGAAGAGCTAAGAATATGATCCAGGCCAGAGGAAAAAGGATACTAAAGACTTTTTACTTCATTTTCGCTCAAAGGCCATGAGACAAAAGCCATGCTCAACAACAGTGGCCCAAGGTACAAACGCAGCAAGATTGAGAGGCGCATGAACACAGACATCTTCTTCTGCATTGGGCTCCTCTTCCTCATGTGCCTCATTGGAGCTGTAGGTATGGAATGTTCTGGAAAGAACAAGACAACGGTAAACTTCTGTTTCTTTGGGCAAGTTTCAGCTCTCTGAATCTCAATTTCCTCATCTATAAAATAGAGTTAATAAAAAATAAGTCCCACTCTGTAATTTAATAAGGTATCAATCAAATAAAAGTGCTTGTGGGGGCACCTGGCTGGCTCAGTTGGTAGTGTGTGCAACCCTTGAGCTTAGGATCCTGAGTTCTAGGCTCACAGTGGGGGTAGAGATTACTTTTTAAAAAATACTGATGAAAATCTGCTGAAAGTATTATATACTCTAAATATTAGGAATATCATCTATCATTTATTTCTCCAAGAAATACTTACTGAAACTGAGCACTCTCTTAGCATAAGAAAATAAAAAGATGAATCAGTCTGAGGACTGGTCCTTAACTAGCTCATAGATTAGCAGGAAGAAGTCCAACACATGAACAGAAATGGTATAATCTGTCCTTCACAGTAAGGGCTGCATGCAAGTACTGTCTTAGTTTTCCATTGTTGCTATAAAAAGACAGCACAAATTTAGCAGTTTAAAACAATACTCATTTATTCTGTTACAAAGCTAGAGCTCAGAAGTCCAAAATTAATTCCACTGGGTTAGTTCAAGGGTCAGCAGGGCTCATTCCTTCTGGAGGCTTTGAGGGGAGACTCTATCCATTGTCTTTTTGAGCTTCTAGTGACTCCTTCCTCTTTCTTCAAAGTGCATTACTCCAATCTCTGCTCACACTTCCTTCTCCTTTTTCGGTAGTAATATTTCGCTATGCCTCTTTTTTCTTTTTCTGTAGTAGTATCTCCCTTTGCCTTTTTCTGTAATAGCATCTCCTTATGCCTCTTTTTTATAAGGACATTTATAACTACATCATTGGGCCCACCTGGATAATCAATAATACTCTTCCCCATCTCAAGACCCTTAACTTGAATCACATTCTCAAAGCCCCTTTTGCCATGTAAGTTAGATAGCATATTGATGGGCCAGGGAATTGGGACATGGACATTGGAGGTGGCCATTATTCACTCTACTGTTGGTAATATGAGAGCATCAGGAGAGGAAGTCTTCCTTGAAGAAGTAGATGGAGCTGATCCCTGAATGCAGTCGTCATCACCGCAGGAGGTAGGTGGCAGAGGCAGGATGGGCAGGCAGCTGTGAAAAGAAAGAAGTCACTCTTAGCCCTGGGCACAGCACAAGTAAAGCACAGAGGTAGGAAGGAGAATTATTTTATGCAAAGGAGCATTTGACTCTTTGGCGTGGCAAGAGCCAAGCATGGAGACCTAATTAGAACCAGGCTGTGGCTACGGTCTATAACTGCTAAGTGTGGAAAGCTGCAGGAGGTGTAGACATGAATAATCTGAGCCCTTTAAGTTGATTCTCAGAGTATAAGCAAAAAGAGATATTTGCTCTTATCCACTTTCTCTAAGGATGGTCCTCAAGACCCTAAAGGAGACCCAAAAAAGAACCAGAGACGATCAAGAGGAGAAATTCACATGCTAAGTCCAGAACTCCCTGCTGACCCCATACCAGTGGGCAACAATGGTGTGTGCTCTTTACTTGCCTTGGTCAGAAATTGTGCCCATCACTGTTCTTTGAAGAAAGCATCTGAAAAGATAAGACCTCCTAGGGCCCGGGGAGATTTTGTGTGTCACCACAGTGAGGACGATGGGATTTAGTCTTGTGAGTAGCCTGGGGTTTTTAACTATGCTTCCCAGGTACGTCCAATGGAACTCCAGGTGATGGTGGCCCGGGGCTGGTAGGAGAATTGCGCGGAGGGCCAGCGAATTAGGGGAACAACACCAGCCATGTGGGGCCACCTCCATGCCCTCAGAGACACTCAGGAACTGTTGCCTCTGCTTCAGAACAGATTTTTCAGGGAATGTCAGAGCTGAGAAGGACATTTGAGATCATCTCACTATGTCTTCAGAGAAAGGAAGTTAATGATTAAAAGGTCACACAGGGAGGTAAGGTATAGGCAAACCAGAATCTGCTTGGCAGATCACCCAAAATAATAAATAAAATGAGAAAGTAACAGGGAGGGGCAGAATTGTCTGCTGAGAATCACTTCTCATACACAGTGACAGGCCTCTGGTGGCTCCTAATTAAAGCACAGCCCCTACTGTGAAAGCTCTCAAGTAAGTGTCATTCAAGAGTTGTCTATCACTTGCTTACCTGGACTGTATAAAAATAATGTTTCTTTTCTCTTTGCCGGCATGCCCTCCCCAAGCCTTTCTGATCACTGATACCTTCCTGGTCTCCAGGACCGCTCAAGGGCTCCTTCTCCATGCAGCCTTCCCTGGCTCCCTTGAGGGCCAGAGTTATTCATTCTATAATATTACCTTAAAATAACCTCATGGCTGTAAGTCTCCTTTCTTCTGCAATATAGAATGGCATTAGGCTCAACCTCCTGTGAAAAGAAGCACAAGGACAGGGCAGTATCCCCTATGCTTTTTATTCCCTGTAGTTCCTACCCTGGGGCTGAGAGCATTATACACATTTGGTTATTCTATTTTCACAGTAACCCTACAGAGGAGGTATTATTACTAATTGATAGATGAGAAAACTGAGGTTCAGAAAACTCTGTAGCACTTCCTCTTATTAATCCTCAAGTGATGAATGTGGTTGTCCCCATCTTTGGACAAGGAAATGAGGTTCAGTCTGCGTTTGGATATGTTACTATGAGTAACATATAGCATTCCACACTCTGCATAGTACCTCTTACACTCTGTGGGATTTGTCCCTTTACATCTGGTCTCTGACTTATTAGACTGCCTCAAAGACAAGAGCTGGGACCAATTCCTTCCTGAATTAATATATGTTGGTTGGAGAGAGGAAGGGAGGGCAGCAGGGAAGAGTGGGTGAACAGAGATATGGGTGAATGGAGTGTGGATGGATGAACTGTAGATGGATGGATGGATGGATGGATGGATGGATGGATGGATGGATGGATGAATAGATAAATTGTGAAAATGTGGATGATTACATGAATGGATGGGTATATGCATGGGGAAAGAAAAAGGTCTAGGTTATGAGTCTATCAAGATCCCCAGCCATGAACTTCCTACCAAACAAATGAAAAGAAGTTGTGTCCCCTTTTCTCTTTCTAGTCCTTATATAACAGGACTTCATTAAAATATAAGTAATCCCCATGCTAGTCTCCTACTGGTATGCCATCAAGAAGTGTAGAGTATGTGAAGGACCACTTTAGATGAATACATACACACAAAACTAAGCTGTGTAGGATAAGGATGGGCTCCTCCAAAGCAACTCACTTCCAGGAATAAATTAAGGACTGATATAATAGCCCTTAATTAAACTAATAAAGAATTAAGTGAGGATTCTGCTTAATCTCTGTTTTTGCCCACTCTCAGGTCACCGCCTCTGGAATGGGACCTTTGAAGAACACCCTCCCTTTGATGTGCCAGATACCAAGGGCAGCTTCCTTCCCCTTGCCCTTGGAGGCTTCTACACGTTCCTTACAATGATCATCCTGCTCCAGGTAGGAAGCCCTCCCTAGCTAGGGGCTCAAGAAGACCTGTGACCAATACCTGCAAAACTTTGTGAAATAAGGAAAAAAATAGTGCTGGCCCCAAGAAAGAACTAATTGAACTAATATGAGAAAATGGTCATTGCTTTCTTGTGAGTCTTTGAAAGTACTCACATTTGGGTTAATGTCAAGACCAGCCCTTGTACCTTGTAGAAGGAACCTTGCCCCCCAAATAATAGTGGTATTTATCAGGCTTTTCTATTTATTTAAGAGTAAGATTATAGTAGCAATCTAAGTATACCTACCCCTTTGCCAGATATAATAGAACAAGTAAAATCCTAATGATCTGGGAACAGAAGAAGATAAAATACCTCAGAGAACTGTCAACCCCTAAGGACTAGGAAAAAGAAACCACAGGTTGCTGTTTTAGCATCTGATAGATTGAGAGGGAAAAAAATACAGCTGTCCCTATAGAGGAGAAAACACAAAAGCACAGGGCACCTACAAGAAAGGAGCAGTAAGGAATAAAAAGATGAATAAATTCTCCAGGCTCTATAAGAAGTTATAGTCAATGAAAAGATGAGGGAAGTTGTTGCAGTTTTGTTTTCATGAGGCTCCATTTACATTCAGTTTCTTATAGTATTTGAGGGTGTTTTGTTGTCCTCTTACAGGTGAACTTTTTTCAGTCATTAGTCCATTCATTCATTTAACAGAGTAATCTTTTTTAAATGTGAGTTGGACCATACTCTTCCTCTGCACAGAACCCTCCAATGGTTTCACATCTGCTGGAAGAGAAATCCACAGTCCTTATAGCAGCGAACGAGGCCCTGTGTGATCTGGACCCTGACTTCCCCACTGGCCTCATCTCCTAGCCATCTCCTGCTCATTCATACAAGACCTTATTACTCTTTCCCCTTAATTACCCAGCCCGCTCCCACCCCAGTCTTTGCCCAGAATACTCCTCTTCCCACAGATAACTTCCTGGTTCACACCCTCATTTCTTTAGATCTCCGCTCAAAGGTCATGGTCTATAAAAGAGTTCCTTCCAGTCACCACCTTCTACCCTCTTGACTTTTCTTTTTCACTACCTGATATATATTTCTTTATTTGTTTACTGGAATGTGAGGTCTTCAAAGTCAGGGATTTTTTTCTGCTTGCTGCCATCTCCAGGACCTAGAACAGGATCTGACACACAGCAAGCACTCAGAAGATACTAAGTATTGAATCAGGGACAGTAATCAACAACGGGTCTGAATACATATAAAGCTGAGTGACAGCCCTTGGTGGCATAGAGATCTGAGGGGCATCAGGAAACACTGGACAGAGGCAATAGAGCTCCTTACCCCCCAACCACTCAATCGTTAAGCAACCAATAGTGAGAGCATACTCCATATCAGACCTCCCTGGGACCTGTTTTACAGATGCTCCTAAGAATTCCAAGGCAGGCATGAAGTCATTGACTTTAGTTTCTCAGAGAAAGTCCATCATGTGAGCTGACCTCAGCTTTCCATTAAACACCTTTGCTACCCAATGGTGAGAGTTCTGAGACAGGGAACTGGCCTGGTCTCTGACACTGTGGGAATCAATCTCCCCACAGGTGCTGATCCCAGTCTCCCTGTATGTATCCATTGAGCTGGTGAAGCTCGGGCAAGTCTTCTTCCTGCATAATGACCTTGACCTGTATGATGAAGAGACCGATTTGTCTATTCAGTGTCGAGCCCTCAACATCACTGAGGACTTGGGCCAGATCCAGTATGTCTTCTCTGACAAGACGGGGACACTGACTGAGAACAAGATGGTCTTTCGGCGTTGCACTATCATGGGCAGCGAGTATTCTCACCAAGAAAATGGTACGAGAGTTCCCAGGGGCCCTCACCACTCTTTCTAAATGAATCACCCTGCTATCCTAAAAGAATGGTAATGAAAGACATTTCCCTGCCTCCCCACAGAGGTTTCCTGGCTCTGGCAAATTACTTTCTATATCCCTGTGGGCTTCCTTTTCCTAGATAAGTTGTGTTGTGTTCTTATCACCTGTGAACTTCCCTTTGTTCACAAAGGCTATCAGTGATCTCCTGTGTGGTAACCCTCCAGTCAGTCTTTGGTGCCATTACAAACAGAATTTTTATCTGTCAGGAATGGACTGGGGTCATGTTCAAATTAGGTACCAGTTATATAGCCAAGATTTAAGAATTTGGGGGGTCACTTTACCTGACATGTCAGGACGGGCCTCAGTGTAGATGCATGATCAGATTCAATACCTCTAGGAAAAGCCTTCCATGTTAACTGATCTTTGGGATTTTTACTGAGGCATAGCTTTGACTTAGGAGGTATAGCTGAACAATGCCTGGACAGTCATCACACACGGACTGAAAGTGTCCTGTAAAGCTGACCTGGTTTCCTCAGCATCCCTCCACCATCACCACCACAAACATACCACATATATTTTCTAACTAAGAGAAGAAACTCTCAAGAGAGCAGCATCCATTCTTTTGAGTGGGAAGAATGGAGAAGAAAAAAGGAGATGTTATGGGTGGCCCAATCACCTTTGCCATGTGGTAACCATTTACATGGGAGCTTCTGATCTCATTTTAATAACAACTACCATGACAAGTAGAGTATATCAATCATTTTGACACACTATTTTATTAAGTCTTCCAAACAACCCTATGAGTTAAGTATTATTTTTAAATCCCTAATGGAGGAAATAGAAGTATAGGTTTAGTCAAAGCTCAGTCACATAGCTAGGAAGGAGTAGAGCTGGATTTGAATCTGTGAAACTTAGTTGCACCCCTCTTTCTCCAGTCAATGTAGCCCAGTTGCCTGTGTTCCAGAGCAGCAAAGTGCTCTTACCCTGTGCTCTTTCCTCTACCTCCAAAGTCTGGTATCCCCCAGACCGTGACTTGGCCAAGGTATGACTAGTGCAATAACGGGACTCCTTTCTCGCAGCCAAGCGACTAGAGACCCCAAGGGAGCTTGACTCAGACAGTGAAGAGTGGACCCAATACCAGTGCCTGTCCTTCCCAGCCCGATGGGCTCAGGGCCCAGCAACACAGAAGGGCCAAGGATGGATCCAGCCTCTGAGGAGGTGCCACAGTGCCCAGGTACCCATCCAGGGCCACTCCAGACAAAGGTCTGTGGGGCGCTGTGAAAGCTCACAGCCTCCTGTGGCCTTCAGCAGCTCCATAGTAAGTACCTGTCTTTTACTCTTCAAGTTGCAAGTGGCCTCTTTGGGGGATAAATGGGAGGGGGCTCTGAGATGTGAAAGAGAAAAGACTACAAATCCTGAAGAGCTCTCAAAATGGCAGCCCTTGGTCTTATATTCAGTCCACATATGTTTTGTTGGGCATATACACTTCTTGTTCATTTTAAATGTTCAGTGTTTAGAAATTGGGAGATTTCATAAAAAAACATAAAGATCTCTGACATCTCTTCTTAAAGAGGAATTGGAAAATTTCTCCACACTCGGCCAATATTTCCTTGTGGCAATAATTGGCTTGAATGATGGAGTTGATGCTCCTTAGACTGGGTGTGTGGTCTTTTGTTCATCACAAGCTATCCCCCTTCTCTGTTTACCCCATCACTGAACTGAGAGCCAGCAGCATGTCCATGATGTGTGTTTTTCAAAATACAGTGAAAGAGAAATAGTTGTCATGCCCATGCTTCTATAAGGTACGAAAACAAGATGGACTTCAAGGCTTGCAGGTTTCAAGAGTAATGGAAGAATATACTTTTTTGTGATAATCATGAAGAGTCTTAAATAGTTATAAAGCAAAGAACATCTATGTCAAAATTACCCAGCACACTTCATTCCCTTAAATTAATTGCCTGGTCTCTACAGGGATTTGACTTTGCAACTTTGGTCTGGAGCTTTTTGCATATGTTTCCTTCACATTTGATCCAATGGCACAGCTATCACTAAATCCCTAGCACATAAAGGAATTGAGTTTCTTTCCCAAGATTACACAGCATTCCCTAGAAGGCAAGGCCAGAACCGGAGCTTTCTGAATCCTATCCCATTCTACTTTCCTCTGCACCATGTTCTTTCTCTAGTAGACACATCATCTAGAATCTTCTATACTTGCAGAAAAGGCCACAGGGAGCCCCAGCTATCTTGAACAAGACCCACATCTTAAGAAAGGACTGAAATGCTATTATCCTTATTAGAAAATTGGATTTTCAAAATTATCCTCATAATGAACTTTTTTCCAAATTTTATTTTCTCCATTAAGATGCACATAACTACATATAGTTAACATTTTTTGCAGCCATAGTACCTACAAATTAAGTGTGCTGGTTTTTTCTAATCTGAAATAGTATCAAAAGCATTTTCCATATTGCTACCTAGTTTTTAGAAGCTTTTTTAAAGTTTTTCTGATCATGACAGAAAAGAAATTCTGTGAGTCTATGTGTTCTGGGTTATTATTTAACTTGAGGTGAGTACCAAGTTAACTCTCTTATGTTACTAGCACACAAAGAAATGCAACATTAGCAAGGATAAAACATTAGCCATGTGTTAAGACATATGATGTTCATAAACATCATGTTCATAAACATGTTTATGTTCATAAACATAAACAAGAGGAATGATCCATAGATACCTTTAGGAAGAATTTTTTTTTTCTTTTTCTCAGGTAAGATAACAGAACCTGCATATTGTTGCATCTTTCTCTTCCTTGATTTAATTTTGTCCCCTCTGAATGTAATGCTCTTCTTCCAGCTGTTTACCTAAATATTTGAACAGTACATTTAGTGAATTCTCACAAGGCACAGATTTGAAGTCTTGTGTTGCATGTGTCTTTTGGCACCTTCTAGTTCTGGATGCCATGGACATCCCATGTGCCTGAGAATGTCTCCCTCAGGACACACAGAAACAGGAAGCTTTCTTTTGTAGATCTCACTTGGGACACACAGATTCGCTCCCCCTTATTCAGCCTGACAAATCTTAGTGGCCCAGGAAAACTGCAGCCCTAAGCCAGCCAGAGTAACTTTTATTCAGGGCCTATCTACCACTAGGGCCTGCAACTATCACTGGCTCTTCTAAAAGTTAAATAGCATGATGTTCATGCTGACCTGCAGGGTCCTTTTCAGCTATAAATTAGGTACATTTGGGGTCAAATACCCCAGGTTTTCATCTTAGCTCCTACATCTGTTCTGTGACTTTGGTCAACTTACTGAGCTAGGACCTCAATGTCTTCTTCATCTTTAAGGATTATTGTTCTGTCTCCTAAGTTTATTTTGAGGACTTAATTCTTAAAATCATGTGTTCTAGAGAGAGAACTAGTAGAAGTCTTAAACCCTGGGCATTCATCTTTTTTATTTCTGATGATTCTAGTGAGCAACAAGATCGAGAACCTCTCTAAGCCTAGCATTGCCCCATTAGGAAATAATCTTCATTTGGCTCAAATGGATATCTTCTATAGCTTGAGAGGCATTGGCTGAAGGGAGTGATTTAAGCTGCCTTAAGGGGCTCTGATACTAACCCATAAAATATCTGTGGCTGGCATGGCAGATCCTTGAGTCAGTCCCTAGAGAATGAGTGGCAGCCCCCAGTGGACCCCCTGGCCACTGCCCCCACCCACCCCTAGCAGGACCAACCTTGTGTCCTCTTCCACCTGCCCATCTGGCATCCAGTCTGGTTGGATAATAATCTCGGCACTACCAGTTCTTTACCTTCCTTTTGTAAATCAGTCAGAACTTGCCTCTAAAACCTCCACGATGCCAAGTCCTGGCAGAGCAAGCACCCTACCACATTCTAAAGAAGCCAGTTGTTGGTCTCCTTGGACCTTTGCCCTAAACCCCAAGAAAAATGAGCATCGAGGCTAACAGCAACAAAAGCTGGCTTTTTTTCTTTTACTACAAAGAATAAGGAAGTATCAGTTAATGCCCCGTAATTGGCTGCTATAAAATCTGTGGCTTTAGGGTGAGGATAATACACTTAGGAAAGTGGTGAGTTCTAAGCCAGTGTTTAAGAGTATGGGCAGATGGAAAATGAAATGTTCTCCGCCCCACCCCCCACCCTCCACCTCCCCCATCGCCCACCCCCCCACCCTCCGCCTCCCCCACCCCCCACGTAAGAAGCAAAGATTTGAGCAGAGAGTCTTTGTAAGTGCCCCTTACAAAAGATTTTCGGGAACCATCAGACCAAAGAAAACCTTCCTAATCATAAAATCCACACTGGGGCCGCTTACCCTCCTCCGGATGGCACCACCACTTCCCTCTGTGGGCAAGGCCTCTCCCATCTGTCTGGAAAGAATGTAATGGAGAAAAGTAAAGGAGGTGTCTTTGGCCTTCTGCCTCCTTTCCTTAGTCTTGGTCTTCCTTCCTTCCTTTGAAAGAGATGTGTGCAGCACTTCCAATCTGCTCCGGACGGGTGAGGACAGCCCACAGATACAAACTCCCACTTGAAAGTTAGATAAGAGTCCTGATTTAATTAGCCAAGCACACAAAATCTTTTTGGAAGTAATGTGGCCACACAGGGTTGGAACAGATGAAGCGTCTACCAGTTGTGCCTCCCTTAACTCCCAGGGCACCAGAAGGTGGCACACAGCTGCAGTGACCCTGTTCACACGGCATGGGGTCTTGCAAGATCTGGAAAACTCACTTCTTGCTAGGCCACTTAGTTTCTTTCCTTGGGGCTTATGTCCCTTTTGGGAAAAGCTTATCTTAACAATCCAAATGCTACTATTTAAGTAAATATTTGTTAACATTGGGTTCTCCCAGTTCTTGAACGAAAGGCAGTGTCCTCACAACCTCAGCCTGGGCAAAATCATCAATTTCCTAAACCATAGTTCAGCCTCTGGCTCCCCAGCAACCAGGAAAGTTTGTTTTCACGATAGTGATATAACCACATAAGTACGTAAGTAGTAGAAAGCAACTGGGGGTCAGATGTAAAAAAAAAAATAAGTCTCCCTCCCTCCTCTTCTGTTCCCCACAACCAGTGACAATCATTATTTGCATTTTCTTGTGTATGTAGGGGTGTTTTACCTATATAGGAGCATACGAGTGTGGTAAACCCAGGAGCACATCCTTTACTGTAAATATTAGCACACCTGCACGTTGTTTTGGACTTTGTTTTTCTTTTTACCTAGTGAATCTGAGGGAATATTTCATAGATGTACACAGATATTCAATGGAGAGATGCCTCATCTTTTTTTTAATGTTAGGATTTGTTGGGGGTTGAGTCATTGTCCGTTTATACATGTGTATTTTTCTATAGTATTCTTCAGGCATAATTGCTAAATCGTGTGTATCTTTTTTATTTTGATTGATACTTCCCAAGAGGTGGTTATTAGTTCAGACACTCATCAACAGCAAATAGAAGGATCTGCTTCTGTCCACTTCTGCCAATTCTGTGACTCTGCTCAGTATCTACATTTCTTTGGAATAGCCTGTCATTTATTGTCAAACATCGAGTAAGCATCCACAAAATAGCACCTGTTGTTCTAAACACTGGGATGTAAGGTTTCATAGGGTCTTGTCCCTGATTTCAGGACTTACAACCCAGAAGAGAGGAGAGAAGAATACCAGTGCCTATAGAATGCTCCTTTTGGTGCTGAGTGTGTGGGTGCAGAGGGGTTGCAGGAGCCCGGAAGAGGTACACCTGCATCAGATGAGGCCTTGGGAGGGCTGCCGGGATGGCTTAGCACCTGAGCGTAATTTGAGACAAAGGTTAACCAGAGCAAAGAGAAGACCATCTAGTGGGGAGCAGTGAGGAATGCAAGTGACTTGGAAAACTGGGGTTTTGAGGACCAGCTGGAATAAAAAGTGAACTGCTACACCCAGTGAGTGATGGTTGTCAATGTGAACTTGAGTGAGTTATCACTAAAACTGAGAAGAGAGTGGAGGACTAGAGGGGTTGGCCGGCTTTCCCCAGTCTTCAGGGTGGGACGTACCTCAGCCCCTAGCACCCAGTGGCCACGTACATTCTCACTACTCAGCAGCATGAGCAAACCTGGGAGCTTGGAGAAATGCAGACGCTCAGGCTGCGCTTCCGACCCATTCGTCAGCATCTGAGTTTCAGTAAGGTGCTCAGTGGATTTGTGTGCATGTCCAAGTTTGCGAAGTGCTGGCATGGAGTTTAAGGGCTCAGGTATTGGTATCAGGAGGCAGAACTGGATGCCAGCCCCATCCTTTTTAGTGACTTTGTGACTTTGGTCAAGTTACTTAAATTCAGTGAGCCTCATTTACCTCATAATTAAAGTGGGAGACTAAGAGTTGCTCTTTCAATGCCGTCATGATAACCAAACGATGTACATGAACACATTTAGCAAAGCACCTGACTTTGTTATAAGTTCCCAATAAATGCAATCTAATGATAATAATAGGATCCTTGAGGGAATAGTGGGAGGTCCAGGATCACCTTCATCAAAGAAGGTTTGTATGAGCTTTAGGTTCTGCAGTAGAAAGAAACCCAACCACTTGGGTGCCTGGCTGCCACAGAGCTCCAATCTGAACAACCAGGTAACTCACAATTTTATATTTCCTTTCCTTCAGAGAAGTAGACTAGCCAAAGGGCTCAGAGGTAGGTGGGAGCGTTGCTTTCTCTATGGATCCTAAGTGCCAAGTTCCTAAATGTTAATGGGCCAGACAGGAGAGCAATGAGCTGTGGGCAAAGGGAACCATGAAGAACTTTGCCCTGTGGAAACAGTCTGTGGTGACATCTGCTGTGGACGCCTGCAGGCTGGGCCTGTTGCCCGCGCCAGAGAGAAGTAGCCCCTTTCGCAGAGACTTTTTTTTTTTTCCGGTAATGCATTGTTGTATGATTGGGTTGAAAAAAGAAGAGTTTTCACAAAGAGATCCCCTGAGTTAATCACTGACAGGGTAGCACGGTGTCCTAGACAGGAGCCAACAAAGGTCTGAGTGCTTGCGGTCGGCCAGGCACTGGGGACATACCATGGACTGTCTCTGCCCTCGTGGCACTCATAGACTAAAGGGTAAATGAACAAGCAATAAATAACCATGAAATCATTTTAACTGTGTCACCGCTTGGAAATATGTAGTGCATAGCTCGGAGCAAAGCAGTATGTTGTCAGAAGCTGGGAGTCAGCTGGTGTGAAAACTGCCCTAGTTCTGACCCTAATTCAATGTGTAGTCTTGAGTAGTTCACTTCCCACCTCTCTCACGTTCAGTTTTATCACTAGGAAAATGCGAGGTTTGGCTTTGATGACCTCCAAGCCTGTTTGCAGCTCTGTGAATCTGCGGAAAGGGTTAAAAGCATTCCATTCACAGATAGCCCAGCCCCAAATGAAATCTTTTTCCTGAAAAAAAAAGATTCCCATAATCTCTTTTATTATCTCACAGACTATCTGTTGAGTCCTAAGGATTAGATATATAAGCCTATTAGTTGTGCTTGGGATGTCAAACACCAAAGGTGCTGGCTGTTGGCAAGTAGCAAAGGCTACTTCTGGTGGGGGATCTTGCCTGGCACAGAGGTTAACAGCATGAATTCTGTTTGGACTATCTCAAATCAAGTAAAGGAGTCTCTTTCACTTGCTGTGTGACCTTGGGAATAACACTTAATCTCCCTGGGCAGCAGTTTCCTCATCTGATACATGGGTAACCAGGAGAATAATTGTACTCAACAAATAACATTGCTGTGGAACCACAGTGAGATAATGGAGATAACCAGAATGTAAAAAGTCCTATATGAATAGGAACTATCATTACTACCTTAAGAAATGAGCTCCGAGCCCCTTGCGTGATGATGGCACACTGACAACAGGCAGTGGGTGGAGCCTGGAATCTGGTGAGGGGAGTTTGCCAAGGAGCATCAATAAGGGAACACTGCTACTTTATCATGACCATGGAAAGGAAAGGAAGACTCTAGACTTGCAGTCGGAGGGTCTGACATCTGATTCTCGCTTTATACTGACTCACTGAGTGATATTGGTTAAGTCAGCCCATCTTTCTGGGTTTCAATTAGGTTGGGACTGTGAGAAGTCAGTGAGGTCACATAAATGACATTGCTTGGAAAGGTAGGAAGAGCTAAATCAATGTGAACTCCTGCTGGGAAAACTGCATTTAAAACCAAAGAGGTTAGATAGTGCATGCTCCCTTCCTAGGCTTTCTGAAAATAGTGACAGCATATGGTATGGATGGTTCACCATTGCTTATCACAAGGCAATGAGAAGAAATGCAGACTTAATGCAGTTTCACTAGCACTCTTCCTGGTTGTTGTTTTGTTTTTTTTTTTAAGATTTTATTTATTTGAAAGAGAGCGAGAGAAAGAGCATAAGAGGGGAGAGGTCAGAAGGAGAAGCAGACACCCCGCCAAGCAGGGAGCCTGACCTAGGGTTCAATCCTGGGGCTCCAGGATCATGACCCGAGTGGAAGGCAGTTGCTTAACCAACTGAGCCACCCAGGCGCCCAACTCTTCCTGTTAATAAGTACTTTTCTCTGGATATTGTTTTCCTAAGATGTATGAACCAGAGGAAGTGTAATGTTGACTCTTGGAGAGCACTCCAAATGAAGGCTGGAACTCTTTGCTCCAGTCCATTTCCCTCACCTCCCTGTGCTATTGGAAAGTCCAACTCTCATCCCTGCAGGCATCAAGCTCCTCCCCTGGGCATCTGGGTTTCCTCTCCTGTGCTCTCACCTTTGCCAGCAAACCCCAGAAAGAATAGAATCTGACTTCTGGAGTCATTGAGTTTGGTAATCAGAGAAGACACAGTCTGAGGACTCTTTCTCCACAGTTTTGTTTCTTTTTCTTCTTTTTTTTTTTTTTAATCTCAACTTGAGTTTTATTTGGCACTCAGTCTAGTTCATTGGCACTCAGTCTTCACCCTACACAAATTAATCCAGATTCCTTCAGTACATCTTTGTCAACCATTAAATTTCTTCTAAACTTTAACCTGTGGACTATGAACACTGATAGAAATGGTTTTGTGTGGAAATTTCTTTGCATAGTGACTTTTGTCATATCTGTTAAAAGCCAGTGTTTGTTGAGCTTCTGCTTCAAACAAAGCAATAGTTGGGGCTCTAGAATGTACAGCTTTGTGGAAAATGCAGTCTCTATGTCTGGGACTCATACCCCATCTCTAGGGTAAGATGCAACATGGATATAAGAAAATTGAATTTAAAATATAGGTCAATATGTGGTGAATTCCAAAGGGACGGTACAAGTGGTAATTTCTACAAGGATGTGAAAAATTGGAAACTCATGAGTCAGATCCAGCCCACAGATTTTTCTTTCTAAAAAACTGAGTTCTCACATCAACTCTCTTTATCTTGAAAAATCTATAGATTTGGCAAACTGGACTAGCACCAGAGCACCTCACTAGCAGAGCAGTTGTCACCTTTTTTAGGCAGGGTCTCTGCCACCTTTTGCCAGGTCTCACAGCCCCTGCTATCCACAGTGTCCTTGTCTGCTCCTTGGCCCACTACCCTCGTTCACCTTATCTACCTGACTCCTGTGCACATTCCAAGTTCAAGAACACGCTGTCGTGGCTCAAAAGACTAAGAACTCATTGTGGGCTGGGTAAGATCTCATGGACATATGGAACTTCTCAAAGCTACTGAAGTCTAGGTAGGATTTTGGAAGACAGGAGATGGTTTTTCAAACAATGTGTGATCAGAGGCATTAAAGGGAATATACATTCCGGAGGCAGAAAACAAACCAGCAGGCTGAGCAGAGGGTCTGCACAGAGAAGCAGTGGGGGTGAAGAATGGGAATGCAGAGTGTGGAAGGGTTTAGATGCCAGCCTGAATTGACTATGCTGACAATGAAGATCTCCTGAAGGTTTTCAAGCTCAAGAATACCTTGAGGGAAATGATGTTTTAGAAAGATGCGTGGCTAATACATATGAAGGGTTAGAGAGAAAAGAGGTGAGAAGCAACGACATCACTTCAGAGGCTGAGGCAGAAATCCAGATTTGAGGACTAGAGAGCTGTGCCTGGCTGAAAGCATCAGGAACGAAGGGCAAATGGCAGGGAGCAACTGCGAGGGAAGGCCTGCCAGCGTCTGTCACTGATAGACATGCACGGTGGAGGGAAAGGGAGGAATCACAAAAGAATGTATTGACCAGGCCTGTGGGAGGAGATGTGCTGGAGGCATGACTTCAGGAAAGACTGCATCATCCTTTCCCCAGGTGTGCAAAGATTCTGCTGGAGGGACCCCCCTCCCCAGTCCCTTCAGGATGGATTCTCACTCAGGCCTTTCTCTCTCAGGAAAAAGATGTGACTCCAGATAAAAATCTACTGCCCAAAGTGCAAGATGCAGCCCTGTGGCTGGAGACTTTGTCAGACAGCAGACCTGCCAAGCCTTCCCCCTCCCCTGCCTCGTCCATTGCTGACTTCTTCCTTGCCCTGACCATCTGCAACTCTGTCGTGGTCTCCACAACCACAGAGCCCCGGCAGAGGGTAAGGACCACGGAGGGTGGTGATGGGACGGATGGAAAGAGAGCTAGGGGCAAGGGGTGGAACCCTGAACAGAGAGACAAGACGCTTCAGCCCTACTCACAGCATCACCATCTCATCACAGTGGTGAGATTTTGAACATAGTTTTTATTGGGGGGGGGGGAGGCCTCAGTTTCCTCATTTTTTAAATAAAATGGAAGAAGTTATATATGAGCTTTCTCTGTAGCTTCCAGATTCTGTATCTGTCTATAGGATGGATATTAAGAGTTAATATTTACTAAGCACTTGCTATGTGCCAGACCCATGCTAAACACAGCCTCTGCATTACCATTTAATCATCACAAACCCAAAAACCTATGAGGTATGTCCTTGAATTTCACAAGTGAAGACACGGTGGTTCAGAGAGTTTCAACAACTTGACGAAGGATGTATAGTCAAGGCACAGCAGAACCATCTGTACAACTCCATAATAATATGTTATACTGGTCTCTGCTTTTATGTGAGGGCAAAATAATATTAATAATAATAAATGTTGTTATTATCATTATTATTATTATTAACACCATGGGTGAAAGTCTACCAGTTTAGAAATAATGCAGCTGGATGGCCATTTATAGAAGTTTATACTCTGAATTGTTTTTTAGTACTAAAGTTAGATTGATCTTAAAGAATTACCCACAAACTCTTACCCAAGCTCCCTTATGAGTGACTGATGAGAATCATCGAGTGTTATAACTGGTGTCTATGAAATCAGGAAAAAGAAGATTCGCTCAGGCACCAAACCAGAGCCTCCCATGATTACACCTAGATCCCAAGCCACTCTGAACAGTCATTCCAGCCACTGAAAACTCACTACGTTATCAAAAGTTGTTAGAGAGCCTTGGGAGGCAGGAAATGTCCCTTGAGAAATGAACTCTGTTTTTAAGAAAGGAAGACATACATTTTGGGAAAAACAGCATCCAGCTCTCAATTTTCAGGTTAATGGGGAGATATTAGCGGGCATGTAGTTCAGGAGTCTCGTCGCTGGAGCCAGGCAGCCCCAGATTTGAGTACAGCTCTATTACCTACACACTGGGTGGTTATGGCCAATTTATTTAACCTCTTTGAGCCTTGGTTTCCTCATCCAGAAGTTGGGATAACATAGCATCCCCTAGAGTTGCTGGGGAGGGTGAGATGAGATGCTGAATGCAAAGATAAAGCCAACAAAGCCATGGTAAGGACCTAGGTAATGTGAACTCTTCATATGGGTCTGGCCTTTGTCTCTTTTTTTCCCTTTGTCCATGACAGGAGCAGGATGGTAAAATCTAGCCTTATCAATCCCTAGAATGTCAGGGCTGGAAAGAACTATCTAACCTAATTCCCTCATGCTATAGGTAGGGGAGATGAGGTTCACAGAGAAGACTTGCCCATAATCCCTGAAACCCCAAATAATGCACTTACTACAAAATGACCTTCATATGCTTCCTTAAAACGGCTTGCTATTTTTTCTAACACTGAGGGTTAACGTTCTCCTTTCCTCCTTTGACCACAAGGTCACCATGCCACCCTCGACCAAGGCTCTGGGGACATCCCTGGAGAAGATTCAGCAGCTCTTCCACAGACTGAAGCTGTTGAACCTCAGCCAGTCATTCTCGTCTACTGCGCCCTCCGACACTGACCCGGGGGAGAGTTTGGGAGCCAACATGCCTACCACGGACTCAGAAGAGAGAGATGATGCATCCGTGTATAGTGGTGGCTACTCCACAGACGGTGGCTATAGGAGCAGCACATGGGACCAGGGCGACATCCAGGAGTCTGGTTTGGATGCTTCCTTGGAGGAGGTTCTGGAGGCCCCAGCTCTAGGCCTGGCCAGCCCTGAGCTCTGTTATGAGGCTGAGAGCCCTGATGAGGCAGCCCTAGTGCATGCTGCCCATGCCTACAGCTTCACACTGGTGTCCCGGACACCTGAGCAGGTGACCGTGCGCTTGCCCCAGGGCACCTGCCTCACCTTTGACATCCTCTGCACGCTGGGCTTTGACTCCATCAGGAAAAGAATGTCCGTGGTTGTGAGGCACCCGCTGACGAGTGAGATCATCGTCTACACCAAGGGCGCAGACTCGGTTATCATGGACCTGCTGGAAGACCCAGCGTGCGGTGAGTCCCACCTCACCAGGGCTCTAGGAGGAGGGCTTCGTGGTTTAAGAGGCAGTACAGAACAGGGATAAGGAGCTTGAGATATAGTGTCACTTGGTCCAACAGATCCTAATTTGAACAGAGGCCACAGATGCCTTCCTCAAAGCAGGTTCCTTAAATCAAGCTGCCTTCTGCCTCTCCTCGCCCTGGAGAATTACAGTGCTCATGAGCTTATTAAAGACTTAGGGCAGTCTTACACTGGAGAAACCTCTTTACCTTTATCCCAATTTCTGGTTTCTCAAACTTATTTAAACATGGATTATCCATACACAATTTTTTTCTACCATGACACCAATTAATACACCCTGGAACACACTGTGGTCCTAACTCTTAGTTTTGGAGAGAAGCCAGCTGAACCCAGAAAGGGAAGTGACTTAAGAGAGGTACACAGCTAACCAGTGGTAAATCCTAGGCGAAGGTGTCCTGAATCCCCATTTGGAGCTTTTTCCATGCCACCAGAATTCCGCACCAGGCTCAGTCTGCTCTGGGAAGCCTCAGGTGCCCCTCTTTATCATCCTCTTCCCCAGCCTCCCCCAAATGGATTTTCATAAACCTGAGCCAAGCCAGAAAAATGTTCCAAAGTCCCTACATATCAGCGTCCAATTTTGGAGCAGCATGAATTAGTGTGTAGCCACTTCCTGATTGCTAACAAGAAGAAGACAGTTATGGGACTATGATTCTCCCAGGATAGTAGATTCCAGCCAAGCTTTAGAATTACCCAGGCAGCCCTGTGCCTCCTGCGTTATCAGCTGTGGATCAAAGCCAAGAGGTTCATGGGGATTGATGAGCGTTTAGAATGGGAAGGGAGCTAATTAGGTCTCTTCATCCCCAGACTCTGGCAGACAAGTGAATTCAGTGTTTCTGAGTCAAGGGAACCACGGCACTCTAACCCTGGGCAACAGCCATCCAAGCTGCCCTGGAGATGTTGCTTTTTTTTTTTTTATTTGTTCCTCACCTGATTCCAAAATGGATTAGAGATGCTTCCAATAAAAGACACATACACGATATTACTGTAAAAATTGAGAATCAACACTCTGAAAAGGAGAGAAGAAAATAACCCTAAATATAATATATTTACAATGTTTGAACATTCGATTTGATCCTGAGGTTCCTGGTAGCCTGAGCAAAAAAGTAAACTCCAAGGCACACAGGTCCAAGGCAAAAAAGACTCATCTCAGGGAGCTAATGTCTTTGAAAATAAAATATTGTAGATAGTGCTCATTGGGACAGTAGTGCTCAATAAGCACAAAGACCGTGCTTAAGGCACCAGGGGAAAAAGTAGTATCTGAAAACTAAGATAATCTTTAAAAGGATTTTCATATTGCATAAAAATAGCTTTTTCATGGGAAAAATCAGAGATTTGTTGGACTTCCTTATATTTATTTTACTGTAATGAATTATATGTTTAATTTTGCATTATATGAAGGGAATAGATGAGGTACACAAGATCTGCTTACTACCTAGGGCCTCTAAAGATCGCAATCCAGCCCTGGTAAAGAAGTATTTGGAAGCCTTTTCCCAGCTCAGCTTTATACAGCGCTGTATCTGATTAGTGATGTCTGTGACATCTTAAGTAAAGGAGATGGGGTTGGCATCAATCCTGCCCCAGACCTGCCAACCCAGGCTGAAAAATTCTTTTTATCTGATAGTTAAAAGTACTGGATTTTCAGGAGAAAAAGATAAAAGAAAACACATCGGACTTCATAAGGGGAACTTTGAGCAACACAATGAAATATTTTTTCATGCTAGATTTATAGGAAATGCAAAAAATATTTTTCCTAGGGCCATTTCTTATTATAGAAAGAAAGCCTAACTCAAAAAACCCAATGTGACGAAGAGCTTAGCAGTGAGATTTAGAGATGTAGCTATCTTGGGACCTAAGTTGTATAAAGACTGAAGTAGATGACAGAAGGGATCATGGGTGGCATGTCTAAGACTTAGCAAACTGTTGATCATCCAGGGCTAAACTGGCTACATGGAAAACACCAGAGGTTACAACAAAGATTCAGACTTCTGTCCCCTAATTCAGCAAGGCTTCAGCTGGACCTGGGAACCTCTATTATTTGTGTAAGTTCCCAGGTTATTCTGATGCAAACTTGTGTTTGGAAACAATACCTAAGATGACCCACCATCCCTAAATAGGACTTTTCTCAGCCAGGCTTTTGTTGATCAGATATAGAAAGGAGAGAATTTAAGGATTCCTGGCATTATCACGGGACATCAGACATCATGACAACCAAGAGAGATCTTGCGTGTTTCTGGGGTGGGCTATAAGGGGATCCCTCCTCACTCTTTCAGAGTGTTAGAAACAAGGATCCCCAAGCATTTGTACATGACCTCATGGAGGACAATTACTATTTGACAGCAACTGACACAGATGTGGAAAAGAAGGTGAGGAAAATTCGAGCCAGGACCCAGAAGCATCTAGACTTGTATGCAAGAGACGGCCTTCGAACACTGTGCATTGCCAAGAAGGTACATTCAAGTGAACAGAAAGAAAGCTAAGTTCATTGCTGTTTCATGGTATTTGCCCCTCTCCATGACTGACCATGATTGGATCTCAACTTGCATGTCACTTTGTCTATGAGAATTGAAGATTCAAATGAAATAACCACACAGCCTCCCCCCATCTAGTCACACTCCATCATGTCAGCCTCTTTGTTTTCTGTAAAGAAGCCCTTAAAGTTATCTGTCCCTTTAAATAATTTACTTGGATTAATATTTCTCAACCTCCACTGGTACCTAAGCCCAGGCATGCAGGGATCTTGTCCATCTTGATCACTACTATACCTCCAGTGTCTAGAGCACAGCAGGGCTCAATGGTGATAATGGAACATGAGGATCGATATTTCATTGATTCGTGCATCCAAAATAAATCAGTGAGGAGAAATAACTGAGTAGGGAATTGTAATTCCTACATCTAATTGTATAGGGAAGCTCAAACAGGCCCACAGAAAATGGGCTGGGATTCAAACTACATTTGGAAAGAGCCTCTTCTTTTCCTGCAGGTCATAAGTGAAGAGGACTTCCGGCGATGGGCCAGTTTCCGGTGTGAGGCAGAGGCATCCCTCGACAACCGAGATGAACTTCTAATGGAGACTGCACAGCATCTGGAGAATCAACTCACCTTACTCGGTAGCTAAAAATAAGTCATCACTAAATTTAAAAAAAAGGAAGGCTACAAGCTGTAGAGGGAGTTCTTGGCCCTGACTCTGACACTGCTGCAGATGTGTCTCAATTAAAAGCCTTCCCTGGAGTGCCCTTCCAGGTATCTGGCACAAGTGGCACAGATCTCCAATCCAGACTCCACAAGACACTTCCTGAGGATTCCCAGGAGCACTCCCACACTGCCTGCTGGATGAAGCCCAGGAGCTCAGTTATTTCTCCTCCAGTTATTCAAATGTTTATTGAGCACCTACTATGTGCCAAGTAGCATGCTAGGTATTGGGACTAGGGAACAAGAGCCATAGGCCCTATCCTCTCAGAGCTCAATCTAGCAAGAAAACTAGATGATTAAACAAGGAATTTCAACCAAGCATGATGAGGGCTGGGCTGGAAGATTTACCTGGTGGTATGGGAGCAAAATAGAAGGTACCAGCCTAGACTGGGGCCAAGGAGGGTGCTGGCAGGCAAGAAGTGAGCAGAGCAGATGAGCTGGTCAGGCAAAGGCAAAGAGTTTTCAGGCAGAAGAAGGGGCCTAAAGAAGAGTTAGATGTGAGACAACCCGGACAGGCTAGAAACTCCAAGTCTGCCATGGCTGAACCACAGAGTGTGAAGGAGAAAGCTCAGCATGACCCAGGTTATGAAGGACACATGAATCATATGCTAATGGTTTAGAGAGAAGGGACGAAAAGCAGGGACAAATTCGTGCTTTCCAAAAAGCTGTTGCTATATGGAAGTTCAAATGATACACTGAGGTAAAGATGAGAAGTGGGGAGACCAGCGAGGAGATAGTTCCATATTTTTGTGGGAGGTAAAGCTTTACCTAGAGAAAAGGAGGAGGCTTTGTTTATCAGGGTTAATCACCTCATAGCTGGGAGCAAGATCTGGAAAAGGCAACACCTGATGAATGCACGTGCTGACCACATGGCCAAAGCCTTCCTTCATCTTGGGAGGCAATGCTGAGCTGAGGATGAGGGCCAAATCTTGGTCTTGTGCTGTGTGCTTGGGGACCCATCCCCTTGCCCCCCTGAGCCCTAGCTTCTCCTCCATATAAATCAGACTGTTCCAAACTCTCAGCCAGGCAGGGGTGCAAAGGGAAAGAACCAAGACTGCTGTAAGAAGACAGTGATGACTTTACTTATTAAAAGTAGCAGCAAGATTTGGCAGGAAGAGTGGCAAACGGGGAGACCTGTTCCCACCTCCTTCAGCCTTTTTTTTTTTTCCTGTGTTTTGACTCCAGGGCCTCTGCCTGCTGCCTCCCAAGGCCTTTCTGAAAACTGGCCGTGAGAACTTATTTTAACAGGAACCAGAAGGTAGTCAGGCCAGACAGCTCTAGCCACACACAAGGCCACGATTGTCATCCCATTAGGGCACATCCCTCCTCACCCCCCACCCCCAGGTTGCTTTAGTTTCAGGGAGCGCTTTGGTTTCAGTCAGTGAGGAGTACTCCTCAGCTGGTTCCACATGAAGGAGAACATGCTCATCAGGATCTGTTGGCTTCCCTTGCTGGGAAAGACTTTCACAACCTTTCTCCTTCGTTTTTTCTTTCACACAAATAGATGTGTTTTTCCTCTTTTCTCCTTCACTCTGCTTCCCTGTAATATAAATCAGCTTCAGAATCTCACCCTCCAGGCTAACCCTTGGAGGGAAAGACAAGGACTGAACCATCACTTTTCACGGGGTTGTTTACACATTTGGGCCTGCAATACAGAAGAGGCACATTTCAGGATAGAGTCATTATTTTTGTTCCCTCAAGGTGGCTTGGGAAGGAGAGGACTGGGGCTGAGAAGAGATTTCATCTTACCACCAAGAATCTGCTATGCCACCAAAGCCGCATTGCATTCACACCAGGTCACACACTATGAAATGATCTTTTCAATATGCATCTAGTGTAACTGCTTTGCCAACCTATTGTCACTAGGGATTATTAAAAGAAATGAAATGCCTTGCTCCTGCCCAGAGTAAAATGGGTAGCCATTAGTCTGTTGTCTGAAGTGAATCTCAATTTAAATGCAGATTAATTTATGCTTAATCACTTAGCAACTATTTGATATCTGGGTATATAGTCATCAGGGTTGGTGCAAAGCTTGAGATCATTCAAAAATTATAGAGTTTGCATACTTAATTCCAAGAACATTATCAAAAACCCGAGTCTCCTGCTATGAGCTGTTTCAGAGCAAAGTCTCTCCAGTTCTCTCCATTCCTCGCTGCTAGACTCGCCCAGGCTACTGCTCCACACCCCTGCTCAGCCTCTAGTCTCATCCCACTTCTCCCAATCTCCAGTCCTCCTCTAGAATGATCTTCTTAAAACTCAAAACTGATCCTGTCACTCTCCATCTTAATTCCCTTTAATAGCTTTCTTGTCTACCGAATAAATCTGAAATCCTGTGATGCCCTCACAAAGCTCTGTCGGATCCAGCGGACTACCTTCCTTCCTGACCCCATCTCTCACCCCACTCTGCCTCCCTTTCTGTGCCTTCTTCTACTCTGACCTCTGGGCCTTCATATATGCTCATCCCTCTACCTGGAATTCTCCACCTTTGCTATTTCTTAGCCTTATCTTCCAGGTCTGAGCTCAAAAGGCACTTCCTAACAAGATTGTCCCTGACTTTCTAGATGAAGTCTCCTAGTGTATGTTCACCTGGCACTCTGGGCTTCATATATAAATCCTGGGCTTCAGTTATAAATCCTTTTTCAACAAGCTTTTGAGCTGCAAGAGGGTAGAGACCGGCTCCATTTCACTGCTGTAGGCTGGGTGCTTAGCACAGCCTAGGACATGGGAGATAATTAATAATTACTATCTGGTTTGAGAAGGCTTTAGGGAACTTCAGTTTTTCGCTGTAATTGTAAGCTCTGGTGTCTTTCATCACTCCAGGAGCCACTGGGATCGAAGACCGGCTACAAGAAGGGGTTCCAGACACAATCGCTGCTCTACAGGAGGCTGGGATCCAGCTCTGGGTCTTGACAGGAGATAAGCAGGAGACTGCAGTCAATATCGCCTATTCCTGCAGATTGTTAGATCAGACTGATATGGTTTACTCCATTAATACAGAAAGTCAGGTGAGACCAAAGTAGAGACTAGATGTCTAAGTGCAAATAGCCTCTAGGCCAAAAGAGATAGGCTTATGGGTGGGATTTGGGTACACAGAGAAGCACCACCACCCCCAAAATATCACTGAACCTTGGAGCACAGAGGCCCTCAGAAGCCATCCACTTCAACCCCATGCATCATCGACCAGTTTGATTACATTGCATCTAGTAGTACATGTTAGAAAGTTTTGATCTTCTAAATTCCACCCTTGGCCCAATCTCCACATTTTTTTTACAAAGGAGGAAACTAAAGACCCTTGGGACCAAGCCACTTGCCCAGGGTCACCCTGGTAGTTTCTGACAGAACTATATCTAGAACACTGTCCTCCCGCCAGGCCAGTGCTGTCTGCGTTACACCACATTATTTGCTCACAGAACCCCAGTTGGAAGTTTCTTTTACTTTGGATTAACTCTCCAATTGAAAAAGCCCCATTTGAATTAAAATGATTCTGAGTTTAAAATTTCAGCTCCAATTTATAAGTCAAATTGGTTTGCCACAGAATAAAACCTGAAGGGAATGATTCGTGAGACCAGTATGCTTTGATAGGATGGGAGAGAAAGAGAAAGGGAGAAGCAGAGTCCTAAAACTGCAGTTTTCAACCCCCAGTACAATTGTGGGCAGCAGGGGATGGGGTTTGGAGGGAAGACTGTGTGAAGTCTGAGGAAGAGTATTCCAAGTTATAATACAATTTTATATTTAGGGGGGAAAATCTATTTTCACAATGCAAACTGCAGAAAGTGAAGTTCCAACATCTTGGCTGATGAATACGGGAAGGAAGCATTGAGATATACACTCCTACCAAAAGGAAACAAGCAGGAAAAGTATCGGAGAGGCGGTGGGAGGAGGGCACAGGGAGATGTAGGCACACCTTGGTGAAAAGGATGGAGAAGAGGGAAGAAGACGGAATGAACAGCACAGAAAAGGGAGGCAGGGAGGATGCTGGGAACCTCACTCTTTCAGTTTTGCCTCAGACTGACTGGACCCAGAACAGAAGTTTAGGAGGTTTAAATCTGTTGGGGTTTTTTTTTCTCATAAAGAATCCACATACACATATTTTTTAAAAAGTAGTATATACTATGAAAAGTGCCTGAGGCCCTTTATAAGAATTGGAAAAATCACTTTCTTGTCCAGTGCACAGATTATGCTGTGATTAGATTGAACCCCAATGAATTTTCAAAATGAAAATAATCTTGGGGAAATCTTTGGCATTAATATTATGCTTAGAAAGAAAGTAATTTGCTGCTTGCTTGAGTACTTGATCCCTGTAATAACAGTTGATATCCGCCTGCCCTGCTTGCAATGGAAATTCTATTTACAATGATTATTTCACTCCAGGTGACTCCAGAAGGAGGACATGGGCCAAGTTCGGAGTCAGTCAGCCCAAGAGGGATAGAGTGGGCTTTTGTGGTTTCTGTTAAATGTAATGCATTCCTCTAGGAAGCTGAAGATGTTTAGCAATTAATTAGCCAATGTTCTTAAGGAACAGTGGATCACATTTCATGTTTTGTGCAGTCACTGTTGATTAATAAAGCTGTCTGGGACCCTCTCAGATGGAGTCTGAATGTTAGGCCCTGTCCACACCCTGAGTCCATCAAACCACTAAGATTAGTTTTTCTTACCCCCCACCCACCCCGACCTGGGAAAAAGTGGTGGCTACAAGGATATGTTAAGCCAGAAACTGGGGAAAGCCATTCCAAATCTCAGATTTACTTAAACCCTAGTTTAATGTAATTCTGTATTCAGTGAATATTTCCTCTGAGGGTTTAATCTGCCTAATTCATTATAAATTGATTTAGGGCTACTGTTTCTTTGTTATGTACCTTAAGTCTATAAGCATGTTATGGGACCTCTCTGAACCTCAGGGTTCACGTCCATAAAATGAGAGAATTACTAACCCATCCCTGAAAGTGCTGGTCCGTCAAGGAATTTAGAAGGGACTAGAGTATTAGATAGAAACTAATAACAGCAATGATTATTATCACTATTAGTAACATATATTGAAAGCTTAATATGGTCCAGGTACCATACCTCCCTAAACTTCACTCTCTTCATATGTAAAACAGGGATTAGAAAGATTTATTTCAGAGGCTCTTGGGAGGATTAAATAAGATCATAGAAGAAAAATACTTATTGCATAGTATTTGTCTTAGTTAACAAATCACTCCAAAATTTAACGGCTGCACACAACCAATATTTAGTATCCCACAGTTTCCGTGGTTAGAAGGGTTAGGAGGCCAGAGGCAGCCCAGCTGGGTACCTCTGGTTCAGGTCTTTCTGGAGGCTGCAGTCAAGCCGTCAGTCAGGGCTATGGGCTCATCTGAAGGCTCAACTGGTGGGTTGTTTGGGCACGAAGAGAAGGCCTTCCTCCAAGTTCACAGACATGACGGCTGGCAGACTTCAATTCCTCACTACGTGGGCCTCTCCACAGGGCTGCCTCACAACATGGCAGCTGCTTTCCCCCACAGCGAGCCATCCGAGAGAGAGAGAGAGAGAGAGAGAGAGAGAGAGAGAGAGAGAGAGAAGAGTGCCAAATTGGAAGCCATGGTCTTTTTATAAGCTAATCTGGGAAGTGACATCCCATCACTTCTGCAGAATTCTCTACATTAGAAAGGAATTGCTAGATGTGGCTCCCACCCAAGGGAAGGGATTAGACAGGGGCACGCATCCCAGGAGGCCAGGGATCATTGAGAACCATCTTAGAGGCTCCCTGCCATCATACCTACTGTATACTAAAGGTTAAAGGAATGGTAAATATTTGGTTATTATATCACATTTTGAAATAAGTAAACTCAGAGATTTTGAAATTTATATCTCCAATGACTTCCTGCCATATGTTGGAGCAATTTATATAATTTGTGCTGGCCCCAACTCCCAGCAAGGACTGTCTTGATCTCTTTCCCAGATAAGTGCCTCAGGCATAACCACCCACTCCTGGAACTACTTCCTATTGCCTCTCTAGGTTCTGGGCACACCCTATTGCTTGCAACACTCAATTTAGCATCCCCTAAGGGAAGACTCGGGGATAATTATCTGCAGTTCTACTCCAGAATAAATGACTCCAAATATTCTTAGAAGCTTCTAGACCAATGGTCCCCAAACCTATCATATCAGAACAATCTTCACAATTTTTGCCTGAATCCACATATTACCTGTACTGTTTTTTTTTAATTTAATGGCTTCATTTAAATTGACTTTAAACACTTAAATTTATTTTTAGAAATTTTTTAGCACTACAGTAAATGAAAATCATCCTTGCCATGGATAAAAGAACACAGCTAAATAAAGATCACATGGACAAAATCAGGGAGATAAACCCTAAGAGACTCTTAATCATAGGAAACAAACGAGGGTTGCTGGACGGGAGAGGAATGGAGGGATGGGGTAACTGGGTGATGGGCATTAAGGAAGGCACTTGATGTAATGAGTACTGGGTATTATATAAGACTGATGAATCAATGACCTCTGCCTCTGAAACTAATATGTTAATTAATTGAATTTAAATTTTAAAAAAGCTTATAAAAACAAAAAAATAAAGATGTGAACAAAACAATGCTCTTAAAATTGATAATACAGTTGACTGCCACAGCTTTTCTCTATCTTTATTTGAAAGTAATGTTGCAAAATCTAAAGAGGTACAAAGGATATATTTAGAACCAAAAGGTGACATTATCTCTGATATGATCAAAAGTAAAAGAGGAAAATCAATAAGAGCAAAGAAGTTCTTCACTATGTTTCAAGGTAAACATCAGAAAAAATCAGTGAGAAGTTTCTTTGCAGCAGTAAGATGTTCACATTCACAGTCAGTTTTAACCAATATCACCAACACATTCATAGCAACCAATAAACATACAATGTATTTTTTAATTAAAAGCCATAATTTTAGTAATAATGATCTGCCTCCACTAGTAAGTTGGATGAACTAGGGCAAGTTATTAATGATTTCACTGTTTCAGTTGCCTCATCACTCAGTTTCCTCAGAAGTAAAATGACTTATGAGAAATAAAAAGCACAATACCATCGTGACATTATTTACCATCACACTCTCTTATTTATTAGCTTACACCATCCCTGTATCGGTCCCCGTCTTGCTGAGCTACTCCATGCCCATTCCCTAGCCATCTCTTTTTTGCCATTAATTTGCTTCCACATTAATATTGCTTTGATGCCTTTTGAAATATGGCAGAGAAATGAGAAAAATCAGAGAATGGTTCCTGAGTAATCTCTATGGTGGTAGAGTTTCATAACCACTCACTAAAGGATAAAGTGAAATCTTTAACCTACATTTCCGGTGTTGCTGACTAATACCATATTTATTATTCTAACTCTATAGGAAACTTGTGAATCCATTCTCAACTGTGCCCTGGAAGAAGTAAAGCAATTTCATGGACCACAGAAGCCAAACTCCAAGCTCTTTGGGTTCTGTCCACCTTCTGAGACCCTACCCCCCTCCTCAAGAGCTGCAGTTCCACAAGTTGGATTGGTCATCGATGGGAAGACATTGAACGCCATTTTCCAGGGAAAACTGGAGATGAAATTTTTGGAGTTGACGCAGTATTGCCGGTCTGTCCTATGCTGCCGTTGCACCCCACTCCAGAAGAGTATGATAGTCAAGTTGGTGCGAGACAAGTTGAGCGTCATGACCCTTTCCATAGGTACCCATCATGCTGAGATGTGGGTGCAGACTGTGAGGCTGATCTGACAAGAGGCTTGGACCAGGGGTGGGAGGTCATATATCAAAGTCGAGATACCCAGGCTGAGGATCACTGTCTTAGACTGAGAGAGTTCAAAGTGACAGTCTCAAAGTGACAGAGAGTTCAAGGTGACAGACAGTGATTGGCAGCCAGGAGATGAAGCAGAAGCTAAGCAGAGTGGGAGAGTGAATCAAAGTTCTCAGGATTAGCAGATCACTAAGGAAAAATCAGGACTTGAATGGAGATTAAAGCCAGAAGGATCCTCAAATTCAGAGCATTCATATAACTCGGTAATATACACTCAGGCCAACTCAGTTCTGGGATACAAACCATTCCCCTTTTGATACTTAACATCTGGAGTAATAATATAAACATCAGGTGTTTGTAGATTTGATATTCTGCTGAGTGTTGATGGCTGGTGGGGAGATTGTAGAAGTTGAGCCTATCCCATATGTTCATTCCTAAATACAAGGCCCAACACAAAGCATACGCTCAACAAATGCTGACCTGTTGGTTGATGAAAAAATTCCTCATAGGAGACTAAACTTTAATCATGGTTAAGGCAGAGAAATAAAAACTATACCTACATCAACCTTCCAGGAACAAGCAAACCTGGTTTATAAGAACCTTCACGATCGGGTCTCCACTAACCCTCTGGCCATATCCTTCACCATAGCCACTGTCCGTTCCCCAACATTTGGCACTCCATGCTCTAACCAAACAGAACTGCTTACCATTCTCCACGAGCCTTGTCCTCTCTCTCTCACTCCCGGGCCTTTGCACAAGCTATTTCCTCTGTAAAACATCCCTTGTTCCAATCCCACCTAACCTTCCTTCTCTCTGGGAACTCCTACAGCATGAAGCCCTTAGAGCTACAGAGCACTGGTATGCTTTCTGAAATGGTCTGCTCAGGAGACCAGGAGTTCCTTGAATGCTGGGACCGTATCGGTCTTACCATTTTGTCTGTGTTCTGCACATACCAAGCACATAGTAAATATTGCATTCATTCCTACAGATGGTTCCAGGTTCTATCCTTCCTACACAGACACGGAAAGAGAGTTTCCTTCCTGGCATTTCAAATTAAGAAGCCTATTTGCACATCGTTTTTTCTCCCAGTCTTCAGATGAAAGCAATTCAAACCAAAAAAAAAAAAAAAAGAGGGCATGGGCAAAAAGAATACAGGGAGCAGAGCTTCAGCAACTGCCTCCTAATTTATTCCCCCAAATTGTCCTCTTCAAAACTTTAGACACACACAAGGCAACAGCCCAGGACTGACATCCTGGGAGAAGAAATTGGCCCCACTGCCATAGAAGCAGAAAAAAACCAGCAGGGTGAGCAATGGCATGATTCCACACCTCTGCTTTCACTGGTTTGCTAGCAGAAGTTAAAGGGTAGATTTGTTCTCCATGGGGAAGAAAAAATAATGTTCTGCTACACTATCATAAAAAATAATAATCATTACAAGAGTAATGGCTACTTAAATTGACAAAGTTTTTTTTTTTTAAATTGACAAAGTTTTTAAGGTTAATTTCATTGCCAAATAACAAAGGGAAGAAAATTCTCTCCTCAATTCCATATTCTGTATGTTATCTAATACATGTTTAATTGCGTTCTGAGAACCTACTAGGAAAAGAGGGGCCAGGAGGAGAATGAAGGCAGTGCAGGCCACAAACCATGCCCCCCCCCAGGCTGAATCCAGCCCACTACATGTTTTTGCAGGGTTATGAGAATGATTTTTATGTTTTTAACTATAAAACATGTACATCTCGCCATTCAGCAAGAACAGTTCAATTTTGCTTCTTGGCCCACAGAGCCTAAAATATTTACTCCTTGACCCCTTATAGAGAAAAAGTTTGCTAATCTCCAGTCTGAAAGATAAAGCTTTGGGAAAAGCCAGGTTTGTAAGGAAAGCCTCACTATGTAGAGCTGTGCTGTCCAAAATGGTTGCCACCTAGCTATGTATAGGTATTGAAATTTAAAATCGAATAGAATTTCACCAGCCACATTTCAATAGTCGCATGGGGTTCGTGGTTTCCATATCAGGCAGTAAAGATAGAGGATATTTCCATCATCACAGAAATCCTGTATGACAGTGCTGGAGGCCGAGTGTGTACTTCCATGCCCTAATCTCCAATTTCCTGAAATAAACACCTTAGTTCATTAAATGGGAACACAGTGTGACTAAATGCTCCTCAACTAAAAAAAAAAAATCAGTCAGTCCCATTTTCTATATTCAGAAGCAAAACTGAATGCCATCCCTGTCTTTGGACACCATTGCCAGTTGGATGATTTAGCTTTCCAGACATTCCAATGGTCTTAATACGGTAAATAGTTTAGCTTCTACTGAGTTAGGAAAGGTAGCAAAGATCTTCATGCTAGTGCCCCTGGGCCCCTTCCCTAGCAGGTTTACCCTAGCGGAATTTCTATGTTGCTCAAAATCTCCATTTGCTCATTAGAGAAGTCCACTGTAACATTTGTGAAGGCCTTTTTTTATAAACCGTAAAGCACTGCCCCAGCCTCACTCACTACTGTATTCCCAATACCTAATACCGTACCTAGACAAAAGGCACAATATACATTTGTCAAATAATAAATAGAGCTTCTTGTCAAAGAAGAAAAGACCTCTTTCAGGCCCAATACTATAGCAATGACTTTTCTTGTAGGACTATTCAGAGCAGTCTTAAATGTATTCAATTATGTACAAATGGGGAGACTTTAGAGCCATTGGTGTTAACACCATTTTCACTGTCATGCAGCAGTTAGACCAGGAATAAAGACACCTCATGATCTCTGTCCTTTCAGGTGATGGAGCAAATGATGTAAGCATGATTCAAGCTGCTGATATTGGAATTGGGATATCTGGACAGGAAGGCATGCAGGTATTGTTGCCCTTGATTATTCTCATTTCTTCCCCCTCTTGAATCCTTTTTGGAGAGTTATGGAATTCCCCCACAGTGATGGAGGAACTTCTCCCCAAGAGCTTTGCAGAATTGTCAGCGGAGAGTCACAGGGCTTCCACGCCTATACATAACCGCCATCACTATATCCTTTGCTGCCCAGTCCTTCTGATACAGAGGAAAATTCAAAGATGCTTAGCCTTTTTGCGGGGAGTGGGGGGCGTGCAAAAAAGGTGGTTTTATTAAAGCATGGGGACAGGACCCATGGGCAGAAAGAGCTGCACCAGGGTCATAGGGAGTGGCCCGTTGTATACTTTCAAGTTGGGAGGGAGTTGCGGATAGCCTAAGTCCCTAGGGAATTTTGGAAGTAAGGTTTCCAGGACCTTGAAGGGGCTTAGCTTTTTTACAGACAGTCAGCAATACCTGTACCCTAAGGCCAAAGAGCACCCAACCATTCAGGGAGGGCTAAACTTTCTACTGACTCTATTCTTCCTCTCTGTAACCTCTACCCACATCTAAGAGTGCAGTGCCCTCCATGAGTAGTGACAGATATAAGGACATCTGAAAACATTTTTCAATTGCCATTTTAGTCTTGATGGCTAGATTGACTATAAATTGTATGGTACACTTATCGCCAAAATTCAGCTTGGGACAAGCACACCAACTTGAGCTACTAACGTTTCCCACTAAAACAGACCCCACTTTGTGGTTTTGAACTATTAACAACTATATTCCCAGCTAATATATTACAGACTAATATAATTAGTCTGTATTAACAACTAATACAGACAGGAGGCATTGCCTAAATTTGCTGGTGAGGATGAAGGAACACAGTTATCTTTTGAGTATCTACCATAAACCAGCACTGTATTAGGCACCTCGCATTTATTATTCCAGTTGATTTGGATGATCACAACCCTGTGTGTTTTTTTTCCCCCAAATATGTTTATTTTTTCAGTGTTACAAGATTTATTGTTCATGCACCACACCCAGTGCCCCATGCAGTATGTGCCCTCCTCAATACCCACCACCAGGCTCGCCCAACCCCCCATCCCCCTCCCTCCAAAACCCTCAGTTTGTTGCTCAGAGTCCACAGTCTCTCATGGTTCATCTCCCCCTCTGATTTCCCCCCATTCCCCCATCCCTTCCTTCTCACAATGCCCTCCATGTTTTTCTTTATGCTCCACACGTGAGACCATAAGATAATTGACTCTCTCCACTTATTTCACTCTGCATAATCTCTTCCAGTCCCATCCATGTTGATAGAAAAGTTGGATATTTGTCCTTTCT
>CM053607.1:42305191-42348426 GCA_028646535.1 Procyon lotor | reverse complement strand
CTGATGTCTCTGTTCTGCCCTCTCAGGCTGTTATGGCCAGTGACTTCTCCATATCCCGCTTCAGACACCTCAAGAAGCTGCTGCTTGTGCATGGCCACTGGTGTTACTCACGCCTGGCTAGGATGGTGGTGTACTACTTCTACAAGAACGTGGTGAGTAGCCCTACGGTGACCTCTGTGCAGACCTTGGCAGGCCCTGCCAGGGGACCCGCTCCTACCACAGTGGTAAGACAAACCCGCTCAGCGTAAGGCATTGAGTCAGGCTGACCTAGATTTTGAATCCTGAAACTTTCCTACTAGCTCTGTGAACCTGAGCAATGTAATACACTTCTCTGGGTCTCAATTTCTTCTTTGGTAAAATGGGCTAAGACTTTTGCGATGTTAGTGTGAGCGTTAGCAACACTGTATGGAAAGCACCTGGTACGTAGAAGGCAGCATGATTGGTTACAAGCATGGACTCTTGAGTCGAACATATTTGGTTCAAATCTAGGCTTTTTTGGTAATGGCCTTATACCTTATTTTTACCACCTGTAAAGTGAGAATGATAATGGTACCTCTCCTATATTTGCCAGAAGGATTAAATGAGAGCTTGGATAGAAAGTGATTAACACATAGTAATCACCCTATAGAGTCAGCCATTATTTTTATTATTGCTAATGTCCCTGCTCTTAGATGGGCTCCATAAATGAGATTTACTGTCTGCCTACAAGAAAAAAGGACTTGATAATTAGCCTGACATGCATCTTACATTTTCTGTCCGGATAGAGCTACCCCAATGCAAGAGCTCTACCCCACCCCTTGGAGAGCACAGGTTTAAGACTGGAGTCCCTGGCTTCCACCTGATACATAGTATCATTTCAGCTTCCCCAGCCTTCCCAACAGGGAATTTACTGAGGTCAGGAGATTAAATAAAATGTCTCCTGGTATAAATGTTTAGATTGGGGATATCATCTGTGTTTTGGTCTTGCCTGACTCGAGCATGCTGTGTGAACTTAGAAGAGTTATTTAACCTCTCTGAGCCTTGGTTTCCTCATCAATAATATGGAGACACTAGGACACTAGATAATACTCCTAGAAGTATTATCAAGAGACTTTAGAGTCAGAGCTCAGGAAAGCATGTAACATTATACAAATACAATCATAGGAAGATAACATTGTTTCTCCCAAAAATAGGTTCATTTCTGTCTTATTGATAGAAGCCCAAAGCAGGCACACACTTGCTTTAATACCAACTGAGGTATTAAAACTTTCAGAGGCTCTTATTTGAAAAGCCCCTGATTAACAATGGGTATTGGAAGAAGCCAGAACATTGCTATACCAAGGAAGGGCACAAGGGGCCTGAGTTTTCATTACCTAATTCAAGGACCTTTGAATAATCCCCAAGAGTCTCCAAATAGAATCTGATTCCTGTTTGCATAAGGAAAAAGGGAGGATTAAGAGCAGAGCGAGGGCAGAGAAACACATTAGCCAAGGAGTAGCTGTGAAATTGCATTTTGCTCCTGTGTTCCATTCTCCCAGTCCTGTGTTAGGCACTGTCCCAGTTGCCCTCCCTCAAGAGTGAGCATTTTTGTGCAAAGTTCAATGTATATGTAAATAAACAGCATGACAAAAAATAATGTAAATTCGATAAACTGGATGTTGATATTCAGCAAGTCTATGCAAACAAGTCACTCTATTTGACTTGAAACTCACTCTGAGCATGAATGACTGTTCATTTAGAATTCAAAATGCCCATTTAAATTTTTTTTCTTGCCTCCAAAGGAGCCCTTCTTTGAATAAGCACAACCTCTTCTCTGCATTAAATTTGTGAAATAGAAAAGGAAATGTTTCCAGCCAGCCATGCTTTCAAAGCTTAAATGGTATTTATTTCCAGCCCAATGCCATGCTCGAAATTGTGATACTGATGCTGCATTATCTCCCCCTTGCAATTAGAGGGTGGAGAACTATGACTTCCACATCCGAAACCAATTTCAGAGGGGATTAAAGCCCTGCCTGCTCTGAAATTTGAACAATGAATTAATTACTGCACTGTAGCTTCTGGGGAGGAAAACGGAGGCCCCCTCTCAGAGATGCCATCACCAGGTTCTGGGCGCACCCTCGGAAGCGCAAGCAAGGTCCTGACAGGGCCTGCAGAGGAAGAAAACACTTCAGTGATAAACTCCAGGGTAATGTTGGGACAATAGAACAGCGATTGATTTCATTTATTCAAACCATTATTGAACATCTCTGCCTCCTGAGGCTGACAGTCTAAATCAGGGCTCAATGAGCATGTACTACGAAGGGCCAGGTAAGAAATACTTTCACTTTGCGGGCCACATAGCCCATCTTACCTACTCAACTCTGCTGCAGCAGCATGAAGGCAGCTATAGACAACATGCAAATGAATCAATGTGGCTGTGTCCCAACAAAACCTTATTTATGGCCGGATTTGGCCTGGAGGAAGCAGTTTGTCATCTCCTGGTCTCTATAAATCTTGCTTCTCAAAATGTGCTTCCTGGACCAGTAGCATTAACATCACCTAGATGCTAGTTAGAAATTCGGATCCTCAGAACTGCATCCTGGGACTACCACCCCAGAATGTCACTTTTAGTAAGATCCCAGGGTATCAGTATGAACCTAAAAGACTAAGAAGTACCACTATACTAAAAAGAAAAAATATTTTACAAGTATTTTCTTAGGCACATCTCCCTCGAAGGTGGTCAGGGTGCTGTGGACATCTCACCAGGAGATTCTTGACCTAATCAGTTAGAAAGAAAGAAACTTTTAAGCTAGGACCCAAAAGAAAAGCTAGAACTATGAATTTGCCAGTTTCCCTGCCAAGAAGGAGAGGCTTGACAATCTGAGTCTTTATAGAAAATATTTTAGGGAGTTTATTTATAATTTTATATCATATACTGTATCTAATTCCAAAAAAAGAGATGAAAGTGACTTATAGTAAAAACAAAGGCAATAGGAAGTTAGAAGGGAAATTTATGAGAGTATGGAGCAGAACCCCAGAAAGGAAAGAGGTCAATTGCACCTGGAACCTGGGTTAAGATGCTAAGTATTAAATGTCCGGTTAAAACCAGCAGACTAGTTCTCCAGGAGGAACACTCTCTCTTTGCATCAGTTTGTCAAGCAAACCTTTAGAAGGTCACACAAAAACCTTCAAGAAACTGTCTTCTGTGGCATTTTTGTAGGAAAACTGCCAACTGTATGAAAACTAACCTCCATATGGTAACTTTTTCTAACGACCCTTGATAAATTGGTGTTAAATTATAATTCAGTAAGAATGGTCCTATGGAAAAATGAGCCAGTGATATCCAAGCAGTGTTTTCTTGCTTTGACTAGAGATTAAAACCCTTCAACACTGCCCGTGTGTGACATGTAAGGCAAGGAGCTCAGTAAATGCTGGTTCTCTGACACCGAGGTCCCCAGAGCTCTCCACACCACTCTTGCTTGCTGTAGTGTCCTTGGTACTTAGCACAGCTGGTTACTGTCGGGCACAGCATCCCTAGCACTAACCTCCACCATCATCTACAGGGAACCAACCACATACCAGGTGCTGTCCTAAGAACTTGACATGTGCGTGTAACTGTGAGAGCTACGTGCAATATAGGGGTTAAGAGCATATGTGCTAGAACCAGACTGGGTTCACATCCCAGCCCCAGTCTGCTACTTAAAAGCACTGTAGCCTTGAGTAGCTTCCTTCAGCTCTGTGTCTCAGTCTTTTCACCTGTAAAAGGATACTACCTAACTCCCAGGGTTATTATGTGCATAAATGAGTTCATATGTGTGACGTACACAGTAAAAGCTTCATCAGCCCTGTGGGGGTAGGGACAGCTATTATCTATCTATATATGTGGTAGCTGAAAGCCGGAGGGGTGACCCAGATCACACAGCTAAGTACATCACAGACTCGGGCTGGGACCTAGTTCTACTAGACTCCAAACTCCCCAGGCTGAATGTCCTCACCACCGTGGCATTCGGTGTCTCCCAGAGGTCCGAGCACTCAGTTCTCCAGCAGTTGCCAAATCCTTGTGTGTTTTCTGCTGTCCAAGCATCTCTAGTACCGTGTCTCAACACAAATTGTTCCAGAAATATCATGTGATATCATCCCACTTGACCGAGGAGCTTCAGACAGCCTCCAACACCAGCCGGTCACTGCGCTCTTCCTCCTTCAGCTTAGACTATGGCTGGAGCTTGGGTGAAAACTGGGTCAAGCATCATAGAATCTACCACATAAGCTTGTACAACTTAAAAGCTGCAATTTGGAGAGGAGAGATTGAGGCTTGGAGTCAGAAAGACCAGATCTACATCACAAACATCAGAGGATGGCCTACGGCTGGCAAACTTGCTGCCTTGCCCTCTTGGCTCCCATGGCGGAAACCGCCCATCACAGCGTTCTGTGCTAGGTACTTTCTCCACTCATAGCACTTTAGGATGGATCCAGCTGGCCTCTCATGGTGTAGGATAGATGACCCTGGACCTTAGTGCTAGAGACTGAGCTGTAGTCTCAGATCTTGAATTGATTTTAACAAGAGCATACACTTCCCACATCATGTTTATGAGGCTGGGCCCTAGAGCCAGAGCATCTGAGTTTGAACTCGAATTTGTTACTTAATGGCTGTTGACTGCCAAAGCAATGACTTGACCTCTCTCTGAGGCTCAGTTTCCATAAATGTAAACGAGAGTAGTAAAGACTGCCTCATGGGGCTGTTAGGTGGATCCTGGGTCAGAACAGAGCTTAGCAGATAGTAAGTGCTTTGGGTGTTTTTGGTGTTATTAGTGGCCTCACCTGTAAGATGGCGTCACTTCCAGCTCTGGCCTCTAGGCTTCCACAACTTCAAGTCATAGTTCCGGGGCCAAGGCTATTTGGTATAGTCACTTAGCCTATCTGAGCTGCTCAAGCTACCTGTGTGTAAGGGAGATAAGAGTTACTGTCCTGCCCATCTTGCAAGGCAAGGTTCTCAAAGGGAAAAAAAGAGAGAGATCAAAGCCTCACCAGCGGCTGAATGCTAATATCAAGGGGACTTCAGTACTTCAAGTTCCTCTTAAGCCCACCCTGTCAAGTGCACAAGTGGTTGTTGTTATCTCAAGACTCAAAGTCTGCCCATAGTACATTTCAAACTTACCTGCAGCACAGTAAACAGACTGAGCCCTCTCACTCCTTCTGACAGGAAGATGCAAGGTCCAGGATCTCACAGGGCACCAGGATCTCCTTCAGAGCCAGGAAACTTCCCACTGGTCACCTGAGCAGAAAAGCCAAAGGATGGAGCTCCTTAGCTAGAAGACTCTTAGCATCGTTATTATATAATCCAATAGGAAATTTAAAAAGTTTGGGGGTAGACAAAGACAAAGAGCTTTGAAAACTCAGATGCTAGGTGTACAGTGTCTGTCTAGCTCTGAACTTGGACAAGAGATAACTGAGTATCTGAAAGCCTCAGATTCCTCGTCTATAGAGTAGGGTTAATAACATTAATATTATCATCAAGATATAACATTAATATTATCATCAAGATATAACATTAATATAATATGTACTTTTTATTAGCAATAAGCTTTCAAGATTGTTGAGACAAATTAGTATAATATATATCACACACTTTGCACAAAGAGAAGCTTCAATAGTAATCATTGGTGTTACTAGAACTAACATGCCCATATTATTACAATTCTAGAGACCATCTTCAAAATAATACTGGCCCAGCAGTTAGGACTTGAACATTCTAGTTTGTACACAAACCTGCTGAATGATTTCTTATGCCTTTCACCCTTCTGTGCCTCAGTCGCACAGGGCTGAGAAGTTCTAGTCGTAACTCTGGGAGCGGCAGCTTGAGTGACCGCCTTGGTCAGGTTACCAAACCATATCGCAGTGTGGTAGGCAATACTGGTGACCCAGCCCATCTCAGGATGGGCTGGTTTTGAGTGGGAAACAGGATTTTTTTTTTTTTTAAAGATTTTACTTATTTATTTGATGGAGAGAGATCACAAGTAGGCAAAGAGAGACGGGGGGGGGGGGGGGGGGGGGAAGCAGGCTCCCCGCTGAGAAGAGAGCCCGATGCGGGGCTCGATCCAGGACCCTGAGATCATGACCTGAGCTGAAGGCAGAGGCTTGAACCCACTGAGTCACCCAGGCGCCCCAGGGATACTGCTTTAGAAAGCATAAAGAAACAGGGAGAAGACTTCTTACCCTTCTGAGTAGCATGACCATTAGGAAAATATTGTGAGAAAACCTCATGAAATTCTCTTCCTGCCAGGCTTCCTGCCCACGGTCCCGTCTATCATTCCTTCCCCGGGAGCGCCCCCTTCTTTTTCCACACTGCTACTCATAATAACTGCCTTTTGGTGTCCAATGCCCGGTCTAGGTACTACTGTTCCCGTGTGAAAGATGGCAAGATGATGTTCAGAAAAGTTAAGTCATGTGCTCCAGGTCACACAGCTAGTAAGTGACAGACCTGGAAATTCCAAACCAGCCTTTTCTGCCTCCACAACCGGTGCTGTTGACCGGCATAGTGTACTTACCTTATCAAGTCGGTGCGTTTCCCTTCAGGTCCTAACGAACGTTCATAGTAGTTGCAGCAGCAGCTGCTACTCTAAGGGTCAGGTACCTCTGATCCTGATACAACTCTGCATGTCACAAATGAGAAAACGGAAGCTCCCAGTCAGCGTTGTGATGTGCCAGAGGCTCCTAGGCAGCCGTTGGCGACCGCTGTCCCTGCGTCCTCACTCACGAGGCCACACTCTCTGCCTACAGTGCTACGTCAACTTGCTCTTCTGGTACCAGTTTTTCTGTGGTTTCTCTGGCTCCACCATGATCGATTATTGGCAGATGATCTTCTTCAATCTCTTCTTCACCTCCTTGCCTCCTCTCGTCTTTGGAGTCCTCGATAAAGACATCTCTGCAGAAACACTCCTGGCCTTGCCTGAGCTGTATAAGAGTGGCCAAAAATCTGAGGTAAGATGGAGAGGCCTCAGCTCCTCCCTGCAGGTGTGAGGGAGGGAGCCCTGACCTGGGGTCAGGGGCCTTGCACTCCTGTCCCCACTCGGCCTCTTACCTCCCCTGTGACCTACTCCCCGTTCCTGACCAGTTTCTCATTTGCTGTTGAGGTGATAGATCAGACCAGGGGGTATTTTTCTTTTTAGTGATTTCTTAATTTTATGACATGTTAACATGGGACTGCCCTAGTCGCATGGGGAGAGGACACGGAGGAAGATCCCATCGCCCTCAGCTCACCCCTTTCTCCAGGCCTTTGACAGATCCCCAAGGCTTGGGCTGGGAACCCCTGAGATTAAAAGCTAGTTAGCTCATCACTTGGTGAGGTATTCATAAATGAAGGCTTCTACCTCATCTTGGGAAAGAAAGTTTAGAACTCATGTTTATACACAGTCTGGAATTTGCTAGTTGCCCATAGTCTAAAGAAGGCCTCGGAAACCATCCTGATGGTTTGGAGAAGTCAGGCCATGGGCACTCCAGGCGGCCCAGTTTGCACAGACGCAGCCCAGAGATTGGATGGAAGAGACAGACAGGGAGACTGCCTTGAAGGAAGAGTTCGGGGAAAGAGGGTGAATGGGTATTGGAATGCGTGCGAATACCTCTGGGCCTGGGAGAAAGGTGTTTGAGAGCTAGTGATATTTTGTGGACAGCCAACGAAGAACCAAGGCCAGTCCTAACCCCAACATGGGAGGAGAGCAACATAGCTACCCCCGCACATCAGGCAGGAGAAACGTGGTGATGGCACATGTATGCCCATCGCTCTTCTGACCTTTCCTCTCCCGCTGATGTGCTAGAAGTATAATGTATTCCTTGAGCACCTAACAGAAGTTAATATAGCAAAAGCGAACTGAGTACAGTTTCACTTTTCTAGGGAAGGCAGGAAGAGGGAAACACGAAATGAGAACACTTGTCTCTAAAGCCACCGAGCCCTATCTCTTGGGAATCTGTGACCCTGGGCTGTGATGGAGAGCTCCCTTTCAGATGCTGCGTGGAAATCTTAGACACTCTAAACTTACAAGTGTGTATTAACACTAATAAAGTAATCATGAATGGCAGTTATTAATATCTGAGCACTCACAGGGTACTAAGGCACAATTACATTTAGATTTCTCAAAACCCAAGGAGATAGTTGGTGGTGGTTTTATCCATTTTGTGGAAGCAGCAGCAGTTATCAAAGCAGTTTAGTGACTTTCACAAGATCATACAGTTAGTGCCGCACCTGGATCTGTCACCCCCCAGGTCTATACTCTAAATTTTTCCATTCTATTGCCTCTAAGAACACTGTAAATGCCATATTGTCTATCCAGGTAGCACAAGAAAGTTGCTTACAAAGAATGGAGGCTCACTTTGATGGTGGTTGATGTGTTTTTTCCTGGCAGTGCTACAACCCGATGACTTTCTGGATTTCCATAGTGGATGCATTCTACCAGAGCCTTGTCTGTTTCTTCATTCCTTATCTGGTAAGTTCTATAATCCCGTTCTCACCATACAAATCAGAGTGGAACTGGACCTGTTAATACGAAATCCCAGACTCGTAGCTCGCGGCAGCACAGAGACCCCATAGTCTGCAGACTACATCCAACTCAGTATTTGAAAAATCAAACCACTTACCAAAACATCTCAATTTCTGCCAGCTTTTGAAAAACTGGATGCTATCATTACACTGGGTCTTTTTTCCCCACATGGCAAAAATCAAGAATTGACTCATAGCCCTGGTAGATGGGGTGTATGTTCTCCAGTTTGCCATAGTCCCTACCACTCCCTTTTGTCTTATATCTAGCCTTCTACACTCATTTACCATTGCTTACTTGAAGACTGAAGCTATTTGAATTCATATTCCTTGATTTATATTTAGCTTTGTGATTCTAAGGTCAGAGCAACATGCATTCAGGCAATAAGTTCTGATAATAAGGGATGCCAGCCCTATCTCAATTTGGTTCCCAGTTTAGAGAGTGGGAATTTAGACAGTCAAGCATAGCTGTATTTCTCCTGGATAGGGAACCAGAAGGTGGGGCAAGTGCAAAACTGAGCCTCACATTCTTTTGTAATTAGCGACAAGATGGGTCAAGGAGACAGTCATTTTGTGCTTCATTTGAATTTCCTATTTTACAATACCTTCCTTCTCCAGGATTCTGCTTGCCTTTCTTGCTTATTTTTTTGCCCCTACTCTGTGTTCAACACACCTACCATCTAGGTTTATTTGAACTTTTCACCCTCAAGGTCTCACCTTTGCCTGGTCTGTGTTTCCTCTCTTTTCAAGAAATTAACTCCTCTTATTATGGTATCAGCTGATTTTCTATAACCCTAGGGTATTTTGTATACCTTGTACCATTGTATGATTTATCCTCTTAATTGTACCACATTTTCCCTGCCTAGTACACTATAAACTCATTGAAAGTGGACACAGAAGTATCTTAAACATTTGTCATTGTGCCTACTGGTTGCCCAATAAATTCTTTGTTCATTCATTCCACAATGTTCTAGAATACCCATCATGGCTTCGGCCACAAATGTGTTTCCCAAGAATTTAGCCCTATTAACTCGCTGCTCATCTTGTCTGTTCCTTGGGTCAGTTCCCCATGAATGGCAGCTGCATATCTTCTCCTCATTCTTTCCCCTCCTATGACACCTACCTTGAATCCCAGGGCATATCTAACAGTGCCTGTTTTCTCCTTCTCCACAGACCTACAAGGATTCTGATATTGATGTCTTTACCTTTGGAACACCCATCAATACCATCTCCCTCACCACAATTCTCTTGCACCAGGCAATGGAAATGAAAACCTGGGTAAGGTCTCAGAACCCCTTTGACCTAAAAAATTTGAGTTTTTTATTCTGTATCACTGATCCACTCAAGAAGTCAAGCAGAGAAAGAATTATCATATGGTTTCACTCAAATGTGGAACATAAGGTATATCCCCTGTGGTACAGGGGAAGGGAGAGAAAACTGAATGGGAAGAAATCAGAGAGGGAGACAAACCCAGACTCCAGGAGACAAACTAAGGGTTACAGAAGGGAGGGAGTGGGGTACTGGGTGTTATATACAACCAATGAACTGTTGAACATTACACATCAAAAACTAATTGTACACTATATGCTGGCTAATTGAACATAATAATAAAAAAATAAATAACTACTGAACCCCTACCTGTGTCCCACTTGTACAAGAATGAGACAGGTATAAAAGATAAAGTCCCTAGCCTGAACTTGCTTATCATCTATCCAGGATTATGAAACTAAGACCTATAAAACCATGAGACAATTCATTGCAAAAATAGGTATTTGGGGTTAAAAATTTTAGAGTATTTCAGAGATGAGGAAAACAGTAGCCTGACCCTACTTGAGGCTGTGGTAGGGAGGTATTTGCTTTCCATTTAATTTCAGGGTAAAAGATTAGAAGGCCATCTTCATGTAAGCACACCTCAAGCATGTCCAAATATCACATTTCAGTATCTAAAAAGGTAATGCCAGCTTTTTCATTAAATTCTTGGAATCAGTGATAATTCAAAACAGAGCTTAAAATCATATATGAAGTACCTATTTATCTGATTTTTAATGTATTATTTAACCTCCCAGAGCACTTTGTGGGTTTTAGAGGGTGGGGGTTAGTCTTATACAGGGCTGTAAGTCAATTATACCTCAACAAGTTTAAGGTATACAGGATAATCATTTGATATACATATATTGTAAAGTAATGGATGTTAATTAAATTAGATCAGCCTGTGACGTGAGAACTAGTAGGAGCTACCCAAGGAAAATTCCAGGTCACAGACACCCTCTGTTCCAATTCATGCTAAAGACAAATAGAACAAAGTGATAAAATCAAAAAAGGATAGTCAAGCTTAAGTACAGGATAAATTTCTTCAAGAAGCACCAGCAACAGAAGAGGCTGAAAAACAGTGAGGCAGCAGAGTGAGAGGTACTGGCCTGGCTCAAACTGAAGGCTTTCCAGAATCCAGGACAAGAAACTGACTGTGGCAGTGGGAAATCTGGTTCCTATGGGATACGGAAGATTGGAGCCCTGTTTACTGTTAGGTTCAAGGTCTGGGCTAGAGTTGCCCACTCAAGAAAGCAAGCTGAAGAAAAGTTGACAAGGACATGCTATCTGGAATTCCAGTTTTATCAGAAGCCATGAGGAAGGTAGGTAAGAGTCAAAGACAAATTTTAATTTTAATACTGGGAACTGAACCAAGCTAAGGAAACATTTAAAACTCTTCAAAATGAACAAGTTTGTCATTGAAATTAAGAATGCAATTTGTGGGATCCACTCTAGATCAGACTCTGACAAAGAGTAAACTACCAGATTGGAAGATATGATTGGGAACTCATCTGGAATGCCACCAAACATAATAAAGTAATTCAAAGGAATAATGGCTAGAATAAATGGCTCCAGCATCCACATAAAAGGGGTCATAGAAGAAGAAAAGATGGTAGAGCAGTTTATGAAGAGATAATAGCTGAGAAAATCAAAATAAATCTGAACATATCACCTGGATATATCATAGTGAAACTGTATTGTGTACAAGAGACAATCTTAAAGTCTACCAGAGGCTATGGACAACTTACTTGAAAAGGAATAGCCATTAAACTGACAAACAATAGAAGCTAGAAAACAATGGAATAATTATCTTCAAAGACCTGAGAGGAAATAACAAACGGTTAAAACCAGGGCAAAATCGATGACATGTTCAGATAGGCAGACATTGTAAGGTTTGCTACTCCTAGACCCTCAGCAAAAGAAGAAACATAGTTCTCTAAGAACAGAAAAGCCAAATTATAAGAAGCAACAACATGGTAAGAAAGGATTATTCAATAGGCAATTTATATTAAAATCTCCATCATTAACAGGAGAACATTTAGTGTGTCTCAAAATTTAAGGTCTCTTAATACTTGAAAACATATCTTCAAAACTTAAGGTTAACCATAAGAAATGTAAAGAAATAAAAGGAGTATAGAAAACTATCAATTCTGCATGATGTAGGAAAGATAAAGGGCAAAGAAAAATGATGGCAAAAAAAAAAAAACCCATAAAATAAGATGTTCAGAATAAATCCAAATATATCAGTACTCATAATAAATGTTAATGGATTTAATTCACCTATGAAAAGCAAAAATTATCAGATTGGATTTTTTTGTCCATCAGATACAAGGACAAATAGACAAATTCACAATTATAGTGTGAGATTTATATACAACTCTATCAGAAAGAGATCAAATAGAATATAAAAGCCTGGAATTAGCACATTTGATCTAATGTAGTTAGATCAAACTTCAAAAACACACAGACCATGTACCAAAAATTAAAGGACTGAATTCTAAATTCTTACAGGAATTTGAAAGAATCATAGTCATCTTTTCTTATAGTGCAATTAAAAACAAGCGATAAAAAGATAAACAAACCTAACATGCTTGGAAGTTTCAAATGTACTTCTAAATAACTCATGAGGTCAAGAGTAAATCATGATGGAAATTATTGCTGAATTTAGACTATAAAAATACCATATATGCAAACTTGTGGGATGAAGCTAATGCTTTTATTATTAAAAAACAAAAGATAAAAAACAATGCAAGGAACTTAATAGAAAGGATCAATAAAACCAAAACTGAGTGCCTCAAAACCCTAATAAAAACTAATCTCTGTTACTCAGCCATAAAAAAAAGAATGAAATCTTGCCATTTGCAACAACATGGATGGGATCTAAAGAGTATATGCTTAGCAAAGTCAGTCAGTCAGTCAAAGATAAATACCACTCTTCTGTGGAATTTAAGAAACAAAACAAAGAAGCAAAAAGAAAGGCAAACTAAGAAACAGACTCTTAACTATAGGGAACAAACTGCTGGTTACCGGAGGGGAAGTGGGTGGGGGATGGGTTAAATAGCTGATGGGAATTAAGGAGTGCGCTTGGTGATGAGCACTGGGTGTTGTAGGAACTTGTTGCATCACTGCATCGTATACTCGAAACTAAAACTGTACTGTATATTAACTGAAATTTTAACTAAAAAAAAAACTAATCTCTGACAAAACTGATCCTAGAGGAGACATCAAAAAAGGCCACAAAAATATGAGAAAGACTGAGAAAGACTGATAATTATAAATTTTTTAAGTATTTTTTCGGAATTTAAAACAAGTTGGTAATTTCTTTAAATGTAAAATTTACCAGAACATAACCAAGGTCATTTAGCAAACCTGAATAAACCAGTCACCGTTAAAGAAATTGACTACAATAATCCTGAAACCAAAATAGGTACAGAAAGTTCAAGGAAAGAAAATTATAGACCAATCTGACTAAATGAACAAAGAGAGAAAAATTCTAAATAAATTATTGACAAATTGACTCAGAAGTGTGCGAAAGCTAATAAAGCCCAACCAAGGAACTTTCGTATTGTGGTAGTGGACCACAAACTATAAGCTGAGGCCACCACTCTAGAAAGCAGTTTGAAAATAGCTGGAGGAGTTTAAGTAGTCACCTGCTGTGACACGATTCCACTTTTAAGTATGATGCACCCTGGAAATACTCTTACCTGTGCATATACAGGCACGTGTTTGTTCAAGAATGCTTATTGTAGTATTGTTAATAACAGGAAAAAAAAAAAAGGAAAAGCCTAAAATGTTCATCAACAGGAAAATAAATTGTGGCATATTCATATAATAGAACAGTTAAATAAGCAAAGCCAGATCTATCAACAAAGATGGCATTCCAAAGCATTAGGTCTAGTGAAAAAAGTGAAAGATTAAAGCAGCATTCATGAACATATGTATAAAATATGCGTAAGAATGACGAACCACTGAATTTACGTTCAAGACTGAAGAGAAAACATTTGCAAGGGAATCATGGGTACTTTAATTGTACATGTTAAATTTCTTTATAACTGGAGGAAATATGACATCGTTAAAATTGATAAAGCTGGATGTTGGGTATATGAGGTATACTATCTGTATGCTTGAAATACTTTACAATTTAATTACATTTAAATAAAAGAAAATTAGCTCAAGACATCTTTAAAGAGGAATTCTACTATCTACCACCCTCTTAACCACTAGATTTTTTTTTTAGCCCCTCAAAAGGCCCTGAAAAGTATAATCAGGCCTCAGTTGTGTATTACATGGGTGATGAACTAAAGATTCTGTATCCTCATTGATCGCTCAGCCCACTTTCTCACAGGACTGTATCCACCTGCTTCCAAAGAGAGGACCTTTTCCTTTCACTCACCATTCAGCATAATTAACCCACCCAATACATTTCTAGACCAGCTAAACCAGTAGTTACTTGTAATTTCTGGTGCTCTTGGAAAAGGAGTCAGTTACTAAAATCATTATGAAAAAGTGTATTTCCCTTTTGAAAGTACTCAAAGCAAAACAGTCTCTTTCCTGGGTAGAAATTTAACATGAATTTTCGTAACTGTCATTTTTCACAGTTCCCACAAAAGCAACTCAAAAAAATTAGCTAACTGCTTTCTTCAGGAACAGGGGCTGGATTATTCAGATCACCTCTCCCACTGAAAACTAAAAATAAAAACAAAAACAAACTTCTTCAAAAGCATAAAAGAGCTGACAGGATAGTAAAGACAAAAACCTCTGAGAAAGGCGATTTTAGAGAAAGAGCCAAAACTTGTTTCCTTAAGTATGTCTGCAACCCTGAGCAAGATTCAGAAATCAAAACCAGGCACCCAAGGCAAGAGTTTAATAAGAGCCCACATTAAATTAGGACCCAAAGCTATACCCAAAATGGACCTGCCTATTCAACCTCCCAGCAGGTACTGCAGGGATTATTTTCATTGTGAGCAAAGCAGGAAGAATCAGTATAAAGGACCTGTCCAAGGAAATGGACCATGGGCTGGCCTCATACAGATTTGCAGCCCAGGTTTGTATCACCTCGGTGAGTCAAATTTTGATGTATGACGTCAGTTTAAAGTTACCCAAGACTGACAGTTGCCAAGGACATCGCAAAATAAACACGCCTTCTCTAGAGAAAGGTATCTCATCCTATACTTTAAAATTTTTCCTACCAACTTTTCAAGGGCAATGAACCTTTCGAAGGTTATTCGAAAATAACCAACTCTCAAAGAAAAATCTATTAGTGACATCAAAAAAATAGAAACACATATTTTAGGTGTTGGTGTTATCAGATATAAATTATAGAAAATCCATGTTCAAGCTTTAAAATATCTGCAGGGGTTGATAAACTTTATAAAGCAACCTAGCAAATTTGAAAGGAGACCAAGTAAAACTTAAAATACAGTAGCTGGCTTAACAAAAAACTAGACAAAATTGAAGGGGACAGTTATTGAACTGGTCAAAAGTAATTATGCAGTTCTGTCCAGGTTCTAGTTAACAAGGGTGTTAAAATCATAATCCTTACCTTTCAAAAAAAAAAGTAATTATGCAGAATATAAAACAGAAGAAAAATAATGAAAATTATGGAAAAGGTATAAAATGTATGGAAGATAGGGTGGTATATAAAAAGATCTAACATAGATTTGATCAGAGTCTAAGAAAAATAGTAAAGGAGAAAGAAAATGAGACAGAGGCAATAGTTGAAAAGATAGTGACCTAAGAATTTTGCAAAAATGGTGAAAGATATCAATCCAGATTCAAGATCAGCAAAACCCAACCAAGATAAATAAAAAGAAATACATACTTATCACAGGGAGATTACAGAATACTAAAGACAAAAACCATAAAAGTAGCCAGATTTGGGGGTGCCTGGGTGACTGTCAGTTGAGCATCTGACTCTTGGATCTCAGCTCAGATCTTGATCTGAGTCATGAGTTCAAGCCCTGCATTGGGCTTCATGCTGGGTGTGGAGCCTACTTAGAAAAAGAAAAAGGAGAAAAAAAAGTAGCCAGATTTTAAGAGATAAGTATTTCTTTCTAAGGAACAAAAGGTAAGAAATGTCTGAGAAGCAACAACAAATGCCAAAAGACAATGGACTGCTGTTTTAATATGCTAAAAAAAAAAAAAAAAAAAAAACCTGCCAAACAAGAATTCTGTATCCATTGAAAATATCTTTCAAGAATGAGAATGAAATAAAGCATCAGAATAGATCACCAGCAAATTCCCACTAAAGGCAGTTCTAAAGAATATACTTCAAGCAAAAGGAAAAAGAAATCGCAGATAGAAGACCCAAGATGCAAGAAGGAATGAAGGTACAGGAAGTGGTAAACATGAAGTGAATTTTAACAAATAGTGATGATATTCAACTATAATAATGACTTGTCTGCTTTAAAAGAGGATAGAATTAAAATATGCATTAGCAATAAGATTTAAGTCAGGAGGGAGGTAAACAGTTAAAGTGCTCTAAAGCCCTTGTATGATTCAGGAGTAGGGAAAAGTAGTTACATGCTTTACACTACGTTAAGATTGCTTATTATCATTTATTGAATAATCATTGGAAGAGTAGAAATGGAGTATATAAGTTTCAAACCAGTAAAGGGAGAAAATGAAATTGTACAAAATATTAAGTTTAAAAGAAGAATGGGTAAAAATACAAAATAGGAAAAAATAAGATCAAACAACAGAACACTGTATTGCTTTGAACAAGAATAAACCGCCAGCCACATGTGGGAAAAATAGATTCCTTACACCAAATAGGATTTTATTTATCTAACATTTGAAAAACAGAGTATATAGGCAGTGAAACTACAAAGGATGGCTTGTAATTATCACCAAAGTCAAGGGTGAGACGGAATCTTTAGGGGTTCTTTGAGTATGTATGTTCAAATTCTGGGTGATAGCAATATGGGTGTTTGCTTTCTAATGCTCCATTAAACTGCATGGTTTTTTGAATTTGTGTGTGTGTGGTATCCCCCTCCCCAAAAAAGTTTAAAACAAAATTTGTCAACTACCATGATTGCACTGCCCCTGATCTAAGCTATAGTTTCAAAAGTGTTTACTTCTCTTTTCCTTCCACAGACCATTATCCACGGGCTTGTTCTTGTAGGCAGCTTCCTGATGTATTTTGTGATATCCCTTGTTTACAATGCCACCTGTGTCAACTGCAACAGTCCCACCAATCCCTATTGGGTGATGGAAGACCAGCTCTCAGACCCCACTTTCTACCTCGTCTGTTTCCTCACACCAGTCTTGGCTCTTCTCCCAAGGTTTGAGGTTGTTTTCTTCCTAGAACCACAAATGCCCCCTGTAATTAGCTATTTTCATAAGCCAAGAGTCAGGAGTTTGACTCCTGCTGGGAACCTTGAGGCTATTGTTTCAAAGACAGGGTATTAGATCAATGAGAATAATTAATTAGAAGGTAAATAACATGGACTGTGGTCCCAGCTCAGCCACAGAGTAGCAAAGTCACCAACTGGCATGGCTGCAGTTGTGACATCTGTAAAATGATAATTCCTTTGCCCTACTTACGAATTTTGTTGTGTATAAGGGATCATTTTGAAAAGCTCTGTTTCTTTATTAGCCCAGATGTCTCATAACTCTAATAACTACAGGGACAGGCACACAACTGCAGCAAACCAGGTGTAGTACAGACATGGGGAGAAAGACCTTCTCAGCTTCACTCTCTCATTGTCACCAGGAAAGATCAAGTCTCAGCATTCCAGAGCTTTAGATTTCTTTCAGAAATTCAAATTTTGCATGAAATAGCCAACTTTTTATTATAACTCAAATTTATTACACACAAAAAATGTGTATTAGCCAAATAAATCATTCCTGCCCAAGGACTATTCTAACATTTGTAGCCTAAACCTGCATTTTACTTTTCCAGAAGAAGAGCAGCAATAATGCCTTACATTTCCTTGAAGCTCACTCCTGCCATACACTATCTAGCACTTTGTTTTGCTTTTGCCATCATCTAGGTATTAGGCAGAGCTATAGTCCTAGTACTACTTGCTCATGGGACAGCTAAGTCCCAAGAAGGACCCTAATGTGTCCATAAGTCGACCAAAAATCACAGTGGGAGCTGGATTCCCCCAATTTGGTGACCAGTGTTCTGTTCCGCAGCCCACACTCTAGTTAAAACAGTCGGTAAACTTGAGCATGTACTTGTAGACAGGACTTAGCCCCTCTCCATCTTTATCATCTCACCACTCTGAACATTGAAAGTCAGCCACCTGATCATCATAAACTGTAGTAAACAGACTATCTCAACATTGTGCAGAACTTTTTCTGACCCAAAATTAGAGAGCCATAGCCAGTCATACTTCCTTTAATCAATGTGGCAGCTTGGTTACCTAGGTTGGTCTCCATTTACTTGTCCTAAGCCAGCTCAGAACCTTGACCTCTGATGCAAGGCTGAAGGCTGAAGATACCTAGATAGCAAACACAAATATCAGTTGTATTCTAAGTATGCTCTGTGTGCATGGCCTCCCTGCTTGGCCCTTGCTGGATTCTACAGCCTCATTCCTCCCTCAACTCCCTACTTCAGACTTTGGGCTTCACACTACCAAGCTTCTTGTACTTCTCTGAAGGCCCAGGCCTTCTCACCTTGCTGCTCTTATTCATGCTGCTCCTTCTATTTGGAATACACTTTCTATTACCAAACCTCCTCATCCTTTGACATTTCAGGCATGACCAATTCCGACCCTTCCATGATTTTACCTACCTCCCTCAAGTGGAAATACATTCCCCTCTCTTACGTGTTCCCATCACCTGGATGTGTCTCTGTCACTGCCTGTAGCCATTTGTTCTAAATCGTCTATCTCTGACTATTAATTTCTGGACAGAAAGTATCCTCCTTATCATTATATAACCAATACTTAGCACAGTTCCTGTCACATAGGCTTCATTCTGAGATAAATGAGTGATAGAGGTCAGAAGAAAAGAAAGGGGAATAAAACAAGACCCTTGTTCTTAAGAAACCTGCAATCCAATAGACAATTCCGATATAACTGTGACCATAATACAGGCAAAAGTGCCCAGTTTTTAAAGAGGGCCTTGAGTGAAGAGCAGGAAGCAATTAAGAAGTGCAAGCCTCAATTAAGTACAAGCCTCAGAGGATATATCGCCCACCCCACCCCTTCTTCAGCACAACCCTTTGGGAGACCATTAAGACTGCCCCTCATCGGAAAAGGGCATCAAAATGTTGATTAAGTATCTTTGTTCACACTTTTGGGTTAAACACAGTTATGATCACCACAAGCCAAGCCATACCCTAAATACATCATATTTAGGGTATGGAAAGAAAGTCATCAGCCTATATTCTTTGTCTTACCCTTATCTGGAAAACAGAGCCAAAATCAACCAGTTTGATGAGGATATTTGAAAAGTATCACGACCTGCTTTGAAAAGACAAGCCTCCAACATTTAGGTTTGTTATAACAGATAAGGAACAAGTTAGGAAAAAAGCTAACAAATATTTGCTTGCTAACTAACATAGCACTTAAGTTAAATCTGTTTATTCTTTATCATCATCATAAAGTCAGATTTCTCCTTAATGTTGTTTACTAAGAAAAGCAGATATTTCCTCTGATAGATTTTAATAGTTCCAAGGACTGTAGACTTATAACTTCAGAAAAATAAATGTTTCGTGTAGAAATCTACATGATAGAATGTTTGCCACAGAAAACTACTGATTCACTTAAAGTTGTAAGCTATATTTATCATAATGGAGATTGATTTCACTCACCAAACTTGTGATAATTAGCCCACTAGCTGTGACCTCACTTATCTTGGTCTAATTAATTCAAGCAGTATAAAAGAATTATACAGATTCTTTTAAACTAGGAACATGTAAATTATTTTACAGATAAAGCAAAAGAAACTAGTACACTAAGTTTACAATACAAAGCAGTCTTTTAATTAGCTATAAGGGAGGATAACTGTCCTTGAACACTCTTTCCTTGGCTTCAGTTACACAACACTCTGTTGGTCTTTCTCCAACTTCTTTCCTTTGCTGGTTCATGTTCTTGACATAGTGGATGTCTAGCCTTGGTCATAGGGTCTTCTGTCTTCTAACTTTATATTCTCTCCACAGACATAGCAACCACTATTGCGAAGTTAAATACCATTTTTAACAGATGAATCAACATAAATTCCCAGTCCAGACTCTCTTCTGAATTCCCGATACATCTTTCTAGCTACCTATCATCAGCACCACTAGGCATGTTTACTCTGAGGAAACAGAGATATCTGTAATTTAATTCATGATCCATCCTCTCTCAGCACCACTGAAGAAACAGGTCTCTTCCAGAGTTCTCTCCATCCATGCTACCCACTTAGGACCAGGACAGAACAGATCCCTGCAAGTTATCCTTAATACCACCTATCACCTCATGTCAGAAGACCAGATGGGTTTATCTCCCATGTATTTCTCAAACCCATCTACTACTACCATTTCTATTCTTTTTGCCCCAAATTACTTCAGCAGTCTCCTAATGTTGCTCTAACCCATTAGCATTGTGTCAAAGTGTTATCTTGTCATCTGTTTATGTCCCACCTCCCACCCAAGGGCATCTCAAGACCATCACAATAAAGCACAAAAACCAAGATATGGCCACAGTCCCTGCCTGCTCTGGCCCTATTAACATATTTCCCAACTCTTGTCCTCACTTTCCATACTGCAGCCATGGTGCCCAGGATTTTGTTCTCATCCCCTCTTTGCCTAACTAATTCCTATGTACCTCTCAGTCCTCAGCTTACATGTTTTCTTCTCAAGAAAGGTCTCTCACACCAGATCAAGTGCTCGACACTTTTCATTGTTCTCTCCATTTATGAGTCTATTCATGTGCTACATGAAAGCAAGAACCTTGTCTTGTTCACAGTTTGATCCCTTTGGGCCTGGCTTATTGTAAGCCTTTACAGGTATTTGTTAAATAAATGGATAGAGAAAAGAAAGTGGTTAACTTGAGGGAGAGGCTTAAATTTCCAAGAAATTGAATCTTTCCTGAAACATATACATGGCCACCTGTACTGCCTTACTGGGTGAGATGGAAAGAATGGGGGAAATTTTATCTTATTCCACGGGACCTACTGTTGTCTTCAGAAACCCCTTGCCCACTGTGAGGTCACTCTAAAGCTTTTAGACAATAGTGGAAGGATGGAGCCTTTCCATAAGGCTTTAGAGATAAAACTTTTTAAAGGATTATTTTTGGAAAAGAACATGAGTGTTCTCCTGACCAATTGAATTACATTTTAGGTTAAGAAATTGACCCCAAAAGAGGGAACATGAATTGCCCAGCATCACAAGATGGCATAATGGTGTGATTCTTTCTCCATAAACCACATAGTTTTACTCACCACCTCATTCCCTTCTTCCCTAAACTTGGAATACAGAAAAGATTCTAAACACAGAGACTCCCAGAGTCCACCTTCAACTTGGCAAGGACAAAGGAACACTTGAGTTAACCATCAGGAAGGTCAATTAGCTTCTCTGGAGACCTTGGGAAACCCTTCTTGTCACTTAGGTCCTCAGTTTTTTCATCTAGAAAATAGTGATAGTACAGTGATGCTGTCAAGTCAGCCCACAGATTCAGGGAAAGAGTATGTATTTAGAAATTACTTAAAAATTAGCAAGTTCCACAAAGGGTTGACATTACAAAGTAAATACATTTGCCTGAATTAGAATAGCCTGGAAATAGAATGGACCATCTTTACATGAATCCTTGGGATCCAAAGCACTTGGTTCTGATCACAGCTCTATTACTGTGTGGCTCTGGATAAATTACTTATCCTTTGGTGCCTCAGTTTCCTCATCTGTACACAGGGGGAAACAAAAGTACAAATTGCACAAGATCATTGGAAGAATGAAATGAGTTAATATCTAAAGCACTGAGTTAATATCTAAAGCTCAGATACACAATAAATGTTAGCTATTATATTTTGTTGTTGAACTCCCCATTACCAGAGGTTTCCAGGCCTAGATTTGATAGCCAACAATCAGGAGTATAAGAGGATCTTGCCCTGTCTGGGGAATTGGATTCTAAGGCCCTTTTCAATGCTGAAATTCAGGAAGTCCATAAAAAAGTACTTTTATTTTGTTATTTCCTACCAGGTACTTTTTCCTATCTCTACAAGGGACTTACGGGAAGTCTCTGATCTTAAAAGCTCAGAAAATCGACAAACTGCCCACAGACAAGAGAAACCTAGAAATGCAGAGTTGGAGAAGCAGATGGAGGCCTGTCCCTATCCCTGGAGAGGCTCAGCACACCCACCATCCAGTGCCACCTGTCCCAGAACAAGACTTCAGAGCCAGTAGCCCAAAGAGCTCTTGCCCCCCCAAGCGGAAGTGCAAGGAGGACAGGGTGCTGCATGGAGAGAAGTGCAGCAGAGACCATCTGAAGGGTCACCCATGCCCAGGGGACTCCTCAGCTAAACTCTCACCCAAGGAATACCTTCTTCTGGGGCCTAACAGGACAATGGCTTCAGGAGCCTACTCAAGTGGACAGATTGCTGAGGACAGGACCTCAAGCAGGGGCAGTCATCGCCGATCCCAGAGTTCGCTGACCATATGAATGGCCTACAGCAATCTCTACAAACTCAAAGGAAGCCACTCTATTGATGGCCTATTTAGCCCATGGCTCTTCCTCTTCATGGAGGAAAGGATGTGCGGATTTATTTTCTCCTGACCAGGCTTGACTTCCTTGGAGAAGATGCTGGCCCCAATCGCTTTGACAAAGGACTGGAAACCAGTCAACCTCTAGCTTTCTCCTGCTGCTAGGCAGCACATCATCCAAACAAAATTTTTATAAGGAAGCTATGTTTCTAATGCATTGAGTTTTAAAATTTTTTAGCCCAGAGACATTCTTGTGACCTTTTAGGTAAGTGGAGCAAATGGCTAACACAACTGGGCTACAATTTCCCAAGATTCCAGGAGATCTATCTACCCAGGCAATCTCTCAGGATATGGAAGTTTCTGGGCTTGTCAAGCCATCACCTCATCTTATTGTGCCAAGAGTTAAAGTTTCAGAAGAGACCCATATACACAGGTACTTCATCTTGAGTGTATTGCAGTGGTAATTATGTCAAGTTTAACAACACTTTTATAGAGAATTGGGTTGCTTTCTGTCTCTAAGCCAAAGAAAACCACATCTAAAGATTAAAACTAGATTTGATTCACAGACATGTTCTCTGGGGCACATAATACATTATATGTTAATAAAGAAAAATAAAAATAAATTTTTTTAAACTAGATTTGAACTCAGTGGCACAGATAATTCTGAGAATTGTAGGTCCATAGCTAGTGTACGAGGCAACAACATAAGCATGCAAAAGTGAATGAGTGCACTGGAAACCCAAAGCTTTTGCTAATGGACCATATATCCACAATCAGTACCAAGAGAATAGGAGCAATACTGTTTTTTTTTAAAGCTATTTATCTATTCTTAAATAGTACTACTCATCCTTATTCAGGTCTAAGACTGGTAGACTTTAATACCTCTGGACCCAGGGGTGCCTGGGTGGCTCAGTGGATTAAAGCCTCTGCCTTCATCTCGGGCTCTCTGCTCAGTGAGGGGCCTGCTTCCTCCTCTCTGCCTGCCTGCCTCTCTGCCTACTTGTAATCTCTGTCAAATAAATAAAATCTTTAAAAAAAAAAAAAACCTCTGGACCCAGAATAAACCTGTATGATAGAGCAACTCTGAGCCCAAACAAGGACACCTCAAAGGATAGGTCCAATATTAAACCCTACCATTATAGCTTATCCCAGATTCTTACCAGCTGGAAGACACTGGCCCATGCTTCATTTATACTAGGGAGAATCAGAGGAAGTCACATTTCAGAGGCTAAAGGACTACAGAAACTTCTTATCCCTAGAGATTACAAATGTCCAAATGTAAAAGTGCTCAAAACAGTGTTGAAATGAAAGAATGGATGATAGAATTCCAAGAGGCTAGCAAGAGAATTCAGGTCTATTATGGACAAGGATAGTGTATCCCTAGTCTTTAGGATAAGTCAGAGAAGGCTACTGAACCCTCTCCTCCTTAAGGTAGTACCTATATATTAAGCAAAACCCCTGTATATTAGTGATGGATGCAACACATGTGACAAGTCTTTGAGCTTAAGAGTCATAGCCACAAGTTGACTTATCACTTGAGTAACTTCTCAACAAAGATGAAAAAATATATATATCTCAACAATCAAACTGGCAATGACAGACTGAGCTCATCCTCTGACCATCCTGCTGAAAGGCCTGAACTAGAGGGATCATTTGAAGCATTGTGTCCCTGGAACCAATACACTGGATCTCTTTTACTGACTGTGCCACATAATGATGCCAATAATGGCCAACAGGAGAATCCTACATGCTGATTGCTAGAGAAGGAGCAGGTGAACACAGCAGGCAAAGCAGTAATGATAGGAAGTGTTCCACATGAGAGGATTGAACTAAAACTTGGATCTTGGGGTCCTCGCTTTCCCCATTTGATTCCTGCCCACTCCTGCAAGCCAGATTGAGAGAGGTAGGCTGTTTTGGAGAAGAACAGAGTAGTGGGAAGAACACTGGCCTCAGGAGATCTGGGTTTGAGTCTTTCTTCTGCACTCTCTAGGAGCCAGGAGCCTTGAAGCAAGATGCCACACCTTCAAATTAGATTAAAACTGCCGTGCCTTCCAGGCTTGGCATAAAGATCAAGTCAAAAATACACGGGGGATGTGCAAACCCTTTGAAAGCTGTAACACACTCAATAGTAACACAGGGATATCTATTTCAGACCTAAGGAGAAACAAGGTGTTGGGAAACTTGTGAAAATGACCACTGTACCTAAATGTCAAACCATACCCAAGATTGTGATGTTGCACTCATTCTTGCACGATCAACCATCCCAGTTTGCCTGGGGTTTACCAAGTTTTAGCACTGAAGGGCCCATATCCTAGAAGACCCCTCAGTCCTGGGGCACCTGAGACAGCTGGTCACTTACTCTTGGCCCCCTTTGAAACCAAACCAACTGTGACCATCCAACATGCCATCTTAAGGGAAAAGGTTATAACAACTTTTCCTATAACATTATGCTAATGATTGTACTTAGTACATTTTTATACTTTTACGACATTTTACTGATTGGAAATGTGTTATCCTTTATTAGAAAATAAAATAAACAGTGTTTTCCATAATTGCCTGCAGTTCTGAGTACCCTTTCATCCATCCATCCTTCTTTACATCCATTCATTTATTCCGTAGTCTATGCATCCATTTATCTAACCAATAAACTTCTGTTAAGCCCCTACTGGATGCCTCGTGATGTACTATGGGCTGTGAGAAATTCAGTTCCTGTCTTAAAAGAAGCTCATACCTTGCCAGACATAGAGTATCAGGAACATGTCTGATCCAACATGAGAGTGTGACTATATGTATTGGCTATAGGTATTAGAAGCAGCAGCTATAGGCTATATAGCTATAGGTATTAGAAGCAGCAGCACAGTCTCCTCTGGTATTAGAAGCAGCAGCACAGTCTCCTCTGTCTGAAAATGGCTATAGGTATTAGAAGCAGCAGCACAGTCTCCTCTGTCTGAAACTCTAACCTGACTACTCTCCTCTTGATGGAAGCTTGACACCAACCTCAAACCCAGATTGATTCAGGTGCCTCTCTTCACTCATTCAGAAAAGATCAAGTGGGTGCCTGCTGTGTACAGCACTGTGTTAGGCAGAAAGGATAAAAGAGGAGAGAAAACAGGCCCATCTCCTGCCCTCAAGGGATTTAACAACCTAGAAGGGAAGACAGCTAGTAATCAAGGAAATAGATAAACGAGACAGTTGAACTCTATGAGAAGAAAGACAAATGGAAAAGAAGGGAGGGGTGGTTCACAGAAAGGACTTTGGCCATGATAATAATACAGCAGGGAAGGGCTATTCCAGATGGAGAGAATTAACTATGAAAAGTAAGAGTTTGGTATACAGAAGGAGGAAAAGAAAGGTCGGGATGACTAGAACCCAAATAAAAAAGAGTAAGTGCCCCCATGATAATGTTAAGAGTAACAACCATACTAGCTCACTGTGTGCTTGACACTAGACTAAGTGCACATCATCATGGAAACCTCACCACAGCCCTCCAAGGTACATATTTTACACTATTTCAGTCAGCTTCTGCAACATACCAAACCACCACCACCATAAAATTTAGTGGACCAATACAATTACTTATGTGCTCACGATTCCCTGTGCAATTTGAGGCGGAATGGCTGGGACCTCCCATCCTCAAGAACGTCAACCAACATTGTCATGTGGCAGCAATGTTCTTGGAGTGAGAACACAATCTACAAAGCCTCTTGAGACATAGGCTCACAACTCACATATCAATGTCACTACATTCTAGCAAAGCAAATCACAAGGCCAGCCCAGTTTCAAGGGGGTGAGAAAATGCATTCTACCTTTAATGGGAGGATCTACAAAGAAATTTGAGGCCATTTACAATCCATCACATCCCATTACAAAGGGAGAAACTGAGGCAAAGACAAGTCAAATTAATATGGCACAGTCACACAACTAACAAGTGGGGAGGCAGCATTCAAGAGTCTGAAACTAGAGCCTGTACTCTCAGCCACAAAGTTACACAACTGCAAGATGGGGCTTCAGTGGTCAGGTAGGAAACAGATGGCAGAAGGTCTTGTCTTCTCCACATGCTCCTGAGACACAAAGTAGTTCAGTATTTAGTGAGCTGGAATTCCACCCTAACTCTGTCAGACTGGCAGTGTGACCCAGGGAAAGACCACACCGGGTTCAGCTGGGTTGCACACCTAGACAAATCTTAAGTAAAGAAAATACTAACAGCTAAGATGAACTAGAACTCATGCCTGCACTACCCTAAAGTATCTTCCTGTGAGTGGTTCACCTAGCCAGAACTTTCTCTTCTGCCCTGAGAGCCCCAGGAGAAATGACATAGGAGCAGATTCTCCCAGGCAAGCAGAGAAGAGACAGCCCCTCCCTGCGCCTCCAACCTAGGCAAGACTTCACTGTGAAAGAAGGTGGGTATTGTGAGCTGGGGTAGGCAGGCCTTCTGAGAGTATTACAAAAGGAGTCCTGCCCATCTGGACTTTAAGATGCCTACAGGGAGGATATGGGCATTGAGACAAGAGCTGAGACCCAGTGCCTTTTTCTTCAAAGGCGTTCTGGTGCCACCTAGCATCAGTGGAGGAGCTGCTGCTTCTGAGCGGGGAAAACAAGATGGAGGGGGAACTGAGCCAGGAGTCAGGGGCCCAGATTTCAAGTCCACTGTGACTCTGGACAAATCTCTTCACCAGGTTTTAACCTCAAACCGAGGTTCTCTCGGCTTCCCCCAAACTCTAAAGGTAGGAACTGGACTAGTTCTGACAGTCTGTGGTTTTTTTTTTTTTTCATTCTGTGGTTCCAAGAGCTACTGGGGGAGGTCACAGTGCGGAATGCCCTTGGACAACCAGAGCCTTTAGCTTACTGTTTATGCAATTGTCGGATTCTCTGCCATGCACACACACACTGGAAAATCCCATGAGGAAGGGACCCTGCAATCTTGTTCTCTGCTAAGTTCCACGTGCTCAGTACATGGCAGTGCTCAAAAATGCTGTGACTCTGGCTGTTGAAGAAACTCATCAATGGGGGGCTGGTCTCAGAGGGAGTTGAGTAGGCAGGACAGCAACACTATTTGGGAAGATAATGAACCCTCCCAAGCCTTTGCGAGGCCCTTGGTTACCTTTCTCAGATCAGTAGATAGTAAGGAGCAGCAGGGCCAAAGCAGCCACCGTCTCCAGCCGTGAGAGGAAAGCCAGGCTAGGACATCTGTCTCCCTCACACAGGCTGTAGACTCTCTCCAGGTACTGAGGTGTCCAAGGAGTGGGCAAGAACAGCTTTAGGCTCCTATCATCTCCATCAACACCTCCCTCTCCCCAGCCATTTACTCTTTAAATAAAGCAGCAAGTTGAGTCTCCAGTACCCTCCTTCCCATGCATATCACTGTGCCTAAGCCCCTCCTCTGTCAATATTTAAACTGCCACCATCTGTGCCCTGACTCTCCATCTGTCTACAGGAGGGACCCACCCTTCACTGATCACGTCTGGGGAAAGACAAGCCCAGGCACCTCAGGAACCACCTGGGAGGCAACAGTATCCTCAGTGCCTGTCCTCAGGGCCAGTTCAGCAAAGGGAGGCTGGCTGACCAGGCACTGAATTTTTTAGGAAAAATGTTTTTCCCCCTTCAGTGTCATGAGCTTTTCCTACCCCAGCTAACCTATATCCCGTAAGATGAGGTGAAAGATATCCCTGCAGAGGTAGATGACAAAACCCAAATAACAGGTAAGTGGATGAGCCCAGGGTTACAGGGTGATTTAGAATTAGAGCTGAGACTGGAATTGGGGTTTCCTAACCATTAGTGAGGGCTCTTCAACCACCTCATCACCCAGAGATTATCTGGCAGTGCTTTCCAGGGCCGCTTGGACATTTAAATCTCAGAATGTTAATCCAAAGGAGTAAAATTTTAAAATATCAGGCCATATGGCAGGTGAGCCAGGGTAGATTTGACCATAGAATCCTTCCAGAACTCCTCACATCACCTTGGTTGCAAAAGGGCAGCCTAGGATTGAAGGGTAGGGTTATACCCATCTGCAGGGGCAGAAGGGAATTCTGAAACCCCACCCACTGCTGCTTCTGTGCCTCCAATCCTGCCTTCAAAACAACCCAGCTTTTTCTGAGAAGAAAAAAAAAAAGATTTATCATCTTTTGTCCCTTCTTACAAAAAGAACTGTTTGAAAAGAAGCATCCATTTGCTTTCCCCATCTATAACAGACTGGTGTGTTTGGCAGTGAAAGTGTTCTTTCAGGAAGGGGGTACAAGACCCAAGGAAGCTTAACATTTGCTATGCTTCCAGTCAAACACTCCTTTTTTAAAGAGCAAGAAACCGGAGAAGGAACAGAAGGCCCAGAGAGAGGACGTGAACCTGCCAGAGACTAAAAATCACTTCTGCTACCCTCAGCTACCCCATGAGCTCATCCCAGGTGGCTGGAGGAGACTAATTTAGAAGGTCTGTTCCAGGTTGAAAATGAAATTTATGAGGTACCCTTTCACCAAATGGTCCCATTGGTGCCTCTCCAGTAGGACCTCATATCTCTCTCCTGGCTTCATTAATCAGTTGGCTCAGGATAATCAGAGGATGTCTTTAGGCCATGGTCTTAATGACTATCATGACCAAATGTGAGAGCTTGGTAACATATATTTTAACAGCATTTTGGGGTACTTCATCACAAAGAATAAGCAGGCATGGGAGTTCAGGCAGAGTGGCAGACCAGAATGGTGGCAGGGGCAAGGGAGTATAGACACCTTTTCTCAGAAGACCCTTTCTTTAGAAAGCCCTTACTTCACCCCCTGGAAGTGATGGCCTGCACATCAGGTGGCTCTTGGAACAATAGGACAAACAGGGACTGTACCTCATTTTTTTGTTGTTGTTCCCTGTAAATGCTAATATGTTTTTTTTCCATTTTGTTCCTCCATAAAATGCTAATATGTTTTTTTTTCCATTTTGTTCCTCCATAAAATACATATACATAGCATATACAATACCTCCTTTCCTCCAAAAAAGGAAGCCAACTAATGTCTGATAACTTGCCCAAGTCAACAGACAAATATGTGGTTGAAAGAGGAGATTCAATTCCAAGATGCCCAACTTCAGGGCCCAAAATATTTACAACTACACTACACTACTTCTACAGTACAGTGAAAAGAGCTCGGACTAGATTTAGGGTTAGGAGATCTGGGCTCCCAAATCTATAGATTTCTTATTATGAAACTTTTCTTCCCTTATCCTTCTCCAGCTTTAAAATTAGGGGATTGGCATGGAGACTTCTAAGGCCCCACATTCTTCTGAATTCATGATTCTCACCTGTAAGAACATATATTCAGTTTACTCTTAAGTGCCCTTAAAGTTTTCACACAACCTATCAATAAGAAATCTTTTTTTAAGTATATGAATTGGAAACCAGAATAATCAGCTCTTGTAAAGGATAATTAGAGCTACTAGCAAGTCAGTTGAAAACCTGCTGACTGGCTAAGAATTAGAAAATCACAAATTCTTGGGGAAGGAGAGCAGGAAACGTAAGCGGGTGGTAAGGAAGAAATCTGAAAGATATTAACAAGACTCCCAAAGGAAATAAGCTGAGTCGTGTATACACTGGGCCCTCATCACTTGATCCTGACCTACCTTGCCAGGCTCAGAGCCCATGTTCAAGGGAACCTAATTGCTTACCTTTATAAACACATTGTATACTTTCCAACTTCTGTGCTTTTGGTTGAGCCATCTCCTCTACCTAGAATACCTGCTCAAAGCCTAAATCTCATATTCAGCCCTCTAGAGACCACTTCTTCCATAAATCTATCCCTAGTCATTGCACTCCCAAAGCTCTCTGCACATATCTTACAGAATTCAATACAGACCCTTCTCATTACTCAGGTCTTCCCCCGCACCCCTTAATCATCCTTGCTAGAATGATAGTGTGACAAGTCCTAAATAATTCATCCTTGGGCTAGAACCAAGCCTTGGCTAATGATAATAGTGGACTGGCTCATAAGAATGTTCTTTCATCCACTTCTGACTACAAATCCAGGAGGCCGAGGTAGGGAGAGACATTTCCTCTGCCTCTCCTCATACCAGAAGGTCTCTGCCTCAGCCTCCCACTTCTTCTCTTCCCCCAAAGGCAAAGACCAGAAGATAATCCAATGGTCAATATTCCAGAAAAATCAGTGGGTTCTTGAGGGCCTAATCTTAAAACAGCTTCAGACACATTCTGGGCTCTCCTGTCTCTCTTCCATTTCCTCTTTCCATGAGGTCAAACAGCACAACTAAGCTAAGTGTCACCTTACGGGGAAGACCAACCTCTCTTTTGCTCCCTTATCCATCTTCTACTTTGAGCCATTGGGCTCACAGTTATAAATTATTTTTGTTTCCATTCTGCTAATGTGTCTGGTTGTATAAGTATGGGGAGAAGGAAGTAGATTATTGGGAAAGTGGAGGCCCACCAAGGGAGATAAAATTCTTGTTCATGTGGGTTGCAGACATTCCTGTATTTTAGGTCTATGGTGACACCAAAATACCATCAAAATTTCAATTGGTATTTTTAATCCCTATTTTATAGGTAAGCAAACTGAGATTCAGAAAAGTTAGGTAGCATATACAAAGATGCACTACTAAGTAGGCTCTATACCCAGCATGGAGCCTAATATGGGGCTTGAACTCAGGATCCCAGGATCAAGACCTAAGCTGAGATCAAGAATCAGATGGTTAACCAAATGAGCCATGAGGCACCCACCAAAAGATGTCTTATTTTTAATAATGATGCATCAATAATGCATTAATAAGAGACAGAAGAGTTATTCCAAACCCAGACCAGATTCCCAGCCCACTGTAATTAACAAGGGCAGCCTGGTCTTTGGTAAACAGCACATCATGTAATTTTCCACAGTTCTGTCTCCTAGACTCTCTCAGGGTCTTAGTTTGTATCTCTAGCCACTTAAGCTTTCCAGCCTCCTTTCCTCCCAGTTTTTCCATGAGAATACCCTCCAAACACACATAGAGCCTGGAAGAAGGATTGGCACCCTGGAAGACATGATGACATTGGCCTAGCTCTAATTACAGCTCCAACAGCCTGTGCTATGCCTAGTAGACAAACCATACCAGACGCACATTAATTTTCTGCCCCAGCTGGCTCCCACCATGGGAAGGCTTATACTGCCATGCTCAAAGGGGCTCTGCCTGAACCCCTGATGTGGGAGGGATGCACCCAGCCCTGCCTCTCTTCTTATTTTTAATTAGAAGTTCCATTAAAACCACTACAGCAATGAGGCACACACCAGGCAACATACTTCAGGACAATTAGCACACTCTTCGGGGGGCTAAAATGGCCTCAGCCTTCATCTGGGCAACATAATTGCACCAAAACATACAGCCTACTAGGAGGCTCCCATTTTAAGTGGAAAGAAACAATCAGTCACACATTCTATCAGGCAGTTAGATGTGTCGGAAATTATTCAATATGCATAATTTAAAAGTTTTCCAGGTGTTGAGATATATGGAAATTATTACTTGCCTATGGCTTGGTACATCCATAAGCAAACCGCTATCCCCACACACAGTCACCCCATACTATTAATGCTCTGTGTCTTTGTGTATAGATGCCCACCACATAGAGCCTAGTTGTAATTATGTGTCTGGGTCACTGTAGACAGTATTTCATTCCTAAAATGTGGGAAATAATCAGTGGGGCAGAGAAGTTATGGAAACCCCATCTACCTCACTGTCACTTTCTGAATCCTCAAGCCGATAATTAAAACCTGCCCCTAAGATAGCTCCTGGCCAAGTCATCCTAGTGATTCTGAGAAGTAAATAAAAAGAACAAATTACAAGGCCAAAAAGACCTCTCTGAACACCAGGAAAGCTGCAGAAAACCACCCGAGGCTCCCTGGACTCTGAAGCCACACTCCCAGATTCCACATGCAGAAGCATCTTTTAAGTATATAAATTGGAAACCAGAATAATCAGAATAATCTGCATTCAATCATTCTTGTCTAGCACTCGTTGCTGAACCATTATACCTTCCGCAGACCAGCAGTGCCGCCATAATTAATATTCATCTGGCATTTCCACTGCACACTCAAAGCCTGTTCTTTCAGCCTTTTCAAATCCAATTCAGACCAAAGTAATCTTTGCCCTTGCATTTTGGTTCAGGCAGCAGTGATTGTTAGGATGAGAGATTATGGTTTATTAGCATCTATTGAACAGCAAAGGAGCCCGGCATGGTAGCGGTCATCACTACGTCTCTGAAACTAAACTAGATCTCACAAACTAAAATGAACAAGCCAGCAGAACACAAATCCTGGGGCAGGATGGAGGCCATTTCAGGAAGGACTATTATTTATAATTTTTCATATAAGACTATAGATGGAGTAGGGGGTTGTAAGTCTGCCAACAAAGTGGGTGGTCCAACTAATAAGAGGCAGCCACTGCTTGACCATTAACTTTAAAGTCTCCACAATCACCCTTCAAACGTCATTATTTGTGGATCTAGAGCAACTGTTACAGTGTAAGGAGGCCTTGAATCAAATCCTGGACTAATCCACTGCATGACCTTGTGCAAATTCTTCCCCTCTCAGGAACTCAGCCCCTTGTGTTTAAAATGAGAGTTAAAAAAGGATCAGTGGTGTTCAAACTATCTCCCTGGGAGGAAAATTGTCAAATTCCCTTCCCTAAATTACCCTACATTATCCTACCTCTTTCATATGCCAGTCTTTTCCCTAAGATCTTGTTTAAAAAAAAAAAAAAAGTCATGTTAAGGACACCTGGGTGATTCAGTCGATTAACCATCCAACTCTTGATTTTAGCTCAGGTCATGATCTCAGGGTCACAAGATCAAGCCCCAGATTCTGCTTGAAATTCTCGCCCCATCTCCTTCCTCCCCTCCCTCTGCTCATGCTTGCTCTCTACATAAGTAAATATCTTTTAAAAATTAAAAAGTAATAAATAAATGTGTTTTTTAATCTGTAAAATAGAAGTTTAAAGATGATCTCTAAAATCCTTCATAGCTAGAAGGGTCTATGAAGTAGTAAGAACTGAAATGGTACAAAGAACTCACCTGCTAATATAGAAGTAGCTGTGTATTTTAAGTGGCCAAAGAGATATAAGACATGGAAAGAAGAAGCAGTTTAACATGGAATCTCAGCAAAGCAGAGGAAACACCCAGAGATAATACTATAATGATCGTAGGTACATAAACACAAAGCACAGGAGATCTGACAGCTATGACTGTGAGGGGTGTATGGGCTTTTTAATAACTAATACAGCTCAGCAACATTCTTTGGCAGCTTTCTTGGATAGATGGAAGGCCCCTAGGTCCAAGCTGGTAAGTCCAGATTAATTAGACTTTCTAACCCTTCTCTTGAATGGATGCATTGCTCACTCACGCAAGCTTTGAGCATGGGAAGATACCAGCTTCTTGAAAAAAATCTTCTAAAGAAATTCTGAAACAAAAGATCTCTATGGGTCTTCCAAGATGAAATCAAATGACGAGTTAGTGGCATCCTGGAAAACTCAAATAACCAGTAACAGCAGACAAAGTTAACTTTTGAAACATAAAAAGAAACCATCAGCTCAACTTCCAGTGGAACATGGTGAATTTAAATACACATTTTTTTCTCCATTCTCTTCTAAAATCCCACTGGAATAGGAGTTAAGCAACGAGAAAGATCTGAAACCTCAAGAACAATAAGGAAGAGAAAGACATAGATACAAAAGGGGAGTCAACAAAACTTAATGGAAAATGAAGGAGTGGTAAATAAATAGATATCAGCTTTCCTCTCTTTGCAAAGGACCTGCAGGGCGAGAAACTAAGATAAATCCAGGCAATGCCTGTCAAAAAACTTCAGAAAGGCTCACAAAGAAAGAGCAAGGGAAAAGAATGGAATATGAAGATCCTAAACTCACCTCTTCCATGGACACATCAAGGTGTGGCCAATACATATAAAGCAACACCCCCTGAGAATGACCTGAAGACTAACAAAACAGCTCTTCCCACCTAAAGATAAAAAGCAGAAAATAACAATAACATCAAGAAGGGTAGGAGGGGCAAGAGGGGCAGTGATGTGGTCTGGTCAGGAATCAAATCCCTGGCACAACAAACCACAAGCAGGAGAGAAGTCATAGGTATGGAGGTCCTCCCTAGGAATTAAAGGGTTCAAGCACTGTGTTCAACACCCCCCTGCCTGGGGATCTGTACCAAGAAGATGAGCGCCCATGATATTTGGCTTTAAAAATCTGTGCTGCTTAACTCTGGGAGAGCCAGAGGACTATAGGAAACTGAGACTCCACTCTTAAAGGGCACACACATACACAATCTCACTTGCTCAAAGATCCAGCAGAGGCAGCAGTTTGAAAATCCCTGGGCCATACATGAAGGAGGTTGACTAATTTTAAGACATGTGCCAGAGAGCCAGGGATCTATAGGAACTTTTCCTAAGAACAGAACCACTGGAAGATTCCATTTTTCTTGCCCTCCTTCAGCCTAACTGGCCAATGCTGGTGGGCACCAGTTCCAACACTATTTCTTGAGTACCAATCACTGTGCCTCAGTGTTCTCCTGTGGACTAGCCCCACCCAAAACACCTCCCTAGGAGGGACCCTCTCCAAAGCAGCTCCCACCATCTAGCACCCAGCAGGCAGCCTTAGTTAGGACTACACACCTCCAGAGTGACACGTTCCCCAAGAAGGGGGGGGCAGCCTCATACACCAATACATATGCAGTAGCTACAACATGCCTCTCAGCTAGCTATCCCCACCATTGTGCCTGCATCATTTATAACCCAGTCATAACAAGAGGGCATCTGCAGCCCACATAGGGGAGGCCCTGGTTCTGCTGACCAAGGACTGCATTTCTGGGCCCCACGGGATATTTTCTACATGAATCCACTATCTTCAAGACCAGGAGACATGGCTGACCTACCTAATACATAGAAACAAACATAAAGTCAGATAAAATGAGGAGACAGAGGAATATGTTCTAAAAGAAAAAACAAGACAAAAACACATAAAAAGAATGAAATGAAATGAAATGAAGCTAAGGAATCTACTTGATAAATGATTGAAAGTAACAGTAGTAAAGATGCTCACTATAAAATACAAGTTTAAAGATGATCTCTAATATCCTTCATAGCTAGAAGGGTCTATGAAGTAGTAATAACTGAAATGGTACAAGGACCTCACCTGCTAATATAGAACTTGAGAGAAAAGTGGATACAGTCAATGAGAACTTCAACAAAGACACAGAAAATATAAAAAAGAATCAATCAGAGCTGAAGAATACAACAGCTAACATGAAAAATACACTAAAAGAAACCAACAGCAAATTAGAGGATACAAAAGAATGGAACAGTGATCTGGAAGACAGGGTAATGGAAATTTTCCAAATGGAACTACAAAAAGAAAAACAATTAAAAAAAATAAGGCTAAGTTAAGGGACCTCTGGAACAACATCAGGTGTACTAACATTCACATTATAAGGATACCAGAAGAAGAAAAGGGAGCAGAGAATTTAATTGAAGAAATCATACATGAAAACTTCCCTAGATGTTAGAAATCATAGATGGAAACTTTCCTTCCCTGTGGGAAGGAAATAGATATCCAAGTCCAGGAAGCAAAGAGAGCTCCAAACAAGATGAACCCAAAGTTGTCCACACCAAGACACATAATAATTCAAATGTAAAATATTTAAGATAAATAATCTTAACAGTAACAAAACATGACTACTTAAGTACAAGACAACGCCCATAAAACTATCAGCTGATTTCTTAGCAAAAACCTGAAAGGCAAAAAGAAGTAAAATGATATATTCAAAGCACTAAAAAGAAAAAATCTACAACCAAGAAAAGTCTACCCAGCAAAGTTAACATTCAGAATTTAAAAGATAAAAATTTCCCCAGACAAAAGTTGAAAAAGATTTCACCCTAACCCAGCCTTACATGAAATGTTAAAGAAACTTCTTTAGGCAGAAAAGAAATGGCCATAACTAGAAGAAAATTATGAAAGATAAAATTTCACTGATAAAAGCAGATACATACTAAAGGTAGTAGATCAATCACTTACAAAGCTAGTATGAAGGCTGAAAAACAAAAAAGTAGTAAAATTAACTGCATCTATAATAATTAGCAAAAGGAAACACAAAATAAAAATATTAAAATGTGACCTCAAATACATAAAAAGATGGGGAGGAGTAAAAATATAGCACTTTTAGGATGTGTTCAAATTTAGGTGATCATGATTTTAAAATAGATTGCTATATACATAGAGTGTTATACAGGAACTTCATGGTAACCACAAACCAAAAATCTATATTAGATAAACATATAGAGATAAAAAATATAAAGAGGCAGGACTCCAAGCATAACACTGAAGAAAGTCATGAAATCACAAGGGAAGAGAGCAAGAGAAGAAAGGAAAAGAATAACTACAAAAATGATCAGAAAACAATTAACAAAATGGCAGTAAGTACGTACCTATTAATAACTGCTTTAAATGTAAATGGACTAAATAATTCAAACAAAAGTCATATTGGTACCGAATGTATTAAACAACAACAACAACAACAAAAACACAAGACTACCCATCTATATATATACTGTCTACAAGAGACTTCAGACCTAAACACACATACAGAATGAAAGTAAAGGGATAGAAAAAGATATTCCATACAAATGGAAGACAAAAAAGGTGGATAGCAAACTTAAATCAGACAAGATAGACCAAAACAAAAAGTATAACAAGAGAGGAAGTGCATTACAGAACAATAAAGGGATCAATCCAACAAGGGTATATAACAATTGTAAGTATATATGCACCCAACAGAGGAGCACTTAAACACATAAAGCAATTATTAACAAAGAAATTGATAGTAATATAATAATAGTTGGGTACTTTAATACCCCATTTACATCAATGAATAGATCATCCAGCTACAGCTTCAAATGACACACTAGAGCAGATGGATTTAACAGGTATGTGCAGAACATTCCATCCAGAAAACAGAATATATAAGAAACATTGTCCATAATAGATCACATTAGGCCACAAAACAAGTCTCAACCAATTTAAAAAGAATACAATCATATCAAGCAACTTTTCCAGCAATGGTATGAAACCACAAATCAATCACAAGATAAAAACGGGTTGGGGGAGACACTAAGGCAAAACAAGATGCTATCAAACAACCAATGGGTCAAGAAAGAAATTTAAAGAAATTAAAAACTACATGGAGATAAATGAAAATGGAAACAGTGTCTCAAAATCTTTAGGATATTGCAAAAGCAATTCTAAAAGGGCAGGTTATAACAAAACAGGACTACTTCAAGAAACAAGAAAAATCTTTATCAACCTAACCTTATACCTAAAGGAACTAGAGAAAGAAGAAACAAAGCTCAAAAGTTAGTAGAGGGAAAGAAATAATAAAGATCAGAGTGGAAATAAATGAAATCAAAACTAAGAAAGAAGTAGGGAAGAAAGAAGTAGATCAATGAAACTAAAAGCTTGTCCTTTGAAAACATCAACAAAACTGATAAACCTTTAGCCAGACTCCAAGGGGAAAAAAAGGAGGACTCAAATAAATAAAATCATAATTAAAGGGAAGAGAGGTTCCTGGGTGGCTCAATGGTTAAGAGTCTCAGTCTTGATTTTGGTTCAGGTCATGATCTCAGGGTGGTGGGCTCAAGCCCCACCTCCAGCTCCATGCTGGGCATGAAGCCTGCTTAAGATTCTTTCTCTCCCTCTGCCCCTCCCCCCACTCACATGCATCCTCACTTTCATATGTGCTCTCACAAATAAATAAAATCTTTTTTAAAAAACTGAGAGAGGTTATGACCAACACCAGAGAAATATAAAGGATAATAAGAGACTGCTAGAAAAATTTAAGAAATTAGCGACCTACAAGAAATGGATAAATTCCTTGAAATAATCTTCCAAGACTAAATCAGGAAGAAATAGAAAATCTGAACAGACCAATTACTAATAATGAAATTGAATCAGCAATCAAAAAATTCCCAACAAACAGAAGTCCAGGACCAGGTGGCTTCACAGGTAAATTCTGTCAAACGCTCATTTTTTTTTTTAAGATTTTATTTATTTGACATAGAAATAGAGAGCACAAGCAGTCAGAGAGGGAGGCAGAGGGAGAAACAGGCTCTCCACTGAGCAGGGAGCCTGATGTGGGGCTTGATTCCAGGACCCTGGGATTATGACCTGAGATGAAGGCAGCCTCTTGACCAAGTGGGCACCCAAGCACCCCTCTACCAAACATTTAAAGGGTTCATATTTATCTTTCTCAACCTATTGTCAAAGAATTGGAGAGAAAGACTTCCAAAATCATTCTCTGAAGCCAGCATTGCCCTGATCTCAAAACCAGATGAAGATACTACAAGGAAAACACAAAATTACAGGCCAATATCCCTAATGAACACGGATGCAAACATCCTCAACAAAATTTTAGCAATCCGAATTCAATAATACATTAAAGGGATCATTTACCATGATCAAGTGAGATTTATTGCAAATTAACATGATACATCACATTAACAAAATGAAGAATAAAAATTAAATAGATGCAGAAAAAAAAATTTGACAAAATTCAACATCCATTCCTGATAAAAAGTCAACAAAATGGGTTTACAGGGAACATGCCTCAACATAACAAAGGCCATATATGACAAACTCATAGCTAACATCATACTCAATAGTAAAAAGCTTAAAGTTTATCCTCCAAGATAAGGAACAAGGCAAAGATGCCCATTCCTACCACTACTATTCAGTGTAGTCCTGGAATCCTAGCCTTATTAATCAGACAAGAAAAAGAAAAGGCACCCCAATTAGTAACAAAGAAGTAAAACTGTCACTATTTGCAGATGACATGATACTATATACAGAAAACCCTAAAGACTCTACCACAAACTATGAGAATAAATGAATTCAATAAAATTTCAGGGAACAAAATGTACAGAAATCAAATTTCTATACACAAATAATAAAGTAGCAAAAAGGGAAATTAAGAAAATCCCACTTACAACTGCATCAAAAAGAACTAAATTTCTAGGAATTAATTTAACCAAGGAGGTGAAAGACCTGCACTATGAAAACTGTAAGACTTTGATGAAAAAAAGGACACAAATAAATAGAAAAGCATACCCTGTTCATAGAGTAGAAGAATATTGTTAAAATGTCCCTACTCCAGAAAAGATCCTGAATAGTCAGAGGAATGTTGAAAAAGAAAACCAAAGTTGGCAGCATCACAATTCCAGACTTCAAGCTCTATTACAAAGCTGTCATAATCAGGACAGTATGGTATTGGCACAAAAACAGACACATAGATCAATGGAACAGAATAGAGAGCCCAGAAATGGACCCCCAACTCTATGGTCAACTAATCTTCGACAAAGCAGGAAGAATGTCTAATGGAAAAAAGACAGTCTCTTCAACAAATGGTGTTGGGAAAACTGGACAGCCACATGCAGAAGAATGAAACTGGACCATTTCCTTACAGTGCACACAAAAATAGACTCAAAATGGATCAAAGGTCTCAGTGTAAGACAGGACTCCATCAAAATCCTAGAGGAAAACACAGGTAGCAATCTCTTCGACCTTAGCCACAGCAACTTCTTCCTAGAAACATCTCCAAAGGCAAGGGAAGCAAGAGCAAAAATGAACTATTGGGACTTCATCAAGATCAAAAGCTTTTGCACAGCAAAGGAAACAGTCAACAAAACCAAAAGACAACTGACAGAATGGGAGAAGATATTCGCAAATGACATATCAGATAAAGGGCTGGGATCCAAAATCTATAAAGAACTTCTCAAACTCAACACTCAAAGAACAAATAATCCAATCAAGAAATGGGCAGAAGATATGAACAGACATTTCTGCAAAGACTACATCCAAATGGCCAACAGACACGTGAAAAAGTGCTCCACATCACTCAGCATCAGAGAAATACAAATCAAAACCACAGTGAGATACACCTCACACCAGTCAGAATGGCTAAAATTAACAAGTCAGGAAACAACAGATATTGGTGAGGACGCGGAGAAAGGTGAACTCTTCTACACTGTTGGTGGAATGCAAGCTGGTGAAGCTACTCTGGAAAACAGTATGGAGGTTCCTCAAAAAGTTGAAAATAGAGCTACCCTATGACCTAGCAATTGCACAACTGGGTATTTACCCTGAAGATACAAACAGAGGGATCTTAAGGGGCACGTGCACCCAAATGTTTATAACACCAATGTCCACAATGGTTAAACTATGGAAAGAGCCTAGATGTCCATCAACAGATGAATGGATAAAGAAGATGTGGTGTATAGAGAGAGAAGGGGCAAGATGGCAGAGAGGTAGGAGATCCTGTTGCAACCCGCCCCCAAAAGTGAGCTGGATACCTACCAGAACACGCTTAATACCCATGAAATCAGCCTGAGGAGCAAGATTTTTCATTTCTGGATCACCACAGGAGCAGAAGACAGCAGCAGAGAGGTAAAGCAAAGCAGGAACACTCAAAACGATATCAGAGGATAAACAAAAGGGGGAGGGAGCCACCAGAAGTGGTGCGAGGACAATAATACCCCAAAGGAAAGCTCCAGGTGGTTGGGAGCAGCAATAACTTAGAGCCCGGTTAAAAACACTTAAAAAGAGCATAAGGCTCTGAGAAGCAACTAGTGGAAGGGGGTGGTCACGGACACAGGCCTGGGCCCACGCTCCCAGAAAGGACACCACTTGCCTCAAAGAGAGACTGGTGGGGGTTGGGGGGGAGGTCCAGTCTGTGACCCCGAACCTGCAGCTTTCCACTCCCTGCATCATTTTGTGGGCGGGGTGGGCGCGCTTCTGCAAGTGCGCTAGAGAGTCTGCTCTGGTCTGGGAGCCAGCAGCTTTCCTCTGTGTACAGCACTCTCTGGACAGTGCACCCCCGACCATAAGAACTTCGCAGCCTGCGCACTCCCAGCCAGCCCAGGCAGCCTAATCTTGGCAGGAATCTGGCCACACCCTGCCAGAACCTGGTGCCAGGAAAGCAGGGGAGCACGTGGAGTCGCCAAACTGCTGAGTGCGCACCCCCCGAGACAGGCTGCACTGGGAGATTTGCGGAGGGGAGTGTCCCTTCTGGACAACCCAGAGGGGAGCAGACTGAGGCTTCTCTGTGACGGGGAGGTCTGGATACAGACAGGCAGATTCCTCACTTAGACGCTCTGAAAAGGAGAAAAAGCTACAAAAGGCCAAAAGCCTTCTGAGAGCAAAAGACTGAGAAACCGGTTTCCACAGAGCTCTGCCCCTTGATTGGGGTCAGAGTGACTCAACTCAAGCAAGATTGACTGGAAAACAATGCACCAGACCCCTCCCCCAGAAGACAAGTCAAAAAAACAAAAAGACTATAACCACAGGGTCCCCATAAAACTTTAAATCCCCAACATCAGGGGAAATCAATATATCAAGCGCCTGATAATACCCTCAAACCTGTATATTTCATAGATACAAGTTTTTTTTCTTTTTATTCACCTGCTTTCACATTTCCTGGTTTGTTTTTGTTTTTTTATTTTTTTTAAGCTACTTAACATTACAACTAGTAATACAACGATAAACCGAGGAAGACCTGAAATAACCTTCTCGCCCACGAGGAGTTATAACCACCCTCCCATCTTATCCTTCTGTCAGTGTATCTAACTATTTGCTTTTGTTCTGGTATTATATAAATCTCATTCCTGGGGTTCATTCTTTCTAGGTTCTTTTATTTCTTGTCATTACTTTTGTCGGTCTATATGTTCATTCATGTTGGTCTACATACTTTATAAATCTTATTTCTGGGGCCCATTCTGGCTGGGCTCTCCTCTTTTTCTGTTTCTCTCTCTCTTTTTTATCCTTATTCTTTCCTTTTGGTGGTGAATCCCAATTGCTCCTAAACCTTCCAGAGTGCACCCTGCCTGAATCATGGGCAAAATATCCAACTATACATCCTCTCATCCACCTCTCATCAAAATGACTAGGAGGAGGAACACCCAACACAGGAAAAACCCAGAGACTGCACCCTCTACCTCAGAACTATTAGGCATGGACATTAACAGTATGTCAGAAAGGGAATTGAGGCTGACAATTATCCAGGCAATGGCTAGGATGGAGAAAACATTAATGACAATATAGAATCTCTAAGGGCGGAAATGAGAACCAGTATAGCCGATGTAAGAAGCACTATCAGTGAGATCCAATCCAATCTAAATAGTCTAACAGCTAGAGTTATGGAGACAGAGGATAGAATTAGTGATCTAGAGGATAAAATGGTTAAGAAAGGCCAAGGAGAGCTGGAGCAAACTGCTCAGGAATCATGAGAAGAGACTTAGGGAAATAAATGATGCCATGAAACGTTCCAATGTCAGAATTATTGGAATCCCAGAGGAAGTAGAGAAAGAAGACTAGAAGATATAGCTGACCAAATTCTGAATGAAAATCTCCCCAATCTGGGGAATGGAACAAGGGTTCATGTCCTAGAGATAGAAAGGACACCTGCCAAGGTCAATGAGTCTAGAAAATCAGCAAGACACATCATAGTAAAATTTGCAAATTATAATTTTAGACAAGAGGTCCTGAAGGCAGCTAGGGAGAAGAGATTCCTTACATATGGAGGAAGACCCATTAGAATAACGTCAGACCTGTCCACAGAAATCAGGCAAGCCAGAAAGGGCTGGCATTATGTATTCAGGGCACTAAACAAGAAGAACATACAGCCAAGAATACTTTATCCAGCAAGCCTGACATTCAAAATGGATGGAGAGATAAAGAGCTTCCAAGACCGGCAAGGATTAAAAGAGTATGTGACCACCAAGCTTGCACTCCAGGAAATATTAAAGGGGGTTCTATAAAAGT
>CM053607.1:42258775-42304691 GCA_028646535.1 Procyon lotor | reverse complement strand
TAGAATAAATGAATTTGATCAAGTTGCAAGGTACAAAATTAATACACAAAAAAATCAATTGCATTTCTATACATTAAGAACTACCAGAGAAAAATTAAGAAAACAATCTCACAATAGCACCAAAAGGAATAAAGTACTAAGAACACATTTAAGGAAGTGAAAAATCCGTACACTGAAAACTATGACACTGATGAAAGAAATTGAATATGCAAATAAATGAAAAGATACTCTGTGCTCATGGATTGGAAGAATGTTGTTAAAATGTCCATACTAGGGGTGCCTGGGTGGCTCAGTTGGTTAAGCAACTGCCTTCGGCTCAGGTCATGATCCTGGAGTCCCAGGATGGAGTCCCGCAACAGGCTCCCAGCTCCACGGGGAGTTTGCTTCTCCCTTTGACCTTCTCCCCTCTCATGCTCTCGCTCACTCTCTCTCTCTCAAATTAAAAAAAACATTTTTTTTAAAAAAGCCCATACTACCCAAAGCAATCTACAGATTCAATTTAATCTGTATCAAAATTCCAATGGCATTTTTCATAGAGATAAGAAAAAAATCCTAAGGTTACTATGGAACCACTAAAGACCCCAAACTGCCAAAGCAATTTTGAGAAAGAACAAAACTAGAGACATCTACTCCCCAATTTTAAACTGTATTATAAAGCTATAGTAATCAAAACCACAAAGAAAGGTTACTAGAACAGAACCAAGAGCTCTGAAATAAATCCATATATATATTTCAGTTAACTTATATATTTCAATTAATTTAATATTAAATTAAATATTAATATATATTTCAGTTAATTTATCACAAAGAAGCCAAGTATGTACAGCAGGGAAAGGATAGTTTCTTCAACAAATGGTGCTGAGAAACTGCTCTTTCACTGAAGCCACACACAGATGAAATTGGACCTTTATCTTACAACATACACAAAAATAAACTCAAAACGGATTAAAGACTTAAACCTAAGACCTGAAACCATAAAACTCCTAGAAGGAAACATAGGGGACAACTCCTTGACAGCAATCTTGGTGGTGATTTTTTGCATTTGGCACCAAAAACAAAGACAATGGCAAAAAACAAACAAATGGGACTACATCAAATTAAAAATCTTCTGCACAGCAAAGGAAACCATCACCAAAATGAAAAGGCACTGAATGGGAGAAAATATTTGCAAACCAAATATCTGATAAAAGGTTCATACTTAAGATGTATGAAGAACTCCTATAACTCAATAGCAAAAAATGAACAATCCAATTTAAAAATGTGCAGAGGAACTGAATAGACATTTTTCCCAAAGACATACAAATGGTCAACAGGTATATATGAAAAGATGCTCAACATCAATCATTAGGGAAATGCAAATCAAAAGCATGAGATCACCTCACACCTGTTAGAATGAATACCATCAAAAAAATATTGGTGAAGATGTGGAGAAAAGGGCATCCCTATACACTGATATACACACAATGGTGGGAATGTAGATGGGAGCAGTCACTATGGAAAACAGTATGGAGTTTCCTCAAAAAAAAAAAAAAAATTAAAAACAGAATTACCACATGATCCATCAACTCATTTCTGGACATATAGCCAACAGAAATGAAAGGATTCTGAAGTGTCATCTGCACTTCCATATTCATTGCAGTATTATTCACAATAGCTGAGCTATGGAAACAACCTAAGTGTCAGTCAACAGATGAATGGATGGACCTTAAGGGCATAACGCTAGGTAAACTGAGTCAGACAGAAAGAAAAACCAAGTTCTGTGATACCACTAACATGTAGAATCTTTAAAAAAAAAAAAAAAAAAGCTGAACTAATAGAGAGGAGGCTAGAATGGTGGTTAGGAGGGGCTGGGGTTGGAAGAAAAGGGAGATATTGGTAAAAGAGAAAAACTTCCAGTTATAGGAGAAAAAATGTACAGCATAGTGATAATGGTAATACTGTGTCTATATATTTGAACGTTGCTAAGAGAGTAGATGTTAATTGTTACTACAAAACAAGAAATGGTAATTTTTTTCTTCCAAGTTTTTATTTAAATTCCAGTTAATATATAGTGTATTAGTTTCAGGTGTAGAACTTAGGAATTCACCACATACATAGAACACCCAGTGCTCATCACAAGTCCCTCCTTAATGCCCATCACCTATTTCACCCATCCCCAGTCACCTCCCTCTAGTAACAATCAGTTTACTCTATAGTTGTTCCTTGGTAATTATGTAATGCAATCAAAGTGTTAATGCTAGGACATAATCATTTCATAGTATGTAGGTGTACCAAATCAACAACTTGTACATCTTAAACTTAAAGAGTTATGTCTATTATATCTCAATAAAGCTGGAAAAAAACTCAACAGTTTGGAAAGTAGAGTAATAACCAATGATATGAACTACAACTTAAATCACTTGCCAAGCAGTTTTAAGAAATCTATAGTACATCAACTAAAAGGAATTTTAAAACTTAGCTCTATTTTTTTATATTTTAAATTACCCAACAAGTTATTAACTATTTTGAGCATCACCTCTGCCTGCTACATGACAGCAGCCTCATAATTTTATTCTTGTACTTCTATTAGACTAGAACCCATTCCACTGCCCACCCAGAAGGCAGGAATGCCTTCCCTCTGGTCATAAGATCAGCAGGCTAGCACAAAGAAAGTGTCTATAAATACCTGAATCAGGGACATCTGAGTAGCTCAGTGGTTTGGGCAGCTGCCTTCGGCTCAGGTCATGATCCCAGGGTCCTTGGATCGAGTCCCACAACAGGTTCCCAGCTTGTTGGGGAGCCTGCTTCTCCCTCTCCCTCTGTCAGCTACTCCCTCTGCTTGTGCTGTCAAATAAGTAAATAAAACCTTAAAAAATAATAAATAGTTTTGCAAAACAAATCTTGTAACACTGAAAAAAATAAATAAAATTAATTTTAAAAAAAAATAATAATAAATAAATACCTGAATCACAGATTCAATCAGCTAGAATGGACCTTAGAGATCATATCCAGGTTTCACTTATAGCTGGGAAAGTTGAGATCTAGGCACAGGACTAGACTTGTGCTGGCAGCCATTAGGAACCAGACCTCCTGGCTCTCCTCAAGAAGTCACCCTGAAGCATAAGGGCCAAGAACTTACACTAAGATGTGGGCTCAGATTTCAGCTTTGCCACTTACTAGCTGTGTGACCTTAATTGTTTAATCTCCCTCAGCCCGTTTCCTCATCTGCAAAATTTAGATACTACCACCTCCTGAGGTTGTTGAGTCAATGAAACTGTGTGTATGTGTCCTAAGCTCTCATTATCATTATAGCTTTAATGACTACCCCAGGGAAGTCTCTTATTTTCTCATCATAACCCAAATAGTCCTCTCCTCAGAACCCACAGCCACCATAAACACATGACAAGGCAGGAAGTGGGAAATGCAATAAGAGGACAACTGACTCTAGCTTGTATGGATGCACAAAGGAATTCAAATGGCCTTGACTTTAATATCCGCTGGCTCCAGTGTCGGGGTGGCTCTAAGGCAGCATCCCAGGGTCTGGATTACTTACAGACCTGTGCTAGAGAAAGGCGGCCAGCACTTAGACATGTAGCTCAAAGCAGCCATGCTAGCACCTGAAAAAGCCTGGTCTTGGGTCAGCAGTATCTTACACACTCACTGTTAGTTGAGGGCACTTCTCACCAACAGCTTTGTAGATTGGTAACAGAACTCACCACTAGCACTCTGAGAAGCAAACTGAGGGTTTTGGAGGGGAGGAGGGGAGGAGGTTGGGTGAGCCTGGTGGTGGGCATTAAGGAGGGCACGTACTGCATGGAGCACTGGGTGTGGTGCATAATCAATGAATCTTGGAACACTGAAAGGGGAGAAAGGGGAGAAAAAAAAACTCACCACTAGCAAAACACCATCAATAAAACTAAATTAAGAAAAAAAATTATAGGGGCACCTGGGTGGCTCAGTGGGTTAAAGCCTCTGCTTTCGGCTCAGGTCATGATCCCAGGGTCCTGGGATCAAGCCCCACATCGGGCTCTCTGCTCAGCAGGGAGCCTGCTTCCCCTCCTCTCTCTGCCTGCCTCTGTGGAAACTTGTGATCTCTGTCCTCTCTGTCAAATAAATAAATAAAATGTTTAAAAAAAAAAAAGAAATTATAGAATTCACAAAATTCACTTTGTATTAAAATAAAAAATTAAAATATAAAAAAATTAAAATCTGATTCCTCTCGAGGAATCAGATAGCATCGTTTCCAGTCATCCCTGATGGAGCCAATCCTTTGACAACTGCCCTTCTGCTCTCTTTAGCAGATAGGCCTGCCATCGGGTAAAGGACCTCTGGGACTTTCTTCTTACAGTGTCAGAAATTCATTCATGATGAAGAACACAAAACTATTAACCAAGCACTAAGATGGAGGACTTTCCATTACTATCCCACTAAGAACCTTTTTTTAAAACACATTTAATAACTATTATAGCTAACATTTATTGAGCACTTACCATGTCAGGTACAGTACAAAGCTTTTTAGTGAACATTCATTGGACTCAACAGCACACACTGAGGTAGACACTGTTACTATCCCTATTTGGGGGTAAGGAAACTAAAGATCTAGTAACATTAAATAACTTGCCCAAAGACAGGTGGCCTGAAATGGACCGAGATTTACCGTTGGTCTGCTGAGCCCAGAACACCACCCTTAACCACTCCCCTGGTCTACTCTACCTTTTTGAGGCCATGTTTCACCATGGCTCCCAATACTAGTCCAGGACTAAGAATATGTTGTTTTCAAGCTAAGCTCATTGGAGGTCAAGTTGTGTGACCTTGGCCATGCCATCTCTTTACACCTCTGCCTCACATCAGGCAAATTACGCAGAGGGTTAGACGAGGTAATGTTGAAAATCCCTTCCTGCCCTGAAAATTAAGATGGCAAATTCTTTCCCAACATCTTGTTATATTCCGAGTTTCACTCGCTTTCTTGCTAACACAACTAAAGAGCATTAAGGGAGGAAAAAAAGAAAAGCAGAGGCTATAAAAGTATGTTTATTAACTAAGGTAGGGAAATGAAAGGGCAGCAGAAGGGATTCTATTTATATCTCCCTCGAGGATTATGCCTTAATCTATACTATTTGATTTTTTTAATGCATTTATTCAGAGCTGAGACCTGTAGGGTGCTCTTTAAGTCTGACACTGAAGGAAATAATTCAATTAAAATAGGCTTGAGGCTTTTGCAAGGTATTAAACTCCCTGAAGAGATTTAGGACTTGATCAAGGCCGCGTCAGCACCAGGGCTGAGGAGACCCCAGGAAAACATAAGTGGGGCTTGGTCACAGGGGTTTCTGGAGACGCTGGAGAAATCATCCCAAGCTGCTCGGAAAAGGGGGCTATCAGAGCAGAAGCGGTATCTCAGGGAAAATAAACTCTGCCTGAAAGATTCCCAAGAGTTCACTGGAATCTGACATTCACTTCATCACATTACCTTGGATAAAACCTACTCTTACAGAGCAGAAAATGAAATCTAGTAACAGTCATTAACACGTACCATTCATCGAGCACTCTCTATAGCCTAGGCAGGTTATTGACCTAAGTGCTTTCCATGCATTCGCTTATATAGTCTTCATAGCGGTATGAGGTTAAAAATCATCAAGCCCAAATGGATCAAGATGTGGAGTACATATACAACGGAACATTACTCAGCCATCACAGAGAATGGAATCTTGCCATTTGCAATGAGGTGGATGAAGCTGGACAGCACTTTGCCAAGCGAAAGCAGTCAGAGAAAGACAAAATACCATATGATTTCACTCATCTGTGGAATCTAAAAAACGAGACAGATGAACTGAGAAAAGAAAAAGAGGCAAACCATAAAACAGACTTAACTATAGAGAACAAACTGAGGGTTGCTGGAGAATGGCAGGGGGATGACTCAAGTGGGGAACAGGGATGAAGGAGGGCACTTGCTGTGACGAGCACTGGGTGTTGAATGCAAGTGTTGAATCACCAATTCTACACCTGAAACTAAGATTACACCGTATGTTAAATGGAACAACTAAAACCTTGAAAAAAAAAATCACTAAGCTCATCTCATAGATGAGATGCCATCTGAGATGCCAAATAATGCCAGGACTTGCCCAAGTTTACGTAGCTAACAGATTACACACTAAAACCCTCACCTGTGCTGCCAAAACCAGTGCTCTCTGGCGCTATGCCACTTAAAGTGCAAGGAGCATGTTATGGCAGCAAACCGAACCGGGAGAAATGCATGTTTACAAGAAGAAATAGAGACAGTCTCTTTCCTCAGGTGCACACAATCTGGTCGGCAAGTGAGACTTGTATCAGAATAGCTCAAACTAAATTACCTCAAACAGGTGGTCAGATCCAAACCTGAGAACAGGTTTCCACAGGGGCAGGGCAGAGAGAACAACATTACAAGAGGAGGATAGGAAAGGGGCACAGTGAGGACTTTCACAGTCTTGGGTCCGCCCAAGACTAGTTCAGTTAGCCCCTTCATTTTTTAAAAAAGCACACAACTAAAATTCTGACTCCAATTCCAATGTGTAGGGGGCTCTTTCCTCCACCAAGCAACTCTCCAACATCAGCTGAGTGTCCTATAACTTTACTCCACTCTGACACTACTTATCCAACTACAACATTGGGTTCCGCAGCGTAAGGGTTCAGTTCCACGAGACTATGCCCCCCTACATTCACGTCAGATACAAGCACAGATTTTCTGACCTGCCAGATAGAGGTTGAAAGTTCCAAAGACCCCCGCCTTATTTTCAATTAACTTGCTAGAGCAGCTCTTGAAGCCTGAAGAAACATTTTACTTACTAGATTACCAGTTTATTACAAATGACAGTAACTCAGGAACAGCCAGCTGGAAGACATGTGCGGGACAAGGTATTGAGAAGGGACGAAGAGCCACCATGCTGTCTCAGCAAGCCAACCCTCTTCACGTCTCTACCGTGTTTACCAGCTCGGAAGCTCTCGGAAGCTGGAGCTTTGGGGTTTTTATAGAGGCTTCATTACACAGGCACAAATGATTAACTCATTGGCCATTTGTGATTGAACTCCATCTCCAGCTCCTTTCCCCCCCCTGGAGGTCAGAGGTCTGAAACTGAAAGTTTGAGCCTCTAATCCAATGGTTGGTTCTTCTGGCAACCAGCCCCCATCCTTATGTGCCATCCAACGTCACTTCATTAATAAAACTAAAGACACTTTTGTCACTCTTATCACAGGAAACTCCAAGGCTTTTAAGATCACCATGCCAGAAATGGGAAATTCCTATTTATTATAAATCATGGGGCATTCCATGCCATTAGGAACTGTGCCTTCCTTCCCCAGTATCCGGCACCTAGATTTTGTTTGGAGGGAAGCAAGAATACTTAAAGAAAAGAGCATATACAAAATGAGGTAAGCCAAAAAACAAGAAATCTCAACCCTAAATCTAACCATTCTCCTCTGAAAAAAAGGGGGGGAGCAGAGCAGGATAGGGGAACTCAGAAGACGTAGGGTCCAGGAGGATGTGAGATGCCTACTTACAAGAAGAGAAAACTCTCTAACAGCCTGAGATATGAGGGAAGCCATTTTATATTTCTAAGTCAATATGACTGTATATAAACTTCGTTTAAAACAAAAACCCTGATTTATGGCCCAAACATACATTGTGCACCTGCTTTGTGAAAGAGCAACCTTGAGGAAAATCATCTTGTCCTTAAGATGTCAGTGCTCCTACTCCCTGCATTCTTTGTGTTAAAACTTGTGATTCCTGCCTACATACTAATGTATAATCTTTTGAGCTCATATAAGATGTAAATGTATATAACCCCATGGAAACTGTTCATTCTCCAGAACGCTTTCTTCCCCGTGAAGACTGTTTCCCAGTGAAGTTGTCCTAACAGACTCGAACAAAACTCTTAAAGATTCTAAAAGGTTATTTTTTTTTGTTATTTTGTGTAAATACTGTCTGGTCAGTTGCAAGCGATGCCAACAGCTAAAATGACCACTCTGAATTGCTAGCCACAGATCATACTTCTGAAACTGGAGTGTGCATTAGAATCAGCTGGGAAACGTATTAAGCCACAGATTGCTGACTTACTCCCAGAGGTTCTGATCAGGGAAATTTTGCATTTTTAACTAATTCCCAGGTGATACTAATGCTGCTGGTTTAAGGTCTAGCAAGAAACCTTTATTGCATATGAGAATCACCTAGGGGAGCTCATAAACACACCCAGAATCCCTGGAGATGGAACTAGATCATGTATACCTTTTTAAAAAGATCTTATTTATTTATTTATTTATTTACTTACTTACTTACTTACTTACTTACTTACTTACTTACTTACTTACTTACTTAGTTGACAGGGAGCACAAGCAGAGGGAGTGGCAGGCAGGGGGTGGGGGGGGGCGGGAAGCAGACTCCCTGAGGAGCAGAGTACCTGACACGAGGCTGAATCCCAGGACTCCAGGATCATGACCTGAGCTAAAGGCAGACGTTTAACTGACTGAGCCACCCAGGTGCCCCTACGTTATGTATATTTTTGAAAACTAGGACTAGGTGATTCCAATGTGCAGCCAAACCAGAGAGTAAGATAGAAGCATTACTTGAAATTCATGGACCTGAAATTCATCCCATAAAATAACAGCAAATATTTATTGAACACTTCACATGTAATAGTCACTCCACTGAGTACATCACTGCATGGTCTCATTTAATCCGCACTAGAACCTTTCAGGTAGGGACTATTATTCCCATTTTATTGATAAGGAGAGTGAGTGAAATTAAGTGATCTGTCCTAGGCCATAAACAGGTAAGTCACAACCTGGGAATCCAGCTCAGGTCTACATCTGTAGAGACTCAGAACCACAAAACCTCTACATTTAGCCCCTTCCTCAAACCACTCAATGCCCTGGTCTCTGCCTTAAATCTTCAGTATTTGGTTGAATCCCGATACCAACAATCTAAGCTGAAAAACTGGAATCAACTTCATATTTGGCATCACTTACATAGATGATAGCTAGATAGATGACATAGATCTGTATTCATAGATACATATGTAAATAAACAAATGCTAATCACAGAATGGTTTTCCTAAATTCAACCCTTTTCTAAACCCAGCTACTGTCCTATTTGTACTCCTTCAATGGCACTTCCAAAGGAAGTTCAAACTCCAAATATGGTGGGGCACCTGGGTGGCTCAGTCATTAAGCGTCCACCTTCGGCTCAGGTCACAATACCAGGGTCCTGGGATGGAGCCCCGCATTGAGTGCCGCATCGGGCTCCCTGCTCGGCAGGAAGCCTGCTTCTCCTGCTACCATTCCCTCTGCTTGTGTTCCCTCTCCTGCTTGTTTCTCTCTGTCAAATAAATAAAATCTTAAAAAAAAAAAACTCCAAATATGGTATATTCAAAGCCCTCCATGATGGAGCCCCTGCTGGGACTCTGCAGCCCCTCCCCCATCCTCCTCGCTTCTCACTGTCTACTCCCCAGATCCAACCAGGCCACCATGCCTTTGTCCATGTTCTTCTTCCTTCCTCCCTATCTGCCTGGAGAACTAGCCATCCTTTAAAACTCAGGTCAGCTGTCCCTGCCTGTCCAAAATCCTCCCCCATATCCCTTCTCAGAGAAATCAGAGCCGCACATGTATCACATTCCATTTTCCTTACTATTTCTCATTCCCTATACCCTTAATCAATACACTGAATTTCCAAGAAATCTTTGTGAAAGGATCCTGGCTCTGCCCTGAGAATGAGACTTTTCCCAAAGACCCTTCTAGTGGACTGTACTCTCTCCCCTACACTAGGCCTGCAGATGGGGTATTATTATCCTTTCTCCTCTCTTCCAGACTACTCTCCTCCCTTCCTCTGTAAAACCCAGGCAGCTTTGAATCTCCTGTTATCAGATTACACCACCCACCACCCCTCCTTGGTACAGTCCCAGTCCCGACCTCACACCCTTCACTCCTAGTATATTTAGTCCCTGGCTTGCTGTCTCTTCCTCCAAGCTCAGATTCCCCAGTCCATTGCTAACCTTCTTACCCAATCCCCTGGCCTCTTCACTCTGTCATACTGGCTAAACAACACATGTCTTGGTTAGAATCGATTCTCTGCCTGCTCTGCACCCACACCCTGAGAGCTGAAAGTACTTGGAGAGAAATAGAGCCATGCCAACCAGGTTGCTTTGAAGTCTTTACCATGTTCCTCAAGCAGCAGAGTCCATGCATCCTTCTACCCTCCTAGATGAGTCTTTCATGCCTTTTCCTTTCTCTGCAAGCCCTAAGTCCCCATCCCCATTTTCAGCCCTTGACTTGGCTTCTCTAAATTATTAAGAGAAGAAAGGCAATCAGATAGGAACTTTCACGAGTTCCCACCTTCACTTCACTGACCTGCACATGCACCCACATTCCCCAATGGCTGTGATGTAGATGGCTTCCCCTCTGACCACCAAGGATTCCAGACGCTGCGGCACCACTGAGCCCATATTCTGCCCTCTTTGCACCAAATTCTCTAGCTCCCCTGGATTGGATGATACCGCAGAGACGAAGATAAACCACAATGGGACGTGGATCTCTTTTCTTTCGTTAAATTAGAAATTTAAACTATTCCTTCAGGGGCGCCTGGTTGGCTCAGTTGGTTAAGTGTCTGCCTTCGGTTCAGGTCATGATCCCAGGGTCCTGGGATGGATCCCTGAGGGTCCTGGGATAGAGCCTCACATCTAGCTCTGGGCTCCTTTCTCAGTGGGAAGGCTGCTTCTCCCCCTCTCTGTCTGCCTGCTGCTCCCCCTGCTTGTGCTGTCTCTCTGTGCCAAATAAATAAAATCTTTAAAAAAATTTTTTTAATAAAATAAAATAAACTATTCCTTTGTGCTTTGTCCTAAGTAGAGGATAAGCCTCTTGATATGCTATTATTTCTACATAAAAAAAAAGGCTGGGCATCCCTCTATTGTTCCTCTGGTAGATGCCTTTTCTCTGGCCTCTACTTATTTCAAGTACAATGACTCAAAGAAGACAAATAAAATAGGATTGGAGTCCTTAATGTGTCATGTGTTTATTTGGACTTACCAAGGCCAATCGTTCAATTCAATCAGTAAAAATAAAATCTTATTCAGTCCTTTCCCCTTGTAATCGTCGGAAGATTTTAGAAGTGAATTGTGTGTGGGGGTGGGAAGTATGTGTCAGGGAGATGGAGAGAGGATGAAATGCCCCTGTTTGTGAGCTTTTTAAAAAAGTCTTCACTCTTCCCAATTTTTGAAAAATAATAGTATGTACGATTTTTCTCTCCTTCCTTTCTAGCCCAGACTGTCAACAGTTCAAATTCCCACTTTCCTATTACACTAGTTAAGCTAATAGGAAAGAGTCTTCTAAGGGTATTTGCATTTTAGTTTACATTGACCGCTTACCATCTGCCCTGCCATTATGCAATGCTTTATGTCTGTTATTTCCATCTTTATGCTCATCTTCACAGGACTGGTAGTATTTTCTCGTCATCCCCATTTACAGATTTGGAAACAGGCTTAGATAAATTCAGGGATCAGCCCAAGGTCTCTAGCTAGTAAGTGGGGGAGCCAAAGATCAAACATAAGCAGTCTGACTCCTGAGTGTGTACATGAGGGATGTCCCAGCACCTTCTGTCTGTTCCCTTCTCTGAGATTCACTCCATTGTACCCTACAGTCCATTGGGTATTTAAGAAGAGAATGGGATGAATGGGGTCAATTTTCACTGAGAGGATAAAAGAGGAGTTAGGACAGTGGAATATATTGACTGCCTCAGGATAAGAGTTAGCAAAGGCAAAACGCAAATTCTGGGTAGGAAAAAACCTCTTATGTTTTAAATTCTTATCTGCTAACACAGTGGCAAGGATGGGACAACCTGAGTCTCTAAGTGGCTTAAAGAGGTAATCTAAGATACCGATTTCTAGAATGAAAACTGCCAAGGTTTAAAGCCGGGCTCTTCTTACCATGTGATTGTGGGCCACCTTACTGAACCCTTGGGTTCTTCGTAGGCAAATAGAAACAGCAATAGCAGCAACTTCAGAGTCAAGTTTGTACCAAGTGTTCACCAAAGGGCTAACATTAAACTTTGAATGCAGCATGAGAAACTGAATAGACGGTAGCCAGATTGTATGTAAAAATAAACCCTAACCCACTATCAGCCCAGGAAACCAACCCACTATCTATAGTAATGGGCACGGGAACTCAGCCTACTTACTCTTTGTAAGTCAGATGTGTAAAAGGTCAGACCACTATCTCTAGGAAAAAAAAATCTGTGAAACCAAATAACTCCTGAAACAATCATCCTCAAATAGGCAGGACTTCATTCATAACTGTCACCTTCATTAAATTCTGTCCTCACTTCCAACTAGAACCAACCAGAGAAAGCCAAGTTTGCATCCTTAACCAATCACACAAGATGTGCTACTTCTAATTAACCCACCTACAACTTCCTCATGCTGACAGCCTTTAATCGGTGTGTACCTGGAGGCTTCCCTTTTCTTCTCTCTAAAGCTTTCCTACTCCTCTGCATGCTTTTGAGCCTCAACCAAAACACAAGTGATGGTGAGTGAGTCTCTTGTTATATCCCTTGAAAGCCTGAATAAATAGCTTTCACCTGTTCTCATTAGGTTGGTCTTCATTTATTTCCACAAACCTTAACTGAGCTCATTCAGGTGAGAAATGATGGGGACTTAGAGCAAAATGATAACAGTGAATATGGCGAGAAGTCAGCAGATTCAGGCAGAATCTTCACAAGTAAGAGATGAGAGAAAGTGGGAAAAAGGTTCTAGCCTGGGAACAAGGTGGGCAATGGTCCCATGTGCGAGATGGGGAAAGCTGGAGGAAGTACATTCCCAAACCGGAAGATGTGCATTCCCAAACTGGAGGACCAGTGCTTCAGGCTTACCCACTCCCTGCACACTCAGGAATGTGAGCAGCTCCAAAAATCTTCTCTAAGAGACCATGTCAGCCAGCCCAACATGTGGGCAAAGGATCATTTCTATGGACCAATGTACCTCAAGGGTCAGAGTTCATGAGAGTCGTACACTCCAACGGCCACTTACTTCTCCTCCCTCAAAAACAAATCTTCACGATTCCCTGAATGGTATGTGAAATTCTACCCTTGAAACTGGCTTCAACCGCAATTAAAAAGTTAATAAGATGGCATAATCTCAATGTGTTTTAAAGTACATGTATATCTGGAAGGAAATATAGCAAAATGTTAATCACATTTGTTATCTCTGTATAGTGGTATTCTGGGTGGTTTAAATTTTCTTCTTAATACATTTCTGTATTGCCTAAGCCTTTAATAATGAACAAGAAGTTTTTTTATTAAAAAAAATACGTTTCTTAAAAATGAGATCTCTGGGATAGGTAACAAATTAAAAACTGTCAGTCATTTCTTCCCTGGCATGAACAGACGGAGTGTATATCGTGCATGTGCAAGTTCCGATGGGGAATGCAGAAGATATGAGAACTGGGGCTGTCTACCAGGGTCAAAGGCACACCGGGAAATATGTTCTTCCAAGCATTTCACAAGAAGGCCAAAAACAGCCCTGACTTTGCAGCTATGTGAGAGAGAGTAGCCACAGAATTGGGCCCACAGAGTGAGCTGTGATACAAATATAGAGAGTATTTCCAAACACCATTTCAGGGGAGTCCCACCAGCCTAAGAACAGGGGATGGCCTATTTTCTAATGAAATAATTAATCTGAAACGCAAACAAAGGGAAATTCAGAAATAGGCTATTCCAAGAGAACCAGTCTTGACCAAGTCAGCCCTGACCAGAACTCATGGCCAAGGCCTGGACTTGGAGAAGCGCCAAGGTGTGTGGCCATATTTTGTCACTTGGGTGAGAAAAGGAAGTGCAATGACATTAGGCTCCATTCCCCCCGCCCAAATTAAAGAGGAAAGCTGTCATCACCCAACCCCGGCCCCCAATTCAACAAGTCTTCTGCTCTGAAAACTTTAAATCCTTGGCTTATTTCCACTCATTCTTTGCTAAACTGACAAAATGTCTGTTTACTCTGGCTTCAAGCAAAGAAGGCCTCTCCAAGGCCTAGGATTTAAAATGCTCAGCAGTCTAGCCGATTGATGCTGGGAGGATTGTTGAAAGGAGAATTTCTCTGGCAGTGTGAAGAACCTAGGAGATATAGAGATGGATAGACTCTCAAAAAATCAAGGGCCCAGAAAACTCCAGAAGCACATTTTCCTGCTCAACTGTAACATTGGAGGGACACTTCAGATATATTTGTTTTCATCACAACCCCATACTAATCCCAAATTATCCAAAACTTGGAAATAAATTGAAGAAAGAAATGTTTGTCCTTTCAATGTCGTTGTTTAACAGACTCCTGAGAGGATCATTTAATAGGACTTCGATTTTTGCTATCCAGTACTCTTGAAAAGGATGTTAACTTGCAGATTTCTGTTCCAAAAGTTACAATTTCATTGCCCAGTAGAACATGAACCAATTTTGTATCTTTTCGCAAATTTATTTCCACATTCCTTTTGACTGGCTTACAATATAAATGTCCATTCCATAAATTTTCTTTTTGAACCACTTCTACCTTCTTACTGAGTCACTCATTAATTAATGAGTTGAGTAAAATCTCTGTACATGCTTATTGTCTTTTCAGATGAGTCATGTGTCAGGGAGCAAAACTTTTCCACCACCCTCTCAGATTCAGAGCTCGAGGCCTACAAGTTAAACTCAAAGGGACAGATCCGCAGGAGAGAAAATAGATTTTAATCACGTGTGTGGGGGAGTTTGTAAAAAACAGGTATAACTAAAGGGGCTTGTATATCATCTTAACAGGGCAAGTGGAAGGGGAGATAGGCACTTGAGGGAAGTAAATGACTTCTTAGGACAGAGGTAAAAGAACACTTAGAAGAGATGGGTGATGAGCGAGTTTTGTTACAATGTGTGTTTGGGTGTGGTGCCAACTGTCTCTTCGCCAAGATTAGAATTGCTCTCAGGGAAGGGATTTGTAACGATTGAGTTCTTCTGAGTTCTTTTGAAAGGCTTTGCTCTTAAGCAGATAAGGGAGTTCAGGATCTCAAATCCTTCAGCTCAAAATAATTTTTATGCAACAGCCACATATTCCGGACCCATTCACACCTTCACGTGTTTTAAACTTCTGGAAACTTATCTTCCATTTTGCAGGTGTGGAAATGAAGTCTCAAGGCTAGCAGAAGAGCCATACCTCAGTAGGATCACAGCCACACTTTAAAGCCAGCTCTGACACGAAACTTATTCCCACATTGCCAAACTAAATAGCTTGTGGCCCTGATCAAGACACTTTCCCTCTCTGAGCTTAGTCTCCTAGGATGTAAACTGGGGCAGGTAGAAGAGGTGATCTCCACAGTTCTTCCAGATCCAGTGATCTCTGGTGGTTAATTCCTTGGCAAAATGATTAAAAAAAAAAAGCCACACTGATCTTCATGTCCTCTTCCCATTCCACTCCTATCCCTAACGATGTCATTTCACAGATGAGCCCATGGTCCTGAATTTTCTCTCCCCATCAAGACTGCCCTGTCCTGCGTCCTGTCCATCTGGGAACCCTTCCAACAGGGACTCTGCTAATATTACAAACGATAAAGCAATCAATACTAAGAGAAATGGCTATTAAGAGATTAAGGTCTCATGCACATATATATACTCTCCTTTAAAAGGTATCTGTATTTACCTTCCAAGGAAGATAAAATTTTTACTCCGGTGAATGGTGAAGTCCCAGGCCATGCGACAGGCAAGTGGGGTGGCTTTGTGAGAGCAGGAGCATCTTCATACTCCTACACCAACTGTATCTGGAGGGCTGAGTTTTGGTCAAAACACACTGGGTGCGGGGTTGGGCGAGCCTGGTGGTGGGTATTGAGGAGGGCACGTATTGCATGGAGCTCTGGGTGTGGTGCATGAACAATGAATCTTGGATCACTGGAAAAATAAAATAAACGTATTGGGGGTGGGGGGGACAGACTGGAGCTAAGTCCCGGCCAGCACCAGTTCCCACGCCACACCAGCTAGTATATATTTTGGACACTACCCTTGCTTTTTTGCTTGGTTCATTGAGTCACATCTGCTTCCAAATACATACAACAGTGACAAAATCTCTGCCTCTGCTGCTAGGCATTCATCTTCCCCAACCCAAAATGTAACATTTGTACTTGAACACTGCTGTTGACTAAGATGATTAGACTTGATTCTCATTATTCTTCATTAAATAGAAAATAGATGCTTATGTATTTTTCTTTTTACTTATTAATCTGTCCTAATCTTTCTACTCTGACTGTTTCTTCAATGCAAGGGTTTAAATAATGAAAATAACTAATGCCGAGACTCTATTAAGGATAAGGAATGAGCCACCATCCTGATCCCTTCAGTGAAGCTTGTCTTTTTAATGCTCTTTTCCCTTCCTCCCTGGCAATTAAGAGACAAGCATCCAGGCTGGGGAAGGGCATGCCTTTGCATGTTTAGACCAGAGGAGAACCAGTAGGACAGTTTTTGCCACTGAAATGTTGTAACAACATAGCACATCTTGACTTACCAGAGAATTATTTCAACATCATTTTTTATAAAGACAATGATGGCTCATCTTGGGGTTAGCATCAGATCTCAAGGGAATGTCCTGGCCTAGACAAGACATAGCACAAGTGGTCAAAAGTGCATGTACAACAATGTTTCTCAACCCTGGTTGCATATTAGAATCACCTGAGGATCTTTTTTTTAAAAAAAAAAAAACCAATACTCATGCCTAGACAGTGCTCAGACCAATCAAATCAGAACTTCTGGTAGTAGGTCCAAGTATAAGAATAGAAAAGCTCTACAAGTAATTTTAGCACAGCCAGAGGTGTGAACCCCTGGTGTAGACGGGTGTTCACCGAAGCTTTGCTTATAGAAGGAAAACAATGCAAACAACTTATAGTTTATTGACTGGGTGTGATTAGTTAAATTATGGTGCATCCACACAATGAGATACTTACCAGTCTTTTAAAAAATGATAATAATAATAACACAAATCTATAGATGTTGGGCAAAACAATTCTTTCCATCAGTGCTTTGGGCGCAATAAGTAAGGCCTATAATTTTGGGGAGGCCTATAAATGTCAGACACCAGAAAAAATGTTGATTACAAAATATAAAAACAAAACTGCAAAGTTGCAGTGAATAAAAGTTTGTCTATAAAACATAATAGGCTATCAACTTCAGTAATTATTAGATTTGGTATTCATAAAATTTTTATGACATTTGAAAATAATTGGTAGGTTATATTCTCACCTCAAGAATTCCCAAGTATGCATCATCAGTGGTTCTCAAAATGTGGCCTCTTAGAACAGCATGATCAGACTCAGCTGAGAACATGCTAGAAATGAAGACTCATAGGTCTCACCTCCAACCTACTGAATCAGAAACTCTGAGGATGGAGCTGAAGGAGGGAAGGAAGAGGGAGGGAGGGAGGGAGGGAGAGAGGGAGGAAGGAAAAAAAACAAAGTTGGAGACATCACAATTCCAGATCTCAGGTTATATTACAAAGCTATAATAATAAAAATAGTATGATACTGGCACAAAAATAGACACATAGATCAATGGAACAGAATAGAAAACCCAAAAATGGACCCACAATTACATAGTCAATTAGTCTTCAGCAAAACAGGAAAAATATCCAATGCGAAAAAGACAGTCTCTTCAATAAATGGTTCTGGGAAAACTAGACAGCGACATGCAAAAGAATGAGACTGGACTGCTTTCTTACACTATACACAAAGATAAACTCAAAATGTATTAAAGACCTAAATGTGAGAGCTGAAACCATAAAAATCTAGAAGAGAATACAGGCAGTAACTTCCTTGACATTGCTCATGGCAACTTCTTCCTAGGTATGTCTCCTGAGGCAAGGGAAACAAAATCAAAAATAAAGAATTGGGACTACATCAGAATAAAAAGCTTTTTCACAGTAAAGGAAATAATCAACAAAACTAAAAGGCAGCCTATGGAATGGGAGGAGATATTTGCAAATGATACATCTGATAAAAGGTTAGGATCCAAAAATATATCTTAAAAACTTATAAAACTCAACACCCAAAAAATGAATAATCCAATTAAAACATGGACAGAAGACATGAATAGACATTTTTCCAAAAGAGACATACAGATGGCCATTAAAAGATGCTCAGCCTTACTTATCACCAAGCAAACGCATATCAAAACTACAATGAGACATCACCTCATTGGATATCTCACACATATCTCACACCTGTTGGAAAATCAACAACACAAGAAACAACAGGTGTTGGTGAGGATGGGGAGAAAGGAGAACCCTCATGCACTGTTGGTGGGAATGCAAACTGATACAGCCTCTCAGTATGGAGGTTCCTCAAAAGGTTAAAAATAGAATTACCCTACAATCCAGCAATCACACTACTAGGTATCTACCCGGAGAATACAAAAATACTAATTCAAAGGGATACATGCACCCCAATGTTTATAGCAGCATTATCTACAATAGCCAAATTATGAAAAAAGCCCGAGTGTCCACCTTCTGATGAATGGATAAAGAAGATGTGGCATATATATAATGGAATATTACTCAAGAGATCAAAAAGAATGAAATCTTGCCATTTGCAATGATGTGGATGGAGCTAGAGAGTATAATACTAAGTGAAATAAGCCATTCAGAGAAAGACAAATTCTATATTATTTCAATCATATGTGGAATTTAAGGAACCAAACAAATGAGCAAAGGAAAAAAGAGAGAGGTAAACCAAGAAACAGACTCTTAACTACAGAGAACAAAGTGAGGTTTACCAGACGGGAGGTGGGTGGGGAGATGGGGGAAATAAGTGACGGGGATGAAGGAGGGAGCTTGTGATGAGGAGTGGGGATGTATGGAAGTGTTGAATCACTAAATTCTACACCTGAAGCTAATATTATTCCAGTTAACCACCTGGAATTTAAATAAAAAATTTTTAAAAATTTACCATCACAAATGATCTATTTATCATGTATAAGCTTGGATTATAGGCTCCTTGAGGGTAGGGACTGTTGGTCGTAATTCTCCAATATCTAACACAGCACCTAGATGGTGGTGGTTAACAGTAAATGAATCAAGTGAATAAGGGAATGAGCATGTAAATGAATAAGTGAGTATGTAAACAAACGATTGTCACATAAGTCTTTACATGGTCTAGTATCTACTGAGCTTGTGTGCAAAATTGTGTGCATGAGGTTTTTCAGAGGAAGGCTCTAATCTTGCATTAGATTATCAGTGGGACACAGGCCCCCAAAGGGCCTGCAACCACAGGTGGAGAGACAGGGAGAGGATGAGGTGAACTTCTAGAGACAGGGAGAAGATGAGGGTTTTTCACTGTAGCTTACCCTGCCACTCACCAGTCCTACTCCTGCATATATCCCCGAAGAAATTACCACACTGATTCCTACAAGGACTTAAACAAAGTTGTTTTCCAAGGCTTCTGGAAACCCCAGACGCTGTTGTGTTTGCCTCCTGCTACTTACAGAGGATGTGCTGGAAATACTGGTTAAATGCTCTGCTACAGAGGGAAGAACATAATGCCTTCAACCTAGCTTCTGCACCTAGCTCCATAATCCCCGTCTCGAACCACTTGGGGAGTATAACTTATCCCTGTTTCCAGGAGGGTGGGTATTAGAGGGCAAATGTCACCTGGATGCTGAAGACAAAAATCAGTTCACAAAGATGGCCTTTGACACAAGAGGTATCTCAGCCATTACTCCACGAGAAAGCAGACTGAGAAATTTGGAAATTAACCTCACAAGGCTGGTTCATCTAGTCCTCTACCTCTCTTGAGCTACATGCTTAAGGCAGCTTCAAGAGCACTAATCTAGGGAAATAATTTTCTATTGTTCTCCTCAGACTATTTAAAACTTTGATTCAGGAGGGCTCTGAATTTGGGGATGAAGGGGACTAGAGATCTAAAGTGAAACTCTAATTGTAAACAGAGTTTTCAAGAGAGGAACCCAAATATGACCACTTTGTACATAACTTTAAAGTATCAACTTAGTTCCACTTACTAATAGTATGCCCTGTCCAAGTTGCTTAAAAACCTCAGTTTCTCTGTAAGGATTATAGCAGAACCTACCTTCATAGGGCCATTGCCAATGATATAACTGTGGAGCATTTAGCACATCATGAATAGCTCATTATTCACAAAATTTTCCTTTTTGTTTTCAGCCAATAAAATTTATTAAACCCTTTTGTGTCCACTAAACTGGCCCCTGGAAATAAACATTAAATGTAGAATTCAAATTTTTTAAAGCTGAATAACTTGGACATAATCCAGTCCATTTTCTCCAAATCAAATCTTAATTATCACACACAGAAAAAAAGAAATAGTAACTTAAAAAGTAATTAAAAACAGCTGCTCTACTGGGAGAGTTTGGTACATGGAGGACTGCCCCCTTGCCCTCTACCGGGAACCCTAGACTACCAAAGAGCACAGTCTGAAAACCACGCTTCATCCAACCCTCTCTTCTCCCAGACAAGGACTATGGGACCTAAGAGTCTAATTGTTAGTCCACGGTCACATAACTAATCAGAGACAGACTTCCCGGGCTAGAATCTGGATCTCCAATAGCAAGGAACTTACCAACTAGTTATGGAAACAGGATATGTGCATCCTAGGATGTGGAAGAAAATGTAGTCTGTTTTTCAAGTTGTATTATCAAGTCCCTCACTCTTTGGGTTTCATTTTCTCCACTGAAATTTCTGTACCTTTTTTTCTTTTAAGATTTTATTTATTTATTTGAGAGAGAGAGCAGAGCAGAAGGGAGGGGCAGAGAGAGAGGCAGGCTCCCTGGGATCGTGACCTGAGCCGAGGCAGACACTTAACCGACTGAGCCACCCAGGGGCGCCTGAACTTTCCGTTCTTTTTTTTTTTTCCTAAAGATTTTATTTATTTATTTGACAGAGAGAGAAATCACAAGTAGGCAGAGAGGCAGGCAGAGAGAGAGGGGGAAGCAGGCTCCCCGCTGAGTGGAGAGCCCGATGTGGGGCTTGATCCCAGGACCCTGAGATCATGACCTGAGCTGAAGGCAGAGGCTTAACCCACTGAGCCACCCAGGTGCCCCTGAACTTTCTGTTCTTAATAACATGTCTGAGTATCCAGTACCATGAAAAGAGTGATCACTTACATGTTCAGTGAGTCACACCAATTTTTAGTGAATACTTTTATGAATTTGTGCATTTGTTATGAATTTAAATATGAACGTAAAACAAAAATGTTGACATTGTAATTAAGGAAAATTGTTTCAAATAAAACATCATTATGTAATGTGGAAATACACAGAAAAAACTCAGAGGGCAAGTATTAAGTCTTATTTCTGTTATTTATCTTCTCTGTTCTTCATATAATGAAATTTATATCATTCTTATGAAATGATATGCTGAAACTTTATCTCTTAAAACTTACTGAGAGGGGCACCTGGGTGGCTCAGTGGGTTAAAGCCTCTGCCTTCGGCTCAGGTCATGATCTCAGGGTCCTGGGATCAAACCCCACATCGGGCTCTCTGCTCAGGAGGAAGCCTGCTTCCCCCTCTCTCTGCCTGCCTCTCGGCCTACTTGTAACCTCTCTCTCTCTGTGTCAAATAAATAAAATCTTTAAATAAATAAATAATAAAACTGAAAAATATTTCAAATAGACAAGATAAGCTCTGCTTATTGTCACTGATTCTGAGCGGGGCCACGTGACCGTGAGGCTCGTTGCTTTGATTAAATGTGATTCTTGCCTAATGGCAGGACTGAAGATGAAGGGATTCTGACTGGGTATCCTCATAACTCCCTACTGGGGAAGGAGCAAAGAAAGGGAGGTGACACTGACTTCAGTGCTCTGTTCCACTCTCTGGGTTTCTTGCTTCGCATCCTCTGGCTCCTTCCCATAAATATCTCTCGGTACTGCATCAACTCTTCTCAGAAAAGCCCACAGACATCCTCGTCTATGTTCTGAATCCTATTTAAGAGGCCTCAACAGAGAGAGAGGAGCTTCCCTCAGAGCCCAGAACAAATGAAGTGAGGCTCATCTCCCTTCCATCACCATCCCCCCTCTCCCCACCACTAAACCAATAGTTCTTGCCCAGCACAGTGCAGAGGAAGGCCACGGACCCAGACCTGCCTGCAAAGGTTTATCATCTAGTGGTTTAAAAAATTGGGACACCTAGACATTAAAAGGGAACAAACATTTCAGGGGAAGATGTTTGATGCCAAGTGAGGTCAATGAATTGTAAATGCCATGGAACTTTAAATTACAGAGAAATCATTACTGATATTTGGAAAAGACTTAGCAAAAAGAGATGGCACAGGAACTAGGGCTTAAATAATGGCAAGTATTGGAAGGACATGAGGGAGGGTGTTCCCAATGGGGGAAACGGTGTACAGAGGACCCAAATAAGGAAAAAGGCGAGATGTATGGAAGCAAGTGGGCAGGGTTATCTGAACACATGTAGGCTGTTTGATTAAAGATAGAAACTGAGGCCAAACCACGAAAGGTCTTAGAGATCAAACAGAAGATTTCATACCTGCCTTTACGCCCTCCATTCCCAGGTGACGCTAACCTGATGAAATAACTGACAAACAGGACTCAATGACAGATGTCTTACCTCCTCACTCTCAGAAACCCAGGGATGGCAAAGACCTTTCCTGTTCCATGCAAAGTCCCATCTATTGGTAAAAGCTCTAAGAACTGTGTGGAGACAGATTCTAAGATCACACCTGCTCACCGTGAGTGCTGTGATTTATAATTACCACCTGTCAAGAACTACAGTAAGAATATCAGTGCAGATGCCTTGTATTTGCCAACTCTGCTTTATCCAAAAATGATAGCTATCGTGGTGGGAAATTCAGGCATTGAGGCTGCTTACTAGGGAGAGTGTTGTGGGTTAAGGAAGGTCTTACAATTTCAGCTAGTTAGGTTCATGACCAGCTCTACCCTTGCTCAGCACCAACCCAAAAGGAATGGTCTTTGCCCCAGACTGTAAGTGAGAATATTTAACCACTAGTGCTGACATCTGACCTCAGGAGAGAGTACTATAATTGACTAGTGATGTCTGCCATGGGCTCAGCCCTAAGAAGTAATGCTACACATACACCATATGTGGTACTATGTACATATGTACATACATAGTACCGTAGGTACTATGCCTACCTTTGCCAAAAGGACCACAGTCAAAGTATTTCAGGCATCAGAAGCAACAGATGCAAGAAGTTAGGTGTTCTTGTTCAGTTTGGTTTCATTTTTCAAATCTTGTAACCAAGTTGGCAGGTACGCCTTCTATATACTTACGTAATTAATAAGATCAGCCCAAAACAGACGTTATGCTCCAGAACAAATTCAAGGCAGGACCACAGAGCTCACTCACAAGAGAGTTCAGGGATTTTAAAGGCTTCGATCATAGCAGTTGTGTTGCTCTTTACTGGCTTCTTCGGTGAGACCTAGCCAGTGTTGAAAACTTGCAGCCCCCACCTTCCCATGATTCCTGGTGCGGATCAGCCCTAGTATTTCATCTCCCTGCCTCTAATTTTCTCTCCTGTTGGAAGCCCTTCATCTCCTTCTCTACCACACTCCTGGGGACGGTGGAGTTTGTCAGCAGAGAGAGAAAATTTTTTTCTTCTTTTTATTCTTCCTGTAAATGCAAACAAGCAACCAACACTACAAGAACTTTCATATTTGCAAACACCCCAGGGTGCTTCACAAAAATCAATCTGACCAAAAACCATAAAATATAAATTCACCTGATACAAGCACATGATGACTGTGGAGATTTCTCCCCCTACCTCTGCATTACACAGTGTCCATACAAATGATTCTGGAAACTGCACCAGTTATTAGAGCTGCTGAATAAATCTCAAGGTCAGGAGAATTTGCAGGAAAAAGAAAGCAAATGAAATGCATCTTTACAGAGGGCCTTCTGCCCAGGAGAGGCCGCTCTGGAGCACATTCAAACAAAAGTAGATGCTTTGGGCAAGACATTTTTCACCTTCCCTTGATGATACTGCAAATATCCATTCCCAGAGGACTTTCTAACAGGAGTCTGTGCCACGTGCTTCTGTGATTGTGGAAGAAGTGAGGACTGCACTGGGCATAGGGAAAGGCAGACAGGAGGGCATAGCTGCTGAATATTTTTGCATATAAAATGTTTACCTTTTTCTAATCATAAGAAAATTTCTTACTTAGTGTTAAAACTTTGCAAAACACAAGGAAAAGAGAGAAATGAAACAGGAAGGGATGGGGAGGGAGACAAACCATAAGAGACTCCTAGACTCAAGAAATGAACTAAGGGTGGCTGGGGGGGTGGGGGGGTGGATGGGTAGGGATAGGGTGGCTGGGTTGTGGACATTGGGGAGGGTATGTGCTGTTAAGTGCTGTGAAATGTGTAAGCCCGACGATTCACAGACATGTACCCTGGGGCAAATAATACATTATATGTTAATAAAAATTAAAAAAATAAAAAAGGAAAAAAACTAAAATTACTCCTAATCCTTCTGCACCATTGCTTAATGGTATATCCACCAGCAGTCTCCCAAGGCCATAGCAGAAATCCCTGGTACATTCACAGAAGGCAGATTTGTGGGCCTCCCCCCAGAGCTGCCGAAGACAGATTTCCAAAAGTGGATGGGTCCCAGCATCTGCATTTTTGAAAGGCATGCCCAGCGATTCTTACCGGGTCTTCCTCTCTGAACTGTAAACTCCCCTAATGTAGATATCAGTTTCTTTCATTCACTGTTGTATTCCAAGCCTGGCACATAGGGAATACTCAATAAATATGTGTTGATGTCCAATGTCACACCACTAGGAACTAGTAAAAGCAGGTTTAAACCCCAGTAATGTAAATCTAGAGTCTTCGTGCCTCATATCCGCATCCAACTTGAACCTTTTCTCAGGTTTTTAATAACATTCCGCTTTTTTTAATGGTAACATGGTATTCTACCATACAGACTCACTAGAACTCAAGAAATTATTGGACAGTTCCTCCCTGTTTTTATAACACTATATAAAAAGCATGTTAAAAAAAAATAAAAAAAATAAATAAAAAAATAAAAAGCATGTTAACTAGGGGTGTCTGGGTGAGGCAATCAGTTGAGTGTCCTTGGTTTCAGCTCAAGTCATGATCTCAGGGCTGTGATCTCAGGGCCCTGAGATCAAGCCCCAATTTGGGCTCCCCACTCAGCACAAATTCTGCTGAAGATACTCTCTCCCTCTGCCTCGCACTCTCCATCTCTCTAATAAATAAAAAAATAAATCTTTAAAAAAAAAAAGCACATTAACTAAATTTGCCCACAACTGTATTTTTTTTTTCCCTTAGTATCATTTCCTGAAAGTGGAGTTACCAGGTCAAAAAATCCGAACACGTTTTGGGCTCTTGATTCATATTGATAAATATTAAAATATTAAAAAATATTAAAATATTTTAGGATACACATCCACAGTAGCACAAATGTGCCTAGCTCTCCCATTTAAAAAAAATACAGAAAATTTGAGTATCATTAAAAATATATATTTGTGGCTGCTGTGTTTTGGGGAGTATTTTAGTTCTTTTTTAATGGGGGCACTTCTCACAGGACAGAATCCTGACTGTACCAGCAAAGAATTAAGCAGGAAAACAGTTCTTTCCCAGACCTCCTGGAAATGCCATGGGTACTCCTCCCTCCGCATGTTTGGTGGGGTGGGGGGAGGGTATGTTTTTATTTTGTTTTGTTTTACCTCTGTACATTTACCTGTGGTACACCCCCGCCAAGATATTTCATTTCTATGCATACCCAGGCTGTGAAACAACCATTCCCAGAGCTGACTAACCTAACAACCTTGCATCCAAAAAAAAATAAAGAGCTTATGTATCCCTGTGCAGAGGAGGAGAGAAAGAGCAAGGCTCTACCCTTCGCTGCAGCAGTCCAAATGTAACCATCACTCCTCCAGTCACTGGCTTCGAACACTTTGCCTCTGGTGTAACTGAAATCATTATCGATCCAGAGTGTTCTCGAAATGAGCTCACAATCTACTATGGTCTGCCGACCAGCCAGGCTCCTAGGATCAGCTGCTTCCTTGATCAGCTCTTCCTGGCTCATATTTACTCTGAGAAATTGGAAGTTAAAAGTAAAAGCAAATAAAGATGGAATTTAATTATATTGAGTAAAGTCACAGTGTGCAAGGAATGCTGTTCTTCTCCTCTGATAAGCAAAAGAGAAAGGTTGAGTTGGCACCCAGGCATTGCCCGAGTTGACAACTCCGCTCTGTACCCATTCTGCTTTGCTGTCATCCAGTGATTGTGTGTAAGCTCCACGGGGCCAAGGACTCAGTCGGGTCACTCACCATGTTGGTATCTATTAGGACTGATAAAGAGGTTTAGAGTAACTTCAACTATTCTGAGTTGATTGTTTTCTAAGTGAACCCAGAGGAAGGGAGCCTCAGGTTGGTCTGACAGCTCAACCAAGTCATCAGAACCCAGGCTGTCCTATATTTCTGCTCTAACATCCTCATATGGTTCTTTCCACCCAAGCTTAGTGCTCCAGGCTCCCAAACTCCGGGTGTCAACTCCCCACTCAAGGCACGAAATCAGGAGAGGCAGTGGCACCACCTTTCATGTCGCCTTTTTTATTGGGAAAGCAAATGCTTTCCCAGAAATAGCTATCCTTCCTCTTACATCTTATCTAGCTTAGGATCACATGGCTAGTAGATTGGAGGGGGGTGTGGGGGGGGGCAGAATATCCTGCTCAATTTACAACAATCACAAGACTTCAATGGAGTCATACAAATTCTTGCCCCAGTAAAATTTCCCATAGAGTTGAAGTTCTATGAGAAAGGAAGAAAAGAAGGATTGGCAAATACCTATATTCCCGGCACATAGCAGAAGGCCTGGCACACAGCAAGCACTCAGTGAAAATATATTCAGTAAGTCAATAAACACCCTTGTTCTACAGCTAAGAATGGAGAGAGGAGTGTGGTTTGAGTTCAAAGAGGAGAACAGAGGAGGGTGGAAGGAATGGGGTGGCATCTGCTTCCCATCTATTCTTGGACTAGGTCTAATTCGCTCTGGTTGAGAGAGTGAAGGCCAGAAACTGATGGGACCGTAATTCACGAGCATGATCATAACTCCCGATGATACTTTGGATAAGGGATGATGGCCAGGGGCTCCTGGCACTGTTCGTAAGAGCCCAATGACAACGGGGCACAGGGCTGGGAAGGGGCCCTTCTCAGGGCCACCACATAACCCCGCAATGCTCTGCCCATTCTCAAAGAGCCTCCTTTGTCATGGAAAGCCCACGATGTCCTCGTGATGGGCACTGAGGAAGCTTCAGCAGGCAGCAGACTGTCAGGTAGGAGCAGAAGAGAGGAGGGAAGAGGCCATGTAAACACTGCAGCTGACAGACTGGCTGTGGGAAAACGTGAGACAAGCCTTGGCAATCCCAGAAATCACCAGGGAAGACTTCGAGGGGGCAAATGCCAAGCAGACGGGGGCTTGTGCCAACACAATTTGTATTTCCAGGGTGGTGGTATTTGGGTTGCAAGTGGACAGGCCAGAGTTGGACAGAGCAGGAACCAGGAGAATACCTGGCAGCCAGGACCCCTTACCACCTCTAGGCTGCAGGTGGAACAAGACAGAAGGACAACTAGTCTGTCACTGGTTGAGGGGGTCCCTTCTCCTCCCCGGGCCTCAATTTCCTCATTTATGGGGTGAAGGGATCACATTACATCTCTAAAGGTCCTTTCAACACTAGTGTTCTATTTTGTTAAAAAAAAATATACCAAAAAGAAAAAAGTTAAAATAAATTAGAGTGACTGGACTGAGCATACAAATAAAGGTGTGGCCAGACCAAGAGGCAGTAAAATGCAGTGGCTGAGAATTAAAGGCTCTAGACTCAGCCAGACCTGGGCTTAGGGCCAAGATCTGTCTCTTACTATATGATCTCATGCTTTTAAGCCTGAGATGGGTTTTCCTTGTCAGATGGAAATAATACTAGCAATCTCACGAAGTAGTGTTGAGAACTAAATAATATACTCATGTTGCCAGGCAAAGCACCAGGCAAATACTAGGTGCCTCATAAATGGCACTTTCAACAAACCAGAAAGATGAAACCCTAAGTGACAGTCTTCTTTTAAGACTTAAGAAATCTCAATATCCCGGTTTGGCTTCCAAATCTTTGTTCCAAAGAAACTGTCCATTTTCTGACTACCGACTTTTGAGTGCAAGGAAAGAACCAATCCATCACGCCTTCCTGAAAGCTTGATGACTGGGAGTTTTACATAGGGCATTTCCAGGATTAACTCTGGACTCAGAAAGGTGTGCAGAGGCCCTCTCTTCTGAGAAAGGCTCACTCTTTTTCCTTTCATGGGCCTTGTCTTGTTGGATGGCCAAATAAAAGGCTCTGCCCACTCATATTCAAAAATCTATTCATTAATGGGATGCAATTCACATTATGTGCCTCTAATTACCCTAGGAAGGCAGTAAAAATTAATAAGGAACTAGAGTTTAATTGTTTGATAATGACAGGGAGTTCCAAAGTGCCCTCTTGAGTAATAAAATTAACATTTAAACTAGTTCAGTCAAAGAACCTTCCCTTAAACATAATTCTTCACCATTAGGAAGGCTTATTTATTTATTTTATCTTTGGGAAAATCCAAAATATCACAGATTTAGACTGAACTTCGAGCATCTGCCTAATGTTCCAGGACAGTGACTAGAGTGTTTGCAGTGTTTCAGGTGAACTATGGACGGACCCCACTATACACGCGCATGCACAATAAAATCAGATTGTCCTAGATTTGTTTAACCAAAGGTAGAGAAGCTTTTCAGAAGCCACTGCATCTGGGAGATGGAGGCTAGAGGAAGCTGCCAAAACACTGCCTAGGATAGGGTCCTACAAAATCTCAAAACACAAATCGTTGCTAAAACGCCATTCTTTTACATTTCAGCTTAAATCACCATCCCTGGGTCTTCCCTGAACTTTTGCTAAAGGGAATATGGTGGTTTTAAAATATGCCTGTAAAAAATGGAGTCTAATTTCCTTTCCCTTGAACATAGGGAAGATTTAGTGATTCTCTTCTAACAAATAAAATGTGGCAGAGTTGATGCTGCGTGACCTCTAGAATCGGGTACGAAAATGGATACAGTTGCCACTTGGCTCTCGGTCTGGAAACACCCGCCCTTGAAATCCAGTCACCGGGTTGTAAGGAAGCCCGAGGGCACGAAGAAGCTACGCTTGGGTGTCCCAGCCAGTGAGGTCCCCGGCCAACAGCATCAACGGCCAGACTTATTGTAAGTGAATAAGCCTCTAGTTGAGTCCAGCATGCAGCCTTCGACCCACCCCGCCTGTGGCCCCCACAAGCCACACCCCGCTGTGCTCTGAATTCCTAGCCCACAGAAACCAGGGAGAGATATTAAACAAGAGTCATTATTTTATGCCACAAAATTCAGGTATAAGGTGTTACAAAGCGACAGATGACTCAAATGGGAAAGTCTACAGACACTGGGCCTCCTGGCTCTTAAAAAAAAAAAGCCTTAAGGCCAGCAAGGCCTCATGCACAGAGGGTCAGTCTCAGCTGCGCCTGACCACTGCCCCTGTCACCAGCCTTTCAACAGGCATGTGTGTCACCCTGCTGGGTGACATACCCCAAAAGAAGGTCATTAGCTTTGAGCAATTTTAAGGTTGAAGGGTTTTCTTATCCTTCACAGAGATAGGACTAAGCACAGTTTATCCACCTGGGATGTTTGCTTTCCCTAAAGAGCTAAGGATTGGCATGGCTAATCCTTGAAAGTGGCCTTTCAGAGAGTTCCATCATGTCGTGGCTCATTTCACACAGGCCTGGCAGAGGGAAAAGCCAGCAGAGAGGAGACGGCTATGTTGTGGGACAGGCCGCGCCACGTCTCCTCCCTCAGCCCCAGCTCCACACCCTGCAGCCAGTCTCTCACACAAGCTGGGCTCTTCTCTCCGCCAGGCAGGCTGTCTTCCCCTTCATTCATTCGTTCAATACGTATTGATTATTTACTGCATCAGGGGAGACAGACTTTAAACATCTCATCATACGAATAAGAATTCCACTGGTCCTAAGCACTAGTAGGGGACATACAGGGTCCCCTGGGGAGCTAGGAATATTTAAGCTGAGACCTAACCAATCAGAAAACTAGTGAGGCAGACAGGGGAGGGGTGGGAGCCCAGGGAGAGCCTTCCAAACAAAAGGCCACGCAGTGGGAAGAAGGTGTGTGTGTCTGGAGACATAAGGAAAGATCCAGAGTGCCAGGAATGGAGAAAGCGAGAGAGAGAATGCTCCCAGAAGAGTCTGAGGAGGGAGGGAGCAATGGATCATGTGGGCTCATGTAAAAAGATTTTGTCTGTATTCTAAGGACAGGCAGCTATGAAGTGTTTGAAACAGGACAGTGACAGAGTTGAATTTCTTCTGTCAAATCACTTCAGTCCCCCTAACCCCATCATTGCCCATCTGCACGTATGTCTCTTACAACCCAGACCACGTGACATTGTAGCTAGTTGCTTAGGTATCTTTTCTCCCCCACCTGGCTGATGGCCTCTTGAGAGCAGAGATTGTGTCCTAAGCATAAGTGTAACTCCACCAGGCTTCCTACTGTCCGTGGTATCAAGTGCAAGCTCCTTATGTGGCCTGCGAGGCTCGGCACCACGTCTCCCTTGACCACCTCTCCAGGATCACCTTGAGTCCCCTCCTCTGTGCTCCAGTGATCCATCATGCTCCAGCCACACCCACAGGCACATCACTTTCAAGGGGGCTTTTCAGGAAGCTCTGGCTAGGATAGCACAACTGTTTCACATTCTCAGAGCAACCAATGCTTCCCCAGCACAGCGCCTACTAGGCTTTATATCACTACTTATACACGTTATTGACTTGATATCCGTCTCCCCTCCCAGATCGTCAGTTTCATAAAAGCAAAGAACCTGTCAGCCTTGGTCACCATTATATCCTCAGTACCTGGCACCCCGATGCTTGTAGTTGGTATTCCACACAGAGTTGTTGAATGACAGAATAGATGAGTAAGAATTCATGAGTAGGTAAATGAACGGAAGAATTAAGGCAGGACCCCAGTGGCCACGCAGGCCAACTCAACAGCTGACATTGGAGACCTCTCTCTGATTGCTCTCCAGTACCTTCAAGGACATAACCGCTTTGCTGGCCTCACCAACTCTCCACTGGAAGAAATCTGTTTTAGCGAAGGCTTTATGGAATAAATGGATAGTGGAAATGGGTAGAGAAGGCCAGAAAGGCATTTCTGGCAAACTATGAGTAGTTATTATCTTAATCCTTTTGCCAAGCAAGGGGAGGAAAGCTGGCAAACACCCATGTTCAGTGAATGAGTCCATGTAAATGTTGATGTGCATAGGACTTTGGCTGCCTTCATAAGCTCCCCAAGTCCAGGGCATTTCAAATTCTTTCACAGGAACTAATAGGGTCAAATAGATTCATCCAGGTCAGTGCTTCTCAAACTATCTCTGGTAAAGGGCCAGGTTTTGTTTTTATTTTCAATCCATCAGAAATCAATACCTTACAAAATACAGAAATTATTCACTTGGATGAGGCAGCAATGTCAAACTGCTATAAGCTTTCTAAATGCTTATTTCCCATTTCTGTAATCATTTCATCATGAGTAATGAATATTTTGTAGGCCTATAGCCAGCTGCCACCCACACTTTGAGTGGCACTAATTCAGGCCAGTACTCAACGCTCCCACTACCTCATTCCTAGCCATGGCAGACATTGCTAATCAACCGTTACACCTTTGCCCATCGAGCCCATGCTTGGCGTTAAAATCATTCTCATCCAAGTGTTCAAGACAGTCATCACCATATAAGTAATCAGGGATGCCACAGGAAGTTAAATTTATTTACCACTCTTGCTCTGCATGGTCAGCAGATTGGCCATTTGTCATATTCATGCCCAGGATAGGGAAATATCTATATTTTTGTGTCCAGCCCAATGAAAAGTTCATTTCATCAAAGGGAGCCTGTCCCGGACTCAGTCTATTAACAATCTTTTTGCTACTTAATTCATACATACTAAGAGAAGATGTAGCAATCTATACCATATACAGAAACTTCTGGTGTGTTCTCAGATTTAAACTGTACGGATCACATTTGGGAACAAATCACTGGCCCTTCATTGCTTTGACTCTTTCTTCCCTCAAATTCTCAATTCTTATGACTCACCTGTTTTTATTTCAAGTTGTCACAGGGGCTCATTCAAGGTGGTTGTTTGCATTTCTCTTTGTCCTCTTTGTCAAAACAGTTAAGGTTTTCATTCCTCCCACATTCAATCTTTTCCCAAGCAAGATTAAATCCCCTTAGCCCATCTCTGGTAATAATCAAGCTGTAATTCAACCTCCAGTCATTGTTTCTGAGAGGCCACAGAAGAATCCACAGGGGGAAAGAATTAATCTGTTGTCTCTGGGCTGCAGATCTGAAGCTCACTCTGAAGAAGGGCAAGTTTCACTTCAACCCTTTTCTTTCAACCTCACCTGTCACGTTCCCTTTGAAATGTTTTTGTAACTTCCTCATGGTCCCTACAAACCACAGACTCACAGTCTATTAGAGTTGGACTGTGTTGTACGGAGCATCTGGCTAACCTGGAGCCCTCTTTGAACTGGAATGGAAACAGTGAGGCTTGTTTGAGGAGTCAGAAGGCTGAGGCCCCTCACTAACTAGTTGGATGACCTCAGAAGAGCAAATTCACCTCTCAGAGACCATTCCCAAGGGAAATAGATAAGATCCCCAAAATGGATTATGACCCACTCACAGGGCTAGTTGAGAACTAAATGAAACAATGTGAACAAAAGTATTTTGACAAGGAAACCCCAACATGAATGGGGGGATCTTAACTCTCCTTCTGATAGCACCACAGTGAACATGAGGCTAGCACTGGAGTAGAAATCCTGGGATAGAAAGAAGGGAATGTATTACCCAACATACCCTTTGACAAAGACCACTCGGGAGCTGGAATGAATTTAAGGAAAAGATTTGGGGGAAGGGGCTGTTCTATTTGCAGTCCAATTAAGGGATGACAGTAGCTTAAACTAGGATGGTGGTCGTGAAAGGAAAAAGTGGACAGTTTCAATAATATTCATTAGGCAAAATCATACAGGCAAGATGATGGATTAGATATGTGAAGGGAGGAGAAGAGGGCATGTTCAGGGTGACATTTGTGGCTTACTTAACTGGATGAGGCTGTGGTTCAATGAGACAGGAAAGAACAGGAGAGACCCAGGTAGGTGGGGCACAGATGAGAGGTGGCAGCCTTGCTTTCAAATGCGTTGAGTTTGAGGCACCTTTGAGACATCCAAGTGGAAATGTCAAACAGGCCATTGGAACTGAGTGGATAAGTGTGGCTCAGATATAAATTGCCAAGTGTATCCACATAGGCGGGAACTGGAGTCATTGGCTAGGATGAGATCACTTAGAGAGTACAAGGTAAGAAAATAAGTGGGCCTCGGACCAAGTCTTGAGGAACCATCACATTTAATGGCAAAGCAGGAGGAACCTCTAGGGAAACCAAGAAGAAACCAGAAGAAGGAAAAGCAGACTAGTGTTTTCAACCAAGGGAAGAACATACTTCAAGAAGGAAGAAATGGCCAGTTGCACCAAGTACTGATAAGTTTCATTTAAGATAAAAGCTAAAAAAAAAAATATCCATTAGATAAGCAATGGAAGCCATCAGTGCCTTTTGCCCTTTTGTGATAGAGATCAAACTCCAGGTCCTTTCCAAACACAGTCTTTTTCCATCGCCATCCAAGGTTAAGAATGAACAACAAATCTCTGGGAAAACCATCTTCCTTGGGGTCCTGAACATTATGGCTATTCCAAAACAACAGTTTGGAGCTTCAGTTAAGCCTATATCTTTCAGGCAGCTCGACTCCACCCTACATACTAATAAATCCTATCTACCGAGACTAGTTTCTTACAGAGGGCAAATATGTAGCCTGCCTATTAACACCCACCAAATCTGGGTCCACATCAGACATCACTAATCAATCACAAGTCCTCACCTAAAAATGTGTGCCTCTGAAAGTCACTATCTCTACATCTCCCGTGGCAGGATGGCTATACAGCACAGAATCCGGAATCCCTGACCTCATTGTTCCCCATTCACCATCCTCCTCTGAAGGAGGCAAGACACAAAGGAGACAGAGATGAGACACATTCCACACCCAGCGTCCCTTTGTCCTTGGTTCCATGTCCCGGGCTGACTGGCTGCATGCAGCCGCTGGCCAGACCATTACGTCTATTCCCAATATTGACGTGATTTGCAGTGATTTCCTTTTTGGAAATCAAAGCTGGGGATTCTGGGCTTTATCTGAAAAGCAGGCCCTACTACTGCACTAGAAACAGGGAATGACTGGGCTCACAGTAGAGTTGTGTCTATCTGGCAGCTCCTGTCAGACACGAGCACCCATTGGGTCCTGCCCAGCATGGACAATGCGCATGCCACGTACCAGCCTGATTTGGGACGATAATAAGCTCAACAAAGGAGCAGATGATCGCGGAGACTTATTTGCAGTCTGCACAATTTATATTTAGCCATCTTGTGACTGGATTGCAGGTCCTGTGTGGCAGTCACCCTTTGGAAAATTAAATCCTGGAGAATGCAGAGGTGTGACAGCCCAGGGAGAGGGTAAGGAGGGGCTTAAAATGCCACTTTAGAGCACAGGAAAGAGGGTCAGACCAGTAAGCAATCAGCTGGCAACAGTAAAGACTCACCTGTTAGCAACATGGAAGAGAATGTAAATATGTGGAAGGGGATATTTTTAATAGTCTGTAAACTGCCCAGCACACAGGCATCAAAGTCTCTTCCTCTTCCCTCCGAGTCTGCCTAGTCTGCCATGGGCTAGAAAGCATTTCCCTGTTCTGTAAAATGAATGGGCTAGAGAGGATGATCCCTAAGGCTGTGATTCCACTCATACAAGGTAAAGAGAGGCGACCTACGGGGTGTGCAATGGGTGGAGTGAGTGGGGAGATGTGGGCTTGTTAAAATCTTGGAGCAGTCATAACAGAACATTCTGTGTTCTATTGTGATATGACCAGTGGGCAATCGTTAAAAATGCTGTGCTGAGGCCACTTCACAAAAAATGAACTTCCATTAAAATGTATCTCAAGGGATTAGAGTATATATACACACACACATACACAAATGTATCTCAAAATTGAGATAATCTTTAGAGAGAAAAAGAGAGTGCTGATCTATATTAATTGAAATTGAAAGTATTGATGCTTTCTTGCTGAGGATGGCAGCAGGTTCATGAAGTGGTCGTTTATTGTCAATAAGGTAGCAGAGGGATAGGAGACTGATCACTCGGAGGGCGCTCCCCAAAGAAGAGGGTTCCAAGCAGTGCCTCACCTCACCCCTGCTGACCCCTCCCAGTCTCTTCTTGGGGACTATGGTGTCTGGGAATGTGAATCCCAGGGAAAGGAGGTTTTTATATAGGGTTTTATTGTCACATGTTTTAATTTCCTCTGGTTTTTTTAATCTCCGTGATGTTTGATAGCAGAGTACATGGGGAGAGCACCCAATCCACCACCCTCCCCCAGGCTGAGGCCGCAGGGGGAGTGTAGACAAGAGCACAGGTCCTTCTGAACCCAGTCTGGTTGGGCCTTTCTTAGAACAAGGCTGTGGCATTAGACACAAGCTCCACCTCTTGGTGAGACCCAGCCTCCTTGAGATGGTTGTCTGGACATAAATCTTCCAATTCTACAATGACGAGGCAGAAAGTTCCTTAGAGCTCACTCGTCACCGCCAGAGCAGTCCTGCTTCCGTGCTTTTTTCAGGCTGGCAGTCTGCTGAGCTAGTCCAATGAGGCTCTGGACTCCAGGACAATGGAGGGTTTCCTGCGAGCTTCAGGGAGAGCCCTGCTTCTCACAGATATTCCTCCCGTCCCCAGAGCAGATCCGATGCCTCCTCCCCATCAAAGGCAAAGCGGATTCTGACCGTCTTGTGATTTAAAAGAGCCAAGAGTCTCTCTCTCTCTCTCTCTCCACTTGCCAAAACTCTACCCGCAGCTCTTCATTTCTTTGCGTGAAGGTATATTCATCTGATAAAATGAAAGGAGAGGGGCGCCTGGGTGGCTCAGTGGGTTAGAGCCTCCGCCTTCCGCTCAGGTCATGATCTCGGGGTCCTGGGATCGAGCCCCACATCGGGCTCTCTATTCGGCAAGGAGCTTGTTTTCCCCTTTCTCTCTGCCTGCCTCTCTGCCTACTTGTGATATCTCTCTCTCTCTCTCTGTGTCAAATAAATAAATAAATAAATAAATAAATAAATAAATAAATAAATAAATAAATAAAAATCTTTAAAATGAAAGGAGTCAGAAAACAAAACAGCCTCATATGAAAGAGCCCCCAAAGTTAGAAATCATACCAGTGGGCATCTAAGGTGGGGAGCAGTTCCCCAGTCTTATCTTCATCACTTGGAATCAAAAGGGACTTTTCACATCATGCCATCCTTTAATGAAGGTGCAATTTAGGTCCAGCGAGCTTATGTCTCTTAAGCAAGGTCACACAGCACACTAGGAACTAGCAATGGGACCTTCTGGCTCCTCTGCACATTTCAAAGAACTCCTAAAGATTAATTTTTAATCCAAGACCCCATTCCTTTGTTTTATAGACAAAAGGAGCCTCCCTCACCACCAGCCCCCTTTAAAAATTTCTTTTCTGGCACTAGCATCCCTAGCGAATGGAATTATCATTGTAAGTACGCTTGGCGCATCTGAATCGAGACACGCAGAGCCCAAGACACGTGGAACTTGACGCATCCCGCACCAGGGCAAACCCGGTCCGACAGCGCGTGTCACCCGCGGGTTTCAGCGGCCTTCTGGCCGGGCCTTCGTCGTTTGCCTTGGCGCTCCTGCCCCCTAGTGACAGCAAACTTTGCTGCAGTCACATTCACCAGACAAACAGAAGGAACGGAAATTGGGCAAGAAGAGAAAGAGAGAACCCGCATCCTTCTCTAAAAAAAAGGCAGGCTTGGTTATGGAGATATTTTTTAACCTCACACAGAAAAAACACGACGAACTAGCCATTAGATTGCAGCAGAGCACAAGTGAGGCCAGAGCACCAAGGATCCTGGGTTGAAAACAGTTATGTAACTAACTCAGGGACTCGTGAGACTACCGGGGCTCTGAGAATCCCACGGAGGCGGGAACAGAAGACCTAAAATAGCAAAAGAGAGGGACATTGGCATATGGTGCCCCCCCCCCACCAGCAATCGCTAGCATGAATGAATTCAGAGTCCTGCCCCCAGCTCCTCCCAAGCCTTGCCGAGTGTTCAAAGCCCCGGTTCCCCACTCTGCTTAGCTGACTCCTGCTCCTTCTGCTCATCTCAGTTCAGCCCCCCTCCCCACTACCGCAGAGATGTGCCCTCATCCTAAGTGCCCACGGCAAGAGGTCCTTTCCTTTAGGGTCCCTGATTCAGAGTTTCGGATTATTTCATGCCAGGCTGAAGTATCAGTTCCCTGAGGACAGGCACCGAGGCTACTTTGTCCACTATGGAACCTACTTCCTTAAAACAGCATTTAGTATTTGAGGCCTTCAATTCACACTTTTCAATGGAATTAATAAAAACACAAGTGTTGGTTGAGTTACATCTGTTTACAGGATTTTTAAAAACAGATCTCATCTCAAAGGAGAAAGGAGAACACTATTTCAGGGCTTCAGGGCTGTGCCATACAGACTGTGTGATTAACACCCTTCTTGCCGTGTCTTGGGACCCTCTTGTCTATAAAAGACACAAAGATCTCCTGAAGGTGGAGACCCTTGACTATCACCCCAAATGCTCGCCCTTGCCCTTGGGGTGGGTAGCTAGGCAGGTCTACCATAAAGACACTTCTTGACGACCAGCCTCCACAGGCTCGGCTTTTGTCTCTGCCGTGGTCGGAAGATCCGCCTGAGAACTGAAGGACACGCAGGTTAAGAGGCTGTGAGGACATCAGGAGAACTGACCTTCAGAGCTGCCTCTCTGTGTGACCTCAGATGGTGCCTCCCTGCACTGGCTCTCTTTTGTCCCATTTGTAAAATGAGGATCTTGGGGTATGTAACAACAAAGTCACTGGTTTTTCAGGTGTCAGAAAACCCAACTTAAACTGCCTTAGGGAGGGGCAAAAAGGGGATATATTTTGCTCATGAAACTGAAAAGCCATGGATTCGGGAGTGACTCAATCAGGATATTGAGCAACGTCATCTCAGCCTGGTTTCTCTTCTCCATCCTTCAGCTCTGCTTCCCTCTGTGTTGCTCCCCTTGGGGGCAGGTGCCCTAGATATGGGGGTCTCCAGCAGCTCCAGGCTTTCAGCCCCTTGGCAGAAAAATGGAGGGCCTTCCTCCCCACCTCCCCCCCCCAGTATCAGATGAAAGTCCCAGGACTGCCCTCACTGGTGCCTCTGGGCCACACGCTCAGAGCTGCTGTCAGGTGAAATTCTGGGCCCCCCTGAATCCCATGATTGATACAGAGGCCCACCACCCCAGAAGGTGATCAAGGAAACACTCTCAGAAAGTGGGGGTACAGTTGCTAGACAGGCAAACACAGAAACGGCACCGTAGAGGAAGTGATCTTGAAAGATGTTTCCAGCTTCCAGTGCCCTGACATGACTCTGAAGCAATGCCAGGGACGTGGAAGGGAGAGTAGAGCCACAGACATGCTCTAGAGTTAGCCCAACTCCAAACCCTTTCAGAAAGCCTAAATGCCAAATAAGAACAGCCCCCCCAAGGGAGAGAGGGGCAATGTTAATGGCCCCTAGAAAGCAAGTCGTGATGTTGACCCTCCAGAAGCCAAGGGGCATAAAATGAACGGCATTTTGATAACACCTCTAAAATGGAACATTTCTATTTCCCAAAAAGATGGACACTGTCAGATTCATTAAAAAAAAAAAAAAAAAATCTTATTAAACTTTCCCTTTCACTGCTGCTTTGTATCTCTCGTTGAAATGGAGCAGGATACAGGTTGCCATGGTGATGGCTGAATTTTAAATAACAGGGCTCAGGAGCTGGGCTGCTGGCTGTACCCGCCCCAGGCAGGAAACCGTGCGGGGCAGGAGAGAGGCAAAGTGAGCAAAGGAAGAAATCTGCCGGGCTCATCCCAGGACACTAACTTCTCCAGCCTGTTCTCCTCCCACTGGCAATAAGACCCCCAAATCTCAGACTCTGACTTCCTCGTAGAATGAGAAAATGTGGAGTCCAAATGCACAAGGACAAGACCTTCAAAGTCACTTTGTCCGGCCCCTTCCTGATTCACTCTCATGACAAATGGATTTCTCCGACACTCATACCTCTTCCCGTGAGCAGTGAGCCCAGCCCGCCCAAGTTTTAGAAGGCCACTGGAAACCTAACCCCAAGAGAAATGTTCAAGACCTAGAGAGCCTGGGAGTGAGTGCCTTTGGGATTTTTAAGTGAAAGAGGAATTTGAGGGCAAGAGCCTAGTAGCCGTCAATTCAAACAGCCCTGGCCACAAATTCCAGTTCTGCTCTTCTCTCTAGAACCATCTAAGAATGAAATGGAGAAATTCAGGAAGTGACAGTTCCCCATGACTGGACACACTCAGGCCAGCATAGGCCAGGCGAGGAGCTGTCCGGTGGGGATGTTTTTAAACAGTGCCAGGTGTCAGAGAGGTAGGGCCCTGCTGAGGGAAGCTTGGAGAAGCGGCACACCGAGGCCTTCCCCTAGAAGTCGTCTAAAGTCCAGGCCAGGCAGAGGGGAAACCAGAGGGTAAGGCTGGAGAGACCAGCCACAAGAAAGCACAGAGATCTGCTCTGCTGACTGCATGTCACGGGAACCGGCCCTGACAGGGATGGTCTCAGCTCAGTGGGCCTCTCTCTGCTCGCCCCCGCGCACCCCGGAAAGAACTAGCACTCTCGGCTGGCCCGTCCCTCATCTCCCAAACAAAATGGCTGTTCTGGTTATGTCACAGAATGGCTTCTAGAAGTTAAACAATAATCGTAATAATAATAATTTTGTGTTTCTCTAATATGAAAACTGTTTCTCAAAGCTGGAAAATGGCAAGATGGTTATTCTTCTCCCCAGAAGAATGGGGAAGAGCCAAGGAGATGGGGCCCCTGGGCCCATGACCTTCACCTCCATGACCTGCATCTCTACGCCTGTCCTGTGCCCCAGGCCTGATATTACAGCGGTTTGGGGGTTACCATTCCGCCATCAGGATTCCCTAGGCAGCTTGGAATAAGCAAGAGAATGGCAGCACCTTAAGAAAGAGAATAAAAGCCAGACACTTAGGGAAGTGGCCCGGCATTCACCCCACCAGGTCACACTCCTGGGCCTTCCTGAGTAGCATCGAGAACTCAAAGGCCCCCAGTTCTGTGGCAGAAGGCAGTCACCCAACACTGGCCTTGGTCTATCATTGGTGCTTCCCAAGACCTACTGGCCTCTCTTTCCAAAGGCAAGGTTAGGTCCCAATTCTTAGATTCTGCCCACCCTGCAGAATTCTGCCCTGCTCGCCCTGCATATGGGTACACACACACACACACACACACACGCCTGGAACAGGAGGCAGGAGCAGCATGCGGCCTTAGAAATAGCACCCAGAAATCTATATACACTAGGCTTGTACAGGCATGAAACAGCTCCTGGGGGACAGACAGAATCCCATCAGCAGAAAGGGACCAGAAGACCAGAGGTTAGGGCCATGTATATACATGGGGATGCATTTCTCACTCCACACCTTTATGAAAAACGTTTCTCACATGCACATGTGCCTTTTCAAAAAATAAGTTCTGTTCCTCCTTCTAGAACATGCATACTAAATTTGTCTTTGTCCTGGGCACTTGAAGTCAGGAAAACCAAGTGTCATTTCTATTCTGACACTAATGCTGAAGCAGCGTGACGCCAGCCCGGGTCTGGTTACCCACCCTTTGCCTCAGTTGCTGGGGCTGTAACATGGGATTGAAGAAACCTACTCTGCTCTTCTCAGAGACCCCTCGGAAGTTCAGTGAGACTTAACAATAACAGCAATGATAATAGTTAAATATACCGAGTGCTCATCAGGGACTGGGCACAGTGCTAGTCTCTCCAGCCTAAAACCAGCCTCTAACATTTAGTATCGGAAAAGCAAGGCAGAGAGAGGTAACTTGCTCAAAGACATGCAAGTACATGTCCAGCGTTCTGACTCCAGAACCAACACTCTCACCCACTAAACAATCTGTCCGTTGGTGTTCATTATCCTAGATGCAGCCTCCTGTCCCAGGAGGTTTGGCTGAGTGAGCAGAGAGCCTCCACCTGTTTTCCCCAATATTAGAGTCTCTGCCTTTGCTTAAGACAGTTTAATGAGGGGCAAGAATATAGACAGAAGGATATAAGCAAATCCCAAAGTGGGATCCCAGTTCTAGATGCTAGGATCTGTTCCGCAGCAGAGACCAGGACGGTGGGTGTGCCTCCAACGGCAAGGAGCCCCGCCCGAGGCTCCCGGCAGCACAACTGACTTGTTACCGCCCCACCCCCTGTCACCATGGCAACGAGAGACCCGGCCCGCCAGGCTTCGATGGCTGTTCCCGATTTACAGAGCCTTCCTAATTCACACTTCCCCTTTCAATCTCCTCTTCTCTCTCCCGTGGACTTCACAACCCTCTGCAATATCCACCAACTGACAGTCATGCAGCGCCTCCTTGAACTCCACAAGGGATGAGCCGCTCACTCTCCACCCAACGCATACCAATCTCCACCCACCCACCCTTATCAGCTAGCAAAGTCTCCTTTCCGCTGCCCTGAAATCTGTCTCCCCGTTTTATCTAGCTCTCTGCCTCTTCTTATATTGTTATATATCCTTCTTCATCTCCTCTCCCCTTGTAGATTGTCTCCATCTCATAGCTTCTGCTTCCTCATTCTTGCTTCTGTTTTCTTCTGTTCCTTCTACCCCTTTTTGGCCTCTAGCACTGCCTCTCTCCATGAACATTTGAGCTTCTGGGCCTGTCACCAGCTGCCTGATTTGCTCTCCCTCCCTCACACACCTCCCCCCCCCCCCCCCCCCCCCCCCCCCCCCCCCCCACATACACACCCCCCACCCCAGTTCAAATTCCCAAAAAGAGAGAATCAGATTGGGCGAGCTTGTTACTGTTTAGATAAAGCTCTTCAAAGCAGCCTGTAGATCTGCAGCCCTTGGGTCCATATCCAATCTATTGTGGTTGGTAAAAGCTTGGGCCATATGACAGAAACACAGGCTGCCCCTAAAAGATCATGGGAGTAGCCTGCCGTCCACTGGCTACCAATACGTTTCATTCTGCATGCCAACTGCACTCAAAAAAATATTGGCTGCTTTACAAACTGTTGAGACAGACTCAGAGGTTACATCTGAACTTCATGGAATATGAATATTGAGTTTAATTTGCCATGGGCATGCAAAAAAAAAAAAAAAGCCTCAGCCTATATGTCCATCACTTGCCATTTTAGTGTTAGACCGTGTGATCTGATGAGGACAAAGTAAGTGGAGGCATCACCTTCCTCATTGTGAATTTGCTGCTTCTCTTTATGAGGACTAAGATTACATTTGCTTGTTTAAACGATGGATCATATCCTGACTTCACACTGAACTTCAGCCACATAAAGCTTTTTTCATACCTGCTATTAAATTACATTTCTCCGATTCCATATTATACCAAAAAAAAGAAAGAAACCAAAGAGTTAAATTTTACATTTTTCCTTAATAAAGCTCACCTTGTTTAATTTAGCCTGTCACTCCAGCTTACTGAGATCTTACTATGAATGATGTCTTTTTCCAGACTGTTTGATAAATTGCTCACACTCTGTCTGCAAGCTTCTGCCCATGAAATGGAGGTTGAATGTTTATGCTATCTTCCTTACGGGGCTGACACAATGGAGAGTTTCGATTGTTTGCTTCCATGGACATACTTTTCACTGTTTGGGGGACAATTGCTCAATAATCTCAGAAAATTACTTTAGGCTCCCAAGTGCATTGGGTATCTGTCCACTGTGCTTGTTGGGTATGGGTATATGCCCATGGTGGGGATAACCAGAAATAGTTAAACTATTTCATGGAGGAGGCTCCTTTCTTAGAATAATAGCTGCAGGTCATTGAACAACTCTTCTGGGTAGTAGATGCTTTCATACATTATTTCTAACCCTTACAACAATTTCAGGAGGTAGGTCTGATTATCCTTCCCTCTTTTTTTAGGGATTAGACAACTGAGGCATAAAGTGTTTACTCACTTTCCAAGATCACACAGCTGACGTGTCATGTGGCTTAATCCAAGCCCCAGTCTCCCTGACCCGGATCCTGTGCCCCTTCTGCCGGGCCACAGGCCTTCTCCCTCAGGGTGCCTCTGTGAGTGATGGCAACACTTGCTGTTGATACTCAAAAAACATAATCACATCAAAAATGGGCAGAAGACATGAACAGACACTGCTCCAAAGAAGACATACAAATGGCTCACAGACACATGAAAACATGCTCATCATCTTTAGCCATCAGGGAGATTCAAATCAAAACCACACTGAGATACCACCTTACACCAGTTAGAATGGCCAGAAATAACAAGATAGTAAACAATAAGTATTGGAGAGGATGTGGAAAAAGGGGAACCCTCTTCCGCTGTTGGTGGGAATCCAAGTTGGTACAGCCACTCTGGAAAACAGTGTGGAGATTCCTTAAGAGATTGAAAATAGAGCTACCCTATGACCCTGCAATTGCTCTACTGGGTATTTACCCCAAAGATACAGATGTAGTGAAAAGAAGGGCCACATGTACCCTAATGTTCATAGCAGCAATGGCCACAATCACCGAACTGTGGAAAGAGCCAAGATGCCCTTTAACAGATGAATGGATAAAGAAGATATGGTCCATATATACAATGGAATATTATGCCTCCATCAGAAAGGATAAATACCCAACTTTTGTATCAACATGGACGGGACTGGAAGAGATTATGTGGAGTGAAATAAGTCAAGCAGAGAGAGTCAATTATCATATGGCTTCACTTACATGTGGAGCATAAGGAAAAAGATGGAGGACATTGGGAGAGGGAAAGGAAGGGTGAATGGGGGAAATCGGAGGGGGAGATGAAACAAGAGAGACTGTGGACTCTGAGAAACAAACTGAGGGTTTTGGAGGGGAGGAGGGTGGGGGGTTGAGCGAGCCTGGTGGTGGGTATTAAGGAGGACTCGTATTGCATGGAGCACTGGGTGTGGTGCATGAACAATGAATCTTGGAACACTGAAAAAATTAAATTAAATTAAATTAAAACTTGCTGTCGATGACTGATGGCAGAGATTGGGGGTTCATGAATACATGAATGTGTATTCATGACCCCAATGGTCACATTGTTTAAAAGCACTTATATTAGGTTTTTAAAAGTATGATATACCCATACTTGCAATATTAAAGGAGGAGGTAGATCTATGTGTATTCATACAAAAGACATCTAAGATGTTAAGTGTGACTATTCTGATCTTGGTTTCTTAACATTACATTACTGTGTATAGGTAGGAGGTGAAGAATTATAGACTTCCAGTTTCTATTCTTAATATTTCCATTTTGATTAATTTTTGCATTTGTATATTACTCTACAAATCAAAAAAAAAAAAATCTAGGAAAACGATGTGTTTCCTTTTCAGCAGTTCCTAGGATGCCTGGGTGGCTCAGCCAGATGAGCATCCAACTCTTGATTTCGGCTCAGGTCATGATCTCAGGGTCATGGGATAGAGCCCTGAATTGGGCTTCATGTTCAGCACAGACTCTGCTCGAGATGCTCTTCCTCTGTCTCTCCCTTTAATTGCTCTCTCCCTCAAATAAATAAAATTTTTTTTTAAAAAGTCATCAGTTCCTCTTCCCCTTCAACTCCTGAATGTCATGCATTTGTGTGACGCATAAAGATCTGAGCCTCCTATATCTGTGGCAATAACACAAGAAACACACTGTGTCACATACACAGAACACCAGGATTGGTTACCTCAGTGACTGACTTCTGATGTCCTCCATGCTCAGCATGCCACCTGGCCCTCTATACGTCATTAACTGGTGGCCGCAGCTCTAGGCCTCCCAGGCAGCTAGGATACTATCCAGTGAGAAAAGAGGCTCTCTTCCTATGTCACTCTTTTTCGCATCAAGAAGAACCTATTCTAAAAACATCCACAGCAGACTTCTCCCATCCCATTAGTTAGAATTGCATTCCTCACCCCCTGCTAATCCAATGGCTAATAAATGCAATGAGGTCATCTAGATCAGAATGGACAGATGATTTGCTCCCTCGGGACGGGAGAGGCCAGCCCTCTTTGACACAAGTGACTTGTCTGAATGATACCGGGATTCTGTTAACAAGGAAAGGGAAGGGGAAGGCTGTGGGCACCATGGTGTCACACTATTCCCTAAATTAGTTATGGTACCATGCCCCCCTTGTGAGTGTTCTTACCCAGCAACTCTCTCCCTCCCCACCCACCCCCACCCCATGTAGTCTCAGGAGCACGTTGTTTCTGAGCCAGGTGTACTAGGTTTATAAACTAGTTGAATATCAAAGTATCCCCTAAAGTACTCCTGGTTTTGTTACTGTTACTTATGCTGAGAGGAATACTCATAAAATCCTCTACTGAAAACCCAAAGCCATGGTCCAGTTGATTTCAGATATGGAGAATTCTAAAAGCAAGCAAGCAAATGATTTTTAGTGGTGGTAATTTATGGCTCAGTTTAGCAGGATATACAGTATTTGACAAGGAGGATTAAGCCAAATGGAATTTAGAGGAGAAATTTAAAAACAGACAGATCTGTCTTTAAATTTAAAAACAGATCTGTCTTGGGGCGCCTGGGTGGCTCAGTCGTTAAGCGTCTGCCTTCGGCTCAGGTCATGATCCCAGAGTCCTGGGATCGAGCCCCGCATCAGGCTCCTTGCTCGGCAAGAAGCCTGCTTCTCCCGCTACCATTCCCTCTGCTTGTGTTCCCTCTCTGGTTGTGTTTCTCTCTGTCAAATAAATAAAATCTTTAAAAAAAAAAAAA
>CM053607.1:42212268-42251677 GCA_028646535.1 Procyon lotor | reverse complement strand
TAAATAAAATCTTTAAAAAAAAAAAAATTGGATGAATATCCAACTTTTGTATCAACATGGATGGGACTGGAAGGGATTATGCGGAGTGAAATAAGTCAAGCAGAGAGAGCCAATTAGCTTATGGTCTCACTTACGTACTGAGCATAAAGAAAAACATGGAGGGCATTGTGAGAAGGAAGGGAAGGGGGAATGGGGGGAAATCAGAGGGGGAGATGAACCATGAGACACTGTGGACTCTGAGCAACAAACTGAGGGTTTAGGAGGGGTGGGGGTGGAGGGCTGGGCGAGCCTGGTGGTGGGTATTGAGGAAGGCACGTATTGCATGGAGCACTGGGTGTGGTGCATGAACAATAAATCTTGTAACACTGAAAAAATAAACATATTTGGGGGGAAAAAAAAGAAGATCCTTAAAAATTGTAGGGTTTCCATATGAGCCCTAGACTGCTTACACCTGCACTACACTGTACCAGCGAGAATTAAACATTTGCTTCATCCAAGCCAGTGTTATTTGGGGATCTCTGCTGGAGCCCCTGAATGTTACAGTTTTCTAATACCTCTTTGCTAACTCCCATTAGCCTCCTGCTATTCTCTTTCATAATATCCAGTTCATTCCCTTCATAGCACTTACCATAATTTGTAACTGTAAATCTCTCTGTATAATTATTTGATTAATATTTATCTTCCCATCAAGATTCTTTTCCGCAAGGGCAGAGACCATGCTAGGGTTTTTAACATATATACATAATAGCTTTATCAAGATAGAATTCACATTCCATACTATTCACTTATTTAAAGTGTGCAATACATTGGTTTTTAGTATATTCACAGAGAACACAACCATGAACATAATTGTTAGAACACTTTCATCATCCTCAAAATAAACCCAGTATCCATTAGCAGCCACTCCCCATTTTCTCCAGCCCTAGGCAATCACTAATCTATCTTCTGTCTCTAAAGATTTGCCTGTTCTGTGCATTTTTTTTAAAGATTTTATTTATTAATTTGACAGAGAGAGATCACAAGTAGGCAGAGAGGCAGGCAGAAGAGAGGGGGAAGCTGGCTCCCTGCTGAGCAGAGAGCCTGATGCGGGGCTCCATCCCAGGACCCCGAGATCATGACCTGAGCCGAAGGCAGAGGCTTTAACCCACTGAGCCACCCAGGCGCCCCTGTTCTGTGCATTTTAAATAAATGAAATCATATAATGTGTGACTTTTTGGGGCTGACCTCTTTTTTTTTTGGAGGAATGTCTTTTTTTTTTTTTTTAATTTTTATTAACATATAATGTATTATTTGCCCCAGGGTACATGTCTGTGAATCGTCAGGCTTACACATTTCATAGCACTTAACAGCACATACCCTCCCCAATGTCCACAACCCAGCCACCCTATCCCTACCCCCTACCCCCTCGCCTCCCAGCCACCCTTAGTTTGTTTCGTGAGTCTAGGAGTCTCTTATGGTTTGTCTCCCTCCCCATCCCTTCCTGTTTCATTTTGGGGCTGACTTCTTTACTTAGCATGATGTTTTCAAAGTTTATCCGTGTTTTAACATGCATGAGTACTTCATTTCCTTTCTATGAATGGATAATGTTCCGTTGAAAGGATATGCCACATTTTGTATATCTAGCCATCAATTGATAGGCATTTGAGTTGTTTCCATTTTTTGCCTATTATGCATAAAGTTTCTGTGAACACATATGTTTTCATGTCTCTTGGGTATATACCTAGGAGTAGAATTGCTGGGTCATATGGTAACTCTATGGTCGACCTTTTGAGGAACTGTCAGACTGTTTTCCAAAGTGGCTGCACTATTTTACAACTCTGCTAGCAGTGTATGAGGTTTCAGTTTCTCCACATCCTTACCAGTATTTGTTATTCTCTTTCTTTTGATCATAGCCATCCTACTGGGTGTGAAGTGGCATCTCACTGTGGTTTTGATTTGCATCTCCCTGATGGTTAATGATGTTGAGTATCTTTTCATGTGCTTACTGGCCATTTGTATGTCTTCCCTGAAAAAAAAAAAAAAATGTGTACTCAGAACCTTTGCCAATTTCTTAAGTGGGTCGTCTTTTTTATTGAGTTGTAGCAATTCCTTCTGTGTTCTGGATACGAGTCCCATATATGTGATTTGGAAACATCTTTTCCCATTCTGTGGGTTGTCTTTTAATTTTCTTGATGGGTGTGTGTGTGTGTGTGTGTGTGCATTTTCCATAATATTACTTCCTGCTTTAGTATAATGTCTGGATCATGGTAGGTACTCTAGAGTTAAGGAAGGAAGGAAAGAAGGAAGTTAGTTTTAGAGATCATGTGGCTTAATTTCCTTATTTTATAGGTGGGGAAACTGAATGTCTAAAGACATTAAGCTGTTAGCATGATGTGATAATAAAAACAAGGAGCTAAAAGTTAGAACTGAGTTTAGTCCCAGTTTGTCTCCTACCACTGTAAGAAGTAGGCAAGTCATATAACTTCTCTGCACATCAGAGACCTCATCTTTCCAATCAGGTGCTGGAAGGAGCAAAGTGAGCAATACACGAGAAAGCATTGCTTGACCATGAATTATAATTGAGGCCCAAGACCAAAGAGCTTAATCAGTCAAGTCAGAAAAAGATGGTGGCTGGCCCAGTTTTGGTCCAGGGTGCATGCTGGGGCATCATAATTCATTTTTCAGATTGTTGCTGATTTCCATCATCAATTGGGCTACTTTCTGCTTCAATGCAGGGAAGGAGGCACTATGTTAGTCCCAAATCACACAAATTCTGATTCTTCCTACCTGCTGAGAATCCTAAACAAGAAGTGATCCTTCCGGGGCACCTGGGTGGCTCAGTGGATTAAAGCCTCTGCCTTCAGCTCAGGTCATGATCCCAGTGTCCTGGGATCAAGCCCCGCATCAGGCTCTCTGCTCAGCAGGGGGCCTGCTTCCCCCTCTCTCTCTGCCTGCCTCTCTGCCTACTTGTGATCTCTCTCTCTGTCAAATAAATAAATAAAATCTTAAAAAAAAAAAAAAAAAAGGAAGTAGGATGCTTGCCTTAAAAAAAAAAAAAAAAAAAGAAGTGATCCTTCCACTAAGCAGAGCCCTGAGCAGGGATTACATCTTACTGACTACTGAATCCTTAGCACCTAATACTGTGCCTGGCCTATGGTAGATGCACAAAACCATAGTTTAATCAGTGAATGAATGAATGAATGAATGAAGAAATAAATGAATGTCAACTGTAATATGAACCTGAATCTCAAAATCTTTATGAAGGAGAGGAGAATGAATTTACCAGGGAGAAGAATTCTGAGGTAGCATCTGGGCATAGCTAGAGGTAGTAAAACAAAATAATTACAGAACAGGCTTTTGAGTTGTATTCCCAGCTCTGCCAACGGCCAGCTGCGTGATCCCAGACAAGTTACCGACCTCGCTGAGACTCACTTTTCTCACCTGTACTATAAGAATAATAATAGATCTAGGTCACTGAATTGTTGGGATTAAGCCGGGTAATGTTTCTAGAACACAGTGCCTGGAATGCTGTAAACATTCAATAAATGGTAGTTTCCTATCAGAATCAGGAATGAGTGATGTGATGGATTAACAAAGTCTGTCACACAAGTGCAGAGAAGGAACGAGGAAGCCACGTGTTTTCATCTGCTTATACTTACATCTGTCTGTATCAGTCGCTGTGCTATACCCATGCCTTCCACTGCTGTTCCATGCCAGGATGCATGCTCCATTCATCCATGGCCCTGAGCCAAAGCTCCAAGCACTTTTTATTCTGGTTGGATCCACACAATTTGGTGATTACCATATACACATCTTGTACTGCTCATGCTGTAGCATCAATTCCGCCTGCTCAGAATGATCCACTGGGCACTTGCTTCCCTGGATGGCATGCAATGGCTTCTCCATCATCCTCAACTAAATGTAGCCTTTTATACTTAGAATACGATGCAATGAGCAATGTACATACCTGGATCCACTGTTTCAGCTCTTAAGTCTTGCCTCTCCCTTTTATGTAAAAGAAAACCAAAACAAGGAAGGGGGAAAAGTGATACCCTCACCCTAACGTGCTCCAGCACAGATGACCCTAAGATAGGAGAGCCAGGAACACAAAAATCTAATGAGAAGAGAGGAGCCATGCAACATAGTAACTGCCAATTGACAACCGTTTGCCAGACCCACACAAACCACTTCACATGCAAATCTCACTTCACTCTCACAAGCCATAGGAAGTAGATACTGTTGCCATCTCTACTTGACAAGAAAAAAAATTAAGAAAGAGGAAGAGGGAAAAAAAGGGAAGTAGGACTAGAAGGTAAGTAGTTAAAACACTCACCCTAGTGCACACTTAATTTTAAGATTTTATTCATTTTATTATTTGAGAGAGAGTTGGTGGGGGGAGGTGGGGGCGCAGGGCAGAGGGAAAGGGAGAGAATCTCAAATAGGCTCTGTGCTGAGCATAGAGCCCGACAGGGGGATCAAATCTCATGACCCCGAAATCACGACCTGAGCCGAAACCAAGAGTCAAATGCTTAACTGACTGGGCCACCCAGGCGCCCCACAACTAACACTTTTAACCATTCTGCCCCACTGCCTGTTCTTGGAGAAATTTTTAAAAGTAAATAAATAAAAATTTTAAAAACTTTCTTCCCTAAAGGAAAATAAGGTGGCAAGGTATAGAGATGAAAAATAAGGAACCATAGGAGGGGCCAGAAGCTGGTGGAAGGAAGACCTCACTCTAAGACTGGCCCCCAGGAAGACACCCTCCTCCCACAATCCACCGTGGCTCTGTAAATAAAACCCAGAGATCTAGGCTAAAACTGTGACATATCTGACTCATTTCATTCACACCCCCCATTCAACCTTCTGTAAATCCCAAGAGCTCTTCCTTCACAGGCACACAGGACCCTAATCCCTCACCTGTACCCAAGACCCCTAGCAACCACCTCCTCGCTGCCCCATTTCCACTCCTGCCTCTACAGTCCACCCCCAAACAGCAGTCAGAGGAATCTTATCAGCCAGTGAATCAGATCAAGCCACTTCCCGAAATAAAGCTCTCCAAAGGCTTCCTTCCTCCTCAGAGCAAAGTCCAGACCCCTCAGCAGCGCCTGCGGGCCTGTGTGATCTGGCCCCTCCCATCTTCAGGCACTCCCACCCAAGCGGCTCCGTGCAGTTTGGATTACCACCACCACCACCACCCCCACCCCCAAGGCTATTGCCTTTTCCTGGAATGCTCTTCCTCCAAATATTTGCCAAGTTCCCCTCTCCCTTCTTTCAGACTCAAGTGTCACCTCATCAGGATCACCTGACCCTCCCACCCCACCCCAAGCTAAGATAACCACAGACATGCCCACCCTCACTCCCCTATGCTCCATCCCCTTTGTCCTGCTTTTTTCCTTTATAACATTTCTTATGCTGGGATAGTTCTGGTTGCTTATTTGTTACCTATCTGCCTCAGAGAATGAAAACTCCAGGGGAGTGTGCACTTTGAACAGACTCCTGCCCGGCACAGAGTCAAGTCAGTTCTCAGCCTGAGAACTCCTTTTCATTATCCTCCCCTGAAAGAGACATGTTAGATATATTTTCTGAATCACCCCCACTATGAAATTTTAATACCACAGACAGACTCTACACTGTTTATATACTATATGTATGTCTATGCTTCATACATAAAAACAGTAAGATTTTACTTACACACACACACACACACACGCTCCGGGGTCATATTTCCCCCAGTGGGATTGCATGGGATGAGTGCTTGAGGAATATTTGTTGAGTGGCTAAAGTTCATGAGGTGAGCAGCAAGCTGAAAAACAGACATACAAGCTATTAAGTTCCGCTGGGGAAATTGCAAGCGACCTCCCCACCCCAACCCTCCAAACTGTAGTATGAGTATATCCTGTCAAGCCATGTCTGGTAGCCACCCAATAATTTTCTAAGTCAGGTGTTTCGGTTTTCTTAACCCTAATCTTATTTGCATCCCAACTCTTTCTGCCGTTTTGGATGTTTCGGTTCACTTCTCCTCCACCTTCCCCTTATCCTCAAGCCTGCTTTAAAACCCAGTTAAGTCCCGCTCCATTCATGCACAATGCATCCTCCATCCCACACCCCATCCCTGAGTGTCTATGTGAGCCAGACTCTGGAGATAAGAAGGTCATTATGATCCAACCCTCGCCCTGTAGGAGCTTATAGGTACATGAGGGCAGACAAATGGGACATTTAGTACAACACGCCTAGTAGGAGAGACCACTTGCTTTGAAAGGACAACTCCATCAGCCCAGAGGAATCTCTTTCCACAATATCCATCCATCCATGCATTCATTCATTTATTATTCGCTGTCATCCATTTACAGAGTACCTGCTCCATGTAGCCCTGGGACAAATGCTGGAGATAGAGCAGAAGCAAGAGGAACACGTGCTTGCCTTTGACCCCATGGAGATCACCAAATAACAGAAGAGACCAAGATCTCAGGAACAATCATACAAAACAAGTGAGCCCAAATGTGAGCAGTGCCACCAGTTGAAAAGCACAAGATCCTATGAAGCACCTGGTCATTAGGAAGAAGTGACATTAAGAAGAATTCCTGGGGACACCTGGCTGGCTTAGTCAGTAGAGCATGCAACTCTTGATCTTGGGGTTGTGAGTTTGAGCCCCATGTTGGGTTTAGAGGCTACTTAAAAAAATAAAATCTTAAAAAAAAAGAAGAAGAAGAAATTCTGAAGGATGAACAGGCTGTGGTCTGGGGAGGAGCAGGTAAAAGGGTGGTCAGGCAGAGGGAACAGAATATTCAAACACTCTGAGATAGGATGTGACCGGGCACAAGTGGGGACTGGCGGGGGCCCTTCTGTTGGGGCCAATAACGAGATTAAGGATGGCACGGAAGTAAGGGTGGCCCAGGCAGCCTTCCACATCAGCCTTGTTTAGGAATTTGGAGTTGACCCTAATAGAAGGCAGAGGAAGCAGGGAAACAATGGGCTCCCCATTGCATTTTTTTAAATATTCTGGGCTGGTGTGGCAGAAGTTGGGAAGAGGGCAAGAAATAGTCCCCTATCCATCACGCAGTTTAACACTGGAGCCTGCGAGGTCTTAAATCCGTCAGTGTGAGTCTTGTGAGACTCTGACATTCTCAGAGCCAGGCAGGATATTTTCAATCTCTTCAGCCCCACCCCCTAACAGCAGTGCACTGCACGTGGCTGATGATTAGAAAATGTTTCTTGAATAATTATTTTGTGATAAATTCTAGCCTTTTCTTATAATTAATGACTCTTTCCTTCTCTCTGCCCACGGAAAGATGGTCTCTTGTCCCCACACGTTCTCGCTCCGAAGACCAGCAGAGCTTCAGACAACCTCCCTCCAAGCGCCCTAAGTGGTCACCGCAGGGCAGGAGCAGGGGATGTCAGAGGCTCCGCGGGGACCCAGGCAGCCAGACCGCCCAGCCTCGGGTTCCTCAGAGTCTGCATCCCCAGCAGGGCAGTATTCCCTCCTGGGCTGCTCACGCAGCCGGGTCCAAATGAACTTAAACTGTACAGCCAGAATCATTTCTCAGCCACAGTGAGGAAGAGGACAGAGAAACTCAGAAAAGTAATTGCCTCCTATTTACCAGAATGTACTCCGCGCTGCGAGCCATTTTGTCAACTTCATGAGATTTGTAGTCAGAAAATAGAAACCAAAAACAATACAAAGGATTTTTAACCATTGACCCTCTACACTTACCAACACTGCTGTTCTCTCCATTATTAGCATTTCCCCAGTGTAGAACCCAGGAAAACTGAGGCTGTAGTCAATCAATAAAAAGTTAAATTCTTTTCTAAGAGAGAGTTCTCCACTGTGTAATTCTGTTGGGCAAATGTATAACTTATCCTATGAGAAGAAATCTCTCACTTGCCTTGGTCTTGGTGCATCATGTGATAGTAAAGTTACTCACTTTATTTCCAAGAATTCATCCCCTTCTCTCTTATGTATTTTCCCCACCATTTGAAGGAAAAACAAAAACTAACCCAAAAGTAGTTACAAATATAATCTTGCCAAACAAAATTATTACTACTGTGGCATTCTTCTCTTGCTATATAGGGTTAGAATAAAGGAATGCATTTTCAGTATGAGGCTTTTAGGAGAGCTACTAATCTATTATAACTTCGCAAATATAAAATCCTTTCAAAGCTAAATTAATCCTTGTCTTCCAGTTCCCTCCCAAAAGGTATAAATGAGATGCATCCAAATTACCTTATATACTCACTATAAAAAAAAAAAAAGTTCCTTACATAGCACTTTATTTCTAAAAAGTTTTTAAATAGTCTGCATAATTATCTCATTTAGATCTCTGCTCATAGTCTTAGGAAGAAAGCTGGAACACGCATGGCAATACTCAAGAAATAAGGTCAACAAGTCTTTGCCAGTAAGAAACTGCAGGGTTATCTGCTGGTGCTGAACTTCCCTAATCCTCTGTGTAAAACAAAATCCACTGGTGACCATGAGGCAAGTTCTTGCAATGAGAAAAGAGACTTACCAGAACACAACTCACCAAACAAATGATCACAGCTGTGTATGAGGTGCCCAACACCTCTAGGCTCTGAGGTCCAGTCAGCCAGGAAGCACGTGACGCCTAGCCCCATACAAACTACACTTCAAGTCTGCAGAAACCGTCTGATGGCTGGATTCATCCAGCAAAAGTGGACAAGTCTTTTCTCTCCGGTCTTCCAGCCTACCCACTTCAAATTTTGTGATTTCCTCCTATTTTGGTGAAAAAGAATTCAAAGCCCCATGCCCCTGTGTCCATGACCTTGATTATCTGTACCCCTGTGTACAGGCTCTGCCCACGGCTAGGTCCATGCCTTTGTGGTTACTAAGGTACCATCTCTGGAGACTTCTCCCACTTCCCCAGCTTTCAAGTTTCACCTGTTGAAATCCTCCAATTTCTAGGGTGTATTTCCCTGTAGAGGCACAGAATGTCATATTTCCCCTGAATGTACCCCCCACCCCTTGCTCAGTGCCCAGTTTATGAAGGACACTCAAATAAATAATCGCCATAATAATTATCATAATAGCTCAGATGTAGGAAGTACTTATGGGCCAGCCACAGAGCTGAATGAATTATCTCATTTAAAATTCACAACAAAGGGGCACCTGGGTGGCTCAGTGGGTTAAAGCTTCTGTCTTGGGCTTGGGACATGATCTCGGGATCCTGGGATCGAGCCCCGCATCGGGCTGTCTGCTCAGCAGGAAGCCTGCTTCCCCCTCTCTCTCTGCCTGCCTCTCTGCCTACTTGTGATCTCCCTCTTCGTCAAGTAAATAAATAAAATCTTAAAAGAAAAGAATTTTCGCAACAAAGCTGCAAGGTAGGCACAACAATCAAAAGCACTTCATAGAGGTGAAAGGTTTTGTGACTTTCCCAAGGCCGCACAGTCAGCAAGTTAAAAGAACTGGAATTTTCAGCCTAATTTCAGCTTCAGGACCTAGGCTTCCAATCAGCCAGCTGCCCTGGCAAAATGAATTAACCAAGCCTCACCAAGGTCATCAAACTCATTAGCTGTGTCCAGCTACAGCCTCCCTAGCCCAGGTCAAGGCATGCCTCTCTCTCCTCTTCAGACCAAATCCTGGTTTCACTGGAGGAAGTGAGCCCTTTGGACAAAGGTAGAGACGGTCCACACCCCCATGTCAGCCAGATCTTCTCAAACACTAAAATAATCATCCCCCAAGATGGGTTCTCGGGCAAGCTTAATAGCAAACATTATGGTGTCACAAAAGCTGCTGCTCTGACAAAATGAAGGGGATTCATGTCACTGAGTGACATGAACTGCTAGAAGACACATCTTCCATCCATCTCCCTCCGCCTTGCAAGATGAGGGTACATTTCCACCGAAAATGAAAATAGCATTCCCAAGGCCATCAAAGGAATGAACCACGTAAATCCTCAGTCTTCTCCTGATCCCAGATTTCTCTCTTCCCACCGTCATTACCACCTTGCTTAGAAAATCATTTCTGGGCTTTTCTGCTGCTCACAGAGCTGGATTGTCACTTAAAAGCCTGCTAAGTAATGGGAATTTCTCTTCTGTAGCTGCACATAAAATTCGCACGCAGCTCAGATGAGTTTATCATGGGAGCTGATTAATTAGCAGTTATGGAGCTCTGTAAATAAGAGTTCCATTTCATTTATGAAGACATGTAATTTTTTGGCAAATACCATTGATTTCAACACAGTTGCTCCACGGTGGGGAAGATTTGGAGGGGGTAGAAAAATGGGACGTCTGTGTGGTTATTAGGAGTGAGATCAAATACAGAGGGCTTTTTAAAATAACAGTAATAGCTAACGCTGATCTAGGGGCTCGCTGTCCTACCAGGGTCTGTTCTTAGTGCTTCATGTGTGTCTGCTCCATTGATTCTCAGGACCATCCTAGGAAACAGGCGCCATTACGATTTGCATCTGCATGGGCGGAAATGGAGGCGCATGGCTACTAAACAGGGCTTAGTAGGGCCAGGGTCAACCCTCAGTCAGCTTGACTTCAGAGTGGTGCTTCTCAACTGGGGAGGGGCAGCGGTGACACCTAGGCATACTTGCAACGTCTGCAGAAAATTTTGATTATCTTGAGCAGTCAAGGGTGCCAATGGCACCTGGTGGGTAGAGGCCAGGGAAGCTGCTAAACATCCTACAATGCACAGGATAGTCCCGTAGCCAAGAATTACCAGTCCCCAGGGCACCTGGGTGGCTCAGTCAGTTAAGCATCTGCCTTTGGCTCAGGTCATGGTCCCAGGGTCCTGGGATCAAGTCCCGCATTGGGCTCCTCGCTCAGAGGGGAGCCTGCTCTCCCTCTGCCTGCTGCTCCCCTGCTTGTGGCCTGTCAAATAAATAAAACAAAATAATTTAAAAAAAGAATTACCAGTCCTCAAATGTCAATAGTACTGAGGAGAAACTCTACTTCAGAGCCTCAACCTTGCCATTGTGTCCAGGCTTGTGCTCAGAGAAGAGGGCATTCTGGATAATGGGCAGATCACTGATGATCGCCTGCTTCCCGATGTGCTAGTGAGATGCATGTGCTCCTTCCCAGCCAGTCCCTTCAGCAGCAGCAACACCCGTAAACGGGGTTACTGATGTTTCCCTTGCCTGAAGTCTGGATGTGACCCCTTAAAAGCCCTGTGAGATCTCAGATTCCCTACCAAAAGCTATGAACTCTCTAGAAATAATATTAATTAAACATGTGATATTGGGACAGAAATAGCAAATGCATCAATAGAATAAAAGTGAGATTCTAGAAAGATATCTGTGTATATGCAGGAATTTAGGACCAGGCAAATATATCCTTTCAAATCAAAAAGCAGCTGAGAGGGATATATAGGAACTCTCTGTACTATCTATGCAACTTCTCTATAATTCTAAAACTATCCCAAAGTTAAAAAGTTATTAAAAAAAAAAAAAGCAGAGGGGGAAAAACTGACATCCATAAAGGAAAAAATTAACATCAGATCTCACACCATATCAAAAATACACTTCAAATGGATAAAAGAACTAACTATAAATAAATAATGCGATAACAACTAAAACGATAAAGTTTCGTTAAGTGTCAGAATAAATCCTTACAACCTTCACTTGAAAAAGGCTTTCCTAAACAAGGCACAGAAACCAGTAAGAAACAGACTGGCAAGTCTGAGACCACCTAGGTGGTGATACTGTTGTGTGTTCAAGGGGGCAGGAGTATCGGTTCAGTAAGGAAGTAATCCAAATGGTTTTTGCAGCTTTCCTCTGGGAGAAATTTCTTAGCCAACGCTTTGCGTCTCCAGTTACAGAAGTCAAAGGGTATCCCTTAGGCGGATACCCACTGGCATTCCTCTCTAATTAGCTTTAGACTTAGGAGGGAAATTCTTCTCTCTGCTCCTGGTATCACAGGGTTGAAGGAAGTCCCTGGCAAGCAGATGGAATGTTACTGGTGCATGGACACAACCCCACAGCCAAAGTCTCAGCTTAGGAAGAACAACGGGCTCTTTTCTTATCATTTTAATATCTGGGCTGATCGGAGTGTGACATTTCTTCCAGCAGTGGGAGAAGCTGCTTCTATGGGCCAGACAACTGCTGATCCCTGAACACGAGCCCCTCACCAAAACGGTAGCACTGCATGACTGTCCCCAGTACCGCAAGACACAAAGCTAGAGAAAATTGTTCAGCTCCACATATCCAGCACTCTGGTGGTAGCTTCCCTTGCCGTCTATGCAGTGGAATGCCTGAAAGTCCAAGAAATAGTAAAAATCCAGGACAGTTGTTTTTTTCGTCATGACACTGTGTCACTGTGTTTTTATCTTTCAATAAGTTATGTATCCAAATAGTCATGTCCTTGAGGACATACATTTCTGGCAGAGTAAGGAACCTAAGAAACATCTACACAGAGGTAGAGGTACAGGTCACCCCTTTGATAATGTAGCAGCCATCCATTTACATTTTCCCAGAATGTTTTGTTTTTTTTTTTTTTTTTAGAGAATTGAAGATACTTTCCTGGAGAAAGGACAACAAATAGCATGTAAAACACCATTATCAGAGCTGGCCTGGAATGGAAAGAAAGCCAAAAGATATGAGTTTGAGTCCCTCCTGGGCAGTGGGCCCCTGAGCAGGTCACTTGACCTCTTTGAGTCTCAATTTCATAAAAGCAGTAAAATGGGTATAATTCATTCATTCAACAAATATTTAATAAGCTCCCATTATGTGCTAATTCTACTTATCTCTACCAACCTTATGAACTTTATGGAAGAATTACAGGACCTATGAAAACGCTTTGCCAACTATAAATCATAAAAATACCTCATTAGTTATTGCTAAAGAATTTTTTAAATTTGTTATTATTATTAAGACGGAGGCCAGGACCAAAATGAGGAATCTTTGCCAGATTATAGAACATCTAGTGGAAAGAATCACCTTTGATTCCAAAAAGTGCCCCAAAGCTGGCTTTGAGGGACCACACCCAAGTTTATAAATTGCTGGCAGCTAAAGAAAATAAGTATTTGCTACAGATTTAACCCAAAGAACACTGAGAAGATGAAACTACACTCCCTAAGGGCCCTCAGAAAAAGTGCGGCGATGGGAATTCAGAGCCCGGAGGACCAGGCAGCACCACTGGCCTTCCAGCCAGCACCACACCGTATCCCGCACCGGGGCCCGGAGGAATCCCAACGGGAGACACTACCACCACCTGCCCCCCACACTAACAATCCAAGCAACTCCAAAGCATCTGAGCAAACCCCAAAGTCAAGTTTTCCACCTTCCTCTCCCTCGGTGAAGTCCAACCACAAAGTTTCTTGTGCTACTGCTACTCTGTCCTGAGGACTACAGCGAGGTGGTTTGTATTAAAAACAAACAACTGAAGAGAAATTTGTTCTGTTCAAAAACCCAGAGTCAACAACGTGGGGGCAAAGGTCAGCCCTGCGCTGCCATTGGAAGGGTTTGGGGCAAAACCAAGCGCAAGCCCGAGCAGGCTAATGAAATAACGGGCACTGAATGTGAAGGTCCCAAATGACAAGAAAATACAATAATACAATAATTGAGCTTTCAAGAAAGAAGAGCTACACTACTTGCCCAAAGAACATACAAGTCAAGGTTGGTAATGTAAAAAAAGATTAAAGAAAAACTTTTATATCCAAAGACTGAATGAGATCAAGAATAGAAAACGACAAACAAAATACAGCAGCAATAGTCCCCCACTCCCTGAGCCCCCAAATTACCTCATAGGTACTGGGCAATATTTACATGCTGTTGTCGCTGCAAAAAAGTTTCTGACTTGCTAGGCAGAGGCCACAGTCCACAACGCCAGGCTTTAAAGCATATTGTTTTATGATCCGTATAGGTCCTATACCACTTCCCAACCCCACCCTATCCCACCCTGAAACTCACGAAAGGTTAAAAATATTTTCCTTTTGGAAATGGAGCTACATCTTAACTAAGGCACTGGAACTATCTCCAAACCACTGACATTTTTATATTTATAGACCATGACAAGGGTCTCACCTATTTTAACTCTAATGTCACTCAATATGCCTTAAACAACTTGATTCTATCTTAAATGTGCCATTTACTCTACAATAATCCACTGTACAAAGCCTGCTGCCTCTCAGACAGAAGATAAGTACATAATAAATCAGCTTGCAATGATTATTTTTCCTGGCTCGTACTCACAGAGAGCTCCTAAAATTTCATTTTACTTTATCTTTTCCAATCCGGTACCCGGTTCTCCCCCTCCTCCTTTTGCCTCTTCCCCCATCCACGCAGCCCTCCCCTTTGGCATGGCTTCCCACCTGGGTTTTACCACTCCACTCGGAGCTGCCACCGCCGTCCAGGGAAGGAACAGGGCTGTCAAGAGTCCTGGAGCAAGAGCCTTGGAGCAAGAGCATCTTTCTGGAGAAAGGCTCTTGCTCACAGGAGGAGAGGAAGGCACACAGAGGCCTATTTGCATATGCTTTTATTCCATTTCCACACCCTGCACGCAAACGCTCTCTGGAAAGTCCCTTCTCAATTCCCTCCTCAGCGCAAGGGGGGGGGGTGGCTTGGTGGGGGAGAGGTTGGGCCAGAATGGAAGGTTCCAGCCTGACAGTGTCAGCCAGCCTCTCCTTGGGGCAGGCTTCAGCCCCCTGCCGTCCACCAGGTCTACACCCACAAGTCAGGGCTGGGGTCCCTCTTCCGGCGTTCCCCTGGGAGCAAACCAGGGCTCTGGCCTGCGCGCTCTGGAGAGTTCTGAGCAGGATGCCGTGCTCTGCTCCAGCCTCCCCCGAGGAAGTTCTGGTCAGGCGCTCGGTCCCGGGCTTCCTGTCTGTACTCTCCGCAGCCCCGTGGGGAAATCCCAAGACCTTTATCCGTGGCCCAACAAGCCTGATGGCTTTTCAAGTATGTGCAGGCTGAGTTTCGGTCAAAACCTCAATTTAACGTTAACCAAAAATAAATAAATAACATGTGTGCAGGCATTTATTTGAAAAGAAAGAAAAGAAAGAAAGAAAAAGAAAAGAGAAAAAAAAAAAGAATCCGAAAGAGGACCAGGCAGAAAGTTCTTTCTCTTGTCCCGGCTACAGAAGGCCTGGATTTGCTCACTATTTGAACAAACAGATGCTTTCGAGTGTAAATCGGTTGCTTGAAGTGGCAGCCTGCAGACCCAGAAATTTCCAGAAACTCTCCCAGTAGTCTTCTCCGAAATGTGGAGAGACAAAGCAGTCTTGTGTCTCACTCAGCTAAGGATAACAATAAGAGCTAATTTTTAATGGGCACTTAGCCCGCACCAGGAACTCTGCTGAATGTTTCACATGTATGATCTTTTCAGGTCCCATAGCAAGCATATCAGGGAGCCAGTAGTATGAGCCCCGTATCACTGATAAGGGAATTTTATCTGTGACGAGGTTAGGGTGACTTGCCCAAAGTCACACAATTAGTAGCTGCTTCCATGGGTGCCCTTTGCTGCTCATTTCCCCAAACTGGAACGGCCTTGGGCTGTGCAGCTGCAAAACAAAAAGGGTTCCCAAAGAAGAGCAGTAGGACCTCCCTATACTGGAAATTTACTCATGGACAGAAAAGACCCAGTTCAAAGGTTTTTGCTTCCAGATAGAGCTATCATACCCTGACCTCCCCAGAAGGTGTTCATTGCTCACATTGCTGGGCTCCCAAAAGGTTTTTTGAACTTCTATTATAGATAACTTTTTAAAAAGTAACTATTTATTGAACACTTACTATATGCCACACACTATACATTACATGCATGCAGATTCTTAATCCTCCCAACGATCCCAAAATGTGCATATTGTTATACCCTGATTACAAATGAGGAAACTGAGGTGCAGAGAGAGACCCGTCCCCAGGTCACAGAGCTAAAATTAGCAGAGCCAGGGCCTGAACCGAGGCTTCCCCTCCTCCAGTCCCTAAAGGCCATCCACCGCATTACAGTGCCTTTCAAGAGGGTCAACACCAAAACCATTTGCTGATATGAGACTCTCTCTGTGAAAGGGAGCTTCTTAGGGGTGTGGGCCAGGCCCAGGCATCGGAGTCGTCTCTGAGCTGACCTTCAGGCACTATTCAGCATTTGCTGAAACACTGCATGGATGGGAGGGAGGAAGGATAAGACGACCAGAAGAGTTAAGAGTACTCTTAACCGAACCCACATCGAACTAAGGAGTAGATGACCTACTTGTGAAACTTTTATAAAAAGTTAAGAGCTGCATAATGTCAATCGGTGATGATCTTCAGACGAAATAGGAGGTCATTTGGATCCAGCACAGGGGCCAAGGGCAGGCTCCCCCAAAATGTGCCACTTTGGCATACTGGTGATTTCAAACAAGTTACTGAAGAGACAGTCTGCGTAAGGAGGACACTCAAAGCCTCCTCTGTCCCCTTAAGAGCAGGAAATAAATCTCCCACGTGAAAGGCACCCTCCCTGTACCAGGAGGTAGAGAGACAACCTTATCACCAGAGAGAGGAAATTTAGAGCTCAGAAGTCTATATAAACAACCCTGTTACCTTTCACTAATTTACTACTCCAGGCCAAATTCTGATTGCAGCTCCCAGAGCTGAGTTTGCTTTGTCTTGCCAATTCCTCACCAATTTATTGCCTCTTTACCTGAAAAAATATAAAAACTTCCTACCCTGATCATTTCCTTAGGTCTCTGTTTCACCATTGGGCTTCCATGCATGTGTAATCAAACTTGACGGGTTTTTTTTCCCTATTAATCTGTGTCAGGTAAATTTCATTCTTAATCCAGCTGGAAGAGCTAGAGGGTAGAAAGGAATTTTTCCTTCCCCTCACCATTTACTGGGACTAGACTCAAATGGAAGGGAAAAACTCAAGCCTGGCTGGTTTCTGCGAACAAGTCCATTACCCCATTCCAATCAGTTAGCTTGACTTCTGCATTCCTAATGGCTCCCTCAGGATACCTGGGGCCCATCTGGTACAGTTTTCCAGAAACACGCAAGAGGCAGGATTTAATGTCATGTGCTGCCAGCAGTAGGCATCTCCATCACGTGTCTGCTGCCTCAGTAGGAACAGACTTAAAATCTTAAGCCAGGTTTTCATGGGCAATAAGAAATTTAGCCTCATCCTTTTATGATCAAAATTATTTATGCCATTTTTGTTTTATTTTGTTGGGGGCAGGTAAAGTGGAGGTGAACTTAAACACCATTCATGGAACTTATATGCCAGGCAAAGAGCTAAGCACTTTTCCTCCATTATCTCATTTAATGCTCATAAAATGGGTCTCACCGATTCCATCTCACAAATGAGAATGTACACATGATGGAAGCTCTGAGAAGTTAAACCCCTTCCCAAGTACAGTTAAAAAGGCAGTTACAAGAGGAAGGTACTTTTGGGTCGAGAGTGAATCTTCCTGAGGGACAAGGACAGTGCCTTTCCTGGTTTGGAGTCTCAGTCTGTCTAAATGCCAAACTATGCTCTTTATGGGCACTCACAAATACAAAAATTAGTAGGATTATTGAGTTGGAGCCATTTTCTACTCTGTTACTTAGAGAGCAATGGGAACAGCATCAGTACAAAAAGTTTTGAGCCTTGCATTGTTTTATTCTAAATCCAAGCTGGGCCATACTCCCTTGTGAATAACTCATTCACTGTGCCCAACCTCTACCATTGTATTAGACATTTCCAGATGCATCCACATCCCACAGTTAATATCATATAGAGGCAGGCCTTGATTTTGCATGATACTGTATTAACTGAAATGAATGTTGATATATGAGTTGAGTTAAAGTTCATAAAGTTCACAAAAAGTTATGATGTTATGTTGGGGAGGCATTTAATTAAACAGTTATTAACTTTAATTTATGTGGGTCTCTTTTTGAATTTTGGAACCAATTTTTCCCCATGAGCCACTGACAGGCACATACACACACATATTGTCCAGAGTCCCCGATGTGTTACCTGGTTCCATGTTTAAGGGATGGCTTTCCTCCATGTTTCACAATGCACAGACAGGAAACTTGAGAATCTTGCCACTCTCCACCTTAAACATCACTGTGTGGGCCCGGAGGCACAAAAATGTCAAACTGGAAAGATGACCCTCGAAAAGCATGCCCCTGTGTACCATGAGGAAGTCTCCACCTGAGGTCTTTGGCCCTCTGACCCTTTGATCTGACACTGAGAAACTGTGACATAGAGGGCTATGAAAGAAAATACCCCCAAATGTCACAGTGATGATTGCATTTCCAGCCCACTCAGTAGCTGAGATGCTTGGGGTTCTTGAACCCCGGAAATCCCCGAAGAGACAGCTTCTGTTGGGGTAAGGGTTAGAGTTGGTACCTTGATCCGCTAATAGTTCAGCTGGAACTGAATCAGGATTCAGACCCTTGTATCTGCAGGTTCCCGTGAAGGCTGGCCGCCTCGTGGACTGCCACTCTCTGAGGGAAAAGCCCACGTCGCCAGGCGCCCTTCTGCACAGGTACTGCATACGAGGCATGAGGAACAGCAGCCCAGCTTCCCCTCCCGCCATCATGACACAGTACTATCTGGCACACACGCCCCATCCAGTGTTTTATCTTCGCATCTGTGAACAACCAGTCCCTCCAACGAGCTTAACACCTGTAAAGGCAACAAGGAGTAGTAGAGAGTGCCAAATGTCAGGCTCCAGCTGAGAAAAACTAACTTAACTTCTAATTAACTTCCGACACAATCAGGAATAACTCCTACCTGACACGACCGAGGGAAAGCTTAAAATTTTTAAAAATCAATAAAGTGCCAAACATAATACATAGTCCATAACAGACCCTGAAAATGACAGCGCAAGAAGTTCACCTACTAAATATCTCAGTATTTCTCGGGTGGCCCTTCTATGAGCCGGACACCCAGACAGACACCACATCTCAAACTTTGCACTGGGAAAAGAGAGCACGCTACCCTGTTACAGAAACAAGCAGGAAGACAGTAATAATGCCAACTGCATTCCTGCATCTGGACAGCCTCCTCTGGAAACGACAATGTGCGAGTGGACAATGAAGAACCCCTGGAGGTGGCAACACACAGCGGCTGGAAGAGAAACAGAGCATCCCCACCACCAGTAGGGGACAAATGCTGGTGGAGCACTGACAAGCTCGGACCCAGAGAAAGAAGGAAGTCAGCAATAATGTAGCAAAGATTTTGCCAAGCCATGCTCATGAGGAAAGCTGCTTTAACATCCAGATACTGGCAACTCCTCCTAAATAGAGAATTGGTCAAACCAATTATGGTGCGTCTACCAAATAAGCATATCCACTCTATTTAAAATGATGATGATAAAGAATTCTTTTTTTGGGGGGCGCCTGGGTGGCTCAGTGGGTTAAAGCCTCTGCCTTCAGCTCAGGTCATGATCTCAGGGTCCTGGGATCGAGCCCCACATCGGGCTCTCTGCTCAGCGGGAAGCCTGCTTCCCCCCCTCTCTCTGCCTGCCTCTCTGCCTACTTGTGATCTCTCTCTCTGTGTCAAATAAATAAAAAAAATCTTTAAAAAAAAAAAAAGAATTCTTTTTTTTTGATGATTCTCGATAACATTTTTTAAAAATCTTTCAAAAGGGAAAAATAGTATAAAATGCCTGTTGTCGTGTAATTTCTGCAAGAAAAAGTGAAAGTAACACACCAAAACGATAAGAGGAGTCATTTATAGAAGACGTGACTACGTGAGATTTTTCTGACATTCTCTTCGGGACTTCTACTTAAAAAATAATAATAATAAATAAAAATCCAAGTGGACTACCATTAAAGGGGGGGATGGTAATTTGAGCAAGAGAAAAAGGAAGAAGTCTCGAGAAGGGAAAAAGGAAAGGAGGTCAGAAAGCAGGGGTTCATAAACATCTTCCCAGCAAGCGTCTTCTCCTCTGCTAGACTTTCTGCTCTTCTCCCTTCAAAGCTCTGGCTGGGGAAAACACCACTAGCCATGCTGCTAGTAAAAAATTACAGATAAAAGGCTAGAGACATACATCCAACACATTAACAGGGAGTAAATATTTATAGATCAAAGTAAAATGTAAGAGTAATTTTAAGCAGAAAGTACTTCGTTTTCCCATGTACTCTGAAGAGCACAGAAGGACCCTGAAACTACCCAGAAGCTTTCAAGTACGTGAAATGATCCAGAGAAATACAGGAACATCATCTTCTTTCTTCAAAAAAACATCCCAAGACAAAATATCATTTACAGCAAATGGTATTAAGGAAGTGATTTTGTGGAGAATTACTTTCAGTCCCAGCCCGGGTCTGGTAAAAACCGTGGTGTGATGTTGAAGCAAAGGGTCCGGAGCCAGACCGCTCAAGTTGAATTTTTTCACTTCCACTTACCAAGGGGTCAACTTACTTGATCTCTTTGACCTCTGTTGCCTTTTCCTAGGGATAGAAAAAATTGTAATATCTTGTAAGGCTTTCGTTAGCACTAAGAGAATTGATATGTGTAAAATGTTGAGCACCATGGCCAACGCACAGTAGGATACCCCATAAATGAATTCTTGATTTTTCTCATTAACTGCTATTATGTACTGGCTGCCTAGCATCCATTTCCCTTCCAAACGCTATTCCAGATCTCCTTTATGAAATCACCTCTCCCCTGTTGTCAACCCTTTCATTTTGAGTGGAATTAATCCTAGACTCACCTCCAAAGGTGTTCACTGATTGCCTGAAATCACTGTTGTGGTAACAGTGATGATTGGCTCAGGAAAGGATATAGGACCCATTTGGGCCAATGAGAGAGAAGCAATCTGAGGCTTGTGAAGAGTCCCCAAAAGAGACCCTCTCTCTCTCCCACTAGAATATGAAGTCTAGGAATATGGAGCTAAGAAGGCTGCTCCAGACATCTGGCTACCATAAGGAGGAGTCTGGAATTTCCAGAGAGCCCCAGGTAAGAGCTGAAAATGAAGCCATGGCTAAAGAAAACACCTGGGGATATCACTGCTCGAGTCCCTGGATCAGGCCTACCTGAGGCTAACCGATGGCTCGACAGTTCAGTTACAGGAAGCAATAAAGTGTTATTAAGCCGATGTGGTCTGGCCTTCTGTAACTTGCACATAAGGAGCTCTAATTGATTCACTTTTCTGAGATGAATCATCTTTTGTTATCCTTTCTCTGGAAGCTGACCCATGTTCTAAGCACTCTCTACATCAGAATTTGATGGAGTCTCAGACACTCATTCTGTGAAGAAAGTGAAAGAAAATAACTTTTCAGCTGTCTTCACCCTTTCCTGCCTCAACTATTTCAACCTACCCCAATTTCTAAGGTACCTTCCAAAACCAACAACACAACCTGAGAAATGGTCCAGGCATTTGGAATAAGAAAAGCACAGAAAGTAAGTCAAATGCGTCAAACTCCATAGTGAGTGTCTGTGTCTTTTAATGCAATAACTACTCAAGAAGAGAGAACAAGAAATATGATTTGCAACAATATATTTAACCATTTTGATAAAATTTCACTATGAAAGCGATGTCTCTGGGATTTTGTGATGAGCTACTTGAAAGGTCATTTATCACATGGCTTTGAATCACCACAGCCCCTAAGCTAACGTCTCCCATCCAACAGACACCAAGCCTCACTTGTCAAGGGGAAATGCCCACCATTGGGGGCTACGCCCTGCTCAAACCACCATTGCCGCCATTTACTCAGCACCCCCTGTCCACCAGGCACATTGCTGGGCAATTCGCACATATCCTTTTAGATAATTTACCTCAAAGCACATCTGCCTGGTAGCTACTAAACTCCCATTCCTATTTTTAGAGGAGGAAACAGGGCCAAATTGCCCTAGGGACACACAGGTAGTAAATGATGGCACTAAGATTAGAACCTTGACCTAATATGTAAAAGACACATTGACAGTGAAACACATCACATGAGTATCAGGAGAACAAAAGATCATGTGGTTACAAGATGTAAAGGTCAAGGGTATTTGAGGTGAGAGGCAGTGTGAGGTAGAGGAAAAAAGAAACAAGAGCTCACACCCCTCTGCTATGATTGAGCTTCATGACCTTAAACAAGAAAAAGAATCATTCATTCGTTTGTTCAACAAATATCCATTAAAGGTCTACTAGGTGCTTAATATTCAAGAAACAATCGCGAATAAAACAAACACAGTCCCTCTCCTCGTGGTACTTGCAATCCCATGAAGATCCTAGAAACAGAAAGGCCCTTCAGGTTCTCCCATTGACAGTAGGGAAGACTGAGACCCAGAGCCAGGGAAAGACTTGCACAAAGTTACGCAACGAGTTGGGGAATGGCAGAGCTGGACCAAAAGCCCAGCTTTTCATAGGACCTCCTGCAAAGTGCCCCAAGGGGGAAGGAGGTTAACTGGCTGCCCCCACCCCGTAAGACTCCCCAAGCAGCCAAGATGGAGAGTCTCAAAGCAGTTGAAAGGCATATAAAGATATGCATTGCAGCACATACAAAACCACTTCACTGTGCCCCAAGTAGCGGCTGCTAAGTAAACCACGGCACATTCATTTAATGGATGCTTTTGCACTTGAAAAAAAAAGTGGTAATAACAAATATTAGTTTTGTTGGCTGGGTCCAGAGAATGGCCATGGGGCTTTGTGAAGCAGGTAGGAAAGCAAGTTGCTTAATGAGTAGAACACACTCCCATTTCTTATTGGCTTCTTCAAGAAGAAAACATAGATGTGTTTCCATGTTCTATATATCCATATTTAAGCACAGAGAAAGATGTGAAAAAATATACAGCCTGGGTTTCCTTGGGGGGGGGGGGCACTGAAATGGAGAAGGGGCAAATCTTAACTTCTTTATACACAAACCGTCATCTGACTCGGTACAAGCAAGCGCACTCTATTTCTGATCATTGTTTTTTGAATAGGTGACATATTCACATGGCTCAAAATTCAAGGGACAAAAGTATATAAAGAAGTATCCTACTCGCTCCATTCTCCAGAGGCCCCACCTTCCCGGGGGCTGTCAGGTTGTTCTGTATCTTTTCGGAGACACTTTATGCAAATACAGTGATCTCTGTATGTATACAAGACACAAAATACTGCACTTTGCATTTTTTCACTTGACAACACATCTCAGATCTCATACTATCTCAGTCAGTGTGGATGGCCGTAACAGAATCCCATGGATGGCTGGGGTGGGTAGGGCCTCCAACAACAAACAGGTACTTCTTACAGTTCTGGAGGCTGGAAGTCAAGATCAGGATGCCAGCACTGTTGGGTTCTTGATGAGGACCCTCTTCCTTGTTTGCAAAGGGACGCCTCTGCTGTATGCTCAGATGATAGAGAGCAGAGAGAAAAAGCAAGCTGTCTCTTCCTCTAAGGGCACTGATCTCATCACCAGGGTTCTGCCATTATGACCTCACGACCGCCCTAAGGCTTCACCTCTAAATGCCATCACAATGGGGATTAGGCTTCAACGCACACACTGGGTGGGGGGGGGGGACGACACAAATATTCAGTCCACAGCATAGATCCTATTCATACATAAGGAGCTAGAAACGGAAAGGCCCTTCAGGTTCTCCCTTTGACAGTAGGGAAGATTGAACCCAGAGCCAGGGAAAGACTTGCACAAAGTTACACAATGAGTAATGAGTAATACACCGTGTGCTCACAGCATTTATCACCTGCCAGCATAGCACACAGCTTTCTTGTTTAGCGTGGTGGTGTCATCCGAACACAGTAAATGACACAAAGGACAAGCTTAATGAATGTGCGTCGAATGAATGGCTGTGAATTGCACACGTGTGAGCATCTTTTTTTACACACGTCTTTTTAAAGATTAAAGGATATTAGAGTATAGAAAAAAGGAAAGACACACTGTATTTGGGGAAGGGAACAGGGGGGTTAGAGATACAATCGAGTTTTTCAAAACAACCCCTTTGCATCTAACCATAGGGTGTATTTCGTGTGATTTGCTTGGTCACTTTGTGCACATCTCAAGCAATCCTCATAGTAACCTGTGAGTTCAGTACGGCTGTTATCCCCTTTTAGGACTGAGGGAACTCGGGCTCAGAGCAGTGCAGTGACTTGTCAAAGGCCACTTAGTTGGGGAGTGGGGGCGCGGGGGAGAAGAACCCACAGCACAGACCCAAATACGAGCGACCCGGTTCCAGAAACAAGCTCTTAACCTACCAAGCTTCAGCTCAGATTTCCATTCAGGCCAGTGGCCTTTTTAATGCAAGTGAAATCCAGCAAAGCCACTAATGTATCACTATAATCCAAAATCCTTGGCTTTATTTTCACGTGTGCACACAGAATCGAGAGAATCATGAGCCTGCTCTAGGCTGAGAAGTAACAGGCTCAAGGTCACACTGCAGCATGCAGTGCAGACTCGATTTGAACCCAGGTATTCTTCAGTCTTGAGCTTGCCCTTAAGCACCACCCCACACTGTCTGCACCTGGGCCAGAATAAAGAAAAAAATAAATAGGAGGGTCATGGACTCATAAAGTCCACAGAGCTTGGGAGGTTCTTTGTCCCCAAGGACTCCCAGCGGCTACCCAAGCTGCCATGCATGGTCTCTGGCAAGTTTAACTTACACGGTTCTTTCAACAGGAAGCGTTACCAGCTCAGATCTTCCCTTGATCAGTGCAGGGGCCGCCAGCTCTAGAAGCCATGTGGGCAGGGCACAAGGGAGAGAATACCATAGCCAGCCCTGAAATGTTGTTTGAGAGGCGGTGGACGGTCGTTCTCCAGGCCATCAGAGTGCCGGAGAGGTGGGTGGAGTCAGCACACATCAGGACCCCAGGACCCAGTGACTGTCACTTGCCACATCTCCCAACAGGACAGCGTAAATCCTCTGTCTGTCGCCAGCAATGCATTCTTTCGGGGCAGGGAGTAGCCGACATTGAACGTGACACTGACCCACAACAGGCTTGTGAATCTCTTGATGCTGTTTGCACTTGTGAAATAAAAATGAAGCCTTGGGGCTACACTTATTTATAGGTGGTTTCACTTACTTAAAAAATGCCACCAGCCTGAGAGTTAGGAGGCCTGTGTTACGGCGGTTTCCATTAATTCCTGACAGCCGCACGACATCTGAGTCTCAGTATATCCTTTATAGAGTAAGAGGCTGGTCCAGGGCTGTGAATTCAGGCTCCGTTCCACTCTGAGCCCTGGCCCCGGCTGATCTCGGGGCCTAGAACCTACTGTTCCCCTGTAGCTCCATCTCTCATTCCAGCCAGTGCTGGAGGCAGGCTGAGGCCCTAATTAGGGACTCAGAAAAATCAGGGACATCAAAAAAGGACTGCTTTAAAAGCAACAGATACTTGAACAAAAGCCTTGAGGGGGGCCCTGTAGGGAAACATCTGTACTTTTTTGTTATATTAATTGGTGGTTTTTACTAAAAGGTAGACAGGGGACACCATAATCATTCCAGGTTTATAACCTTCTTATCGACCCTGTTCTGAAAATGCAGCAGCTTTTGACCTCGGCCCTTCCTCCCTCCCTTCATCTGAGAAGATTTTTTTAAAGCCTTGGTCTCAAAAAATAAAAAAATTAAAAAAATAAAGCCTTGGTCTCCTATGTTTAAAAGGGGAGCCACTGCTAAGACTGACCCCACAATGGTCCACATTTACATGTGAGGAGATACAGATCACTCACCATGAGGGTAAAGAAGGGTGCACAAGGGTATCCTTTGCAGCATTGTTTATAATAGCAAAATAGGAAAAATAACCTAAATGCCCATCAACACAGTGTTCACTAACTCAATCGTGGGCACATTCATTCTACAGAACACTAGGTGCCCTTCAAGTGAATGTAGCCGATCCGTATGTGTGAAATAGAACATTCTCCAAAACCCATTTCTAAATGAAAAATCAAGATGCAGAGCAATGCATAGTAGACTCCCACTTGTGTTTCTTTTAAAGAAATCTATATTCACATATGCTGATTTATACATGGAATATTTTCAGAAGGATAAACAAGAAACTGTTACCAGCGGTTGCCTCTGGGGATTAGACCAGGCGGCCTGAACGAGAGGGAACAAAGCCTCATTTCCATTCTATATGCTCTTGTACTGTTTAATTTTCTTTATTACTCACGGGCAGAACTTCTATTTAAATAAACCAAAGGGTCACACTCGTCTGCCATATTGTTATCAATATTAATGATAGAAGATAATGAAAGATCATACTCTGTTGATACCAATCAGAGAGAATTCCTTCATTTCAAAGACTGTGGAACATTTATTATGTGCAAGGCGACATGCTGTGTGCACAAGCCACTTCAAGAGCCCTGAGGCTGGCTCCCCCCCTCAGTAGGGCACAGAGGCCACCAGCTCACATTCTGGAGGGACACAGAGGGGACCTGAGCGGTCTCTATTGCCCAGATCCTGCCAAGGATCTGCCAAGGATCTACCACTGGGCAAATGTGGGGAAATCAGGTCGCTTTCCTGAACCTCTGTTTCTTCATCTACAAGATGAGAATAAAGAGCCTGCCCCCCCAAACCCCCCCACCTCACTCTAAACCCCTGTTGTGAAGAACAAAGGAGACTGCGCAAGTGAAATACTCTATCCTGGGGGTGCTTGGGTGGCTCAGTCAGTTAATAAGCCTCTGCCCTTGGCTCAGGTCATGATCCTGGAGTCCCAGGATCAAGCCCCGTGTTGGGCTCCCCACTCAGGAAGGAGTCAGTTTCTCCCTCTGCCCCTCCCCCTGTCTGTGTGCACGGGTGCACGTGCACTCACTCTCGTGCTCTCTCTCTCTCATAAATAAACAATATCTTTTAAAAGAGAAAAAGAAAATGCACAGCCCCAGTTCTTAGTAAATGACAAGGAGCGCAGGCCATTGCTTGACAGGTTTCTTTCCCTATTTGACTCTAGCTTCTTGCTCTTCCAAAATCTAGAACCTCTTAGTTTTGGGTAACCCATACCACTTCCCATCCAAATATGCTGTCTGAACTCAGGAACAAAACAGATTCAGAGAAAAAGGGGTATTCTCGCTCTTAAGAAGCTTAGAAATGGAATCGAAGCTCAGCCTTGCCAGATAGGTAAACAGGTTTGGTGGGTGTGGGAGGTGGGAATCCCTTACTGAGGAAGCAACAGGAATCAAGAGAGCAAGGTAGCAGGCACCCAAGGAGCGGCCAAGAGCCCAGTGCAGGGACCTGCACCCTGAGAGACCAGTGGGCCCATCAGGGTAAGGTTTCAAATGCTGTGATGGGGAGCTTCCAGAACAAACTGATACTGAAAGCTGAGGAGCAATGGATTTTTTGACCTAACAAGGGGATGATAAGGGCAGTGGCAGTGAGGATGAAAAGGAGAAGATGAAACCTCAGAGACATGATGTGGACCATGTAGGGTCTGGACATTCAGCTGGGGAAGATGAGGAAGAAGCTGAAGACAAACTCCAGAGTTTTAGTTAATGCAATAAATCTGAGTTTTCCATAATGGGTAGAGGGAGAAGGGGGGTTATATGTATGAGTATGTATAATGTTGCCAAACACAGTTCACTCTTTGTTTTAATTTCCAAACTGTTCAGAGGTTCTAAGCAGGCTTCTCTTTAATTCACCCAATAAATATTTATTGAGCACTTAAGTGCATTAAATACTATGCCATGAACGAGAAATTTAACAGTTAAGAAAACACAGCATTTCCGGGTGATGTATGGAATTGTTGAATCACTAAATTGTACACCTGAAACTAACATGACACCATATGTTAACTGAAATTAAAATAAAAAAGAAAGAAAGAAAGAAAAACAAAACACAGAGCTTGATCTTACAGTCTTAAAATCTACTGTGGAGGCCAGGCAGGTTAACAGTCAATCAAAATCATGCTAGGACAGAAGAATTCATGTGATATTGAGATTCCAAGAAGGGGCACTCTCCAAGCTTGGGTGTCAGTGAAGGCTCAGGAATTATTTCAAAGCTAAGAACAGAAAGAGAAGCAGGATTTAAGAGGACAAAGAGCCAGGAAAGAATATTCCAGAGTAGACAGCAAACATAGTGGTCACCAGATGTGGAGGGGGCAAAGAGGTGCACTATGGCAGGATGGAGAGTGGGAGGTGGGGAGTGAGCAGAAAGGAGAGCACAGTGGGACCAAATCATGCTGGAAAGTATAGGACTCCATGCATAGGCATCATTCCCAGGGTGTTTCTCAGCACCATCATGACATAGCACAGACCATGCCCCTGCAGCTCCTGTTTGCACGGTTAGAAGGACCGCCTCTGGGCACATGGCCCTGGGAGATTCCCCTCAAAGCCTGTGCAGAAACACAAGTCAGGCCAATGAGCTGGAACCAAGTAGATTTGAAAACGATGACTTCGCTTTTATATCAGATTTCTAAATAGGGATTTTTTTTTTTTTTTAGCCCCATCAATGTCATGTGCACTGAGTTCCTTCTTTCACTCCCTCTAAAAACAAAATGAAAGTCATGCAAAATCCACGTGAAGGTGGGTATCTTGGTGTGACGAGGTAGGACATTCATAAGTACAGAACCCGGCCTACAGACTTCTCTCATCCCTTCAATTGGCAATAATAGCTCCCAAGATTCTTACAACCACTATCTTACCCTCAGGACACAGAAACTAAGAACTAATTTTATTCTGAAGTTGGTTCTGGTGCTTGAAAATATGGTGTAGTTTATTTTCTGAGGTCATCTTGGACTTTGTGGGTCTACCAGCAGGACAGTTTGATGTAGTCTCTTGTTCTACTTCTCTCTTGCACTCTCTTCCTTCCCATTCATTTTCTCTTTTCCTTTCCTACTCTTTCTCTTTTCCTTTCCTACTCCAATTGCACATAATGGAGATGTACTTGCTTGCCTTTACTGTGGAGGTGGGGCAGAAAGTGCAAGAGAATTAAGAAGGCTGGTCATGGAGGCAGATCTAAGACCTGCGGTGCAGCAGCACAAAGAGCTGGAGCCTTCCACAGACACTGGCCCTGGATCCAAGGAGGCTGCAAGAACAGCAGAGCAGGAGTCCTTGCCCTCACGTCTCTGCCCTGCTATTCCTGTGATTCAGCTCTTTTCAGGGAATTGACTCTCTCTCCTCCCCCTACCGACTGGCTTTACAGCAGTGTTTCTCAAAATGTGATCCTTGGGACATTAAAGAGACATGACAATCAAGTGGAATTCATGACCCTGGGTAGGCTCCCAGGCCAGATAAAGACACTCTCAGGATGACTGATGAGATTGGAATAACAACTGAAGAGGAGAGAACAGTATTGGATCGATGTTAGATTTCCTGAATTTGGTCACTCTACTATGGCTGTGTAAGAGAATAGCCTTCCTCTTGGGAAATACGTTCTGAAGGATCTGGGAATAAAGGGCTTGATGTATGCACACTACTTTCAGTTCAGGGGGGAAAAATGTGTGTCTTGTGTATGGAGAGAGAGCAAGAGAGAGAAGCAAATGTAGCAAAATGTTTACAGCCAGTCAATCTGGTTAATGAGTACAGAGAGTTTCTTACAACTCTTCTTGCAACTTTTCTAAGTTTGAAAATATGTTTAAGTGAAGAGGTAAAGTTACAGGAAACAAATTAATTTTAAAAAGAAGAAAAATGCTGTCCTGGACCAGACAGCTGCATCAGAATCCCCCAGGGAGTGAATTAAAATACTGGACAGTTCCCGAGCTCCAACCCAGAGCCATGCAATCTGCATCTCTGGGGCTGAGCTCTGGGAATGGGCATGTCAAGGCTCTCAAGCGACCAAGTATGCCCTACAAAGCATAACATCCATCAGCCACAACAGGACCAGTCCAGGTTCCTTACAAATTCAGCTCTCTCGCATATTTCTTATATCAACATTCTCAGTAAAGACAGACCCCAATGGCCTAGCCCATCTTTTCACACCAGCTCACATCACAGGCTGCTACAAACCCATTAATTGGCTACTTTGGGGTCAAATGCCTGGTCCAACAGTATTGGCTGAGGACCAGGGTACCACTGTCCTCTTTGGGATGCCTCTTTTGAACAAACTAGATTTATCTCTTAAAAGGTTATGAGAAGAAAAGCCCCGTCATTGACTCATGTAGCACATTCTTAATCATGATCCCCACAGCAAAGCCTTTTTCAACAGATGCCATGTGTTTCCTTCCCCAAAAAGAATATTAGCTCTGGAAATTGCAGGTAATATGGAAGTTTACCCCAATCTAAAAGTAATCTTTGATTAGCAGAAACTTGGGAAGTCAACACAACTTGAGAGCAAACATTTTTCCCAAGTACCAATGATTTTATTCTGTAGTCATTGCCCATGTCATGCATCTGAGTGTGTGAAATATGAAGTGGCCCACCAGTTTACCAAGACTTCATGAACATCCAGCTTTCCCATGAGGAAAGACCACCTGGATGATACCACTTGGCTTTAGGAACTATATTCTTGAAATACCATATTGCTGATTTGAATCAAGAGCTTAATTTAAACCCCACGAGGCAACAGGTCAAGAAGGTGGGATGTGAAGACCATCTTGATTCCTTTATTCCTCTCACACCAAGCCACACACCCATTGCTGCCCATCTAATCCACCAGCCAGTCTTGGAAATTCTATTTATGAAACAAATCGCCAAGGCAACTGCTTCTCTCCAACTTCACTGTCACCAGCCAATTCCAAATGGCCATTCTTTCTCCCTCAACCATATGTCTCCTGCTTCTATTCTTTCCATACACACAGCAACTAGAATTTTTTTTAACTTTTTATTTTAAATAATGCCAAACCAACAGAAGAACACCTACTGCTGGCCACGATGGAGTAACTGGGACAAGATTTACCCTCCCACATGAAACAACTGAAAACCAAACAAAATATATGAAAGAAAGGTTTTTCAGACCCTGGGCATAAGGCAATGAAAGTCAGTGATGCGTGAGAAATGGGAAACTATTAAGGGAAGTCCCATAATTGCCCCAGCTCACTACATTATGAGACTTTCCAAGCCATGACATGGGGAGGCACGACCCAGGGAACGCCAAAAGTTGAGAAGACAGATCTGAAAGTCTTTGAAGTCCACAGTGTCCAGAGGTCACAAGAGAGAGTGCTAGCGAGAAGGTGGTGGCACAGAGACAGCCCCAGAGTTCCACACAGGGTCCTGCTTGAGTGTTCAATAGAGTCCTGATCCTACTAGACATGTGAGATACCTGTTCAAGGCTGGGGGAAGAACCACAGAAAGGATTCAAGTGTAGAGCATTTGTCATTCAGTCGGCATCAGCATGACTAGCACCGAGGCCCCCAAGCAGACTGGGAAACATCATAATTCATTGGGCTCTTGCCTTCGTAGAGAGCTATAATTAACCCTAGACTAGATGCCACTCTGGTCTAACATCTCCTAAAACATCTGAAAGGATTAAACTATTTCTAAGTAACTGCATCTTGGAGCAAAGCTCGAGAAGTTTCCTATAGGAAAAGAAAACTATCCAGCACCCAAAAGGTTAAAATTCACAATGTCTGGCATCTAATAACAAAGTATCAGGCATGCAAACCAGCAGGGAAACAAGACCCATACCAAGGAGAAAGATCAATTAGTTGAAATTGGTCTAGAACCAACACATACATTAGAATTAGCAGACAAAAGACATTAAGACATCTACTATAGTATATACGTTCAGAGTTAAGTAGAGTCAGAGAATATATTTTTAAAAGACTCAAATCAAACTTCTAGACTTGAAAACTATATCTGAAAAGTATACTGGAAGGGATTAAGAACAGATTAGAAAAATGAGTTTTTTTCTGGAGAACCGTTTTTGTCTTTAGACATTTCTTTTTTTCTCCTACTCTTTCTCCACAGTCCTACCCTTTCTAAAAAAGTAATCAAGACATACATTTAAAATTCATTGTTTTAAACAAATGAGTGCAAAAAAGCCAAAAGAGTTTAATGGATTCCCTCAAAGTTTCATAACTACTTAATGAAAGAATCCGAACTAGAATCCAGGAAAATTGGCATTCAGAGATACTTCCCTGTTATATAATAGTGCTTCTTCCTTAGGATTAGTTATATAATAGCAAAGCAGTGATGAAATATTTTGATACAAATTATTAGATAAAACAATTCAGGTATCGCTCTTGGAAATGGACCTCAATTAACACCAGAGGAAGTTGTTAAAGACATAAGAAACTGTGTGCTAAAATTAAAATATAATGATCATCCAGGAGGGCTATTAGAAGTATTTCTCCTCCTGAAGTCTTAAAAGAAGATGTTTTTGAGTCCAACTTTGAGGAATGGTTTAGGCAAAATCATGCATATGGGCACATTGTTTCTGCTTTTGTAGTTAAAGAGCAATAAAAATAATAGCTTCTAATTTTATATGGAAACTCTTATCACCATAATTTTTGGCAGTTCAAAAAGTCATAATACATATTTTTAAAATCTTTATTGGAATTCTCCACCCTTCAATATAGTTTGTTCTGACAAAGAGTTAATGCTAATGATTTTAGACATAAAATCGTGTGTCAAAAAGGAAAAAAGAACAGATTAGAAATTGTGGAAAAATATTAGTAAAATTGAAGACCCAGTAATATAAACTATACAAATGGAAATACACAAAGTAAAAGGCCAGGAAAAAATGAAAAGAAGCATCACTGAGCTATGAGACAACTTCAGAGGCTTAATACATACATAATTGGAGCCCCAAAGAAGGAGCCAGGGTGGGGGACAGAAAGAAAAGACTATTTCAGGGGTGTCTGGGTGGCTTAGTCTGTTAAATGTCTGACTTCAACTCATGATCTCAGGGTGCTGGGATCAAGTCCCACCTCACGCTCCCCACTCAGTGGGGAGCCTGCTTGTCTCTCCCCCTCTACCTCTCCCCTGGCATGAGCCCTCTCTCTAATAAAATACAATAAAAATCTTAAAAAAAAAAAAAACTATTTGAAAAAACAGTGGATGAAAACTTCCTAAATTTCATAAAAACTATAAATCCAGAGATCCAAGAAGCTAGCAAACCCTGCACAGAAGAAACACGAAGAAAACATCATAATGTAATTGTTCAAAATCAGTGATGTGGGAGTGGTTTGGGGGCGGGGAAAGTAACTATTAAAAGAAAAAGCCGTTAAGCGCAGAGCCACAGGGATAAGAATTAATAGATTTCTCCTCATTGAAAAATATGCAAGATGAGAAGCAGTGAAGCTTCATCGTTAAAGTTCTGAAAGAAAGGGGAAAAAAACCCATCACCCTAGAATCCTACAATAAAGACTTTTCCAGACATTACACAAGCTGAAAGGATTCGTCACCCGCAGATTCAGCGCTGAAGAGGAAACCCCAGCAGGCACCATGGAGAGGCACAGGGAGTGAAGAGAACAGGGGGGAGAAAACATGTTTTCTGATTTCAATCTCTTTAAGAGCTAATCGTTCAAACAGAAAGAATGGCATTGGAATATGGGGTTTATAACATAGGAGAAAGTACAAACTCATGACGATCAGAGAAATGCAAATAGACTCTCCAAGGTTCTCATGCTGCACGTGAAGTATCAAGTGACAGAATATCACCGAAAAGTGGACCGTGATGCGTTAAAGACGCATACTATAAATTCTGAAGTAACCACTAAAAAAAAAAAAGAAGAAAAACACCCACACACAAAGAGTACAGCTAATAAGCCAACAAAGAAGTTAACAAAAAAAAAAAAAATTTACTGGTCCAGAATTACACGGTACGTTTGACTGGCACGTCTCTTTAATGTGAAAGTGTCCCTCAGCCCTTCTTTGTCTTTCCTGACCTTGACCGTGCTAAAGAGTACAGACCAGTTGGGTTGTCTTTGTTGTTTAGTTTTGGGTGGTTGTAGAATGTCCCTCAGTTTGTGGTTCTCTGTTAAAAGCAATTTTCTTTTACTGTAAATGAGATCACAACAGGCCCCTACTTAAATGGCACCCACGGCTTCCCCACCCCTTGCACTCAGATCAACCATGTTGTCACAGAGCCTTTCCCCATGTGGCCTCAGCCTTCCCCCCTCCTTTTATGTCCTGTCACACTCACCCTGTCCCGCACCAACCACAAAGGTTTGCTCTCTTTCCTTCCTTCCAGCTTCTTCTCACCTCAGGGCCATTGCACATGCCCTTCCCTCTCACCCTTCCTTTCTCAGTTCATAATCACCACTCCAGAGGCATCTTGCCTGATCACCACTTTCAAGAGTCTCTCCCCCAGAAGTAGCCCCACCACTTGCCACTCGTGGTCGCCTCCTTCAGAGCACTTCTCACGGCAGAAAATCTCTTGTGCACTTGCTTTCTATTGAAACGAAAGCCCTGGGCAGTGTTCTCAGTACTGAGAATGGTACCAGGCACACAGAAGGCCGTCAGTACATATTTTTTGGGGGAAAAAAATGAATGAAGAAGGGACGGGGGAGCCAAGAAAGAGAAAGAAAAAAGAGGAAAGAAATACACTTTGGAAGCAAAGAGATCCCAGGGGCGTAACATCTGTTGAGAGTTGTCCATGTGCTGAGCACTCTTCTACAGTATGTGGTCCAGCTCGTTCACAGGACAGTAGGAATCTCAAGTCACTTAATTTCTGAGACCCCAGACCCTCCATCAGTAAACTGAGGAAGCCCTCTAACTGCAGCCTCAGAGAGACATCAGGAGGGATGTTCAAGTTACCGCAAGCGACCTCCACAGTGGGTGAAAAACATACAGAACAGCAGAGACCCATCCTCAGAGACCAGAATGAACATGTGAGGGGGTAGAAACCACCTCTTGTAGTGAATCCCTCGCTCTCCTTCCTGGAGGGACCCTGAGAGCCATAGGAAGGGGCTCTAAAAACCCCATTTACCTCAAGATCCTGCCTCTTGGACTGAAAAATTAAATGTCAGAATGGAGAGAGAGAGAAGGAGCAGCCTGGAGAAGCAGAGATGAGATTTGGAGAAAGAAGCCTGATTTTCAAGTACCTGGTTCTAGGCTATTCCAGAGGTCTGGCTTCCCTCCTGCCCTTGGCTTCCTGAAACACCTTGTAGCCTCTAAGAGTCTTTTTTTGGCTGGTTTCTGTTTTTGCAGAAGGTCTGTTGATGTTAGGGAGGTGCCTTCAATGATTTGGGGGGGCCCTCCTTGGGGGGTCCCTCCCTCTTCACGGTCTCAGTGGGAAGCAGAGAGCACCTCCCACTACAGAAATGGGAAATGTCAGTCACTGGCTTTCCCAGTGTCCCTTGCAGCTGGGACAGGTAAGCACATGACCCAGGGTTAGCCAATGAGATGTGCATTTGCAGTGAAGCAAGGCCCTGGAGAATTTCTTTTACCGGAGTGGTGACAGCAACACGTTCCATCCCATGCTCCCAGGGGCAGCAGCATAAGCCCGGTTTCCCTGAGGACAGTGGCACCCATGCCAAACTGGGGCTGCGTCATCACAGAGGACTGCTGTCGTGACGGACACCGGACCTCCCTTGTCACTGCCCTTTATCTCGTGCCTCGTCTGTAGCTTGCCTGACATTTCTATAAACCGCCCAACGTGCTTTCAATAAATTTCTTTTCTGCCTAAGTCAGCGAATTGGTTTCTGTTACCTGCAACTAAGAACTCCAATGAATCCAGTTGCTTTCCACGAGAGTCGTAATTCAAGGAGCTCAGTCTTGCCCGAGCTTTAAATGTGTATTTCTAGCCTTTCAACGACCCTTCTCCCCAGCCACCAATGAATACTGTCTACGGAGCCCACACAGGGGGAGCAAGCCCTCAGGTAGAGCCACCTGCTGCAGCTTATTCTCTGGTGCCCGAGTACATGTTGCAAAGTCTGCTGCCGGCCACGTCCCACCTTCGTGTGAGTGAGGAAACAGCCGTCAGCTGGGATGCCCCTGGGCCGGAACGACCTGCGTGGCCACGTGCAGAGGCCCGGGTGGCCCATCTCTCCGTGGCCTTGCTGGACTGAGGCCCAGAGTGACAGGACAAGGTGCTAAGCACGTGTTCACAAATGGACAAATCCTTCATTGAGTTTGGGCTCCGCAGGAAAGTCAGCTTGAAAGGTATGGGCTTCACAGAAGCTTGTAAGCTGAAAGAGGCCCAGAATTAGTGGAATCCGAGGATGGACTCCCAGGGGAGTCTTAAAACACCCTGAATTTTATATAAAATGTGTGGGGACATAAGTTCTTCTGGAGAGGAAGTCTAATTGTCATCAGCTTGTCTAAAGCCTCTGTGACCTACCCCCCCCACACACACACACACCACTGTAACTCTACAACCACGGGTATGACCTAATCTTTCGTTTTACAAATAAGGAATGGAAGAAACAGAAATGTTCAGAAAGGTCACAGAACTCATGAGCGGTTAAGTCAGAATAAAAACCCAGGTCCACAGCTTAAACGACAGAATTCTCTCTGCTTTAAGTAGCACTCATGTGATCATGCCAACAAGGTATCTTCGTCGAGAGAGAATTCTCCCCGGTCTGGAACGTCCCAGAAGTGGGAGCAAGAGCTCACAGATAGGTGTCCCTGAGCCTGGGCAGTGCTGGTCTTCCAGACCCCAGGTTCCCAGTGTCCTAGCTGCCCTGCCCACCCCGTCTGGCCTACCACAGGCCTGTGTCAGTGGTGGGGCAGACCGGGCTACACCCTGGCCCTCTACTGTTTCCTCCGCTGGCCCGTCCCATCCACACACTTGCAGGCACCCGTACTTGGGGGCCAGTCGGAAATGCAGGAAGCCTGTAGACTGGGAAGCCGCAAGCCACTCAGCTAGTGCTTTAAAACAACAGCAACAAAACAAAACAAACACTTTTAATTTTTTTAAGTCCTAAGCCCACACAGATATGCTTGGCCCCCACATTACCATCAAGGCCACATGTGGGTGGGACGACCTTGTACATTCACATTCACCTTTGTGGGACCAAGGCTTCCCCTTCTTGGATGCCTATCATATTCATTTCAGTTTATCAGCTTAAAAATACTGGGGACAGGGCCACCAAATAGCATCCCCCAATGGCTTATTTCTAGGATTTACCAATTCCTTTTTTTAAAAAATCTAAGGAATTACAACACACGGGAATAACAAAGCAGAAGGGTGCTCCCATCTTCCAGTGAGCATGGGGCTTTAGAGAGTCTTCAACTATTAGGTCCAGAAGAATTTCAGAGGTCTCTTCTAACCCTCTCAAGTTACAGGTGAGGACAGAAAGAACCAGAAAAGGTAACTGACATGGGCAGAACACACAGCTAGTGACTAGTCCCTTGACCCCAAGTCCAGGAAGCCACCTGCTGAACCAGTGTCCTAGAGTGGGAGACATTTTGTACTCTGTTGTATGGAAGATTTTAGGGACATACAGAGAAAAGCTTTAAATAATGTGGATTCTCATAACCAATGAGAAAAATATCCCTTGACTTCTCTTTTAGTCCTGATTGAGGAGAGTCTCAGTTCAGTGTGACTATGATTGCAACAGCTCTTTAATACTACATTCCCTTTTTACAAAGAGAGAATGGGCCTTCGGTGGGAAACCAGGAATCAGCAAGACTGTAGCTACACTGTTTTATGCTGTTTTTTATAGGTTACCCTATAATTATGCTAGGTGATATAAGTTTTCCATTTGTACATTAAAGTTTCCATTTAAACATATGTATTTATGTTAAAGAAAAGTTAAATCAATTTAAATATTAAATGAATACTGACCGCCGGCCATGATACAAAGTAACCTCGAAAATTTCAATGAAAATAAACGTGTTACTTCATAATCACTCTTTAAGCAAATGACAGCAACTACAACTTTTAAGCATAGGAGTCTAAGCTTGCTCACGTGACTAGAAATCTACCAAGCTAACTTGAGGTTGGGCCCCACACTCTGTGACTTCCTGTGTTTATAACCCCGCCCTCACCCCTCAGGGGCCCTTGGGGAGACCATCCCGCCACCCCGGGAGGAGTCTAACCTTACGTGAATACCAGGGTCCCCGCGGATGGACTGGGTGGGCTCTGTTCAGAGCAATGGAGGAGGTGTACCGCCCCCTGGTGGACAGCTTGGAAAATTGTGCGGCCAATTTTTTGTTTTCTGGTGTGTGTGTGTACAAAGGCAAGCTTAAAATTCAACGGTTATGCAGCCTCTCCTGTGCATTATATATAAGCATACTTGTAAACATAGATCTGTACTGCCTTTGAATTTCACTTCAGGATAGTAAAGAGGGGGTTATATGGGCTAAGACTGAGACCCACCGTCCTAGAAAAGTAAGACTCCCTCCCTATTGTTTGGGAGGGGGCTGATGAACCCCTATGGCAGATTCCACTGTGGGAAGTGTTACTGCCCTGCCTCACCAAACCGTCTCCAGTCCTCTTCTTCTGTCCAAATCCTGCCTCCCATCAGACTCAGACCTGCCTCACTCCAGCTTACAGCTCTCACCCTCCTCTGTAATCAGCACACCTCTCTACAAAACTAATCAATCCCACCTCTGGAGCCACTCCCCTTTTCAGAGTACTTGAGCCAGCTCGATCAGTGGACATTACACAAATTACCTAACTAATCAGAGCCAGGCTTCCCAGCAATTAAAAACACCCCTTGGTGTTGCTCCGAGATTCCACTGGATGATTCACGTGAAGAACTGAGCATGGTCCTGGCATTGGAGTAGACGCCTCATGATGTCTGGTGATGGCAGGGATAACCAACAGTATCCCTTCCACCAACCCCTCTTCCCCAGTTTTATTTCAAGAGGTCTCAGTAAATACTGACTGATAAAAAAACAGAGTCAAGATTTTCAGGTAAAACTTACCACACTCACCAAGCTGAGACTGTCCTGAAGACAAAATCTGCGCTTGCCACGGAACTCAGCTAAAAGATTTCCTAATTAGAGAAAGCAGCAATGAATGAATAAGAGGGCAAGGCCGCCCTCTAGCGGCATGGTTACATTATCGCAGAAGGAAAAAGTGATGCCGGAAATAGAAAGCAGAGGATTTAGCCTAATTTTCAAGGACAAAGTCAAGTGTTAAAAACTGAGGCAGGAGGCAGTGATGCCTGAAAGATACAGGTGGGACGTTACTATCTCCTTAGTGGACCAGTGTGGATGACTTTATTATCTGACTTTACGCCAGAGGAAGTGTCTCACTCAAGGTCAGGTCGTTACTCAAGGACAGGACTGGAAATTAAAACCAAAGGTGATGACCACAAATCTGGAAATCTCTCCCCTGCTGGGCGGCAAACCCAACCAGGGTAAAATCCGTGATTTATGCATTTTACATCCTTCTCAGGACTTAGCACAGTCATGCATGTAATAGATATTTGATCCATTATATAATGAAATAGTAATCTCCTAAAATGATCATTCTGTGTCCAACACCATGCAAAAAACTACTAGATTATTCTATTTGCTGTTCATAATAACTGAATTGAGGTAGTCTACAGAGAAGGAAACCAATTCTCAGAGAGGTTAAGTAACTCACCTAAGACCACAAAGCCTGAGATCAGACCGAAGTGCACTAACTCCAGAGCCTAGTCTCTTATCTACTAAACCACTAGTTATCAAACTGTTTGGTTTCAGGACTCCTTTCTGCTTAAAAATTATTAAGGGCCAGGGGCACCCGCGTGGCTCAGTCAGTTAAGTGTCCAACTCTTGGTTTCAGCTCAGGTCATGATCTCAGGATCTTGAGATCAAGCACCTATGTCCGGCTCCTTGCCGGGCATGGAGCCTACATAAGATTCTCTCTGCCCATCCCACCAGCTCACTCTCTCTCTAAAAAAAGAAAAATT
>CM053607.1:42119705-42201833 GCA_028646535.1 Procyon lotor | reverse complement strand
TATTTACCCTGCAGATACAAATGTAGTGATCCAAAGGGGAACGTGCACCCAAATGTTTATAGCAGCAATGTCCACAACAGCCAAACAATGGAAAGAACCTAGATGTCCATCAACAGATGAGCAGATAAAGATGTGGTGTATACATACAATGAAATACTATACAGCCACCAAAAAAATGAAATCTTGCTATGTGCAACAACGTGGATGGAACTAGAGAGTATTATGCTAAGCAAAATAAATCAGAGAAAGACAATTATCATATGATCTCTCTGATATGAGGAATTTGATAGGTAGGGCGAGGGGCCATGTGGGGTGGGGAGGGAAAAAATGAAACAAGATAGGATCAGGAGGGAGATAACCATAAGAGACTCTTAATCTCAGGAAACAAACTGAGGGTTGCTTGGGGTGGGGTGGGGGGATAGGGTGGCTGAGTTATGGATATTGGGGAGGGTATGTGCTATATAATGAATGCTGTGAATTGGGTAAGACTGATGATTCACAGACCCCTATCCCTGAAGCAAACAAAACATATGTTAATAAAAAATAATTAATAAAAAATAAAATGTCACTCTGGCAACGGTGGAGAATGCGTTGGCAGGGGCAAAGTGGAAGCAGAATGGCCAGTCAGAGGGCTTTGGTCATCATAAAAAATTACAGTTTGCATTTGAGGGGTGGGAAGCAGTGAAATATATGCTAGAAACAGAAACATCAGGCTTGTGATGGGGATGGATGTGGGAAGGGATGGAAGTGACAAGGATAGCCCCAGGTTTGTGGCAGTAGTAAACACCATTTATTAAGGTATTAAAGGCTAGCATGGTGCAGACTGGCGAGGGGAAAAACTAGAGCTCCAGTTTAGACAGAGGAGACTTGAGATCTAGTAAGCAACTTGAGAGAGTTCAGGGGAGACCTGGGTTAGGGACCCCGATGCAGCAGAGAGGTGGGATTTCAAACCTCAGGAGTGCAGATCTTCTCCACAAACAAAGAGGCAGAGACAAAGGAGTTTTAGGTACAAAAGGGAAACTTGCAGAGGCTGGAGGTCCTCCCCTCTCACACACGGGACAGTGGGAGGGGGAGATAACCAAATAGGGGACAAGGGGATGTGAGCCAGACAGAACACCACTGTTGCAAGATGTTGTAGAATAAATGGCAGCAAGAAGAGGACATTCCTGGGGCGCCTGGGTGGCTCAGTCATTAAGCGTCTGCCTTCGTCTCAGGTCATGATCCCAGGGTCCTGGGATCGAGCCCCGCATTGGGCTCCTTGCTCGGCAGGAAGCCTGCTTCTCCCACTACCATTCCCTCGCTTGTGTCCCCTCTCTAGCTGTGTTTCTGTCAAAATAAATAAAATCTTTAAAAAAAAAAAAAAAAAAAAGAGGACATTCCTGTCAGCTCCTGCAGCCTCTGCTAGGGGGAGGTTCAGCACCTGAGAGGCAGGGGCGGCAGCAGACAGATTCACGTTTAAAGAGTGGGGAGGTAGGGATACAGTGGCCTCAAAGCAGAATGATAGTAGTGTAAAACTGCCAGGCAATGTTGCATGCCCAGGTCAACACACAAAATTGGTTGATCGTGAACCTGTACAGATGCTGACTGGCCCCACTAGGAGATTTGCCCCAGGAAGGCCCTTCAGCTCCCGAAAGGCACTAACACTATAGCACCATCTCCTATGCCAGCCAGCCTCCTTTCGGGCGGTTTCAGAATCAGCCGCACCAGCCCCAAACCAAGTCACGAACTGGGTGTTCAGGCATCCCAGAACCTTAGGGGCTCAAGGTGAGGCTCAAACCTGATGCCCCCAACCTCACAATAAAGCCCGAGGACAAAAACGTAGGGATTCATGTGACTGTTATAAAGACAAATGGGATATATGTTTTTCTTTAAAAAAAAATATTACTGGGTGGCTCACTTGGTGAAGTATCTGTCTTCAACTCAGGTCATGATCTCAGGATCCTGGGATTGAGCCCCACATCAGGTTCCCTGCTCAGCAGAAAGACTGCTTCTCCCTCTCCCTCTGCTCCTCCCCCTGCTTGCTCTTCTCTCTCATACATAAAATCTTAAAAAAAAAAAAAAAAAAAAGTATTTTACCTCAATCTCTCCAGCCTCCAGAAGGAGGAGCATTTTCTCTCTTTAAATGGTATAATCCTGTTAATGTATAAATTTTTATAAGTTTAAGCTGGTCTCCCATATGCACACACAAGATAACTTCAGTAAGGCATGAATGGATGGTTTTATGGATATTTTTATACTCACAAATACCTAACCATAATTGAAACTAAAAGGCTTACTACAAGTCAAGCTGGTTTTAAGTGTTCATGCAGTAGCTCACATACTCCTCCTGACAACTTTTCAAGATAAACTCTATCATGGGTCTCATGAATGAAAAAACAGAAGTTCGGAGAGGTTAAATGATATGCCCAAGGTCACAAAGCAACTAAGTTGCTGAGCCATCATATCATTTTTTTTACTTGTCACTATGCTTTACTGTCTCATAATATACACATTTAAATAAAAGTGATCCTAGATCCTGTTCTGTAACCCACTTTTAAAAAAAAATATTTTATTTATTTATTTGACAGAGAGAGAGATCACAAGTAGGCAGAGAGGCAGGCAGAGAGAGAGGGGGAAGCAGGCTCCCTGCTGAGCAGAGAGCCCGATGCGGGGCTCAATCCCAGGACCTTGAGATCATGACCTGAGCCGAAGGCAGAAGCTTTAACCCACTGAGCCACCCAGGCACCCTGTAACCCACTTTTGACAATGAAAAAGTTCCATGGTTATCTTTCCATGGCCACATATATAGACCCCCTTTAAAAAAAAAAAAAAAAAAAAACATTTGAGAGAGAGCAAGCAAGTGGGGGGAGGAATAGAGGGAGGGGAGCATCAAGCCAACTTTGCACTGAGCACAAAGTCTGACACAGGGCTCAGTCTCACGACCTGAGCCAAAATCAAGAGTCAGTCACTTAACCAACTCAGCCACTCAGGCACCCTTAGATCCCTTTTAATGAATAATTTCCAATGTGCATCCGTATCATATTTTCCGATTATAAACTATGCAGCAAAAAACACATTTGTAAACACAACTAGGGACTCCAGTGAGGAATGTTCCCAGGCATCGCTGACTCTTCCCAGTGCCATCTCCACATCATCTGCCCCCCTGCCAAGTCCAACCCCTAGATCCCTCATGAAGCCCTATTCCGTTCTCCAGTCACCTCTTCAAGGTCATTGCATCACCATCATCTATGGCAGACTCCAGATTGGTCTCCCTGTCTCCAGAGTGAGGTTCTGAAACACAAACCTGACCCTGTCACTTCCCTCCGTAAAACCTTTCCATGGCACCTAACATCCCTAGGATAGAGGCTAAGCCCCTTGCCATAATTTACAAAGCCACGTGGCCCCTGCTCAGCTCTCCAGACCCCTTTGTTACCAACCACTCTCCCTGCCCAAACCCTGAAGGAGAAAGAAAAAAAAAAAAAAAAAGGCGGTGGGGGGAGTGGGGAGTGCAAGGGAGTTAGTTTTCATTCAACAAGCTGTGTTCTCTTGCCTCCTGGCATTTGCAGAAGCTGTTTCCTCAGGCCAGAGCACTTCTCTTCCGTCAAGTGTCCATCCATGTTTCTCCTCAGGAAGCCTCCTCTGCCCTTCCCTAAACTTGGCCGCAGTTTCCCAGCGGATGGTTCTTCCCCACCCCTGGCTTCATTTTTCTGTATCCTGACAGCATTTCCTGCTAGTCTCCCCCACTGGACAACAGGCCTGAAAGCTGGGGCAATGTGTCACTTAACCATCACAGCCCTGGTCCCCAGTATGGAGGGGGCCTGTATACATGACTGGTTAAACTAATGGAAAGAACAAAGTCCACTTGGGAATTTTGATGGTTGTACCAACCCTTCTGTGGCCTGGTACCATTGCTCAGAATTGGTCTGACAGAATAGTTACATTAACATATTTGAAAAGCTTCATGTTCCCATTGAAGGTTCATCAGAATTCAAAGCCCAAAAAATGTCAATGGAGGAGTACACTAGGTATGGATGGACCTTTCATAAATCACAGCACCGGTAAGGTCCAGCATGGTGTAACTGTCTACCCCAAAAACAATCAACTTAGAGCGTTATCACTTGGAAAGACCAGAATTGCAAACAAGACTTCTCGTGAGCTTTTTTAAGTAATGAAGCCAAACACATGATACTTAGTAAAATGTATACAAATAGCAGCAATCCCCACAAAATAAAAATTAAAAATTACCTATATTAATGGAGAAGCATCTGTCTAGAGTTCTCAAAGTCTCAACCAACATTAGGCATTTTTAAGATTTTACTTATTTGATAAAAAAAAAAAAAAAAAGATTTTACTTATTTGAGAGAATGCAAGAGCACAAACCTGAAAGAGCAAGGGGAGAGGAGCAGACGGGGAGGAAGAGGAACAAGCAGATTCCATGCTGAGTGTGGAGCCTGACATGGGGCTAGATCCCAGGACCCTGGACCTGAGCTGAAATCAAGAGTGGAAATCGAGTTGGATAGACTGGGCCACCCAGGCACCCCAAGCACTTTGTATTCGGATTAATAGCAGATGAAGAGAGATCACCAAAGACAGTTAACTAGTAAATAGTTAACAGTTAACAGTTAACTAGTTAACTAGTCAACTAGTCCCGGTAAAGGACTAACTAGCTGCCATGCTCTCGGTCCTTTGTTCCTTCCACCACAAGGGATCCCTTTCCAAAGCTTCTAAATTAATTACAGAGCATGAAAACCACTCAGAATCATGCTTTGCTTTCATAGGACCCTGCTATATATATCTGAGGATAGCAGATCTAATACTCTTCCTTGAAACCAAGTGTCCTAATGGTCTTATTTTTTTTCTCTTTTAGAAGTCTACTAATTACAGAAGTTCAGACTGGTTCAGTTATATTTAGAAGATAAAAATTTTTAAAAGTCAGGATCAGTGTACGTGTTCCTAGTATTTCACACCTATCTTGCCACTTCCTTGTTTGCTTCTGAACAATGAAGGCAGAAAGTTTCAAGGAAAAGCGGCAGCTTCTAAAATAAACCATTAAAGGGTACCTGAGTGGCTCAGTTAAGCGTCCAACTCTTGATTTCAGGTCAGGGTAGTGAGATCAGGCTGCATCCAGCTCAGCACCTGCTTAAGATTCTCGCTTTCCCTCCCCCTCAGCCCCTCCCTCCTCACACTCTCTCTTGCACTCTCTCTCAAATAAAATAAACCATTAAAATAAACCAAAGGGAGGGGAGCCTGGGTGGCTCAGTCGTAAAGCATCTGCCTTCGGCCCAGGTCATGGTCCCAGCTTCCTGGGATGGAGCCCCGCATCGGGCTCTCTGCTCAGCAGGAAGCCTGCTTCTCCCGCTACCATTCCCTCCGCTTGTGTTCCCTCTCTCACTGTGTTTCTCTCTGTCAAATAAATAAAATCTTAAAATAAAATAAAATAAAATATAAATAAATAAATAAATAAATAAATAAATAAATAAATAAACCAAAGGGTTTTAAGTTTTTCAAGAAGACCAACTATTGTCAGATTACAGACTCTAGTCTGTTAAACACTTCTGCTGGCTTTCAGTTTCAAGCAAATTCCATAAAATACCAACTGCAATAATGATGGAAAAGGGTTCAAAGTCTGACTACAGATGCTACAGACCTTACAGGAGAGAGGCTTCCTACGTAGGCTAGTATTAAGCAAGGATCAATTCAATTAGAGTCCACGGCCCAGGCAAGTAAAGGGAGTGAAGGGAGCTGGAGCAACAGGAGACTGGTAGACGGAACACTTCAGTTGCCCCTTTGGGCTATTTCATGAAGGGTCTGTAGGACAGAAAGCCCACATTCCACCTAAAAGGCAGCCAGCATTTCACCGCCAGTCCAAGTGTTCGAAACAAGGGCCAAATACTGCCAGATCTCCTTTACCAAGAGAAGCCCCAAAACCAGAGGTATGTGATACCTTAGAATTTTAAACGGTGCCAACAAGTTTTTAATATCCTCCATCCCAGCCCTCCAAATCCATGAACAACCATTTACAATCTCCGATATTTCGATTCCAATCCCCAACTTGGGAGTCAAAGTAATAGCTCTTCATGTTTCTGGCATATCAACGAGTTTCTGCACTTCACAGTTCTCATCTGAAAAATAGGGTCATAAACTTGAAACACAATAATGCTTATTAAATTCTTAAAACAGCTCCCAATACAGAGTAAGCAACTAAACAGTTTCCTATAGGTGAAGAATGGATATTCCTAACCGCAAATTATCTGCTGCAATCTTCAAAGAACCTAATTGAAGATCCCAGGGAGGTAGAGTTCTCAGAAGATTTAGAGCCTTTCAAATTCTGATTACTGAATAGTGAGTATTAAAGTCATTAGAAACCAAATAGAACAGCAATAAAGAATGCTTAGCAATAGATATTTAATGAGCTGGAAGTGGCTCGTCTAATTAAGAGATCTAATAACTGTCACTAGTTAATGGCCACAGAAAGGCAGTAAAGTACACATTGAGGAGTGTGTGTTTCAGGCAGAACAGTGGCAGCATGTAAAATAAGCTGTTAAAACAAACCAAAGCGTTTTAAGGTAAGTTTTCAAATGAGATATACTTCTATTGTCAGATTATAGTCCCTTGTCAAACACTTCCACTAATTTTCACACTGTTTTAGCAAATTTCAAAGAATACCAACTGTGAGATTAAAGTCTGTTAAAGAATTGCTTTATTAATACAAAACATACAAACTATTCAGTGCTAAGTAATTTAAATATCTAAGTCATAGCAAACAGGTGGCAATTCAACATCCAGGGTCGACAGAACGCTTGGAGACTGCAACAGATCTAGAAGACAGAATTTCTTATTCAATATCTGCAAACACGTGACTCATTGTCCAATTCAACAGACATTGGTTGTCAATTTTTCTCACAAATTCTTATTTTGCCCTTTGTCTAATGAATCCCTACCCCCACCCCAGCTAGACACACACACACAAAATTCTTGAAATGTGGCTAAGATCCCAGAATTAACCTTCATTAGGAAATAAATCTTAGACATACCTGAAACTCTATTGTTCTTAAGAGACCCAAGAAAGAACCAACAGTATCACTACAGTAATTTATAAAATAGTATATGCTATCCCATCGGAACAAATAGAAAACATACTGATGATAGCTTTCTACCACCAGCTTGACCCGAGGCCTCTAAACTTGGTAGTAAGAAGATTCTGCCATTCTGTGCTATTGTGCTCAGGTGTCTTGATCCTAGATTAGCTTTGGAAAGAACTTGGAATTCTCATTCCAAACAAGTTTATTACACTTGAAGTTATAAGCTAAGAAGGTATATCCTAAATTTAATCTTGCTTTCTGTATCTAAAACTGTCCAGATTCCAGAAGCACTTAATTTTACCTGGGCATTTGGGACTCTAAACAATACCAACTGAAAGCAGTTTTCATTATTCTGAAACTTTATCTCTGAAGTTTGAAACAGAAATTACTTGTAGGCTAACCTATACAATTCTGCGCCCACAATAATGGAAGTATTATGACACAAATAATCCGCAGCCCTTCTAGAAGGGCACTTATTCACTTACTAGACTCCCATGGTGGAGAGGGCATCTTCAGAGGTGAAGGCGGGCCCAGGTGTAACAGCTTTTCAAGCTCCCTCTCCTCATCGAGGATCATGAGAGGCACTCCATTCAAGGGGAGGTGTGCAATCTGGTGCTCCTCAGGCAGGTCAAAACTCTCAAAATCTGCCACAAAGACAAAGCACTTTATCAGGGCAGCGGTTCTCAGAGTGATCAGTGGCCCCCTGGGGGTCTGAGACCCTTTCAGTGGAACAATGAAGTCAAACTATGTCCTTAATAACATTAACACCCTCTTCTGCCGTGTTGACATTTGCAGTCATGGCACAAAAGCAATGATGGATGGAATTCCCGTGCCCTAGCACCAATCAAGGCAGTGGCAATAAACTATATTTTATAGTCACTATTCCTCAATACCATTCACTTGCAGTAAAAAACTGCCAGCTTCACATCTCACTTTACCATCTGCAGTAAGAAGTATTATTTTTGTCAGCTCTCAACCCTGAAGAACAGTTGTCTTTTTAGTATTCTGTATGATGAAATAAGTATGCCATAAAGCACTTCTGTTGCATACCAAGGTACCAGGTGAGCTCAGAGAAAACAAGATTTGTGTGATTATTTGGTTTGCGAGCTAAAATAGAGGCCTTTTTCCTGGAACACTATTTAGTTGAAATAACAATGGAAAGACAAACTGGTTACTCAGGCTTGGGTATCTGTAGCACATTTTCTGTGAGGAATGAAAGAAGTTTATCACTTCAAGAAACACAGTATTCATTGCCAATAATCCCAATTTCAAGAGAAAAAAAAACACTAGAATTTTGGAAAACTTAACCGCAGTCATTAGCTTGCCAACTTCCTAATACACTTTCTGATGAGATCCGTGGTGGCATTAATGAATGTGTGTTTGATACTGCATAATGACACACTTCAACATTTGGATGAGCTACAGTTCCCAGTGAATCATCATTTCTAAATGATCAATGTGTGATAAATGCAAAAATAAAAGATATGTTCAAAGTGTAGAACAGCCAAAGTATTTTAGCACTTATTGTCAGAGTACAAAATGTTCACTGATAAGGTTTCAGATTATACGTTGCAACCATACATTTGGAAACTGCCGATTGTTGGGTTTTAGTCCAGTAGGAAAGAAAACTCTCCATGCTTAGCTGAAAAGACTGTTGAAATGCTCTTCCTTTTCTTAAGTGCATATCTCTATGAGGCCAGGTTTTTTTCATGTACTTTAACCAAAACAAGAGATACAATAGGCTGAATACAGAATCAGAGGACAAACCAGGTGCTTTATGTTAAGCCAAATTAGGCAAGTTTTCAAAAATATAAAACCACATAATTCTTCTGTTTTAGAAAAGTTATTTTAGGGACACCTGGGTGGCTCAGTTGGTTGAGCGGCTGCCTTCGGCTCAGGTCATGATCCCAGGGTCCTGGGATCGAGTCCTGCATCAGGCTCCTTGCTCAACAGGGAGCCTGCTTCTCCCTCTGCCTCTGCTTGCCTCTCTGCCTGCTTGTGATCTCTCTCTCTCTCTCTCTCTCTCTGACAGATAAATAAATAAAATCTTTAAAAAAATTATTAAAAAAAAAGTTATTTTAGGTTTTTTTAAAAAAAAGTTACTTACATTAATGTAACGGGCTTTTTTAAGGAATTCATTAAATTTCTTGCATTAGGAATCCAAATTGATACACAACACACAAAAGTTCTTTGGGGTCTTCATTAACTACTTTTAAGAGTTGTAAAAGTCCCAAAACAAAAATAAGAACAATTGGGTTAAGTAACAATCCTTCTTATAATCCAAGTGCCTTACTTCTTAGGATTAAAGTAGATTTTTCTTGGGGCACCTGCCTGACTCAGTTGGTAGAGCATGATATTCTTGACTTCAGGGTTATGAGTTCAAGCCCTATACTGGGCTGAGAGATTACTTTAAAAAAAATTTTAATTAAAAAAAGAATACAAATATTAATTCTTTCCTCTCTTCAAGGGGTTTAGCATTTCCTCAAAAGAACAAAGATGGAGGGGCGCCTGGGTGGATCCCTGGGTTAAAGCCTCTGCCTTCGGCTCCGGTCATGATCTCAGGGTCCTGGGATCGAGCCCCGCGTCGGGCTCTCTGCTCAGTGGGGAGCCTGCTTCCCTCTCTCTCTGCCTACTTGTGATCTATGTCAAATAAATAAATAAAACCTTTAAAAAAAAAAAAAGATGAAAAGAGAACCATCATTTTCTAAAGTGTGAAAGTTCTCTAAAGCCTAAGTAGTAGGAATTAGTCTGCTCTTTTAAAGACTGCTAAAACCCAGTAGTTAAGAAGGAATTAAATGATGTGGGACTACTTAATTTAAAACCACTTAATTATATGGGGTGCCCAAGCAGCTCAGTTGGTGAAGCATCTGGCTATGACTCAGGCCAGGATCCCAGAGTCCCAGAATCAAGCCCCACTTAGGGCTTCCTGCTCAGTGGGGAGTCTGCTTCTCCCTCTCCTTCTGCCCTTCCCCCTGCTTGTGCTTGGTCTCTCTCAAATAAGTAAAAATCTTAAAAAAAAAAAAAAAAAAAAAAAAAAACACTGAATTATAAAGGAAACCATAAAGACAAAAATTCCATAGGAAAAAAGTTTGCAAAGTAATAGGGTTCATCCTTTATCCACAAAAGCTGTTAAGAAAAAGGAAAGGAAGACCTATTAAAGAAAAACAAAGATACCAACAGGAAGTTAAAAAACAAACTATAGAAAGCCAATAATCAAATATGCTCACCACACATACATGCTTCCCAATTTAAAACAATGAAATACCCATTGCCCTTTTGATAAGTTTTAAAACATTTGCTGTTAGAGATTGGAGAAGCAGGCATCCTCAGGCACTGTATGTGAACTCAGTAATTTATGCTATTTTGGAGGACAACTTGGCAGTCAGTATCTCTTTTCTCAAACACAGCATATGGTAGTTCTCCTGCCTGATCAATATGCATAAATCTACCTCATTTTCCTTAATGGCTGAATGGTAAGCATTGGCATGGAAGCGCTCCATTTTATCAAATCTTAATCACATACCTCTGAGACTCAGCTATCCTCACAAACTCACAACAGTACAATTTCGAGAAAACTGCAGAATTGTATTATGTAAAGGCCAGAGACAACCTGGATGTGCAGAATGACTAAATGCCCTTTGGGTGAAAGGGCAAAAATGCCAGCTCTGAAACCTAAAAGGCGCCGTGGGACCTGCCCCCAGTCTCACCTCTGTCATCCTTTCCTCTGCCTTTGTTCCAGAACCACTCCAGTCCTTTGCCCTACCTCAGGATCTCTGCACACACTTGTGGGGGTGGAGGTGCTCTTGCCTTGCCCCTCCCCGTCTTCACCTAGCTCTCCCCCAATACCCTTTGAAGGCCTCATCATGGCACTTCCTGAAAGATTCCCTGCTCTTGCAGGTGAGGTTCAGTTCCCCCTAATGGGCTGGTTTCTCCTTCTCACTTACAGTGAGAGGATTTGTTCAGTGTTTGGCTTTCCCTCCAAATCATGGGCTCCATCAACGTGGGGCCTGTCTTGTTAACTGCTGCATCCAAAGTCTGGATACAGTAGCCTCTCCTCAAATAGGAGTAAATTAAATCTTGAAAAGGTACTTCTATAACAGAAAATACTTCAGATACATGTAGCAGGCCGAAGGAGTAAAAATAGACACGCTATGACAGACTGTGTGGATTTTTTTCAGACACTGTTCAGCTTAACATAAAACCCACTTTCTAAAAGGCTTGCCAAGAATATGGTCCCATTTAGACTTGTTCGATGCTAGTGAACACATCTTATCTCCCTTATGTGGTAAGTTTTTGAGGTCAGGAACAATGTTCTCCACACCTTTGTACCAATTCTCCATCTGACTCGAGATGTTCCTTACAAACAAAGCCACCAACAAGTATGTTTGTTGAAAGAAACCCAGATTCAGACAGTCTTATTACAGTTTTGGGTCACAGGTCATATTCATATCAAATTAGAGCTCAATCAGATTCTAAGAGAAACTCAAAACTAAAGCATTTTTGTAAAACCAAAAGAATACTACCTAAAGGATTGAAGGGAAAGAATTTTTCTATTTCTGGATAGGTGTCATCTGAGGCAGGAACAGAGCTTGTTGCTTTCACAGTCTTCTCAGTCACCTAAAACCACCCAAGAAAATAAGAATTAGTGTAAGGGGAAGCCTTGCCAACTGATTAGGACAAAAGATCGTTAGTCTTCTTCAAGACATGTGACTGCTTCACCAATTTTTCAATCTCATGCTGACTTCTAAAACACCATAATCCTTAGTTCTCATAATTACATACCAACAGAATTCTGCCAGCAATTCTAGTGGCATGGCTCAAGAGTTAAATCTGAAATTTAAGTATCCACACCTCTCAGAATAAGTCACCAAGAAGGCAGAGTTAATTCAGAGCTAATCAACTCAACCTGTCAGAGAAAACAGCATGAGTCACCCAAATAGAAGCTAATCCTAGAAGCCATTTTTGGCTTTTGGAAATATGATTTCCATCTATGTTTCCTCATCAGTGTTACCTTATTTGCTTGGTTAATATTACGTTGAAATACACACACTAAGTAAGAGTCAGTAAAAGACAGTTCAAGCACTTTAGAAGCCTGGATAATTCCCTAGTCTAAAACTGGCAGATAGGCAGTCTACCATAGCAGACGCCTGCACATTCCTGATCCAACCTTAGGTCATATGTGCATACCTGGAAGAAATTCTTAAAGCAGGGTTTCCCATATTTCAGTTCTGTGTCACATTCTCATTATTTTTGCCATAGCCTTGCGATACTTGAACTTAGCATTTCTTATTCAACTTAGTTTTTTTAAAAGATATCTTGTCCTAATCCACACCTCAAGTCTTATTTAATATGAAGTACTAGTTTTTTTTCCTAATACATAATAAAACCATTTATTTTAGCAAATGAAATGTAAATCTATGTGCTGAGTCATCTTTCACAGCAGCATCTCCTCAGTCTAGGATGCACAGAACTTTAGCTCATGCACACACACAAAGCTCAACATGCTAGCAAAGTAGAGTACCCAGTGCTTGCACCAGGAGGCCAGGAGGATGGTAGCTCCTGAGCTATTAGCTCCGTGACCTCCGGCAAAGAACCCTCTCTCTCAATACTTTCTGTATCCATAAGTAGATACTACCAATCAATCTGCTTCGCACTAGTTAAGAGCAGGTGAGGCAAAAATATTCACCAGCTGCTTCTGAGACTTCTGATCCTGAGACACAGAGGAAGACCACAAAGAGAGCAGACTTCCCATGCTTCCCTCCTGTTAATCCACATTGGGTAGCCTGTATTTCCTTGCATTCACAAGAGAAAGCAAGGTAGGATGCCAATAGTCATTTAAGAGTTAAAAGTGCTAAAGTGTTTCAACAATGACTTTGCAGCCAACACTTACCTTTTTGGCAGAGAAGTTTGGCTGCTTCTGTTTGAGAGGTCCATTAGTCTTTACTGAATTTTCTGTGGCTCTGTTGACAGTTCCCAAAGCCTTTCTGGCAACTCTAGGTAAGGCTGCTTGAGCATCAAACAGTTTGCCTACACGTGGTGTTGAAACCTGAGATCTCCCATCTAAAGCTTTGACTGCTGAAGAAAAAGGCTTACCATAAGATTATTCAGGCAATAAACACCTGTGCAACTTTAAGGCTGTGTATATCAACCTGGCCTCATTCTCATCCCCAAATTCAACCCCCATTTTTGACAGTGGCATGGCCGTAGGCCTAACAGTACTTCAGTTCTGTACCCTCTTAAATAATCTGAGGTACTGAACATGAAAAAGAGACCCATAACAAGCACGTTGTAATAGCGGTATTCGGTAATACCCAATTCAAGTTGCCAACGAAGAACACAAAATGCTTCCCCAACTCCGGGACACGCCCACAACTGATTGATAATACCTGTGACTCGGGTTGCAGCCTGTATACTTACAAGGCCTAGACCTCGGCTTCAGCCCGTCCTTGGGAGCCACACCGGTGCCTGGTTCTCCATTTTCCTTATCAACAAAGATCAGGGTAGCCATTCTGGACCAGCTGCGGGTGTGAAGCACACATCAAACCCCCGGGGTTATGGAAGAAGAAAGAAGCGAAGGTGTATCACAGACCAAACTTTCTATCCCGGGCACGTTCACGCAAAAACTAGAGCTAAGGAACGAGCTTAGCCCGTTCTTGAGCCAACAAGCATTTAATCTAGCTCTTAACTCTTGAAACCTGCGCCGGAGGTTCTAAGTTCCAGAAGGCTCGGCGGTTTGGGGCCAGCACAGGTCGCGGTACTCATCAGAACGAGGACTGCTCACGCAGTCCGAGGCCGTGGCTCAACCCGGCTCCGCGAGGCAGACGACCCCGGGACGCCCCAGCCCCCATCCCCAAGGCCCTCTGGCCTCCAATCCCCAAGCCTTCAGCCCCCAGCCCACCTTCTTCCTCGCGGCACCCGCGCGCCCAGCCACTTACGACCTCACGGCCGGCCTACGTCGGGATCAACTGCCAAACTCGACTGAGACTCGGCCTCCAGCGATTTCCCCAGACTCCGAGTTTAAACCACAACTCACGCCCCTATTGGTTCATCTTCCTAGGAGGCGGGACCGTGGGTGGAGCGGAGGCTCCCAGGAAGAACCAATGGGAGGAACCCATGGGGGGGAAACCTAGGTCGGCGCCGAACTGCCGGGAAAATATTTCCCGGGAAGTTTGTAGCTTGCTTTCTGGGAAGAAAAAGACCAAACCTGCTGGCACATTTACTTCTATGTCATCTTTTTTTTTTTTTTTACTTCTATGTCATTTAATGGGACTTATTTTAAGCCTCTCTATCTTAACAATACGTTCATCACAGAGATTTTTACAACTGTAAGTTATTTGAATAATCATTTTAGTGTCTTTTTCACTCTGTATGATGTAATTTCGAGGACATAAAAACTCTTTTTTGCTGTTACACAGTATCTGCCTACTAATACTAATTTAATTGCCTTTTTTTAATTAATATATCACGAACTTCCCCATTCATTTCATAGTTCCGTAGAGAGGCTTAAGATGTTGTCTGTTCTCGGAACTTTTTTTTTTTCTTAAACGTCCTAAGAGTCTCCGATTCTAAAAGAAACAGTACAAACACCAGGAGCAGGAAAGCAGCTGCTCAAACTAACCCCCTCCTCTTTCCCGAGATAAATAAAGACGCACTCGAGATCTCGCGATAACAACACTGCGTGGGAACCTAAGAACCACAGCGCGCCCCCCACGTTAGTGCGCATGTGTCCTTCGCCCGGAAATACCGCAGTGGCTGCCGGGAGGGAGCTGAAAGCCGGGAAGTAAACAGTGACGGATTGTCTTCGTTTTTGTTTTCGGGGTTCCTGATTTTGGGGTGGCCTGTGGCCCGACTGGGTAAGAAAATGTGGGAATTTGGGGATCGGGAGGAGATGAAGCTGGAAAACTCTGGAAAATAGTCCGAAGTCTCCTACTTCTTAGATATCCTTACAGAAGTAATGAATTCCAGGTCCAGGAGGGAATGGGGATTGGGGACCGAGAAGAAAGCCGCCATCCTAGGCCTCAGACACTGTACTGATGCCCAACCAGACCAGGAGTGTCTTTAACGGATTTTAGAGTAAGAACTGTCAGATGTTATTGGAGCTTCACTTCCCAGCTATTAGCTACTTGTGGCTCCTGAGCACTTGAAATATGGCAGTCTGAATGCCTGTAAAATTTGTATCAGATTTTAAAGATTTACTTTATTTCTTCTTATGTTCATTGCATGTTAAAATAATATGTTAGATATATCGGATTAAATTAAAATATTTTAAAGTAATTTTACCTGCTTTTTACTATCTTAATATGACTACTGGGGGGACGCTTAAACTTATATATGAAGCTGGCATTATATTTATCTTAGCCCCTCGTTGAAGGATTTTAGGCTTGTGTAGTGAGCTATGACATCAAATTTATGTTCTTTTTTTTTTTTGTTTCAAAGATTTTATTTATTTATTTGACAGAGAGATCACAAGTAGGCAGAGAGAGACAGGCAGAGAGAGAGGGGGAAGCAGGCTCCCTGCTGAGCAGAGAGCCCGATGCGGGGCTCGATCCCAGGACCCCGAGATCATGACCTGAGCCGAAGGCAGAGGCTTTAACCCACTGAGCCACCCAGGCGCCCCAAATTTATGTTCTGAAACAATAACACTGCAGTGTGGAGGACTGATTGAAAAGGACAGGAGACCAATAAGGAAGGAAAAGTAATGATTTGTATTAAAATGGTAGCATTGAGAATAGAAAGAAGTAAATAAATTTGAATGCTATTCAAAGGTGAAAAAAACAATAGTAAGGAAACAGTTATGGAGATTAGCTGTAACATATATTTAAAGGTATGAGTGGTATTTTTCATTAAGAGAGGAAACAATGAATGGAGATGCCATTCCATGGAGAAGATCATGAGTTTGAATTGAGATTTGTTGAGTTTAGGTGTCTCTAAGACGCTCTAAATGAAGATGCTATGAAGTAAGCAGTTGGAATATATGTATCTGAAGCTCAGATAAAAGATCTGGAGAGGAGAAATAGATTGGAGAGTCAACAGTGGTATATTGTGGTTACTGAAGCCTTAAAAATAGGTGAGCTTGGGGGCGCCTGGGTGGCTCGGTCGTTGGGCGTCTGCCTTCGGCCCAGGTCAGATCCCAGGGTCCTGGGATCGAGCCCCGCATCGGGCTCTCTGCGCGGCGGGGAGCCTGCTTCTCCTGCTACCATTCCCTCTGCTTGTGTTCCCTCTCTCGCTGTGTTTCTCGCTGTCAAATAAATAAAATCTAAAAAAAAAAAAAAAAATAGGTGAGCTTGTCTACTGATGGAGTCTGGAGTGATGAAAGAGACTCTAGCCTTGTGGAATCCAAAATTAAATAACTAGGCAGAAATAGATGAACTTGCCAAGAAGACAGGAGCAGCAGGAGAGATTCAAGAAAAAATAAGAGATAATAGTGTCACTTAAGCCAAGAGATATGAATGTTTCAAGAAGGGAAGGAACAAGGGCACCTGGGTGGCTACCTTGGTTGAGCCCCCAACTCTTGATTTCAGCGGATGTCATCATTTCAAGGTTGTGGGATTGAGCCAAAGTCTGTCCAGCTTCCCGCTCAGCAGGGAATCCGCTTCTCTACCTCTCCCTCTGCCCACCACCCCCATACCCACATGCACACTCTCTTTCCCTCTAAAATAAGTAAATCTTGGGTCAGCTGGGTGGCACAGTCGATTAAGTGTCTGCTTTTGACTCAGGTCATGATCCTAGGGTCCTGGGATCAAGCCCCATGTCTGGCTCCCTGGAGTCTGCTTCTCCCCCTGCCCTTTCCCCTGCTCATGCTCTCCCCCAACAAACAAATAAAGAAAATCTTTAAAATAAAATAAAAATGGGAAGGAAGCGAACCAAAAAATGTCTAGTGGATTTGGCACATTGATCATTGATAACTTAGTGGTAACTCTTCAGAGAGATGGGGTGGAAGCTAAATTAGAGTGAGGAAGTAGAAGATGGGAAAATAGAGTCAATGGATATAGATAACTCTTAAGGCATTTTGTCTTTAAGGAAAATAGGACATTGTTTACTCATGTACGGTTAACATGCTAGAAAAGTCTGAGACATACCTAGAGAAATTCAGGAGTGTTAATGAGAGAAAGAGTCTTATGAAATTTTAAGTACACATGTATGTTTCTCTCCATTTGTAAATTAGAGTTGAGGAAGGAACTGCAAACAGTACATAGAAACTTTTTGTAGAGAGGAAAGAGACCCTTCCCTCACAGATACTATAAGAACATATGAAATACTATGTATAAATGAGACTGCAGGATGTGTTATTAGGGTGTACTTTTGATAGTTTCACTGATGAACTCATGAGGGCCTAGTTAATACTAATGTATATATTTCTCTTCACAGAAGGGTCCAGATAACCATGTCTGCTGCAGCTGTAGATGCAGTTAATGTGGCCCCCCTGTCGGGGTCCAAAGAAATGAGTCTAGAGGAACCAAAGAAGATGACCAGAGAGGACTGGAGAAAGAAGAAGGAGCTAGAAGAACAGCGAAAATTGGGTAATGCTCCAGCAGAAGTTGATGAAGAAGGAAAGTAAGTACTTTCGTTGTTTGCATCATCTGTTCATTCAAAATTCAAATTTATGTCTACTTAGTTTAGTAATTTCTCATCTTCTGTTTTGACAGGAAACTATCTTTACCATTTACATCCTTTTTTTATTATTTTATCAAATTCATATATGTAAGATTTAATAATAAAGTCTTAAAAGGCTTCTAATGAACAGCAGTCATCCCTTTCAGGTTTTCCCACTCTCTGTCCCACTCTGCAAAAGTGACTACTTTTAAATCTTTCTATTTTGAGTTTTTCTGGTTGGCTCCACATCTCTGAATAATGTATCTACATCGTTATTTTAATCAACTTTAGGCATTATTAACTAGCTTCTTGCTCTTTTGTAAGATTTATCTATTAACGTACATCCCTATTTTCCTTATCTCTCTCCTGACTTCAGTTCTATCACTATTCTTAGTTGCTATGTTGGAAATTTTTTCACTCTAAAATAAATTACTTTCCTTATTGTTAGGGTTTTTTTGTTTTTGTTTTGTTTTGTTTTTTACTATATTATAGAGATCGTGAGCATATTCTGTCTCCCCCCTCCCACTACACTATCTCTGTTCTTACAATCTGTATAGGCTACCTTTGTAATTGTAATACCAATTATTTTCAAACTTTATTCTTAAAAAATATTTTTTTTTAATTACAGAGACATCAACCCTCATATACCTCAGTATATTTCTTCAGTGCCATGGTATATTGATCCATCAAAGAGACCTACTTTAAAGCACCAGAGACCACAACCAGAGAAACAGAAGCAATACAGTTCATCTGGAGAATGGTACAAGAGAGGTGTAAAAGAGGTATGTGAGCAACTTTTATATATATCCTTGTGAAAATGGAGATTTTATTTTAAGAAAAGAACTTATCATAAGAACCTTTAATCAAGTTATATCAGAATATATAACCTTTTACTAGGGATTAAAATTTACAATACATACTACTTTTGTTTCTGTGTTTTCTACATTTTATGTTGCTAAAGTACTTTCTCATTTATAAAAATATGGAGACTCTTAAGTAGTTTTACTCTTAATGAGTAAACCACTTCACTAGGCAATATAGTAATGAGAGTTAAAATTATTTCCAACTTATTCAGAAATAAAACATTTTGTTTTTCTTTATATCCATTTACAGAATTCCATAACTACTAAGTACCGCAAGGGAGCATGTGAAAATTGCGGGGCCATGACACACAAAAAGAAAGACTGCTTTGAGGTAAGTTAATCTTTGAGAATTTTCGAAACTTGTCAGATTCTCTTTTTTCCTGTCAAAGAGCTTAATTCTGTTTTTCTAAAATTACCTAAATTTTGGTACAAATTAAATAAAAATTAATTTGAGTGAGATTCGTTTAGCACCATCATAATTTTCTGCTAGGAGAGTAACTGATAATTGAACAGACCATAAACTCCCCTGGTATGTTTATGCTTGCTTTGTAAGGGGGTTATCTGAAATTTTCCTCTAGGCTACAAGAACTTGGGGAAAGGCTTGATTTTACTCTACTTTCCAGAGACCTAGGCGAGTTGGAGCAAAATTTACAGGTACTAATATAGCTCCGGATGAACATGTCCAGCCTCAGCTGATGTTTGACTATGATGGGAAGAGGGACCGGTGGAATGGCTACAACCCAGAGGAACACATGAAAATTGTGGAAGAATATGCCAAAGTTGATCTGGTGAGCAAAGTTCCCTGCTTTTGCACATTCCTTAAAGAATGTACATTTTGCCATATCATTGATTAAGCAACTCTGTTTTTCAAGTCTTCAAGCAATATGAAAACAGTAGCATTTTTATTATAGTAGTAGAAGGTCTGATAGAATACTGAAAATAAAGTGTGCTAACCATATTGGCAGCAGTTTCTTCTTATTTGATTCTTGTATTTTTTTTTTTTTAACTCCCTAACTGAGGCTGCAGAAGATATTGGAAGCATGAGAACGGATTAGTATCTAGGGCTTTTGGATTTTTAAGGTTATAAACTCTTTCTCGGCCCCACACACTACATCTTGTCTCGGACCGTTTTACAGATATCTCACATAGCATTTGAGAGAAGTGAAAGGAGAACAGCATAATACAATTCAGAAAACTGATTTTTATTTTAATTCAACTTCAGTTTTTTATTTTAAGATTTTATCTACTTGCCCCCATTCCTTAAAATCCACAGTAATGCTGCTTTTTTTTCTTAAGTAGAGTTTACATTTAAAAATCATGGGATTTCACATAATGTAAATCTCATCTATTCTTAAATAATGTAATATGTGGTAATCCTGGGCTTGCCGGGCAAGCGCCAGTCATCTGGGGTCAGGTGACAGCTGCCCATTTTGGATAGGGCTTGTTCTTTGCAGTGTAGTCACTGGCGCTGTTTGGCTCAGTTTACATTAATACATTTACATTTGGCTCGAACAGGAGTTTGTAAATCCTGTTATTTAGAAATCATACATCTAGAGCTTCAAGAAATCTCAAAGAGATGATCTTGTTTAGTGACCTTTCTGGAAACAATACATTTATTAGTTTTAAGTATATAAAAATTAAATGTTCATTTGAATGTTGTAAAGTAAATTTCACATGTTTCCTTTTTTATTAGGCAAAACGAACTCTGAAAGCCCAGAAACTCCAAGAGGAATTAGCCTCAGGAAAATTAGTGGAACAGGCTGTAAGTAATAAAAATAATCCATAAAAACATTCAAACTCTTAGTAAACAAAAAATGAAAACCAAAACAAGAATTCATTTTATCTCTCTCTAGTTAGGAAAGACTTAGGAAGAAAGAAGTGCTATTGAGGGAAAAGACTAAAAGTGGCACTTTTATACTATTCAGGGGAACATACCTTGACACAGTCATTTTGGAAAGAATATTGCCATAAGATATTTATGTACATTTTCTGGAATTAAGTGAGTAGGTCCTTCCATACTAAAGAATTTTCTAGTAATCAGAAAAAAACATCACATATGCAAAGATGTTCATTGTAGCACTTTTTGAAATAGCCTAAACAGGAATAAGGAGTTGGTGAAGTAAATTGTCCTGTGTCTGTATAATAGAATGTTGCATAGCTCTTATGGCTTTTATCGACACTTGTAACAACAATGGAGAACACTTACATTTAAATAACATATGAAAAAAATATTGTAATATCACATAGGAAAAAAAATCAGAGTACTGATTCTCATTGACTGTAGAATTAGTAAATATTTCTTTGTATTTTTACTAGTATTTTCTACATATTCCATGACTGTAATAATTTTATAGCTGAGTAAAAAAAAATATAGTAAAGATGTATTGCAGCCAATTTTTTTAAAGATTTTATTTATTAATTTGACAGAGAGAGAGATTACAAGTAGGCAGAGAGGCAGGCAGAGAGAGAAGGAAGCAGGCTCCCCACCAAGCAGAGAGCCTGATGTGGGGCTCGATCCCAGGACCCTGAGATCATGAGACCTGAGGCAAAGGCCAAGGCTTTAAACCCACTGAGCCACCCAGGTGCCCCTCTCTCCCCTTTTTTAACAATAACTGCAAAAAAAAGGGTAGCAAATTCTGTTTTTTTCCTACAAATTGGATAAAATCACTTCTAGTGGATGTTCAGTGTTCATCGAGTGTAGTAATTCATATAACCAATTATCTACTATTAATTTTATTTTTTCCAGATTTTTGATACTATTTACAACACTGTAAATCACATTGTTTTACATACCTCTTTATATAATTGACATAGTCCCTTAGGATAAATTCCTTAATGTATAATTGATGCAATGAGTATTTTTATTTAAAATTTTAATGTCATATCACTTAGGTACCATTCAGGAAAGCTATACAAATTCATGCCTATATATGTACATACATATGTATGTATACATATATATGTATGTACATATATATGTATGTGTGTGTATATGTCTATAGTATATAATGCTTATATATATAATTATTGTTTTGTGTAGACAGCATAGATATACACACTCATATTTCCACATTCTCCTACTAATGTTCTAAGGTAGGTAGTCTTTAACCTTTGAAGCCTCTTAAAGGGACATGATAAAATTCTGACTACTTTGCTATAGGCATTTTGTGGAGTTAGAGAAAATCCTGACCAATGCAATGAAGGAAAGGTGCCTTTGTGACTAGGATCTCAGACTCTCTTTAAATTACAGTATGGTATCATTTGAGTAGATTCCTTCATTGCCTGAATTTTACAAAAGCTGTTTTGGCTCTAAAGATACTTATTACATGATTCTAGTAACATTTTCTTTTTAGACTTGATAGAAAAACTAATGAGGTTTAGCAAAAATGGTATATGCTTGGGGTCGCCTGGGTGGCTCAGTCGTTAGGCGTCTGCCTTCGGCTCAGGTCATGATCCTAGGGTCATGGGATTGAGCCCCGCATCAGGCTGGCTCCCTGCTCGGCAGGAAGCCTGCTTCTCCCGCTACCATCCCCTCTGCTTGTGTTCCCTCTCTCGCTGTGTTTCTCTCTGTCAAATAAATAAAATCTTTAAAAAAAAAAAAAAATGGTATATGCTTGAACATTAACATATAAGAAATTAATATATATAGGGTACATTGGTCATTTTAATATTCTTCTTACCTTTGTGCAATTATAATCCTTTATCACTGAAAATTCTCTAGAAATTTTCTGGCTTTGTAGACAGTCTGATAAAATTATTCATAGTGACATATTGATATTCAGAACTTACATGCTGATTACAATGACAAATAGGATTTATTCAGTTAGATTTAATTTATGTTGTTTTACCTATATATTTAAAGTGTTAATTAGTCAATTCAGTGGAATAAAATTATAAATTCTTTTTCTTCTTGAATGATGCAGAATTCTCCAAAACACCAGTGGGGAGAAGAGGAACCAAATTCTCAGACGGTAATAAATATGTGCCCTGTCTGGGTATACATTAAATTTTTCAATTTCTGATGGCTAATAACAATAACAACAACAATAATAGCTTTAAGAAATATAAGTGAATAAGAGTTTGGTTAGAGGGAAAGCAAGAACTAGATATTGCTCTTTTTTTTCTTAACAATTTGTTTTTCCTTCTTTCCCCTTCTTTCAGGAAAAAGATCATAATAGTGAAGATGAGGATGAAGATAAATATGCAGATGATATTGACATGCCTGGACAGAACTTTGACTCTAAGAGACGAATTACTGTCCGGAATCTTAGGATTCGAGAAGATATTGCAAAGGTAAGCCTTGACAACTTAACATACACATCTAAAAAAATGTTTGTCTTCCCACCCCAAATTTTGTCTACTCATCTGGTGTCTGAGAACTATATGGGTTGATACAGTCCATCATTCCAAGATTAACTATGATTCTGGTTTTTTTCTCTTCAACTGTACCCCAGCAATGCATACACACATGTAATTGATCATAATTAATTCCTCCACCTAGTCTGCTGAAATCTTTTTGGACAGACGTAAACATTAATGCAGTCTTAAAACATTTTCCCTTCTAGTATTTGCGGAATTTAGATCCAAATTCTGCTTACTATGATCCCAAAACTAGAGCGATGAGAGAGAATCCCTATGCCAACGCAGGGAAGAATCCAGATGAGTAAGTATCAAGTTAAATGTATAGATTTCAAGGTGGGGGCGGAGAGTTTTTAATCATAAAACTGAATCTAAGTTAAAATGAACATCATCTATGGCTGGGTCAGAAAAGAATCAATTTTCCTTAAAGCAATTTCTGAAACAATTTGTTTTTTAAATTTGTGTTTCAGAGTGAGCTATGCAGGGGATAACTTCGTTAGATACACAGGAGATACCATTTCGATGGCTCAGACACAGTGTAAGTGTTTACTCTATGTCAAGGTATTTTATATCAGCTCAAAAGAAATTTGGAGACATTTTTAAAAGCTTGTTTTCAAGAAGTATGCAATAAATGTAGCTGAGAACTCACTAAGATGCTTTTGATTATTGTAGTGTTTGCTTGGGAAGCCTATGACAAGGGATCTGAAGTGCATCTGCAGGCTGATCCTACAAAACTAGAGCTGTTGTACAAGTCCTTCAAAGTCAAAAAAGAAGACTTCAAAGAACAGCAGAAAGAAAGCATCTTGGAAAAGGTAATTGTGACCAAAGTGCGAAAAAAATAATGCTCGTTGACTCCTAAACTCACAAAACAAACCGAGGGTTGCTGGGGGGGTGGGAGGTTAGAGATAGGGTGGCTGGGTTGTGGACATTGGGGAGAGTATGTGCTATGGTAAGTGCTGTGAAATATGTAAGCCTGATGACTCACAGACATGTACCCTGGGGCAAATAACACATTATATGTTAATTAAAAAATTTTTTTAAAAACAAAATTAAAAAAATCTTTAAAAAAAAAAGGATGCTCAATGAGAAATGACCAGTTCATCATTTGATTTACATGTGGAATACAATACACAGAGAGTCTCTTAATTCGTTAGGAATAGTTCTACCCTCCTTAACTTGATCAATTGTATATATTATCAGTATAGCTGTATCAGGAAGCTTTTGCAGCAAAACAAACGATGGAAAAACAGTAGTTTAAAATAAGCATTTGTTATTTCTCACAATTTTGTTTGTCAGCTGGGTCTCCTAGTCTGGGCCTGCTCATCTGAAGCTGGATGATCTAGAATAGTCTCATTGTGGTCTCTAGCATTTAGCAGGCTAATTTTCCTATGAGCCCTTCTCTGGAACAGCTCATCTCTGCCCCATGTGGGCTCTTACCCTGTAGTAGTAAGAGCTTCAGACTCCCTACTAGTCCAGCTTCAGTAGGCATTCTCAGGGTACCAGAGACTAGTAACAAAAAGCATGCCCCAGTGCATGAGTGTTCTTCAGGACTTTGCTTGCATCACATTTGCCAGTTTCCCACAGGCCTAAACAAGTAATATGGCCAGGCCCAGATTCAAAGGTTGGAGAAACTGTCTCTTGAGAAGAGTAGCAAAGTCATGTGGCCAATGGGCATGCATACAAGAATAAGAGGAATTGAGGGCCATTTTGTAATCTATACACTCAACAGATGAATAGCAACTGGAGACATCTTTTATTTCCCTATAAAAATTTTGTGGCTTTTTTTTTTTTTACTGTATTTTATATAAAAAAGGCCATAACGAATATTCCTTAATGTTTCTGATTGGAAATAAACCCGTCAATAGAGATTTGAATGCAAATCTTTGCTGTAAAATGTATTTAATAATGTTCACTGTTCTTTTAGTATGGTGGCCAAGAACACTTGGATGCCCCTCCAGCTGAATTGCTTTTAGCTCAGACTGAAGACTATGTGGAATATTCAAGACATGGGACTGTCATCAAAGGACAGGAGCGGGCTGTCGCCTGCTCTAAGTATGAGGAGGATGTGAAGATCCACAATCACACAGTATGTGCTAAACCAGAACCATTTGGTGTCCTTGTTAGCATTTTGCTCTGGGTTCTATTTCTTAATTACAATGCTAATTGTAATTTGCTAATTACATTAGCAAATCATTTTTGTGCTTGTTTTTCTTTTTTTTTTACATTTCAGTTCTGTTTTATGAAATTTTTCCAAAAATACAAAAAATGTGAAAAACTACTATTATGTTCACCCACATACCCACTACCAAGATTCAGAAATTGTTTCAGTGTTGATATATATACTTTGGAGCGCACGCATGTGCACATGTGTGTATGTGCATGTGTGTGAATATAATATAAATATATATAATTATTTGTATTTTTTTAATTAAAACATTTGAAAATCACAGATATTGTGATATTTCACCCATAGAAACTGTATCATGTATCTCCTTAAATTAGGGATATTCCCCTCCATAACTATCACTTTTTTTTTTTTTTTAAGATTTTCTTTTTATTTATTTGACAGAGAGATCACAAGTAGGCAGAGAGGTAGGCAAAGAGAGAGGGGGAAGCAGGCTCCCCGCTTAGCGGAGAGCCTGATGCAGGGCTCAATCCCAAGACCCTGAGATCATGACCTGGGCCGAAGGCAGAGGCTTTAACCCACTGAGCCACCCAGGCGCCCCACTATCACACTTTAAAAAATTGACACAATTCCTTCATAGCATCTAATCTCTGGTTCTTAATCACATTACTAAAATATACACAAAAATGTCTTTAAATAGGTGGTTTATTTTTGTTTTGCATCAGAATCCAGTCAAAGTTCATTTTGGTGGTTATATCTCTTAATCTCTCTCTTCCTCTGTCATATCTCCCCTTTTTCATGACAGCAACTCTTAAACAGATGAGGCCAGTTATTTTCTAAACTGTGTCATATTCTGTATTTGACTGATTCCTAGTAATACTATAGGATTTATTCCTCTATCTTTTACATTTCTTATAAACGGGAATTCAGAGCTAAAGGCTTGATTAGTTATAAGTTCAAAATTATGACAACATTTGTGATGCAGTAGAATTCATAATTCATACTTTTTATGATGAATTCTGCATTACACCATAAAACATACATTACTTACTATACTCTTGAAGTACTCAAACAACAATTGTCTAAGTCGGGTCAAAAACTGAACTACTTAGAGGAGCCAGGCCACTAATTGTATATGAGGGAAGTGAGCAATGCGCACACAGAGAACACAAACCCTGTCTAAAAGGGGCATCCAGGGCACCTGGGTGGCTCAGTCATTAAGTGTCTTCCTTCGGCTCAGGTCATGATCTCAGGGTCCTGGGATCAAATCCCACATCGGGCTTCCTGCTCAGTGGTGAGCCTGTCTCTCCCTTTCCCACTCCCCCTGCTTGTGTTCTCTCTCGCTGTCTCTCTTTCAAATAAATAAATAGAAATCTTTTAAATAAATAAAATAAAATAAAAGGGGCATCCACTGGTCACCAACAGCCAGTTCTTGCCAAGTGGGCCCAGAATTTCCCAGTTCTTAATTTTTGAAGAGAAGTCAGATAATCCTAATTTTTTTTATAGTTTTGGGAATGGAATGCAAGATCATTATAATTTAATGGCTGCTGCTTACACCTGAGGTCAAGCCACCTTTTCCCTATTAGCTAGCCATGGAATCCCCATACTTTTCCTCCCAAATTACTTTTTAAAGAGCTGTATTATTTTGTACTCATATCAACAGTATATGAGAGTCCCTAGTTTCCGGTTCCTTTTTTAAGTAACAACTCTCTCTCTGCAGCATATCTGGGGGTCTTACTGGAAAGAAGGCCGATGGGGATACAAATGCTGTCACTCTTTTTTCAAGTATTCCTATTGCACTGGAGAAGCTGGCAAGGAGATTGCTGTAAGTAATTGTCCTCTAGTTCTTAAACTGTAAAACAACCAAAGCTCTTAAGTCAAAATCTGTATTAAATATATTTCTCACGTTTCAAATTTTAACTTTTTCTTCAGTGAGATTGGTAACTATGATACTCAAGTCAAATTACATACATTTTCCCACAGAATTCAGAGGAATGTATTATAAATGATATAACTGGCGAAGAATCTGTGAAAAAACCTCAAACCCTCATGGAGGTAAGTCTATAACATTTGTCCTGAATTAAGTCCTAGAAGGCTAACTTTAAAATTTACGCCAGAGGTTTGTTTTTGCATTAATAACACTATATATTTCAATCATCCCTGTCAGATGCATCAGGAAAAACTAAAAGAAGATAAAAAGAAGAAAAAGAAGAAGAAAAAGAAGCATCGAAAGAGCAGTTCAGATAGTGATGATGAAGAAAAGAAACATGAAAAATTGAAAAAGGTCTCTGAACTCTAAATAGTCAAAGTGATGACAGTATTCTTTATTTGTAGCAACCTTAAGAAATTATCTAGTCTTATCTCCAAGCTCATTTTAAGATTTTATTTATTTATTTGTCAGAGAGAGAGAGATCACAAGCAGGCAGAGAGGCGGGCGGGGGCGGGGTGGGGGGGAAGCAGGCTCCCCGCTGAGCAGAGAGCCCAATGCAGGGCTCGATCCCAGGACCCTGAGATCATGAGCTGAGCCGAAGGCAGAGGCTTTAATCCACTGAGCCACCCAGGCGCCCCTCCAAGCTCATTTTAAAAATGAGGAAACAAGCCCCAAGTCTGGGTGATTTGTGTAGGTAACCTTGTATCAGGTCTAGAGTGCAAATGGAGATTTTCATGTATCTCAGTATTGCCTGCTTCTTGGAATGTTTGATAAATATCACTAATGTACAGAAGAAATGTGCTTTATAAAGCTGTTACTTTAAAGTTATTGACTGCTCAGAAGGAATTGCCTTTGAGCTCTATAATTTGTAAGATTCAGCATGTCCTTGGGAAAATTCAGAATTGTAGTTTCCACCAGAAGCATCAGTTGTGGACTTCTGTTTGTAAAATGAATCTCGTTGAATATTTGTTATTAAGTAAATTTTTTTTAACGTTGAAAATATGGTAGAATGTTTTGCGCTATATGAAAATATTGTATCAGCCAGATAGTGATTATAGTTTGACAGAAGGGCTGACGCTTAAGCTCTTTTTTGGACAATCTAAGTTTTTGATATAGCAATTTATATTCAGTGGGGTCTTTTAGTATTCTGCTACTTTAGGACAGAAGAGATCTGATGTAGAGCTGTGGTTCTCATGTTTTTCCTCTCACTGTAGGCACTGAATGCAGAGGAGGCCCGGCTTCTTCATGTCAAGGAGATCATGCAGATTGATGAGAGGAAGCGGCCTTACAACAGCATATATGAAACTCGGGAACCCACTGAAGAGGAAATGGAGGCCTATAGAATGAAACGTCAGAGGCCAGATGACCCCATGGCTTCCTTCCTTGGACAGTAGTAACTAGTTACAGACAGTCACCCACAATAGTGACTGATACATTGTTTTGAAAGAAAGATACATTCTTTTCCATGTTAGATGGAAAAAGCCATGACTACTTTTCTTGCTGCCTGACTTTAATAAAGACTCCAGAAGTCTCATAGCAAATTCATTTCTTTACACACTGAAGAAACAAAGAAGAAAAACAAAGAGGAAGTACATTAAGTGTATATTAAGATTTTATTTGCAGTTTTATGTTAGGTGATGTGGAAAGAGGCCTTGGCTCTCTACCTAGCAAGAACATCTACTCAACATTTATTAAGTCTCCAACTTTATTTCCTCAATTCTTGCGGCCCTTTATCTAGTGTTAGCACACATTTTAAAGGCAGATGAGTTGGTCTTCCTCAAAAAAACAGTTTCGTTTTTTTCAAAATACTAGTAACTATAGTTGTAGGTTATTTATCATTTGGTTTTGCTTTCTAAGGTTTCCCTGATCCAAAGCTTAAAAAAATTGGGTTACTGAAAGGAAACCTATAGAATATATGAATGACTTTATCCCCTATGTCAGTCTGTATAGTAATAATTCTGTTTTCTACTTAGTTGTAAAATTTTGTTTTTTAAAACATATCCTTGTACTTTACACCGAGAACTAAATGGATTAGCCTTGGAATGGAAAAATAACTCTTTTGTCATCTTCGAGTCACTGTTGACCGATCAGTACTACATCTTTTACCATTCTGGACATGAGCCTTTAGACACAGAAACCCTTTCCTCTATCAGAGTATGGTTTGTGATACTATTTGTTGTTTTAATTGTGATTGCATTTATGTAATAATCATGAATATTAAATTTTAGAAGATTGTAGAATATCCATTGTACCTAATCTTTATAGCAAGTAGGTGTCTATTTGTAAAAATTGCAGAAAGCAAAACCTGAAGTTGAAGGTTTCTTCAGAGAATTATAAGAATAGCTTGTTGGGATATTAATAACTGAGAGAGCCATGATCCTCAGGCCTCTTCTAAGAATATTGTGAGGATAATACAGTGAGAGTGGGATCAATGAAAACAGCCTGTTTCAAACCCCTGACATAAGTAATTGGCTTTTAATAGCTCACTGGCTTCTAAGCTACCAAAACCCACTAGGATACCACATTAAGTTACCATCTAAGAGATTGTGCTGATAAGAGAGTAACAAATTGTCAAGTACTATGGATACAGTATCTAGATTCAGACTAGTACAAAATTCAAACAGCAATCCAAACAGAGCTCATTCTTACCTATTTCAAGAAAGTCAATGACTTATGTTTTCATATTCCTACCATAATATGAAGTGGTTCAATATAAAATCTGACAATGTCTATTTTGTATTTTACTTATCTTTTGTTAATAAAGACATCTAATTGAGAAAACTGAGTGTTTATAGTATTCAAGTATTTGGCAGAAAAGTAGCTTATGGCAGGGGATTTTGAATTAGAAAATTTCAGGATCTTTTAACTCAAAAAAATGTATCGACTTTTCTGGCTCTCTGTTCCCTCTTGAGTAAAATCTAATTTACTGATTTTTAGGAAGAATTCTATAATATCTTAACTCATGTCTTATTTCTCCTTCATTTTGGAAAACAAAACACCTGGAACACTATTCAATATGTGAACTTTGAGTTTATTATCTCAATGATAGCTGCCTTTTAAAAAAAATTTTAAAATAAAAAGACCTGTCTTTTGAGTGCTGAAACCATGTACTGTAATTTTTGTATGTTATCTCTGCAAAAGAACTTCATAGTGTAATGGATAATACCCCTATCTTAAAATAAGCACATGGGCTTAACAAGTCCATGTAGCTTACTCAAGTCCTGACAGTTAAAAGTATTAGGGCCAGGACATAAAGCCAAGTATCTCTGACTCTTAAAGCCTGCTCCTTTCTTTAGTATTTAAGACCCTGCTTTCTGGACCAAGAAGACTGGTCTTTTGCAATTTATTCTTTTGACGAAACCTTAAGCAGGCCCCAGTCTGCCAGGTTCACCTCAACACCTGAAAATGATGCATCTGTCCCACATTCTTTGATACTGCCCCTTTCCCCAACCTTGTGGGATGCTTCTAACAATACTGACTCTACAAAAATGAATAAATTGTTCTTTCATTAAGTTTGTTAACAATTCTGGAAGGAAATACCCCCCCAAACAAGAAGGAGGTCTATGCTTGAATTTCTTTTAGCAACGTTTTCTAGTTTCTACTTTGGGATTTTTCCTTTAAAATCTCTCTCATACAGGTTTATAATTTCAAGACGATGTTAAAACGAATTTTAAAATTGAAGCTCTTTTCTCTCAAATGATGATTCTGAGGAAATTCATCCTCACTCTCTAATTTATGGAAAGAGGTGACCTGCATGGACAAGAAGACACAAGCTCTAGAAGCTCATCTCCACTCTGAGTATCTTCATGGAGTTTACAGCCGGTCGCATTTGCTGCAGTGATTTATTTGGAAGTACAATGAGCTTCCTTCTCTTCATTCCTAGATCACACACAGAAAATGCTAATTACTGGAGTGCTAAAAATTTATTTCAGTGCTCTGAAGAACTATGTGGACTTTACCATACCTTCCATTCCTTCGATACTACGATTCATCCTTCCTGGCAGACACAAAAAAAAACCCTCCTTGCTCCACGTACACAATTAAAAAAAAAAAAAATTTGGAGAAGGCCAACGCGCATGCTCTTTACTCAAGCCTGCTGAGTCCTCAGCCGGTAGCTAATGCGCCTGCGTGCGGGAAGACAACTCGCCCGGTCTGCGGGCGGGAAGCCACGCGGAGAACCCGGATGGAACCACGGCGCGGCAGGGGTGGAGGTCGCTGCGGGCTCTTCTGTTTCCCCGCGCCCCGCGGATTCCTGTTCGGGGACCGGACCTGCGGAGCCGCCGCCCTGACTGGTTCCTGCGCCTAGTGGCTGGACCCCAGCCCGAGCGGAGAGCGACCTGGAACTGGAGAAGGGCGCCTGAAAGAAGCCCGAGCATCCTTTGGGCCTGCGCCCAGGCTCGGAGACGGGCGGGTGGAGACCGAGCGGAGACTTCTTTCCTCACCGCCGGCGCCCGCAGCTCGCCCGAGCCGCTTCCCAAACGCGCTGTCCTTAATAATACACCAACAGGCCCTACCAGTTACGAGCTGCATGTTCTTTACGTGCATGCTTAATAATTAAAGCTCCCAACAACCCTCTAAGGTAGGTACTATTGTCATCCCCACTTGAGGAATTGAGGCTTGGAAGGGACCCAGCCTCCAGGTGACAAAGCCAGGATCCCAGGCGTTTGCCTCTGTTGCTCACCTACTATTATTCCCTCTTCTCCTGGCTGTTGCCTTTAACTGCAAAGTGTATTGATGAAATCCCGTCGCCCAGACACCCGCACCTCCCTTGGACTGGAAGAGGTAGTGGCGAGATAGAAGTTGAATTGTGTTTGGTTTGGAGTTTTAGGTTTACAACTGCACTTGGGTGTTGTCACTGCTGAAATATATATTTTAGCATTTCCCAAAGATTTCTGTTATGTGACTGCTCACTTTTAACTGGCTTTTCATCAGTTGTGATACTTTTTCATATCTGCCCCTATTCCTCATAAACCTGCCAAAACATTTACTTAGTTATATCATGTCTTTCACTCTGCATCTTAAGGTAGCTCTCAAACTCTCAAAGGAATCATTCTAAAAACGAGTTATGTCTATCTTAATAAGATAATGCTTTTTGTTTATTTTACTGTTTACTATGGAAAATTCCCCTGTATAACAAAAATAGTGAGAATGGTGTAACAACCATCATTCAGCTTCGTTAACAACTCAGGGCCCATCTTATGTCTCCTATCTCCACCCCACTTTGTGTGTGTGTTCTGAAGTACAGTATTTCAAAGGAAATCCCAGACATCTTATCATTTCACTTGTAAACAACTAAGTCTGTATCTCTAATAAATGAGTACTTTTTTCACACAAACATACCATTATCACATCTGTTTTAATAATAGTTTTTTTTCTTTTTTTCTCCCCATTTTTTAAGCAGGCTTCACACCCAGCATGGAGCCCAATATGGGGCTCAAGCTCACAACCCTGAGATCAAGACCTGAGCTGAGATCAAGAGTCGGATGCTTAACCGACTGAGCCACTCAGGCGCCCCAGTTAACAATTTTTTAATACGATAATGCTTTTTTAATGTTTACATGTTTTAGGGTATTGTGACTACTAGCAAGCAAGTGAAAATTTTGAGGTTCTAAAACACAAGAAAGCCTCTTGGGCAGTAAATTCCTCTTTGAGAGTCTTGAAAATTCTTTCTACCTATTATAAGCATTTTATGACATCATAATTATACTATCAGGAGAGGTTCTAAACACAGTTGGCCCTATCATCATCACTTGACAAAAGAAAGCTTAAGATTAACTTTTAAACTTCAATTCATCTTTATTGATGGGCCAATACCTTCCAGTTTTTAACTGCCTCATACCAGACAGCCGTATGGTGTGTCAACTTAGTAGCTTACATAGAAGTTCATTTTATAGCTAGTTAATTGTGGCAAAGCCACTAGAAAGTTAGTGTTTTAAGTTAATATTTTGCCTTGCTTATTGTGAGGTTTTTTTATGGCCAAAGTGGGCATTTGGATTTAAATGTGTCCCTGTTAAATTATTTCTGCCACATTCTGTAGTATAGAACTGGAAACTTGTTTACTGGGAGATAAAACTGTTTTCGAAGGTATATTTGAGCCTACCTGTGGGTTATACCTTTGCTCATTGCTAAGGAGGAAGAAAAATAAAAGGGACCTTTCTAGGTCCTTCAGCTTTCTTAGGAGGTTATCAACTCAGAAACTCAGGAAACTCAGAAAATGCCTATTAAAGCATTTACTTAGCAACCTAGCATTATCAGCAAGCTAGGGGTTGGCCTGAAGGATATGTTTTCATTCCTCTAAATCTGACTACATACTAGGATATGTATTAGAATCACCTGGACAAGATTTAGTCTTTTTTTTTTTTTTAAAGTAATTTCTGTGCCCAACATGGGGCTTGAACTCACAACCCCAAAATCAAGCGTCCCATGCTCTACCAACTAAGCCAGCCAGTTGCCCCAAGATTTAGAGTCTTTTGCCCTCCCTCTGGAAAAGCTGATTTATTAGTTGTAAGGGAGGGAGATGTATAATTTCAATGGGGTTCTCAGTGATTATGATGGCATCTCCTATTAAAGATTACTGTTCTCATTACCATTCATAAGAATTATCTAAAATGCTTGTGTAGAATATGGATTCTGAACCCCTACTGTAGAGCTAGGGAATCAATCTCTGGAAGTGGGGACCATGAATCTACATTTTAGCAAAAGATTTCACTAATTCCTCCATTTGCTAAACTAGGAACCATTACCTTCTAATCCCTGTCCTCAGATTAAAACAAATCTTAATCTTGGGAATACTGATTATTTTCATTTCATTGTTTTGGCTTCTTTCTTGACTGCTTTTATTGAGGGGTAGTTATATGAAAAAGCATCATGAAATTCCTACTTTAACTAAGGGTGTCCTATGAGAGACATTTTTCTGAAGTCTCAGTAACAAAAATAATTGTGTTTCTCCTGAACAACTTGTTTTGCTTCTCTGTATGGACAGTACAAATCATGGATTCGTAGTGTATTACACTTTAGTGGCAAGGAAGCTCTGAGCCAAATTTGTATCCTACTTCTGTGTCAAAGGCTACTTAATCAGTGCCACTTGAAATTCTCTGCTTACGTTGGAGTCAGAGCCAGTCAAGGATCAAATAGTATTACATACCTGTTTAACCCTTAACTATAACAATGAACTAGCCACTATGTCAAAATATGCCCTTCCTTAGAGTATTTAGTGAATTAATCCCCTCTCTATTGACTTGTTCATAACTGCCTGTGTGTGTACATCCCTGGCAGAGAATGGAAGGAGGGGGTGGTATAGTTGAGATGCCCTTTTAGGGGATACAAAATATACCAGATTTGTTTGGAACATACATCATGGAAAACAAATAAAGCCATAACTTCAGTTCACCCATAGAGGGTCTACAGGTATTCACAACCTACATAAGTCCAAATCTCCCATATGTAGCTTACTGGTGAGTCATGCATTCCGGGGCATTAGCTGTGAGTTGATAGCTCTATATTGGACTGTCACGCTGTCATGGTTTACTTTGAACTGACATGTTACAGGATGTGTCTTGATGTGTACAAATGGCATGTGATGTGGCTTTGTTTTAATTGGGTTAGCCTGTGATTTTTAATGTGTGGGTTATATTTTACTCCCAAAGCAAAATTCTGCAGCATCTCTGGAATACTACCTGAGAATTTCGGGGTGCCATGTCGAAGAAACGCAAATGGGATGATGACTATGTTCGTTACTGGTTCACCTGTACAACAGAGGTTGATGGAACTCAGCGCCCACAGTGTGTATTGTGTAACTCAATATTTTCAAATGCTGACCTCAGACCATCAAAACTGTCTGACCATTTTAACAGACAGCACGGTGGTGTAGGTGGGCATGATCTCAGTAGCCTGAAGCATATGCCAACACCATCTGATCAGAGTGAAACCTTGAAAGCATTTGGAGTTGCATCTCACGAGGATGCCTTATTACAAGCATCATATCAGTTTGCATATTTATGTGCCAAGGAGAAGAATCCTCATACAATAGCTGAAAAACTAGTGAAACCTTGTGCATTAGAAATAGCACAAATAGTTTTGGGACCAGATGCACAAAAGAAGCTTCAGCAGGTACCCTTATCAGATGATGTGATCCATTCCAGAATTGATGAAATGAGCCAGGATATCTTACAGCAAGTCCTAGAAGACATCCAAGCCAGTCCTCTCAAAGTGGGTATTCAGCTTGCTGAGACAACAGACATGGGTGACTGCAGTCAGCTAATGGCATTTGTACGATACATAAAAGAAAGAGAGATCATAGAAGAATTTCTGTTCTGTGAACCATTGCAGTTAACAATGAAAGGAAAAGATGTGTTCAATCTCTTCAGAGACTTCTTTTTGAAGCATAAGATAGCACTTGATGTATGTGGCTCTGTTTGTACTGACGGTGCCTCTTCTATGCTAGGAGAAAATTCAGAATTTGTTGCCTGTGTGAAAAAAGAGGCACCTCATATCGTGGTCACACATTGTTTGTTGAATCCTCATGAACTTGTCACAAAGACCTTACCTACAAAACTGAGAGATGCTCTGTTTACTGTGGTGAGGGTAATAAATTTCATCAAAGGACGAGCTCCAAATCATCGTCTCTTTCAGGCTTTTTTTGAAGAAATTGGAATTGAGTACAGTGTCCTCCTTTTCCATACTGAAATGAGGTGGCTTTCCCGAGGTCAAATACTTACCCACATTTTTGAAATGTATGAAGAAATAAATCAGTTTCTTCACCACCAAAGCAGTAATTTAGTTGATGGCTTTGAAAATAAAGAGTTTAAAGTTCACTTAGCATACCTTGCAGATTTATTCAAACACCTAAATGAACTTAGTGCATCTATGCAAAGGACTGGGATGAACACAGTATCAGCTAGAGAAAAGTTATCTGCTTTTGTTAGGAAGTTTCCATTTTGGCTAAAGCGAATTGAGAAAAGAAATTTTACCAACTTTCCTTTCCTTGAAGAAATCATTGTTTCTGATAATGAGGCAGCTGACATTGCAGCTGAAATACCACTGCACCTGCAACAGCTGAACACCTTCTTCCACGGGTATTTTTCTGTTGGCGATCTTGCTGAGGCAAGTAAGTGGATATTGGATCCGTTTCTTTTTAATCTGGATTTTGTCGATGATGGTTATCTGATGAAAACTGATCTAGCTGAATTACGAGCTAGTGGCCAAATCCTAATGGAATTTGAGACAATGAAGCTTGAGGACTTCTGGTGTGCTCAGTTCACAGTGTTTCCAAGCCTGGCAAAGACAGCTCTAGAAATCCTTATACCATTTGCAACTACATACCTTTGTGAGTTGGGATTTTCATCACTTTTACATTTTAAAACAAAGTCCAGAAGCTGCTTTAATATGAGTGATGACATCCGGGTGGCTATTTCAAAAAAAGTTCCTCGTTTCTCAGACATCATTGAACAGAAGCTACAGCTACAACAGAAGTCACTGTGAGCTGACCCATTTTTAATGTATTTTTAATTTCATTGTAAAATTAAGCTATGATGTGTCTCTTTTATATTTATGGTATACCAGGTCCCAAGAAAAAGTTTAGCATGTGTAACCTTTAATTTTCACGGTTTTGAGAATAAGAACACAGGCAGCAGAAAAGATGAAGTACCGCATGGTGGATGCATAGAATTCTTCTAAGGATCTGTTGAACCTGTTGATGTGATACAGAAAAAGACACACAAGTGCTAGAATATCCAGCTAAGTGGTACAGTAGGCTAGGAATGGATCCCAGAGAAAAGAGAAGCTCTCCCAGAACATGGATCTTCATGTTAAAAGTAAAAGTTGAAGGACAAACCGACAGACTGAATCCCCACGTCTCTGTGGGTGTTGTTATGGGCAGGTTCATGGGATCAGAAGAGGATTATGAAATGTTACAGTGGGAGAAGGGATGATTCTTGTTTATATAAGATTTACTTTTAAATGTATTCTTTGGAGTTAGTGTTACAGTGTCCATTCCTCTAGCTCTCATGCTCTAAATACCATGGCATTAATAAATGTCCTCATATCCTGTTAGTCATTCTTTGCCTTGTTTTAAATTACAGCAGGACTCCAAGTCATTGAGGCTGCTAAAAAGAGGATCTGAGAGTCTCTCCCTAGAGATTCTGATTTAGCAGGTCTGGGGCCTTCATTCTTAACCAGCTTCCAGATGGTTCTGATGGATTCTTTGGGCCTCTGGTCTCATCTTATTTTCCCTTTACCCCAACTTTCTCACTTATTTTACATCTTAAACTGTGTGAATTTTCCTAACATAGTTCAAAACTTTTGAATGGACCAGAATATAAATAATAAATAAATTGACATGAAGTCACTGTAGTAAATCAGGGCCATCAAAAAATTTAAATTTATATGCTTTTTCTGGATAATAATTTGGTTAAGTATACTTTTAAATTTTAATAAATTTACATTTTTATTTCAAAACTTTAGTATCTTAAAAAGTGTCATCCCCGCATACACTGGTTTTGATTTATCCGCTTTAGAAGTGATATATTGACTCCTCTAGATAATAGGTAATTACAATTTATAAAACATTCATCTCCTTCCCTACTATTCCGAATTTTTTATATGGTAGTATTAATTTTAGTTCCTTTGTTGATTATTTGTAGCCCTTTGGAGACTTTTCCCTCTAGGAATTTACATCCTGGGAAGAATCAGGGATAGCCACAGTTTAATTTATAAAACAGGTAATTACGGGGTGCCTTGGTTGCTCAGTGGGCTAAAGCCTTTGCCTTCAGCTAGGGTCATGATCTCGGGGTCCTGGGATCGAGCCCCTCGGCGGGGAGTCTACTTCCCCCTCTCTCTCTGCCTACCTCTCTGCCTACTTGTGATCTCTCTCTCTCTCTCTGTCAAATAAATAAATAAATAATCTTTAAAAATAAAATAAAATGACACAGGTAATTACAGCATTTTTATAATAATGAAAAATTGGAGAAAAAAGACTGAAGGGGGATGGACTCTGACTAATAGGTACCACCTGAGTACTGCAAATTGAAGTTTGTATTTTCTACACAAAACTCAACCTGGTCACCATCCGTCAAAATACTTTTATCAATAAACATAAATACCTGGCTTTCATCTAAAAATGTGGTTACAAAATATAAGTCCTAATTCTTTTCTAGTATAATCTAACATCAAAAGCAGCAGGAAGAATTTCCAAAGCTAATATAGGAATACATCTGGACGTGTAGGTATAAAATTCCAGATGTGTGTGTATCTAGAGATAGGAAGGAAGGATGGGAGCAATGTATGCATGTATGAAGCATGGAAGCTAGCAATATACTAGGACACAATGCCAGAATGACTTTGATGGCCAGTCTTTCGTTAAGTCCACTAGGATTTTTTCTTAAAATAAATTCATTAATTTCTTCTATGAAACAAAAATCCAAAGGATATTTTAAAGGGAATAGCTGAGTTTTGAATTTATTTTCAAATTTTACAACAATTTATTTTCCCTGATCAAATTAAAGAGCCAGCAGACTACAGTCTGCTAAAATGAAGAAGAAACTTAGATTTTTTTTTTTTTGTTTAAAAAAATGTCCCAGGGGCACCTGGTTGGCTCAGTGGTTAAGCCTCTGCCTTCGGCTCAGGTCATGATCTCAGGGTCCTGGGATCGAGCCCCGCATTGGGCTCTCTGCTCAGCAGGGAGCCTGCTTCCCCCTCTCTCTCTGCCTGCTTGTGATCTCTCTCTCTCTGTGTCAAATAAATAAATAAAATCTTAAAAAAAAAAAAATAATAAAATAAAAAATAAATAAATAAATAAATAAAAATAAAAAAATTTCCCACAGTGGTACATACATTGGCACTTACAAGTCATGTATTGGTTTCTTTTTCTCCCAAGAAAGAGATAATTGTCTTATGTTTTTACTATATAACTAAGGTCATTGGTCAATCGCAAAAAAGAATCAGGATAAAGACATAATCTTTATGACCAGCAGATGTCACTCTCTATGCATGATGAAAGTAAATGTAACCGCATAGATTTGGCCAGATACCTAATTTTCAACATCTCCAGAAAAACTATTTGTAGCTCAATTAAAAATGCCCCACCTGAGGAGTGCCTAGGTGGCTCAGTCAGTTGAGCTGCAGGTTCTTGATTTCAGGTGAGGTCATGATCTTGGGCTCTTGGGATCCTGCCCCACGTGGGGCTCTGCGCACAGAGGGGAATCTGCGTGAGAATTCTCCCTCTCTCTCTGCCCCCTCCCTGCTTTTGTGCTCACTCTCTCTCTAAAATAAATAAGTAAATCTTTTTTTAAGAAAAAATGCCCCACCTGAGCCTCTGCTGGCTCAAAATTGCAAAGAGAACTGATGAAGCCTTGGAAAATGAGAATGGGAAAGAGAAAATATAAATAGCTTTTTCTCCAAAACTGACTCGAGCATGTGGATCTTTGACATCTCAACTACTTTTCTAAGCCACCAAAGGCTACTTGAAGTGGTCGGATAGGTCAGCACATACTCCTTTGCTATTCCATGACAGTTAATAAGGCTGGCAGAAGTACCAATGGCAAAGCTGTCTATCCAGATAATGTGTCTTTTCCAGTGAGAGTAAATTGCTGTCCTTTCCGTGATAGAAGGGATCTAGTGTAAGTAACCCACCACTAAGTACCCATATCAGGGCCCACTATTGGTCTCTGGTCTCTGCTGTTAGCAGGTCATTCAGTAGGTCAGTCTTGGTGAGGGGAGCCTATGTATGAGCCTCCATCCTTGCCAACACGGCCACTCTTATACATGAGCCCATTAAGCATTAAAATGACTGGAAAAAGGGCTGACTAATCGCTACAAAGTATATCATCTTGCACTGATTATTGAGAGCCTCCTCTGTCTTAATTTAGGTTCAGCAAGTCCTTCGAGGAATCCTCAAGCAAAGGCCAGCTATCACAAGAGAATCATATACAATTTAGTATTCCTGCTCCTCTCAGTCATTTGCTGGAAGCAGCCCAGCTGGGAAGCATGAATCAGCACAGGTGTGATGAATTTCAGAGAGCAACAGGTGAGGCTCGTGGTCAATTATGTTCCCTCTAGTTACATGTCTACAAAGTACATTCTTATGGATGTACAGTGTCCTTTGGTGAATATTTGCCAGGAGCAAAATAATCTTCAGTTTTCTGCCTATTCTGAGAGGTCCATCTAGATACCTCACCACCAGACCTCATCACTTGTCTTATATATCTGCTTTTCCCAAGTCCTGAACAATCATCAAACCATTAGTAACTGCCCTTGAATACTGGAGTTGCGATCTCTACTTCTGGGTAATGCTCAGCTCAGACACAGCAGACAAGCAGTTGTCCTGCTGAGAACTCTCCTTAGAAAGACGTCCCTTCCCTAGGATCTCTCAGGTCCGCACCCGATTGACGTTGTAATGCTACCACAGACTTTGCAGCTCCCAGCTGCAGAGCCTAACGGGCAAAATAAACTGTAAACCAGACCTAAATTTTTTGTTAGTCAGCTGGTCAAAAGTAACTCCTCATGCAGCCAAAGTTAAAGACTGAGAAAAAGGAAGCCTTGTAACAGGAGTAGGTGTCAAAGGATTTGAGCCACCTACTCAGGCAACTTGCTTATGCATTCTAGACCTGCTTGATCTCTCGCCCTTATATACCACTGCTGCTTTATTAGAGGTTGCTGCTGTGCGCATTCCAGTTTATGGCTTGCCAAATCACACAGCACCCAGTGCCATAGAGCTGTTTCTAAAAGGGAGATTAGTAAACTTCAAAAGAGGGTACGGATTTGCTCCCAAACCTTGGAGGTATATGCTTCAGCTCTCCTACTGGTATTTCCCAGAGGCTCCATACGGAATCCTCATTTGCCACATTTAATGTCATTGAATCTGCTGGTCTTAAGTATCAGGTGGCAGAGTAGCTAGCCCTACACTTGCTACAGAGCCTTTTCCACTCCACTCAAACAAGCAGTGTTATGGTAAATGGGTCAGAGTGATTCACTCAAATGTGGTATGTGTTGCTTCCAAAAGCCAAAAAGGCCCACCAAGCATCAAGCCTCTGTCGCAGTGGGAGGTGATACAAGGTACAGCAACTTACATTTCACCTGGAAAGAACTATTGCAACATGCTCCAGACCATTAGCACATCATAAATTTCACCAAGGTGCTTGAGTCCCTGGATTTTGATGGGGTTTACCTCCCAATCTCCGACCTCATGTGCATTTTACTAAGGCATCTGATGTACTGGCTACTACCTTCATAACAGGTCCAATCTACATATCATCAGTGCAGTGGACCAGTGTGATGGACTGTGAAATGTCAAGGTGATCACGACCTCTGCAGATTATAACAGACAGGAGGTTGATGTAGCCCTAAGGGAAAACTATAAAGGTGGTCTCAGTTCTGCAAGATAAAAACAAGCTGCTTCTGGTGGTCATTGCAAATTATTATAGTGAGAGGGGATAAAAAGCATTTGCCAGATCACTAATGGTGCATGAAGTGCCAAAGGTTATGTTGATTTTCTCTCATGAAGATTGCACATCTGGAACAGCAGCTGCAATTGGAATTATCACCTGTGTAAGTTTACAGTAATCCATAGTAATTCTCAGATCCATCGACCTTTGGCACAGGACAAACAGGTAAATTTAAGTGGCGATGTGACAGATACCAAGCCCATGATGATGTCACTAATCTCTGCAATTTCCTCTAGGGATGTGCCATTGCTATTGGGTTGGTAAGGAGGGGACTTTCTAGGGGCTTCTACTTGGCCCTTTTTACAACAATAACCCTCAGTCCGTGGATCAGAAGGAAATTTGGGGATTCTGCCAGTAATTAAGTATGTCTAATACAATTATATTCAAGAACTGGAGAAGTAACCACTGGGTTCACAGACCTATTAGGCTCTCCATAATTTTAATTTGGGCCAATATTCCATTCATCACCTGACCACCATTGGCCCCCACTTTAACTGGTGGACAAGAGTAGTGTTTTAGGGTCCCAGAAATTACTGCCAATTCAGAGCCAGTGCTTATTAATGTCCAAAAGATCTGAAGTTTTTTTGTTTTGTTTTGTTTTGTTTTGTTTTGTTTTGTTTTGTTTTGTTTTGTATACAGTCACCCTATTAAAGACTGCAGGTCTCTGGGGAAGTCTTGAAAGAAGGTTTATATTATATACTGTGGCAGTGTTGTGGAGTTCTTAAGAGAACTCAGCATATCCTTCAGTCAAGGGGTTCTGGGCATGATAGCTGGCTTAGGTCTGGAAACTGGAGGAGAGTCTCTGACTCTCTGTAGCGACTTCAGTCAAACTTCTGAGCACCAGACCTAGAGTTTTTCCTAATGTGTAGACCAAGTAATATTTAGTAACTCCCACCTATTTTATTCCTAGGTTCACTGTACCAACTAGCTACTGTATTAGGGTTCTCCATAGAAAACCAATAGGATGTGTGTGTATGTATCTAGGAAGAGATTTAGTATAAGGAGCTGGTTCGCATAATTACGGAAGGTTGGTAAGTCCCAACTCTGCACGGTGGGCCAGTAGGCCAAGCAGGAAAGCAGATCCTGCCTGAAGACAGTCTGCTCAAGATTCCCCTCTTGCTTGGGAAGCGTGGTCTTTTTATTCTATTCAGGTCTTCAACTAATTGGGTGAGGCCCGCTCACATTTTGGACGGCAAGCTGCTTTACTCAGAGTCCACCAGTCTGAATGTTAATCTCATCCGAAAACGGAAACACCCAGAATAATGTTTACCCAAACATCTGGGCACCCAGTGACCCAGCCAAATTGACACATAAAAGTAACCACCAACAGCTACCATCAATGATCCCTGAGGGTCGAAACATTTTGATGGCCATTTTGTCCCTGCTGTGTATTATGTTAAACACATTTCCCTTATTTCTAGTGACTGAACAGTGCCACTTAGTCTCTGCCACTCTAGGATCCCTTCAATCCAGATGAAATTAATGAACAGCATTGAATTGGTGACAGCACCTTCTCACATTAAACCAGCTTAAAGAGAACAGCCACTGCAGAGATTTTCAAGAATATTGATGATCTCATTACTGTATTGCTTGATACCTTAGTGAAGGAGTGTCCACTGGGTCCTCTTGAGCCACAGTAGTGGGGGAAGTTTGAAAGTCACACGTAATATGCTTACTCCAACATTTCTCTCTCCCTAAATCTTTTCATTCCTTTCTCTACATTATGCCAGGGAAGTTTGGAATCTCAAACTGATTCTTTCCTTTTTTTTTTTAATTATTTATTTGACAGAGAGAGAGAACTCATAAGTATGCAGAGAGAGAGAGAGAGAGAGGAGGAAGCAGGCTCCCTGCTGAGCAGAGAGCCTGATGCGGGGCTCAATCCCAGGACCCTGAGATCATGACCTGAGCCGAAGGCAGGGGCTTTAACCCACTGAGCCACCCAGGTGCCCCCTCAAACTGATTCTTATATGTAGGTCACTGCTGAGTCCAAATAAGCAAATTCTTAATACACATTAACACATTGAATAGAGAATCCCTGATAAGTACACCCATATCGGTAAATATGGCCTGTTATATTCTGCCTTCTTGGGTCTAATGCTCTTAGAATCCCATTCCCCACATATTCACCAGGTTTCTGCCTATGTAAATTAGAAAAATCTTGAAGTTATTTTGGATTATAAGATCTTTCCTTTAGGATCAGACTCTCAACTTGTTTCCTTGTAATTTGCTGAATCTGACCCTAGTTATGGGTCTCGTGGCAATAAGGGGTAGTAGGGTAGATCTTGAAGAGTAAGGGCATCTCCTTGAAAGCCATCTGCCTCAGGTGAGGTTAATACAAGGACTTCAAGCCAAGGAAGCCTAATCTCAGTCATGGAGGGTAAAGGCAAGAAAGGCTCAGAGTGACTTAGGGGTTAATATTTTTAGCTTCATTCAAGCCCATGCAGATGTCTTCATTCCAAGTCTTAGAATTAGACACTGTCCCAGTTCTCATCCCAACTTGACTGAGAGACATAGGCTATGAATTCAATTTACATTTAAATTCTGCAGCCCTCGCAGTTAAATATTGTGTCTGAATTTGCAGCTACAAGAGATCTGAGATACTTTCAGGACTGCCATAGAATCTCCCTCACCAGGACTTGAGTTGAGACTTTAAAGAGCTGAGTGTGTCATTTTCTTTCTGTCAGCACTCCAGTGCTCACAGAATAAGGCATCCCACCCACAGTCCTCCTATTCATCATTATTCCAGTCAGCCACCTGATCTCCTAAGGCACCTGCTTTAGGAAGTTCTTCATCAGAATGATCTACAGCCAATAATTTGATTCATCAGTGCCACTCGGTGCCATGGGTTACCAGCATCCCATTTCCATGACAAGAAGCTCAATAGTGCACTCAGGTCTAGAGACAAATCCAAACACCTGAAAAAATTCCATCTCTGAGGGTCTGTTTCTGGTGACTTCTGGTACCAAGTTCTACATCAGTACCATTTCTACATCTACATCTTCATTCAGTCAGGAGACACAAACTCTACCAAGTACATTCACAGACAGAATTTAATATAAAGAATTGTTAACCAGGCATTAGAAAACTGGAAAGGCAAAGGGAATGCTGTAGTAAATGCAGAAATCAGTTACCAGCCCAAAAGCTGGGAGAAAGGGGAAGAGCTTGGGATTAATAAAACTTAATAGCTCGGATAAAGGGACCCACGGAGCTGGGATAGGGAAGACATATGCCAGCTGAAACCAGTATGTCTGAAGAAGAATGAGGCTGGCTCTGAGATTGTGGAAAAAATGGAAACCTGAACCAGATGCTCCCACAGGAAATAATTCTGTCATTGCCAGGGTGAGGAACTGTTGTTTGGGTGACACTGACAGTAACAGGAAGCAAAGCAGAAAGGAGCAAGTTCTTGCCAGTCTAGACTTCCCGTCTCCCTCTGGTGCCCCCTATTGGCTGACTAACAGAAGACCCACTGGCAAAGGAGAAAGAATTCCGAGGCCCAGCCTTGACACAGAGCCAGTAAAGTCCGAAGCTAAGAGACTATAACTTAATAACCGTGTGTGTCTGTGTCTGTGTCTGTGTCTGTGTGTGTGTTCTGAGCCATTTTAAAGGGAGTTCCAACATGTTTCTTCACCCCTACATACTTCAGCATACATCTGACAGTAACTACCTAATACTAATGCTCAGATCATATTCGAGGTTTCTCCAATTGCCCCCAAAATATCTTCTTAATTTTATTAAACACATTTTAATTGTGTATGACATTTCAAAGAATGTCTCACTCTCTGAATTGGTTATTTTCTCTTATGTCATTTAACTATTTCCTCTGTTCTCTCTTTTCTGCTAAGCAGAGGTTAAGTGAGTGTATGTGTAACCTTTTTTCTTCAGAAGCAGTAGCACATATGATGATTTTTTTTATTATACCAATCATAAAATAAATGGATGAGGCCTAAGTGTCTTCTGAGTGTTATTTAAGAGAAATCTGTAGACGTCTTTTGAAATACGAAGTTTAGAGAAATGCGTCTCTCTGTTCATTGTGCAACAGCTGATAGATAAAAAATGTCTTTAGCTAAATCCCACTTATGGTCTAATTGTGCATTGTTTCCACAGTCTGGGATTTCTGCTTTTCTTTCCAGACAAAAGGCAGGGATAGGTCCTTTATTTCTCACAGCCTCTCCCCCAAATTATGCTGGCAGAACGTGGCAAGGCCTTGGTTTCTATACTCATTCCTATGCTGCTCTCTCAAAGACTGATTCCCTAAAGCAGAAGGCTTAGACTTTCTTAGCAGGGAGTTTCCCTCAAATCAAATGTCTTGTTCATTTCTGATCCCCACACCGGCTTGGGAACCATCATCAAGAGCGTTTTGCATTAGATTCCAAAATGTCCCTCCAACTGAGGCCCTTCAAGTTACATCTGGAGAGTGGTTGGATCTTTTCTGGGTCATTTCCTGTTGAATATAAGTGGTAACTATTTTGGTCTGACTTCATTCGTGCTGGGACTCTGCTGGCTCGGGGCTTTAACTCTACTGAGACCTTAGGCCAAAGGAGCCTCTCCAAACTCTGGTTCTTCTTTTCCCTCCCGCGAAGACTGCTGTGCTTCTGGAGGCCCTCGCCGGGCTGAATGTGGCCCCTATGACTGGACAAGAGCTGAGCAGACGTGACAACTCTGGCTCCCGCTCGCTCTGTAACCTTGGGAAGATGGCTGGCTTCCCTGCCTCTGTTCCTTCAGCTGCACTATGGGAGAATTAGTCGTCCCAAACTTGGAAGACTCAAATAGACTGATTTTTTTTTTTTTTTAAGAACGTATATAGTTGTAGGAGGAGGGTTACTAATTTTAACTCTCAGCTCTGGCACATCCCCAGATCCAACCATCCATCAGAGCAAAGGAAGAATTTCCAAGGACTGTAACACAGTATATTATTTTTTAATTTTATTTTATTGAGGGAAGGATATAGAATAAGTACTAGATTCCCGTGGTTTAAAAGTCAAATTGTCCCATACAGTGAATAATAAATCTTCCTTTTACCACTGTTTTCCAGTTCCCCTCTCTAGAGACAATTTTTTGGGTCACGATGTGGGTCACAATGTTTTGATGTTTCATGTATCTTTCTTGAGGTAGATTATGCTTATACAGCCATGTGTCTTTCTGTGTGTTTTCCTCCCCTCTTTTTAACTTGGATGCTAGCAAACTATACACACTGTTCCACTCCTCATCATTCTCACTAAACAAAGTATCTTGCAGATAATTCCATAGTAGTACATAGAGTTCTGCCTCCGTATAATGACATATTTAATTAGTTCCCGATGGCGAGCCATGTAGATTGTTTTTCCAGTCTTTTATTAGTTCAAACACAGTTGAAATGAATATCTTTATGCACATTTCCAGGACAAGTTGTGGAAATAGAACAGCCATGTCAAACATAAGCTGTGTATTTTCAATTTTTATAGTCTGCAAGCTTTCCTTGCAGCTCAACTATCATCTCGTTTGATTCTAAGTGACATAATACACAGGAAAGCCAACGCTCACTCCAACATCACGATCTTTCAGTGGAAGGACAGCAAGTCCTCTCTTTCAGCAGCTGTCTCCCCAATGCTGCCACATTAAGAAGACCCCATCTGGAATGATCTCATCCCGGAGAACTTCACAGCCCCAAAGCCCCTTGTTGAAAGTAAGCATTGACAACTTGGGTCTTGGCCATTTGCTATTTGGAATGACTCAACAATCATTTTAAACCCTCTTTTGTGCCAAAATTGGAGAAAAGAAAGGGCTGAAAAAGGACAAAGAGGAAGGCCAGAAAGGCCTACATTTTAATCATGGTTGGAAGTCAAAAGATTGTGGACTTTCTCTGTCTTGACTTCTCAACAAACTACCAAGTCACTGAAGGTCTCTGTCCTCTTTTTCCCCATGTGTGAAATGAAGACCACAGACCAAATTATTCCTCGGGTCCTTTCCTCCTTTGGAGATTGAGACTCAGTGTAGGTCAGGGGCACTTATCCTCCCAACATCACCACATTCAAAAAGCAAGAGCTGTCACAAATCAGTACATGACTAATATCCAAGTGGGTGGTCCAGTTGAGATGGCATCCAGACAGTGCTGTGCTGGTGAGCAGGCTGGAGGTTCTGCTGGGGGAAGAGAGTCTTGATTTGTAGCATTTGCTGATTTCCATAGTGTAATTATTCCCACTGTGATGCAAATATGATGTTCCTTGACTCAGAATTGGAGAGGGAAGCACAGAGGCACAGCATGGACTGCTGTCTCCAGCAAACCTTGAGTTAGGAATTCAAGGACAACACTTCCTTCAGATTGATCTGTATTGAGAGGCCTTTCATGAAAGAGCAGAGACTTGAAGGAGGCATTGAAGGATAACGCTGCAGGGCTCTTTCCATGGTAACTGACAGGAACAACTCACACTGGCTTGAAAACAGACAGAAAATGAATATGAGAACATGAATGTTGTAGTGCAAGTATTTGCACAAAGATTTCCAATGATGTGGTCAGAGCACACTCTCTCTCTCCCACCTTTTAGTGTTTCTTGCGTCTGCTTCTATCTGTATATTAATGTCACGGACTCCTCCCATAAGCAGGCTCTCTCCAAACGGCAGGAAAAATGGCTAGTGCAGCCCAGGGCTCTATCTTTACATTTAAGGATTCAGAAGAAAAGCAAGTGAGGTCTCATGGAAATCACGTGGAAAGATTCTGATGATCTCTGCTTGGATCTCATGCCCACCATTTGGGTCCTTAACTGGGCACAAAAGGAAGGGGTGCCTGGCCCACATGCCCCTACCTCCTGCAGCCAGAGGGCAGGCAGAGCACCAAGATGGACCATCTTTCCCTACCACCCAGTACACATGAGAATCACCCAGATGGAATTTCCCAGTGGACAGAGAGATAAAAGCTATGAATTTCTAGTAGACACACGGGTAAGGCTTTGTGGAGAGGCAGAAGAGTGGTAGAGGGAACTGCCTGAATGGAGGTGCAGACACATGAAAGGTGAAGGTGAAGTTGGGAGCCAGCCGGACCGAAACAGGGCTAACCCACAGGGCAGTGGTTCTCAAAGGAGAGCCAATTTTGCCCACCTTGGGACATTCGGCAATGTCTGGAGATATCGTTGGTTGTCACAGCTGGAGGCGAAGGGGATGCTGCAATCATCTAGAAAGTAGAGGCCAAAGATCCTGCTAACCATCCTACAACACACAGGATAGTCCCCCCAGTGAAGACTTATGGAGTCTCAAGCATCAATAATGCAGAGATTGAGAAATACTGACATAGGAAAAATTAGAGACGTGGCTGGAAGCATGTCAGATCATGGGGGCTTCCAGTTAGTGAGGCTACAGAAATGCCAAGAGGCTGAGGCTCTATGCTGCGACTCTCACCCAGGGGAGCATTAGGGAGCTGTGGGAATGGCTAGTGTGGCTCTTACTGCTCCTTGGCCTGGCACCTCTCTCCCTCCTCCTCTGCCACCTTCGCAGGGCTGGCTTGTTTTCATCCTTGATGACACAGCCTCAATGTAACCTACTCGAGAGATCTCCCCAGACCTCCCAGGAAAGTAAGGCCTTTAACAGGCTCTGCACCGCTCCCCTCTCCCACAGTTCCTACTTCTTTTCCTTTCCCAACTCTTACCATGGTTTTGACTTCTATGTTTCAGTGCTCCTTCAACACTTGTCTCCTCTTAAGGACCACAGAGGGAGGCAGAGAGCTCCCCTGTTTTGTCACTGCCGTGACCGTGACGAAAAGCAGGGTACCATGTGCACTGTCGTTTGATGTCTAACCAATAGATTAATCAGTTTGAAAGTTGCTTATAGGACTGGAATGGGGTCGAGGTGAAAGGGAAAGAGGAAAGAAAGGCGGGCCTCTGGATGTCCTCCTTGCTATTCTGCCCACACTTGTGTCCCGCCCCGACTCTGACTCTCACAACATCTGTAGGTCACAGCGTGACCGATCAGGGCTCATGTGAAGGTACAGAACTGTTCTAGCTATTTTGAGAAAACATGGATTAATAAAGAGAATCGAGCGAGCTCAGAACCCTTGCAGAGCAAGATCTGGCCTGGCCTGGTCATCTGAGAATGATTCCCAGAATACCACACAGTACTGAGTGCCCGAGGGAACTACGGTCTCTGCCATAGTCTGGAAGCTGAGGTTCCGGGAGTCACCAGACCCAGTCTCTGGCTACAGGAATACATAATTTTAGGTGGAGTCTGGGACCAGGAGTTACTGCCCAAACTCTAGAGCCATTTTGCCCCTTGTAGGTCACTGCCAGTGCCATGGATCCCTCCCTGGCTGCTGCCTCCTCTCCACCGAACTCAGTTGTTTCTCCTAACTCAGTATTGAATTCAGGTTTGCAGAAGCGCCCGGGACTGGCTAAACCTAAATTGCAACAGGAACCCCAACAGCAAGGAGTTTGGGAAATGGGATTTTAGCTTTTCAGCCTCTGTAGTACAGGAAGACAGATTGAGAAAGGTTTGGGCAGATGGGGAACAAGCCGGTGTATGACCTCCAGCACGTGGCTGCCCCTGCCAGACTACAAGCTCTCTGTGGCCATAAATGTCTCAGTGTCCTTCATCTGCTCTCTGCTGAGCATGCTCTCTAGACAGGAATGGCATCATGAAATGAATTGAACTGAGGGGCACCCAGTAGCTCATTCGGTTACACGTCTGCCTTCTGCTCAGATCATCATCCAGGAATCAAACCCTCACTGGGCTCCTTGCAGAGCTTCTCTCTTTCCCTCTACCTGTTGCTCCGCTGTTTGTGGTCTCTCTCAATCTCTCTCTCTCTCTGACAAATAAGTAAAATCTTTTTAAAAAATGAATTGAACTGAACCAAGCAAGCAGAGAAATCGTCCTCATTTTGTACACTTTGTATGTTACCGATAGCACTTACTGCATTATGCCTCTTAGACTGATTTGTGTTCTCATTCCTTTTCCCTGTGAACAAGATGTTCACCTCCTTGTCCCCACACTCGAGATAGCTAACAAATGTTTGTGGACTGAATTAGAGACAGAAACAGGCTAGAGTGAGGAAGTTCTGAGCCCCATTCTATCGAAGCAGCTCCTGTAGCTCCTAGAACAGCCATTTCATGAGTATTTGGGGTTTCCCGCTACGGGAAGCCATCACCACTGTAGGGACCCACAGGACAGGACCCCAAGGACTCTGCTCAGCTTCACCAAGCTTCACCAAGCTTCACCAGCTTCACCCCTTAATCTTTGGGGGAGGTGGTGCGCAGAGAGTTAGTGAAGCCAGGAAAGCCTTACGTTCTGGGACCTCGGTTCCAGGTCTCCCCCCAGAGCTGGAAGAACATCCACACCCATTCATTCAGCCAGTAAACCTATATTAAGTGCTTCCCAGGTGCCCCTCTCCTATACTTCTTTTCCTTTTCCTTTTCCTGTACTTCTCTTCTGTACTTGTCTGAAATCCCTGACAACAAGACCATGTCAGGGACTTTGACCTCTATGGCAGTGGAGCCCCATGCCTACCACACAGAGATTCCTATTCTATCCTGGAGCCCTTTAGGTTGTGAATGGCATCCATGCATTCGAGGCAGCGTTTCCTTACCTTTCTCATTCCTGAGATATTTGGGAACAGACCAAGGTACCCAGAGGGAGTGGTGGAGAGGTCCCCTTTCCAGCCATCTATGAATCAACACACTAAACCCTACTTTACATGTCATCTCTCCTCTGCATTTGGAGCTCACACGTCCCCTACACCAAAACAAGTCCCAATCCTCCCTCAGAGCTCGACCCAGGCCTTCCACCGAACACCCAGTTTCATACTCAGTGTTTTCCTCTTCTGTAATACTCATTTCACTTGTAGCCATTTGTGTCATCCCCATGAGACTCCAGGTTCCATGAGGACAGGCACCAAATCTTTCTGGTTTACCTCCATATCGCCAGCACCTGGCTCGGGGACTGACACATAACAGAGGCTTATCAAATGTTTGTTGGATGAACATCTGTTGAGCCTGCTAACTTTCAGCCTCAGATAATATTTATGTAATCTTAGTAAGAATTCTCTACATAGTTCAGTGGCTTACCAAACACCTTTATGGGTGAGTGTTCCAACTTCGTGAGGGAAAGACAACACAATAATATAATCATCACTCTCTTTCCTTTTCAGAAAATGAAACACCATCCATGAAGTAAATGACTGAGGTGGTGGAACCAGCAGAGTTCAAATGCGTATCTGCTTTAAATTAAATTCTGAATGTGGGTCATATACCATCGGCTAGCCAGATGCTCAGGCGGTGGAGGGAAATACTGGAAGCTCATAGAAGAGAGCGGTAGAAAGAACAGGAAGGAGCTAAAGCCAGGCCTCTATGATTTCCTTTCTTCTAGTGTCTGCTTGCAACCTAAACAGGATCACTCTGCCTGTTCTGGGACTCTCAGCACTTTGGCGGGGGGGCGCGCCGAGAGTTAGTGAAGCCAGGAAAGCCTTACCTTCTGGGAGGAGGGGGAGGAGGGTTGCGACACAGGGCACTATTATGTATGAGCACACTCACATCTGGACAGAATCTACACCAAGGCATGTGTACATATAAACACACCCAGAATGAGCCACTCCACAAAGAGATGCCACCCAAAATCTTGCGCACACATGCTGATATGTGGTTGTGCACACTCATACACACATTTCAATATGTACCGAGCACGCAAATATCGAGCCACTGTTGCGCACACCCAGCAAATGACGTGCACTTCAGTTCCCCACCGAGCTGCAACCTTGGACTTGTGCGTGTATGTGTGCATATGGGAGCCCTGATGAACGTTTGGACAGGTGCACTTATGAGTGGGCGCGCACACGCACAACTAAACATGCACACACGATTCATAATCACTCTCAAGAACAGGCAAATTCCGTACCTGGGGAATTTACGCTGCTATAGCTGTCCTGCCCACACTCAGCCTCTGATCCGCAGCGAGATGAATGCTCACGTGCAAGCAATACAGAGGTCTCTTCGGACACACGCACAAATACCCACACCCTTGCAATCGCTCTCGTGCCTGTAAACCTTCAAACACACTGACAAGTTCTACACACAGAGACCTGCACTGACACGCTCAAGCCGTCACCGGCGCTGAGGGTTTTTCCAAACCCAGCCGAACCGAGAGCTCGGGGCCGCGGGCTGGCTCACGTGACAGGGACGGCGCGCTCCCGCCCATGACGGGATGGGAAAAGTATGCTTGGGGCGGGCGCCCGCAGAGCCGCGGCGGCAGGAGGCGGGACGCAGAACTCCGCCGACAGCTTCGCGGTTCCGGAAGCCCCTGGACGTGGCCGAGGCTGCGAGGGTGAGTGTCCGTGCGCTCCCGACGCAGCCCCCGTGCCGCCCTCCCGCGGAGGGGGAGAGCGCAGGTGGGAGGGGAAGACTGGGGAGGGGGCCGCTGCTGGGGCCGGGACAGTAGTCTGTGAGGGAGGTCCAGTGCCGCAAACTCCCCCTCTTTGCAGGCCGGCCAGCCCCGGGGTTCCTGGCTCCGACCTCTGCCTTATGAATTAGAACATGAATTAACATGTGTTGAGCGCTGTCTGTATGCCAGGCTCTGTGCTAAGTGGCTTAACTGCTGATAGCAACACCTCTACCATTTATTGAGCGCCTATTTTGTGCCAGGCTCTGCCAGCCCTCTGGTGTGCTGTTTCATTCCATGACCACAGGTTATCCCCATCTGCCAAAGACGAACCAGGCTCAGAGACGTTAATGACTTGCTTTAGGTTGCACAGCTAGTAACTGGTGGTAAAGGGACTTCGAACCCTGGTAAGTCTGAGTCCGATACCGGAGCTAACAATCATAGTTGGTATTCACTGAGAGCACGATCTCATTTACTCCTCACAGCACTTTTTTAATTAAATATATTATTAAACAGGCAAACTGAGCTCAAAACATAGTGGAAAGTTGAGGTTTGCACCCAATTCTTTACAACTCTCTTCCCCCAAACTACTTGTCTATAAGCCTTGTCTTAGTTACTTTGTTCATATTTTTTTCCAACCCCCATCTCATGGTCCTATTCCAGGACTGTGTCTCTCCACTGAAAGATCGCAATGGCCCCCAGTGGTCTCCAGTCCTCATTTGCACAACCTCTGCACCATCCTCCTCTGCTCTTGGATCACAAAATTCTCCTACATGGAGCCCTTCAAAATCTCCCCCCTGAGATCCACCATCTCCCAGGGACCTGTGTTCCTGCCCCCACTGACCCAGCAGCAATAGCAACAACATCCTATATATGTCAAGCCAAGGCTGATGCTCAGTTAGCATTGTTCAGCGTCTGTCCTCTCCTCTCCTCCCTTTCTCCCTCCTCCCCCATCTACACAGTTCTCTTCTGATTTATTCTGTTATCTGGTAACTGTATCCATTAAGCCCACTTTGCACTGCCAACGCCTTGGACCCCCTGCATTTCCTAGAACATCACTACCACGCTTCATTGTAACAGAGCAAGTGCACCACGGTGTTGGCTTCTTCCCAAATGTGCGACTTCTCTCCATCCCCTAGCAGGGACACCGACTTTGCCTGTCTTCTAATACTTAAAGGTTAGGGTCACCTCTTGTTTTAAATGCTATAAAACTAACAGTGCTCATCATAAGAAATTCAGACAGTACAAAAAAGAATAAAGTAAAAAGTAATAGCTGACACACCCATTCCTAATTCTGAAAGGAAACCCATTTCTCACGAAGTTGTGTCCTTTCAGAAGTTATGTGTGTGTGCGTGTGTGTGTCCTTTTTTAACTCAAAAAGAATCATACTTTGCATTCCCTACCGTAACATGCCTTTTTCACTCGGTGTATCTTGGCCATCTTTCCTCTGGGTGTCTGGACTGACTTTGTTCTCATAACAGCGTCATAGTATGTCACTGCATGAGTAAATGGAGATTTCTGTCACAAGTCTGGGGTCATCTTGGAAGCTATTCGCCTCCATCAAATATTCAGCAAGTTCCCCCAGGAAGTGATTGCTTTCCCTGCAAATCCCCGTCTTCTTCCCTATCTTTCTACTCCCCCTCATTTTGGACACAAGGGATTGACCCTTCTTCCTCCCGTGCCAGTCTCTACTGCTTTCTGCTCCCAAATGTTCAGTGTAGGCAAACAGAGTCTGTGTACTCCCCTCAACCTTTCTCCCAGTCAGAGGCTTGCCAACTGGGCTTTGCCTCCATGAGATGAACTCCCGCATAAAGCAGATTTCAGTTCAAATTCTATTCTAGATTTCCTTTTGAAAGGAATTCTACGCCAAATCTTTTCCCAAGGAAATAAGCCTCCTTGGATGTGTGCATTGCTGTGGCTGGCTTACCTCTACCACACACACACACACACACACACACACACAGAGCCGCCCTGGGTTTTAAGGCTTTAAGTTTGTGGGTCCTATGCCCAAGGACATGGCACAGGGACAGGAGCCCCATGCCCTGAGTCAGCAGGCCTGGGTCCCCTCCCAGTTTGGACCTGGGAAAAATGACTTCACTTTTCTGAGCCCTGTTTTCTCTTCTGCCAAGTGAGGACAATAGTATCAGCCCTACAGAACTGTGAGGAGAACGAAAGGGGAAAATGAACGTCAAAGCTTTGAAGTAAGAACACACAACATATGTGGAGGACACTCTTTTTCTCCGGGTCAGGGGTTGCCAACTCAGATGCTGACAGGGGTTGTGCGTGACACAAAAGCGAGCAGAATGCATGCCATCTGGGAGTGGTAAGTGCCGCGGACACTGGGGAATGCAGGTTCTGCGTCGTGGTCTGCAAGGGCGGCCATAACAAAGTACCACAGACTGGTGACTTAAATAACAGAGTTACTCTCTCAGAGTTCCAGGGGCTAGAAGTCTAGCATTATAGAGACAACAGGTTTAGTTGCTTCTGAGGCCTCTCTCCGTGGCTTGCAGATGGCCACCTTCTTGCTGGGCCCTCACACGGTCATCCCTCAGTGTGTCGTGTCCTAATCTCTTTATGAGGAAGCCGTCATCGTGGAACAGGGCCCATCCAGAGGGCTTTATTTCCCTTTACCTCTTCAAAGGCCCAACCTCCAAATATTGCCCCATTCTGAGGTTTTGGGGATTAGGACTTCAACATGTGAATGTGGGGAAACACATTTCAGCCCATAACACTCCACCCCAAGGGGCAGCCTGTTGGCACCTTGCCAAATGTTGCCAGAGCCTCTAGATTCTCAAGAAAACCCGAAGATCTTGATTTTTTTTTTTAATTTTTTGCTTTTTCCAACAACCTTTTATTGACCTGTTTAAAAGAGCAGAAGCTCTTAGGTTTATGGTGATGACTTTTGAACTTCTTTGGGGAGCCCAACTGCTTCTCCCAGCACTTGAGGACCTGCTCCCTGGACCCCTTCCATCTCCTCTCTGGCCCCAAGGCCCTTCTCTCTTGGGCACCTTGGCTTCTCACCTCCTCTGTCAGAGTCATCGATGCTGTCCCCGTGCTCCGTCCCTCCCAGGTCCCTTCTGGTGAACAATTCAGGTGGGTACAGGTCTGTCATGCTGTGGTCACTGTCACTTACCTCTGCACCATCTTTGCTGGAAGCAAAGGTTCCCCAGGAGTCTTCTCTCTGGGGGAGGGGGCCAGTGTTGTCCATCTTGCCTTCCCTCCTCCTTTTGTGCACTCCATAAATAGCTTTTGAAGCTCTTTGCATTCCCGTGGAGCTCTCTCGCACCCACGGATCTCTGGCACCCCGGAGCAGGCATCAGCACCTGCTCCGGGGACTCCTCGATGTGCCCCGGGACGAGTTTGCAGTGGGTATACCTCAGCACCTGCTCCGGGACTCCTCGATGTGCCCTGGGGTGCTTTTGCAGAACAGCTGGCGCGGGTTCTCGGTGCTGGGAACAGCGTGCAGCTCCAACTCTGGACTCTGTGTGCCCGAAGGCAGGAGAGGGGTGGACCAGCCCAGGTATTCCTAGCCGCAGGTGGAGACCTGGAGCTCAGGCAGAAGGCAGGGAAGCTGGGGGCTGGCGAGAGTGCATTGCACCGTCAGGGAGCCGGTCTCCAGCTATAGACTCAGCAGCTTGCGCCTGAAAATCTTGATTTTAAAATCTCCCACGTTTTGCATTGGCAACAATTTCAAATTTAAACAAACAAACAAAAGCATGGTGCAGTCTGTAGTTTGCATTGGCTGAGGCCATTGATGAGGCAACTGTGTCTAGATTATCATTCCCTTGGTGGCAGGGCCATCTTCCCTGGCTTTTCTGTCCCTTTCAACCAGAGGTCCTTGCACATTGCAGTGTTAAGAAAGAGCTGGTTATTGAACGAGTAAATTCGAATTTTGTTTTTATTTATTAATTTATTTTTTGTAAATTCAAATTTTACAGCTTCTTCGACAGTAGGTCACACATGTAGAAATCCTGCCCCTCGGCATTTGTTGCCTTGCTGTCAACCCACATCAGCTCTTAGAACTGCGTGCAAGCTGTTTACCCCAACACTCTCAACCGCTCAGCTCATCTTTCTCATCTTTTACAGATGAGGCAACAGCAGACCCAGGTCTGCTCTTTAACCTCCTGTTATATCCTATGTCACATGGTTTTCACTGTATCAGAATAATTACTATTACTGAGTGCCTACTGGCCTGGTTACTGCATTATCTCAATTAATATTCACTGTTATTCTTTTTTTTAAAGATTTTTATTTATTTATTCAACAAGCAGGCAGAGAGGCAGGCAGAGAGAGAGGGAGAAGCAGGCTCCCCGCCGAGCAGAGAGCCCGATGCAGGGCTGGATCCCAGGACCCTGAGATCATGACCTGAGCTGAAGGCAGAGGCTTTAACCCACTGAGTCACCCAGGCGCCCCTGTTCACAGTTATTCTATAAGGGAGGTATGAGCAATTTAATCACTCAGGGAGGAAAGACCTAAAATAATTCAAATTGGTGTCATTCAAAATTCACCTGCTGAAGGACCGCAGGGACTTCTGCTCACCTACTAGACCAGTGTTGTGCTATAGCTCTTGTGGAAGCACAGCCGACAATTTGTACATCGCGCTGCCTTGCAAGGTTCTTGACCAACTTTTAATGGGGTGGGGGAGGGTTGAGTTATTTCAGATTTCACATGTAAAGAGAAAGAATATTTTCCTATCATGCTATTTCAAATCCAGGTGGCTTAAACAAGACCACACAGTATGGTTTTTTCCATTTTACAGACAAGGGAACTGAGGCCCAGGGGGTTCAATAACAGAGGTCGAGCATCTGTAGGATGACTCGTAAGCACCAGACCAGCTCTGTGCTTCTCCAAGGCCAGCCTGTGTCAGATGCTTCGAATGACCCCGAGTGCCTGTCAGGGCCCGACTGGAACAGCCTCCGTGGAGACCAACAGCCCCGAGAAGTCCAGGCCGACTTAGCCTTTGCTCCCTAGGCCTTCAGGGTTCAGAATTTCTTCCCTCCCTCAGTTCCTGGGTCTTCAAGTGTGGCCTCTTCTATATCGTCCCAAGGGGTCGTCTCGCCCCAGTTTCCTTCCCTGGCCTTCTGCGTGGTCCTGGATGCTCTTTGGGAAGAGAGCCTATTTCAAAGAGAAAGGAGGCTCAAGGCTCGCTTTCCGTCCTGGGCACCCAGCTGGGCCAGGCTGGGCCCTCAGTATAACCAGACCATGTGCCCTGTGAGGGTGGGCAGCCACATCTTTTCATCTCCAGAACCCCAGTGTCTGGCCTCAGAGGCAATAAGTGGCACCATTTATGGGCATCCACATGCCAAGCCACGGTACCAAGCATGTGATGTCCCATGTGTCCTCCCATCACCGGCAGAGCTAAGCACCATTCCCTGGTCTGTGTATCAGGGAGCGTGAACACACCAGGTGACTCGGCGGTGGCCAGTGGGGGGGGTAGGATGGGGGGAGACAGACACCCCCGACCGTCCCTCAGGACGCAATACCAGGCCAGGAGCAAAGGCCAAGCCTCCTTGCTTGCTGCGGCAACTGACAGAAACACAAAGCAAACCAGCTTAAATGAAAATGGAGAAAGAGAAGAAGGCGGGGGCCTCTGCCGGAAATGCCACGGGACTCAGAGATCGGGACTGCTCTTCGTGAGCCCAGTGGCAGTTGGCGACAATTACAGTTTTGAACAAGGTCTCGATTTCTGTATCATGCTTTACTCTCAACATCCATTATCCTGTTTGATCTTTGGAAGGGTAAGAAATAAAACAATAATAATGGCTCATGCTTTTGTAGCCCTCACCACATGCCACGCCTTGTCTAGGGACATTATGTCCTCAGAACAACCTTCCAAGGCAGGTCGTCGTATTGTTGTGCCCATTTGGGAGAGGACAAAGCTGAGGGAGATAGAATAAGTAATTTGTGAAAGGTCCTGCAGCAAGTTCAGCTAGTTCAACTCAAGTGGCTCCGTTTAGAGCTAGTCCCAGCCACCACGCCGCTGGTCTGAATGCAGACACGCTGCGAGGGGAAAATACACACTGGGTTGCCAACACTTAGTGCTGATTAACGAATGCAAAATGCCTCATTCATCATGTTTATGTTAATTACACGTTGAAATGATCTTTGAGATAGATAAGGCTATGTAACATATTCAAATTAATTTCACTGCTACTTTTTACCTTTTTAACAAGGCAACGAGACCCATTTTGAATAGTGGCTATTGGATGGTGCTGCTCAAACACGCTCCCAGCCCTCTGGGCTGCCACTTGGAGGCCGGCCCCTAGGACAAGCTGGACTTGTCCTGGACAACCAGGGCTCTGAACACCCTTAGGCCTCCTCCCCTCCCCTCCCATCTGGCACACTGGCTGCACCCTTCCGGCTCACTGCAGTCCTCCGACTCCATGGCGGAAACAGCTGTGTGCAGCTCCGAAGCTGGATGGCTGGGGGCCCTCATTGCACAGGCAGCTGGGGGCCTGGGGGGTGGGCCCTGTGTCCAGCACAGCCCCTCGCGTGCCAAGTTTGTCGGTTGGTTGAGGTTTGGGTGTATATAGCAGACAGTATAGCGACTTCCAGTGTGGCTTCAGGAGTGTTTGCTGACATAAACCCTGGGAGATCCCGGCTCCTGGGGTCTCACTGGGCCACGCTTTGTCCTCAGCGCTCTTTTTTCTATACCCAGCCAGAAGCAGGGAGTGCGGCAGGAGAAGACAGCAGATCGGATCATTTCTGGGGCCTCATGGCAAGTGGGCCCCTTGCTTTTTAATGTTCTGTCTTAGACTTGGGTTGCTGGAGTGTTTCCAAATCCCAGGAAAGGGGACTTTTCTGTGAGCCCTATGTGAGGAGCAGTCGCCAGCCCCTGTCCTCCAGGCAGGCTATCCACTTTTCAGAGAAGCTGGAGAGGGCTGTTTCCGATTTGCTTCCTGGAATCCAGGGAGGGCATGGGGTGTTTTTCATTATAGAATTCTCACTCCCATCAAAGGGAATGTTCAGGGGAGCTTCATCTGCAAGCGAGCTCCACCCCATTCCAGCCACCAGCCCTTCCCCTTTAACTCCAAAGTCTGGGAGAAGAGCTGGCTGGGTCCGATTCAGGTATCTCCAGCTCCCCCCTGCCAGAACCGGCCTCCCCAGACACTCCAGGGGCCCCTGGTGGGAGGTCAGGACTGCTTGCTGTTTTGCAATTAAAATTTTCAGCAAGGCTGGAACTTTTGTATCATGTTTGCTCTCAACCTTGGTTACCTTGTTTGAGTCTCAGAACAGCCTTGGAAGGCAGACAGAGGGAGTATTACCACCTCCATCTCCTAGGTGGGGAAGCGGAAGTTGGGGTGACAGGAGATGACTTCCCTGCGGTCACATACCCAGTAAGTTACAACACCAGGGCTGGGACCCGCGTCTTCCAATCTGAGACCCGTCATCTCGCTGCATCTCCCTCCTTGGCCAAGTATGGCTCTGTCATCCGCACAAAGCAAATGAAAGTTTTGATGCTGTTGCCCTTTTATTAAAAGGAGTGTCATGAGAGGCTGAGGAACGACTCTGAGCTGAGCACTTCTGTAGGGGGCGGGGGTGGGGGTGGCGTTTCTGTGCTGGGCTCTGGGGACATGATCAAGAGCAAGACAGGCAGGGACTCGGCGCTTTCCTGGACCTTCCACGCCAGAGGGAGGACGATGTTAGTGGTGAAGAAACCAATACCTATATATTCATAGCTTGGTCCACATGCTTGGGAAGAAAAAGCAAACTACCAGGGGTGGGCGGCATACTCTCGGTCCCACGACCGGACATTTCCCTCTGAGATGGTAGTAGATCTGAGCCCTGAAGGTGAGGCAGGCAATGGCCTGCAGGCTTCTCGGGGAGGGGTGAGGGCTGGTGGGTATTTCAGGCAGAACTCTCCAACTGCCAGCAGTCACTGAGCCACACACTGGGCTCGAAGCTTTGAGTACGTTATCTCATTGTTCCTACAGAAACTCCATGAGATGGCTAAGCCATTATTTCCATTAGATGGGGAAACTATTATTTCCATTAGGTGGGTGGGTTTCCCGTGGCTCCTAATCACAGAGTTAAACACCAGCCCTACCGGCCAGTGCATCCTAACCGATAACCAACAAGTCAGATTTATTTAAGCATAAGGTAGATCTTCCAGTCTCCAAGGCAGGATGGCTCAGAAGTGAGCAGCCGGCCTGGACAAGTGGCCCTGGAGTTCCTACGGGCAGACCACACTCTGGGTAGTCAGCAAGACACCGGTGTCCCCCACTTCCGGTCCCTCTTGCCTCACAGTCTGGGCCGAGGGTCCTTGGGAATGAACCAGGGGCCCGTGTCTTGAGGGCCAAGGGCAGAAAGGAGGAGGAAGGCTCTTCCCCTGACTGTGGACTTCAGACTGGGGCACATTAGCTCCCAGTGTCTTCCTAGGACATGAGTATTTATGAATCATTAGCTACTTAACTAAAACATGAGAAGCCCAGGGCCTGGACAGATTAAAACCAGACTGAAGAACTTCTTCCAAGTTTAGTACCTCATGACTTCATTTTGGAGGTTTAATCAACTAACATTTTTCCCCTACAGCAGGAAGACTGTCACAGCCTTCTTTTTCAGCTCCCACCAGAAAGAATTTAGGAAATAAGATAGTTTGTTTTTTTTTAAGGCTTATGTATTTATTTGAGAGAGAGAGCATGCACACGTGTGCCAGCGTAAGCAGGGGGAGCAGCAGAGAGGGAGAGAGAGACGATCTCCAGCAGACTCCTCATTGTGTGTGGAACCTGACACAGGGCTCGATCTCATGACCCCGAGATCATGACCTGACCTGAAAAACTGACTACTGAGCCACACAGGCACCCCAGGAACTAAGATAGTTTTTGAAAAGGTGAGGAAGGATCAATACATTTTTCCCCCTCTGATCAATTGAACAGATATTTATGAAGTACCTGCTATGTGTACAATATTCTGTAAGCACCATCCCTGGGGTAGGGCGGGGGGCTGTGCTCTAGGAGGCCAGAAAGAAGGAGGGATTAGAATTAGATCCATTTTGAGTTAGAAAAACCTCAAAAGGGAGAAAACTAACTTTCTTTCTTTTTTTTTTTTTTTTTTGGAGAAAACTTATTTGGATCCAAGGATTTCTTTTGGATTTAGGCCATTGCCTTGTTTTCTCCTCACCATGGAGTTTCTTGAGGGCAGAGCGCGTGTCTCACTCATTAACGAGGCAAATGCTTCTTGAACACCCACTGCGGGCAAGGAAGTTGGAAGGCGTGTGGATATAGCGGGCCAGCTGGGGTCCCTGCTCCCATGGGGCTTCCGTTTTAATGGGTGAGAAAACTGGCCCAGTAAGCAGAGGAGCGAGCAAATCCGGTGGATACAGGGGCATCGCTGGAAGGACTAGAAAGACACAGACAAGGAGCTGGGGTCCAGAGGGAGAGCTGTGGGAGAGGGCGTGTCAGGGAAGGCCTTGGAGGAAGCCACCTTTAAGCTGAAACGCAGTGGATGAAGAGCCAGCTAGCCAAGAGGGTGGGGCTCCTAGGCTGGCAGAATGGAACGTGGCCTGAAGGAGGTGGGGTGCTTGGCAGGGGGAGCTGGCGGTGGGGCGGTGGTGGCAACAGGGGCCGAGTCACTTAGGGCCTCGTGGGCCATGTCAGGGTTTCCGATGTTTGCCGTTATGGCCAGCAACAACTGGAGTGAGACCGTCCAGGAAGTGATGTGGCAGAGTTAGGTCTAGAACGGTCCCTGTGGCTTCACATGGGGAGTACGTGTGGGGGAAGCAAGAGACCAGGAAGGAGGCCCCTGCTGGGTCTAAGGAAGGAGTGAGCTGTGGGTGCTGGGGATGGGCTTTGTGCACCCTGGTCTTTCGATTCAGCTCATGGGAATACCCCATTAACACTCCAAAGGGGCTTGCGGAAGTCAGGGCCCAGGACGTCCCCCCAAACCCACCCCATCACCTTGGCTAATGTGGGCCTTTCAAAGGTTAGAGGTTTTCCTTAAGCATCGATTTACTCAGGTATCCTGAGGGAGAGAAAATATCACGTCTACATTTTCAAAGTCATGTATTATAGATACACGTGTGTATATGTATATTCTTACAGGCATGTGTGCGTGTGTGCACGTGTGTGTGTAGATTGATATTAAAGAAATTTCTGTTGTTATGTGTGGCTTTGGCAAATGCTTCAAGGTCTCTTCTGTGATTTGGAATATTTAGGAGGAAAATCTAAGAAATGCTGACATAACGGAAAGTGTTTGGGCACTAGGGTCAGCCAAACCCAAGTTCAAATATAACTTCTGCCATGAACTAGTTGTGTAAATATGAGCAAATTAGCCTCTCTGAGCTTCAGTTTCCTCTCATATAAAACAGGACAAAAATAGCAGGAGGAGGGAGCAAGGTGTAGTTGATTAAGTGTGGTCTTCAGATCCCCTCAGACACTGGTTTCAGTGTGGTCCCTGTCGCTCCAATTGTGTGACTTTAGGTAAATCATTTCACTTTGTAGAGCCTCTGTTTCTTCCTCTGAAAAACAGCGTTATAAGTTTACAAACTTCACAGAGTTTATTATAAACTTCAAGTAAAATAATTTATGTAAAGAGCCTCACACGGTGCCTGGAACATTGTAGGCATCTAATAAAGGGAGTGTGCCTCTGCCTCAGTTTCCCTGTCTGTAGCTGAAGGTCCTTTGGGGCCCTTGCCAAGTATGCCATTCTAAATTTATTTGAAAGAACCTTGCAGAAGTAACCTGTGTGGATGCCTTGGGGCCCTAGGCTCTCTTCCAAGCCCCCAACACCCAGTTTGTCTCACCACTGCAGTGTGGAGAGTCAACCGGCCCGGGGCCAGACTTGGGAGGGCAGGAGGGCGGGGGCACCAGCTGGGAGCAGGAATTTTTGCAGCCTTGTTTTTCTTGGAGGTGCCCTGGAGGCAAGGAACCTCTCTCTCCCTCCAGAATCTAGTCTCCCCGCCTTTATTTCCAAAACAGTTCCTGGCTCCGATTGCGGGAACCGCCAGACTCCAGCTCTGAGAAATCCCTTCCTCCGTGCCTGTTCCAGAGCCCTGCGCCTCCACCCAGCCGCTGGGGCCTGCCCCGGGCCAGCTGTCGCTGAGCGGAATCCCCTGTTGTCCAAAGAGGCTGGTGCCTGCCGAGGTAGGCGTGACAGCAGACCTTCCTCCCTCCTGCTGGACTTGTGTGGCTGAGAGTGACCATCAGAAAAGAGGAGGGGGCTCGTAAACCGAAACAGACGCTTCCTCTCCTTCCCCCCTCCCTCATCTAGCTGTCTCTCCTTCCTGCCTTTCTTCACGTAGCTGTTTGCAGGACCTCCTCTCTGCCTAGAAGACTCGCTCCCACCCGCTTCCTCCTCCCTCTCCCTGGTCCAAAATGTTTGCAGATTGCAACTTTTCAGACCATTTCAATCTGGCTTTGAGGAGTCAGTTTCCCTCGTGGGCGCCCAGATGTATCACAGCTCACAAGGGACAGTGGCAGTTTTCCAAGACCCTTGTCAGACCGGGGAAAGAGATGGAGATGCCGGGCTCCTGGAAGAGTCGAGGACACACCTCTCCAAAAGTAGATCACACACCTGACACTTCACTATGTTCTCCAGGTCCGCCTACCACCTCTGCTGTCATTCAGGCCAGAGGGAGCACAGGTGACCCCAGAAGCACACATTTTTGCCTCCCCTGCCCCTTTGTAATGTAGCCAGGGAGGGAGCCCACTCGCCCTGGCATCTAATCCCAGGGAATCTCATCTTCAATCTTCATTCAAAGGTGAGACTTCTTCCTGTCCCCCAGCCCTGATGGGAAGCTGGCAGGGCCATGTGCCCCCTTTCTCAGCTCGCCTGTTTCCAGGTTGACAGAAGGAGAGGGAAGGGGACAGGCAGTGGGCGGGGTCCCCCATGTGTCTAGGTGGGGACGGGGACTATACTGCTCTGTCTCTCTCGGCATGGCCAACATCGAAGCTACCTCTTTCGTGGGGACCTTTTGCCAGCTCCTTGGGGTCACCATATTGGCCTCGGACTGTAACAGCCTTGAAGTGGGCCACGCACATTCTCTTTTCGCTGACAAGTCCAGGCCTCGCAATCAGCTTCTGGCTTTCTGGTGTCTGCCCTGCAGGTTATCACTGCTGGGGCTCCTCACTTTCTGTGCGGACCCCTCCGGCCCAGGCTGGCTCCCGCTGGGGAATATCCGGTACCTTCCATCTCCCAGGAAGGCAAGATAGGAGTCGGCCCGCTTCCATGCTCTCTTTCCCTTCCACCCAGCCAGTCTCTCAGCCTTCTCACACAGGCCTCAGAGGAGTGGCCCCTCTCCTTCCCCGTCCCGGTGCTACAGGTCACATCTTGAAATCCTTGATCTGACATGAGTGCTGAGAGTTGCGGAAAGGGCTTTCAAACTGTTCCTTTGTCAGTTCTTCACTGTGGCCTGACTGCTCCATTTAGCACGCAGCCTCTCATGAGTCCTGGTGCCCAGGTGGAAGTTTCGATTATCACACTCTCTTACACTCACCCACTAAGTCTTGCTTCCCCCCACTCCAGAGGACTGGATGCCCAGAGCTCACCTGTGCCCCCATCCAAGTCACTTTCCTTATTTGGGGCCACAGGCCTTCCTTCCGTCCTAGCAGATGCTCTTCCCAGGGGGACCCCTGGCGCCATATTCCTGTCTGGGCTTTCCAAGATCTCCGTGCATATTTGGGGCTGGCCAGGGGTAGGGAAGGAAGGCCTCAAGAATGTGCACTGCTACAGATGACTGCTCTTGGCTGAAAAGGGATAATAGGACTGGGGAGGTGTTAAAGATACACTACAACCACATTGAAACTGTTTTCTCGACTTAATCAGAGTGAAAGAAATTGAAAAGATAATAATTTTGTTACTGTATGATGTAATGTTATTGAAAGCAGTCACCGGTACTAGGCGCCCTCCACCTGGCCGGGGGTACCTCTGTGGTACTCACCCAGAGAAGCCGTCTAAGGTCCGGAGAAGGTGGGCCTTGGAGCTGGAACACAAACAGGCCCGCAGGTCCGGGGGGGTACTGTGCTCTGGTCTTCCCTGGCATTTTCTCTCCCCTTCATCTCTTCCCAGGGGTAAAGATGCTGGAGGCAGCTGGAGGGGAGGTTGAGTCAGCCTGTTTCCAGAGGCAGCCTGCCAGGCTCCTAGGACCAGGGCAAAACAAGGTCTGGAGGAAAGCGAGGTTGAAGGTCTAGGGGCAAAGCTCAGTCTCCAGGACCCAGGCCTGCCGGCATGCATTGCTGGAAAGTTCTGGTTAGGCAGCCGGAAGCCGCACAGGCACAATGGAGCCAGCAAGGCTTACTTATCTGCAAGAGGGCAGGCTGAAGCCCAAAAGCAGAGGGGCTGAATGCCCAGCAGCAGAGATGAGGAAACCCAACCACCATCAAAGTGGGTTTCTGAACCAGCAGCAGCAGCAGCGTCACTGGGAGACTCACTAATAATGCAAACCTCTAGCCCCAGCCCAGACTGACTAAACCATAAACTCTGGGGGCAAGGCCCAGCAATCTGGGTTTGCGCCAGCCCTCCAGGTGATGCGATCCTTGCCAAAATGTGGGAACCGTCGACCTAGCCCAAAGCCCTTATTGCTCAGGTGGGAAAACTGAGGCCTAGAGTGGGGAAAAGGGCTTGCCCAGGGTCCCAAAGCAAGCTACCCTTTGGAGCTCTCCCCATTGCAAGAAGCTTTCCATGCCTGGAAAGTTTCATTCTTGGGAGAAAGGCTGTTAATTGCAAAGTGACTGAACCAGTTGTTGAGAGATCATGGTCAGGTTGCTTATTCCTGCTCTGGACCTCGGTGTCTGCCTCCTTACAGAGAGGGGCTAGGAGTGCATCATCTCAGGGAGCCACACTGGCCTAGTTGGTTCAATGTCTGACTCCATTTCTGCTCCAGTCGTGGTCTCTTGGGTCATGGGATCGAGCCCCATGTTGGACTCCGTGCTCAGCAGAGAGTCTGCTTAAGATTCTCGCCCTCTGCCCCTCCCCCCACCCTCTGTCTCTCTCATAAATGAATACATCTTCATATTTCTTAAGACTTTATTGATTTGTCAGAGAGAGAGAAAGAGAGAGCATAAGGCAGAGGGAGAACCAGGCTCCCCTCCGAGCATGGAGCCCAATGTGGGGCACAGTCCCAGGACCCTGGGATCATGACCTGAGCCCGAAGGCAGACGCTTAACAACTGAGCCACCCAGGTGCCCGACTGCAACGTTTTTTAAAAAAATTACTCCCCATACTAGTTTCCAGGAAGCTATCACAGGATATATGCCACCAAACTGAAGCCTTAAAAAAAAGTTTTTTTAAATTAAGCAAAGAAAGAAAGACATGGGATCCATAAAACAGGAGATGTAACACAGGAGAGAGGCAAAGACAACCCCCACAGTGATCGCAAAGGAGAACCTAGGACGGCAATGGTCCAGAATGTGTGAGGATCAGAACAGGGGGTGGGGGACTATAGGACATTTGTCTTCGGGAAAATAAATGGATCAAATTATCTGATATATGTGGTAATGGAGAAAATCATGACATAGGGAACTAAGCAAATGACAAAATAAAATTATTTCCAGTAAGAAAAGAGTGTATGAGAAAGGAAATATAAATATGGTATAAGGCTTAGCTTGGCAGTCAACAGTACTGATAATATTCAGAGAGCAGGGGCGCCTGGGTGGCTCAATGGGTTAAAGCCTCTGCCTTCAGCTCAGGTCATGATCTCAGGGTCCTGGGATCGAGCCCCGTGTTGGGCTCTCTGCTCAGCGGGGAGCCTGCTTGCCCCTTTCTCTGCCTACTTGTGATCTCTCTCTGTCAAATAAGTAAATAAAACCTTTTAAAAATAAATAAATAAATAATTCAGAGAGCAGATTTTTATTTCAGCAAATATTATATTTTAACTACACGAGGGAGGGGAAATAGGAGGTAGGGTGATGGAAGGGGGCTGATTCCTCATCTGTCATAAATGAAATTCAAAAGATAATGCCCAAAAAATGGACACAGGGGTCCTGGCTGAATCAGTCAGTAGAGTATGTGACTCTTGATATCAGGGTTGTGAGTTCAAGCCCCACTTTGGGCATGGAGCTTAATACTTACTTTAAAAAGCTTTTTTTCAAGGGGCACCTGCGTGGCTTAGTCAGTTAAGTGTCTGCCTTCAGCTCAGGTCATGATTCCTGGGTCCTGGGATTGAGGCCCGATTTGGGCTCCTGCTCAGCAGAGAATCTGCTTCTTCCTCTCCTCCTACCTTTCCCCCTACTTGTGCTTGCTCTTTCTGTCTCTCAACTAAATAAATAAAATCTTAAAAAAATTTTTTTCCTGATAAATAAAAAAGAATCGGTATCAGCATATTATCTGATGGACATAAATGCCAGAAGAGATAGCTAAAAGGGTTTGGGGTGGGGTGTGAAGGTAAGGATGTGTGGAGCTGGAGATCACAGTTTTTCATTATAAGACTTAGAGTATTATTTATACTTCACAAACAATGTTAAGTGTATTATTTCAATTAATTTTTTTCACTTAAAAAAAAAAGTATGCATTATCGCCGGCAGCAAAAGGGCACAAACTCTAGGTCTGCCCAGTCTGTCCAAACCCAAGCCCCACCACCTGCTGTTTGTACGAGTTGGGCTTGTTGTGCATGCCTCTGAGCCTGTCCTCCCTCGCTGGTGTCAGTCTGGCGGGGGCGCTGTGAGTTAGGTAACGTGCCTGCCCACCCCCACCACCACCCCACCACCCCCCCCCACCGGCAGCCCCTGGCAGGCCCGCTGGTGCTGCTCAGGTGTGGGGCACCTTGACTTAGAACTGGAGCCTCAGTTCTCACCTGGCGCTCCCCTGGGCCCTCCTGCAGAAGCAGCAGAGCCGCAAATCATCTCCTACAGTGCAAAGTATTTCTGCCCTGGAACTTGCTACTTGTACCACGTCTTTGAATGAAACTGTAGCTCATTTCTCTCCATCCACGGCTCCTCCCAGTCGGTGTGACTGGGCGGTTCGGTCCTGCCTCCGTTTCAGCTCCTCCAAAGGATAACAATGATAATGAGTGCCTTGCCCCCAAAACCTCTCCAAAGTATGTTCTGGGTGCATGACTCAGTTCACCCAAATATGTCCTCAAGATAAGATCACACTGTCCAGCTACTTGTATGTGATGTAGGAGAGAGCAAGAGAGAAAAGTAATAGAATTTCTCCCAACTGCCTCCTTCCCCTCTGGTGGCCTTTCTGACTGCCCACCAGTCAGCTCGGTGGCTGGACTCACCTGCTCACAGCTCTTTTGCCTCCCACAGGTGACCACCATGATCCCTTGGGTCCTCTTGGCCTGTGCCCTCCCTTGTGCGGCAGACCCGCTGCTTGGAGCCTTCGCCCGAAGGGACTTCCAAAAGGGCTCCCCTCAACTTGTCTGCAGCCTGCCTGGCCCACAGGGCCCACCCGGCCCCCCGGGAGCCCCAGGGCCCTCAGGAATGGTGGGAAGAATGGGTTTTCCTGGAAAAGATGGCCAGGATGGCCAGGACGGGGATCGGGGAGACAGCGGAGAGGAAGGTAAGAGGCCCAGCGCCGGCCCCTCCTGTTCCTACCTGGGGTTGACATCCTCTGGCACAGAGGGAGTTGAGTTATAAAAACTGAAAGTAATCCCATTTCATTATAAACCAAATCAATGTCTCTTTAAAAAACAGAGCCGTGTATTCTCCTGAAAGGAACAGTAGGTATCAGATCTTGGGGTCCTTCCCGAGATGCACCACTGATTTGCTGAGTCGCTTTAGGCAAGTCTCCCAAATATATTATTCAGAACTCCTTTGGTGGCAGGTGACTGAAACTCAATTTATAGCCCTGAATGGAATTGATTGGCTCATGCCACTGGGAAGTGCAAGAGCCGAGCTTCAGCAATGACTGGGTCCAGGAGCTCAAATGTTGTTGTCAAGGCTGTGTGCTCCTCGTGTGTGTTGGTTTTGTTCTTGCAAAGACTAAAGGTTTTGAAATGGCGACCACTGGGCTCAGTCCTACCTCCTCATGGTTTGTTCCACAGAGCAAATCTCAGGATGACTAATTTTCCCAAATCATGTGTAGATCCTGGACCGATCCTTTTGGCCATGGAGGGGAGGTACCACCACCTGCCAGGGCGGCTGGTCACTGTGACTGACAGCATCGTGGGGACCACAGGAAGTCGTGAGGGGCAGTTCCCTGAAGGAGGAGAAGCCAGGCAGCCAGCAGACAAACCAAATAGTCTCTACAGGCCCTTTCAGCCTTGAGATTCCTTATGTCTCTTGATGTCAGCAGGCTCCCCACGTGTACATTTAAGCAGGAGGGGAGTTGTAATAACTTTTAACGCTGACAGAGCGCTTACGAGTATGTTGCTCAACTGGCCGTGCACACCATCCTGTGAAGGAGGTGCTACCCCATATCACAGATGGAGAAACGGAGAGTCAAGGGGGGTTTGGCTGAGGACAGCACGTCGCAGCTTCGAGAACCTGAGCACGGGACACAGACCTGGGTACCTGCTTTGGCACTTACTTTCTCTCCATTCCTCAGTGGCTTCATCTCTACAATAGAGATGACAACAGCACTCACCTCACCGGGGTGTGACAAAGATGACGTAGGACCTGGGAGGCATCAGTCTCAAAGTAGACACACAACAAATGGTAGTCACCCCTTCACTGACATGCCGAGCTCATGTAACAGGCCGGGAGAGGACTCCAAATCCAGACCTTCTCCCCCCACACCAAATGAATTCCTACAAAGGCACCTCCTTCCCCAAATAACTATATCAGTGATGACGACGGCTTTGACTCAGGGAGGTCTCACAGCGTGTCGGGCACTGGGTGTCATGGTGTCCCATTCCCTGACCCCAACGGTATCTTCCGTCTGGGCCTGGGCTCCAAGCAGGGCCGGAGAGAGTTTCCCCTGACATTCATCTTGTAGGTCCCAGAGGTGAGTGGGCATCTCTGTTACTGACGTTTTCTCCTGGATCAAGAGGTGTGAGGATGTGGGCTGGGGACTGCCCTTGGCCATCTCTCCTTCGACGCAGGGAGTCTTTGCTGAGAATCGGGACAACACAGCAAGGAAGGCAGTGCAAAGAGGTGCAGAGTCCTGACCGGTAAAGGCAGGCCGCCCTGGGACCAGCAGCGAACCACCCAACCACCCTCTCCCTCACATACACATACAGATCCGTCTCCACACAGGTCTTGACAGGTAAAATCAGCTTTGCCTAAAGTTCGTCAGAAAGGTCTCAGGAAAGAGGCACACCACATTACACACCGTAGACTCCCTGAGAAGCTTCCTGATCTATTGGTCTCCCCCAAAACACTCCAATGCAAAATGACTCCGTTTTTATTCCTCCTCACAGTCTGTTCTCCCACTATTAAGGCAATAAGTTTTGCTTATTTTCATTTTTTCATGGAACAGCTTCGTGATCTTAGCTTGAGTTTTCCGCATTTAAAAAAATTTTAATTGTGAGTAATACATAATACCTTCTCATCACGGTATATTCAAACCATAAAAATAAAGCAAGATACCTCCTTAATTCCTACCCTCCCAATTCTTTCCTCACTTCCCAGAGGTAACTACAATTAATTGCTTAGCTGCGTCTCCTTCCTGGCCTTTTTTTAACATAATTTACATATGTGTGTAGTAGTACCAGACATTGCCAGCCACTTCGATGTTCAGTGAGAAAATGCTATTTGGGAATCTGTTTCCCAATTACTTAAAATAGGAAGAATTTAAATGCACTACATTTTTTTTTTTTTTTTTAATGCTTTGCATCTTAACTCAAAACTAAAACAGAGGGGCGCCTGGGTGGCTCAGTTGTTAAGTGTCTGCCTTCGGCTCAGGTCATGATCCCAGGGCCTTGGGATCGAGCCCTGCATCGGGCTCCCTGCTCAGCACAAGCCTGCTTCTCCTTTTCCCACTCCCCCTGCTTGTGTTCCCTCTCACACTGTCTCTTTCTCTGTCAAATAAATATATAAAATCTTTAAAAAAAAAAAAATCTGTGAAGGAGGTACTACCCCATATCACAGATGGAGAAACGGAGAGTCAAGGGGGGTTCGGGGTAAACACAGTAAAATGCCTACATATATCCGTATAAGAAGCAAAGTGCTTTGTTAGAATGTAAGACGCCTACAACGTTCCTTTCTGGTCACCCAGTCCCTTTGGTGGCTAGCGCACAGTCGCCTTGTGCACAATAATGCCAGGATGCCTTTCGGCACCAGCATCCTTCAGGAGCGGGCCCTTGACTGACATTCGGCACACTTCTCAAACATCTACACTCGATTCTGCCAATCTACCAATTGTACCCATCATGCCATTGTGTTTGGATGTGACTCAAATCCTTACCCATGTTTGTTTTGTTGAAAATGTTGTATTGAATTTAGGGGACATAAATAGACATGTGTCATATATAATCATTGGCCAAAAAATATTGTATTGAGAGAAAGGTACATTTTATGAAATACAGGCATTAAAAACCAACGGGCATTCTATAGGAAGACGTTACTCGGGGAATGTCTGCAGATATGCCAACTATATTTGTGGAGTGTTGACTGTGGGCCAGCCATTCTCCTCTGCTCCTAAATGGTTACAGAACTAGTTAGTGCTGTGGTTTCCTTTCAACAAAAAAGCCTCTGCCACCTGCTTTTTCCTCTCAACAGCATACTTGAGGGAAGTTCTCACATATAGTTGAAGGAGGGGTCTGGCAGGCAAACCAGACTCTTCCGCAGAAGACAGGGAAAGAGAAGGGGGCGAACTCTTTTAAGTTACTCTTTGTGTCGTGATCCATAGCGGTTCTAGAAGGTAAGTATCACTGTTCCCATTTTCCAGATAAGACGGGGAGAAGTGCCCCAGGTTACACCATCAGGATTTGCTCCCATTGCTATGTGACTCCAAAAGCTTCTTGCTCTTTCCATCCCCCAAGGCTCCCGCTCCAAGGATGGAAAGCCAAGGCCCACAGCCTCTGCCTAGCTCTGGGGGGCCCCTCCATAACACCAGCTGCTCTGTCTTCCAGGTCCACCTGGCCGGACAGGTAACCGGGGAAAGCCAGGACCAAAGGGCAAAGCCGGGGCCATTGGGCGGGCCGGCCCCCGCGGCCCCAAGGGGGTCAGTGGTGCCCCGGGGAAGCACGGCACACCAGGAAAGAAGGGGCCCAAGGGCAGGAAGGGAGAGCCGGGCCTCCCAGGCCCCTGCAGCTGCGGCAGCGGCCACGCCAAGTCAGCCTTCTCAGTGGCTGTGACCAAGAGCTACCCGAGGGAGAGGCTCCCCATCAAGTTTGACAAGATCCTGATGAACGAGGGCGGCCACTACAACGCGTCCAGTGGCAAGTTCGTCTGCGGCGTGCCGGGGATCTACTACTTCACCTACGACATCACGCTGGCCAACAAGCACCTGGCCATCGGCCTGGTACACAACGGCCAGTACCGCATCCGGACCTTTGACGCCAACACGGGCAACCACGATGTGGCCTCGGGCTCCACCATCCTGGCTCTGAAGCAGGGTGATGAGGTCTGGCTGCAGATCTTCTACTCAGAGCAGAATGGGCTTTTCTACGACCCTTACTGGACCGACAGCCTCTTCACGGGCTTCCTCATCTACGCCGACCAGGACAACCCCAATGAGGTGTAGACAGGCAGGTGCTGGGGCTCCAGGGAGGGAGAAGCTCCCGGACTTCTAGAGCAAGACCCCGCGACTCTCTGCACGGTGGGAGTGGGGACCTCCAGCCTCGGACATTTCTCCTCTGCCCACTTTTCCCTTCATCATTAAATCCACGCTTTTTTATTCATCCTTCCACCTATCCTTTCACTCATTTTATTTATTTATTTTTTAGTATCTACTGTGTGACAGGCACCGCGCCGTGCTCTGGAAGGTGCCTCAGGGAACAAGACAGACAGAGGCTCTGTCCTTGTGGGACTTCCATTCTAGTAGGAGATGCAATTTACAAGTAAATAATCGAAAAATATAATTATCGTGCCAGGATGGAGATGCACGTGCCATGGTCGAGAGTAATAGGAATTATTTATTGCTTTGATGATAAGGAGATGAGGAAGAGAGTGAATTTTTTTTTTTTAATTTCATCTTTCTTGAGTCTGCTTACATAAAGTCTACAAATTTTTTTTTTTTAAGATTTTATTTATTTATTTGACAGAGATCACAAGTAGGCAGAGAGAGGGGGGGGAAGCAGGCTCCCCGCTGAGCAGAGAGCCCGATGCGAGGCTCGATCCCAGGACCCTGAGATCATGACCTGAGCCGAAGGCAGAGGCTTTAACCCACTGAGCCACCCAGGCGCCCCAAAGTCTACAAATCTTAAGTGGACAGCTTGATGGATTTTGGTTTTTTGGTTTTTTTTTTTTAAGATTTTATTTATTTATTTATTTGAGAGAGAGCGAGCACAAGCAGGAGGATCAGCAGGCAGAGGGAGAGGGAGAACCAGACTTCCCACCGAGCAAGAAGCCCAATGTGGGGCTTGATCCCAGGACCTTGGGATCAGGGCCTGACCTGAACGTGGACGCTTAACCAACTGAGCCACCCAGGCGCCCCATGCTTGATGAGTTTTTACACAGGTACATAGCTTGTCACTTCCATGTAGGTCACAAACACAACATTTCCCCCTCGCTGACTCCCCCAGGCCCTCCCAGTGAGTACCAGGAAGTCAGTTTTCAACTGAGTCCTGGACGCAGAAGACATAATTTGCATAATTTGCTGGGGAGAAGGGGTCTCCTGACAGAAGGAGCTGTGGGTGCAGCTCTTTCCTCGCTTGAGGAAAGAGCTGAAGGCCAGAGGGACGGGTAAAGTGAGAAAGGAGACTTGAGGCATGAGGTGTGAAGCCGGATGTTACACGGAATCTCACAGGCCGTGGCAAAAAGTTCACTCACTGGAGAAGTCTTATCAAAATGCAAGATATTAATATGGGGATAACCTTGGATCTGCTCAACACAGATAAGTCAGCCTCACACTTTGTTATTAGTTACAAATCACCTGCAGGCCCACTGCTCCATCGGGGGATACACCAGGATGTCCAAGCATGCCTGAGGACCCCTGTTCTAAGATGGTGGCATTTCTGTGCATTTCATAGCACAGAAATGAATCTTGCCCCCAACCTCAGGGGTTTCCAGAGAATAGGGGCCTGAGGGACGTGAGAATCCAGTACAAAGTGGCTGATACTGAGAGGGACCCACAAGTCAACTGCTGAAAAGAACTTTCTGATGGAGCTGGCAGGTTACCCTGACTGACCTCTAGCTGGAAAGGTGGGTCCAGTGGGGCTGCCTGTGGTGGTCCCAGAAACAGGTAGCCCCCTCCACAAATAAAATGGGGCTTACTTAAAATAACTCCATTCTCTCTGGGCCACAAAAAGTATGACATTGGAATGGGGTTAAGAAACCCCGAAAGGGATGTGGGGCCCAAGTGGATTAGGGTGTGGGTTGTGGTCCTGCCCATCAACCCTGTAGGAAGGGGCCAACTTCTGAGAGTGAGGATATCTTTGTCTGTGAAGAGTTCTTTTTTTCTTTTCCTTCATTAAAAACAAAAACAAAAACAAAAAACTTTTTAGGAGCATCTTTAGCCACTTCCTCTTCCTTCCCCCAGAGATTTACTCATCTGAAGGCAGTTGACTTAACCCTTGGTAGTCTGAGTAATAAATCCTGCCTAAGCAAGATGGGCAGGAACCCAAAGCTCTGTGGTCACCCCTTCTGGGCCTAACCTAAACCCATGTGCCCTTGCCAGGGAATCCCCAGAGAGTTGTGGAGATGATGGGGGACACTTAGCCCTCTTTGTGGGGGAGGGGGCAGACAGAGGTAGAGACCTGGCAGGACCCCGAGCTGGGACATTGTCTTCCTTAGCTGTGGTCCGGGACTGCTGGAGATTTTGAGGTAGGAGCACTAAGCTTGTGACCCGTGGGGCAGAAACAGGTGACACTGTGGAGAGAGACTCTGGCAGCCCCCTGCTGGTGAGGGCGAGGGCTGGTTTATCCCCTGACACTTCTGAGGGGGCTGCCTCCTTCCGGAGCCACTGGGAGTCCTCAGGCAGAGGAGACCGGTGGTCCAGACAAGGACAGTGTCCCCAGGAGGGGGCCTTCCCAGCCACACGGGGGCACCAGCCCCTCTTCCTGGCTCTGGCTGCTTGCGATGGGCTTCTGCAAACAGGGCCTGTCTTTAGGCCTTCACGTTTGTAGATGTTGATGAGGACCTAGAACTGGGTGCATCTTTCTGCAATGAAATTGCCCTTGAACCCAGGGTCTTTTCGCATGAGGGACATGCTTTAAAAGGCAGCCATTGTCAAAGACAAAGAAAGCTGCCACTCGTTAAAGTGGTAAAGACAGATTTTTATCAGTAATATACCCTTACAATACGGAAAAGTGTCCAACATGAACCAAATCCAACTTCAATTTGTACAGATGTGACTGGGTGTTGTGGGGGAAGGGGGGAGGGACTAGGGATGAGGGGTTCTCTGGAGTCAGGGGAGTAAAGAACTACAAAACAGAGGAAGGGGTTGGTCCACGTGAAACCCACCTACATTTGCTAAGTGGCATTTATCCAAGTTGGACTCCTACCCTCCCACAGAGCCTGGGAGATACTATATTCAGAGGTTGCCTGAAACAAATAATACTTTTTTTTTTTTTTGCCTGCCTTGAGTTTTTTCCATCAGTCACTTTAAGGGGGCGCTTAGGGTCACCCTAGGGACACGATCCTGAGCTATTAGAAACTATGGTAATGTTTGTTTAAGTCTTTATAGTTCAAGGTTGACAGGCCTAGTCAAGAGGAGGGCTCCAAGTAGAATTTAGGCCACGAGAGAGTCTTTGTCACCAGCCCCTTCTGGAGAAGCCGACAATGTGCCGCTCTGATTATTATGATGCAAAGAGCACCAGACTCTGCCCAAACAGGCCAGCCCTGGTCCTGGCCAGGCCTCCTGGCTCACCTGACAAGCGAGGGAGGCTGCCTGCCATGCGTCTGCGGAGTGTTTCAGGGCTGACTTCTGGATTAGAACTGTGACTGGGGGCAGTGGCAAATGAGGCACTCGCCTTGGGCACAAAATTTCAGGGGCTGCCAGAACCCTCAATAATAAATATAAATAATATTTTAATGTAATATTTTAATAAATCAGAATGTAAAAAACCCTACAATGAACAAAATATCAGAATTTTAAGTTCAGGCGGGATCTGACAGTGCTGTGATTAGGGTGCGGTGAGGGAGGCCACAGATCCTGGCAGCGTTAGACCTCTGGCCCCCACGCCCTGGAGGGGAAACTCTCTTCACTTCCTGCCTGTCATCTTCATTCGTTCCACTAGGGGGAGAGCGTCTACTACACAAACCTCCAGGCCCCAGGCTTAGAGGCTGCAAGATCTGCCCAGGTCTCTGGACTGTTTTCTAGATTCAGAGCCAGAGAGGGGAAGAGAGAGAAAGACATTCTGGCCCACGGTACTATGCGGCCATGACCTTGCCCACTGGAGAAGAGGAAAAATAAAAACACAAGAGCCTCATGTCTTCCTGACACTTTCAGTGAAAGAATTGCACGTACGTTCAAAATTGCAGAGACGGCTGGTTTAGTGCAAGGGATACAGCTGTTGTCTGGAAACAAGAAATCTTGGTTCCAGTCCTCACTCCACCTTGATGACTTGGGTGCCTTTGGCCAAGTCATTTCCCATCTTGTGGCCTCAGTTTTCCCATCTGTAAGATGAAGGGTTGGATCAGATGGTCCCAGAATCCATTTTGGCCCTAAACACCTATGTTTCTGTCTCCAAAGCAGAGCTAGGAGAAGAGCCTAAAGTTCCTGAAACATAAATTAAAGCAGCCAAGAGAATCAGGCCGGTGCGTTCTGAAGGGTTGATCTTCTACATTCGGCCTTCTGCTTCCATCCAAGACTTTCAACCAGCTGCCAGCACTTGGTTTCCTGAGCTGGGAGACAAGTCACTTTCTCTAACATTGGCCTTATGCTGGGTTTTACACACATTGTCTTGTTCAGCTTCTCAATACCCCTGCGAGCAGTTACTAGGATCATCAGCCCCACTTTACAGATGGAGAAATTTGAGCCCTTACAAAGGTTAGGTCGGCGCCAAAGTCACCTAGCTGGTGAGTGCACGGCTACGCCTGGAAGGGCATCTAAGTCCAAAGGGTGAGCAGGCCCACGTGTGAGCCCCAGACCCTCACCACCACCTGTGTATCCCCTGGGGGAGATGGGGGTGTCAGAATGAGAAGTGCCTGGATTTGGAAGCACTCCTGAGTAGTGGGGGGGCTGGGCCACAGACACTGCCCTCCCACAGAGCAGGATCATGGCTAATGGCAGATCCAGCAGACAGCTCCCGGGTTCTTGCCAGGGCAAGGCCAGGGAAGGCCGCAGTGGTCCCCGTGTCAGGCAAGGAGTCAGAGCCCCCTAGGGCAGCGTGGGAGTGAGGGAGAGGGCGGGGACATACTTCTCCAGTTCCTCGGTTTCCCTGGTGGGGCCTGCAGGGGTGAGGATGAGGGGGGATCCTGCCCGTGAACAAGCTCCTCAACTCCTTCTAAAGCACAGCCTGCTTTGCCAGTCCTGGCCGGGCCCTGAGGAAAGCACTAAACCAGGAAAGGCTCCATTCTGCTCCTTAATGGGAGGGTGTTCCTTTTTCTTCATTTTCCCCTTTCTCGGTGCCATTTCCACAGCTGCCCATAGGCCAGTGTGGAATGTGAATCTAAAGCTCTGAGGAAGAGTTGGAAGGCCTAGCTCTTCAGCCACAGGGCCTGAGGGCCCGAGGAGTGCCGGCCGGCCGGCTCCTAACAACCTCCATGAACTTCCTGGCCTGGCCCCTCCCCCTCTCCCTGCTTCAGAAACAGAAGCCTGGAAAAAGATTTCTCAGCAAAGACACAAAGACGGCTCTGGGCAAATCGCTTTTTTAAAAAGACATTCTTCATCTACTTTATAATTTTGCCTCAGATTGGCCCTAATGAAAAATGAGAAGGAAGAGTTCACCTTCATCTCTGGGATTTATTTTCGCTGATGCCCTTGTCTATTAGCAACACCTAGTCATGCCTGTCCCGTGTGGTTAAGGATCCAAAATGGCCTCCTGGTATAAAAAGTCCTCATTCCACTTGAGGTTCCCTTATCGAATAAAACTCATTTAAGGTATGAGCTTAACATGGAGATCAAGGGCCTCGGAGATGAAAGACTAACAAGGGCATTATCTGGAACCACTTCTTAGTTGCCCCATCACTTGGCAGAACTGTGTGAGCAAATCGCTCTTGAAAAGCTCCCCATCCCCTAGTTTTTGTCTCATTCGGGCGCCATTCAACCAGAACCTGCCCAGGGCAGGATGTGGAGGTCTGGAAGAACCATCTTCTATAAAGAATAAAGAGGAGAGGAGAGAAGGAGTCCTGATGGTGCCTGTCTACCCTTGCAAAGGGGTCCTGGGGTCGACGATGAAGACTGGTATGAGAAGTTCCAGAAGGCACATTTGAACAACTGTTCGACTTTATCTTGTGACCACATTTGGTCAGTTTATTTATCTAACAAATAACTATTGACCCTCAACTATGTGCTAAGCACTGAGTTAGGCATTGGGAATACTGGGAGGAGCAAAACACAGAGATGGTCTCTGTCTTCCTGGAGCTCAGCCTCTAGCACAGGTGATAGATGTTGGACAAATGACCACCAAAGAAAGGTAAAATGTCAGCTGTGACATGGTGCCCTGAGAATGCCAAGTGAGGGTTTGTCCTGATAAGAGGTCAAAGAGAAATTTACTGGTGGGAGGAAGCCAAAGCTGAGAGCTACAGGGTGAATTAGCCGTGGGCAGCAGGGAGGGGAATGCATTTCAGGGAGGAGCATCTCATGCAAAGGTCCTGTGGTGTGAGAAAGCATGGCAGTTGGAGGCAATCAAAAAAGCTGCCTCCCCCAGGCAGTGGGGGGAAAGGGTGTAAGAGGAGAAGATGACTGGCAGAGCCTACATCTTGAAAGCTGGTAGGTCAAACTGAAGACTTTGGTCTTGACCCCGAGAATAACAGAAACCCACAGAATGACTCAAAGTGGGTGGGTGAGAGAAGCAAACATGGGTTCTGAGAAGATCACCCCTGCAGCCAGAAGAAGAACATTTGAAATTAACCTACCAAACAACCTTCTAATGAAGGCTTGACTGGGGGAAAGTAATAACAATAAACACATTCATCGGCCTCGTATGGAGAATGAAGCACAGTGCCGTGTGTTTCTCAGCGATCCATACATTTGGCCTTGAGAATAGCATCCAAGACGTGTGTATTCCTATGACACACTTTTTATAGACGAGGAGACGGAGGCCCAGAAGGTTGGTGGTGGTCGCGCAGCAGAAGAAGGTGCAGAGCAGGAGCTCAGATCCAAGTCTGGGTGACCGAAGAGGCCCTGCTCTCGTGACCCCGATCCCAGAAAGCTGCAGGTAACCCTGGACTGGTCCTCAACCTTGGCTGCACATTGGCATCACCTAGGAAAGGAGGGTGTTAAAAAGTCCAGTCCTCTCCCCAGTGAGACTCTGTTACAATCAGCCTAGGCACTGGGACTTTTTATAAGCTCCCCATGTGGGTTTAGAGATTGTGCGGCCTGGTGGAGACCCCCTGCCCTCGGGCTGGGAGAGCACTTGGCAATGTCCCATTTCCAAGGTTGCAGCTTACTGCAGTGTCTCTGGCTGCACTCAGTGACCTCTTAGCTCCCTGCCAGTTCAGAGAGGCTATGGTTTCGTGATTCACCAGTTGTGCTGCCAGAAGCTTCTCTCCCAAAGTGAACGGGCTTCTGGAACTGACAGATGGAGGCCGAGGGACCTTGGTAACACAGCATTGGCGGTAACAGCTAGGCAGCAAGAGCCAAGTCCTCAAGGCTGCGTCTTGAGCCCTGCCAGGCACCTTCCCTCTGGCCCAGACCCAGCCTGCAGGCAAGCTGAGAAGAGGAAGAAAGATGGTCAGCTAGTCCCAGGTGGGCACGGCCACAGCTGGGTGTTGCTGGCTGTTGGCCCCATTACTGGGGACTGATCCACTCCTTTGAAAGCATCTAGAGCTTTAGAAGGTAAGGGGATCCCTCCAAAACCAAGGCCTCCCAGAAGTCAGGGGTGATCATGCCTGGGGGCTGGGTGGTGAAGGGAACCAGGGAGCATCCCTCACCTGCCCCCTTTGGGGCTCCTTGCCTTCTGAGAAACGCTGCTGCCTAGATGGACATTTGACCTCTTCCCCTTCCTCTCTCTAGCCAGGCTGGTCTGCTACCACTTGAAGCTGCCAAGTTCATTCCCCCATGTAGGCCCTGCATCTGCTGATCCTTGGGCTTAGAATGCCCTCCTCCAGCAACTTGGCAACTCTGGGCCTGAAACCCAGGCCTGGCCCACAGCAGAGCTATGAGAGCAGACTGTGGTTTGCAGGGCGCAGAGGCAGGCCATGACTGTGCCCCTTGCTCCTCCCACATGCCTCCTCCCTAACATCTTGGGTGAGCCTTCATCTGCCCCTAGGGAGGCCAGGCCCACCTGAACCAGCATCACTATGGCGGTCTGCAGATCCAAGGTGCAGATGCTCACCTGACCCTCTCCAAGCCCAGGGACCACACAACCATGGGAGGCTGGGAAGAGATGGGGCAGCAAAGAATAAAACCACTACCTCACATTGGTGGGCTGCTTCCTGGCTTGTCCAGGCTCTCCTGGAGCTATGATCTCACTTATAGACATAGAATCCGACAGCCTCATGGCAACCATGTGTGTCTCCCTCGTTAGAGAAATAAGAAACTTAGAGGACCAGAGATGGTATGCCTGGTACAAAGTCATGTGATCTAAACTCCAGCCCCAGCTAATTTGGATGCACCTTTGGTTTTCTGGATAACTCTGCAAGATTGGTAGAACAGTACCATCAGCCCATTGGACAGATGAGGCAACAGAGGTGCAGAGATGAATCAATCTGCCCAAGGTCACACTGGACCTCACTGGTGAACAGACACCAGAAATCTGTACTCTTGAAAGAAAAAAACAATCTGTACTCTTGGCCCCTGCTGCCTTGCACCACAGAGCCCTGCTTCTGGGAGGGGTAGCGAGAAGGCAGGTGGGATGTAAATAATGCGAGCTGAAGTGAGTTCCGGATGGAAAGTTGCTTTCAGGACTGTGAATCTGGAATTTCTCAGAACTAGAGTTTGCCAGCAAAGGTCAATCTCTGCCCAACATTTTTCCTTCACCCCATAAGTCTGTGTTTTCATTTATTAAATGACAATAAGTGATAGTTCTTACTTCATAGGGTCATCATGAAGATTAAGTGAGATAAAAGCCCCAAAAATGTATGACCTGTACTTGACAGGCAATAAAGAGTAGTTGCTATTTTTATTTTAATTGCCATTATTATAATTTCCATTATAATCATAACCATTCTGGAAAACAATCCATCAGAACAGCTTCTTTCAGTGATGGGGACTCATTCCCAGCCTTCTGGGCCCCTAGCTGGCAAAATCACCCCAGGCGGAATCTGTCCGTCTTTGCCTTTCCCTCCCTCCCTCCCTCCCTCCCTCCCTCCCTCTCTCTCTCTCTCTCTCTCTCTCTCTTTCTTTCTTTCTTTCTTTCTTTCTTTCTTTCTTTCTTTCTTTCCATTCTCTCTCTCTCTTCCTT